>BSUD01000004.1:41134511-41166550 GCA_033239045.1 Fagopyrum esculentum | reverse complement strand
TCAATCGGATAAGTTAGTCTTGACCTTTAGATCGTAGGTTTGGGTATTTGATACTAATCCTTGCTTTTAGAACCTCTTTATATTGAGCCTCAACAACCTGTATAAGGAGTATCTTTTAGGTGAGTTACATAAGGTTTTTGGAACCTCAACCGTACGATTACCTTACATTAGTATACCTTTGCATACCTCTACTCTGTCTTTATATCATTAGTATATCTTGAATCTGTTGTCACAACTGAATACCCGGATCTTTAGGATTGTTGTTTTCCCAATATTTGCAAAACTCCCATATTTATTGCTTGATAATCTGAAATCGAATTTGTTCCCACCCAAATCCCTGTGTTCGATACTCTGGAATTCTTGCTTAGCTACCTCGATCCGTACACTGCGGGTTCGCTGCTTGATTCTAGTTTTATAAATTTAAAACTTATTTGCACACACCTCTAGGGGCGAACAGATGGCAAGTCCTAAGGAACAATCCTAGCACACTCAATCCAATAGCGGCTTGTGAGGCTCACTACTACCTAGAGTTCATCATCTTTGGTATCTAAGATAGGGAATTACCGGGTAAGTCTCTTCCCTCACTTAGTTTGCTAGCATTAGGTCACCCTAAGCTAGATAAGGCTTAACAAACACTAGAATTTCAACAATCCAACATCCTAGCACGGATTTATCAATGTAAGCACAACAGAGCAAAACCCCGGGCTGATCATATGAAACCACGGTCGTGGTTTAGGAGGAACAAGCCGTGATTATGGTCGGGGGTTAGGATTTGAGGCTGCAAGTCATCAAAAGGTACATTCAAGTCTATTCCATCATTATCCAAGCCATAACCTTCTGTTCATCACCCTAGAATCACAATTACTTAGCCAATAACATGCATCTCAAGATCTAGAATCATCATACAAGCATGCATGGGTTTCATAGCAAGATGGTGAATGAAAGCAAATAAAAGCAAGAAATCTTGGGTTAATATGAGTTTAAACAAGACTTATAACCATTCAAATGCAGCTTCAAATCGTTCCTTACAACACGTCCAAAAGCTTCTCAACAAAAATCACTAAAAACCACTCAAAGTCTCACTCTAGATCTAAGTTTGATGATGTTGTTCTTCTCCCACAATGAGAGTGTTTTTGTTCTTCTTCCAAGTCTTCCTCCCCATCAATGGATGATGAGAGAGACTCCAAAATCCAGCCTGCAGGCTCTACCAAGTCCACACTCAACCAAGAAAAGCAAAGGTCGGGCAAAGAAATCGTGTGACAAGTGTCAAGACTGTCCAGACAGAAACCACGGGCAAAACAATGGAACCACGGGTGTGGTTATGGCCTCTGGGCCGTGATTTTGCACCAGAAGCCCTCCTTGGATCACTAAGTCACGAATTGGTGCAAGGCATGCACCAATAAGGTATTTTGTGTTCTCCTTTGCTCCTAGCTTGCTCCTTAAAGAGTCCGGAAGTGTGCCATCACGAGGAATGATCCTCAAATATATCGATTAAGTCCAAAAGCTCCCCAAAATACCTACAAAACCGACAAAAGTTGGACAGAAGTTTGATTTTGGACCAGATTGGAGAGATTTGCACGTAGCTGATGATCACCTCGGATGGCTACAGTACCATCTGGACCGAGGTGACTCCGATGGGCTGGATCGAGACAGACGGCCCACAGCCCATAAGATCTTTTATTTTTGGCAAGTGATTTTCCTATATATTGGGATGGATTTTCTGGATGGAAGCATGTCCAGTTGGTTGATCTTTTTGAAAGATTAAAGATATTCCAAGGAAGGAAGGAAGTTGGCTTTGAAGATAAAGTTGAAGGCTTTTGAAGGAAGTTGTAAGGTTTTCTTAGATTGTTTTGTTTGTTTTCTTTAGGTTTGTGATTGAGGAACGCAGTTTGTTGTTTGTTTGATTGAGTTATTGAGACCTTTGTGTTAAGGTTTTCTTGTTTGGAAATTGATTCCCTTCTTATATATTTGATTATTGCTATCATGAAGATTATTGGCTAAGTTCTTTGTACGATTCTAGGGTGATTGGCTGAAAGTTGTGAGAAAGACGATGAAAGAACGAGCCTTTACCCCAGTGGACCCTGAAAGCTCGAGTCATACCTTAACCGAACCTCACCTCGGTCCGTTCATAGAACATCTCGACCAAGATGGAACATGAACCGAGCGAGGCGATTCCTTTTCCGATCCATATCTGAGTTGAGGTTTTAGTTTGCCAAATCCTATCCTTGTTACACCTTTCCTGGTCCATACGCAAGCCTAGGATGAGACATACCCGGTGATTTCTTTGCTTGTATACCCAAGATCATGAGTGTTAGGTAATAAAGGTTTATCCTTTATTAGGGTTTGTGTGTGCCTTCATACTATCTTTGAGAGTTAGCTTGAGACTTACCTAGTAAAGGTTAATTCTATCCCCTTAGGTGGTGTGTTGGTTTGATACTATAGTTCCTTTCCTTAGTTCCTTGAGACTTACCCGGTGGGAGGATCTTTGGTTTCGGATAGTGAGTAGTGAGAATTACCCGGTGATCTATTCCCACCTTAGAAATACCTTTCCTTTGCAAACCTCAGCTTTGTCCACGTTATCCGTTGAGATGTTGAGTCGGAACCACAACTGGATGCTTTGACCTCTAGAATTTGCATTCTCTTTATCTGATTATTATATCATCTTTGATATCTTTGCTTTGTTGCTTGTTTTTTAATGATAACCTGAATTGCCGTGCTTTGTATCACCATAGTCCTTGTGTTCGACCCTAGAGTATTTGTTGTTATTACAATTGATCCATACACTGCGGGTTTGCATATTGTTTCAGGCTTATATTTTAGATTATAAATTTAAAGCTATATCGTTTGCCATACACACACGTCTGAGTGCGAACTTTTTTCTTCGATTCTTTTCCTAATTTCTTCTTTCATCCATTTCCTAAGGTTCCTGCCTTCCTTCTTGTACTCCTAAGTGTTCCATAATGTAACTCACTAGACCCTTCATGCTTCAATGTTCCTTTTCCAATCAAAAATATGTTATATTTCATACAATTATAATCAAACTTGGTGTAGACCTCGATTCTTGCAAAGTAGACAAATAATGGCATAATCAATATGAATATATTCCCATGCATGCAGAATAATGAAGAGAAACCATAAAAACAACTACCAATATATAGACTATAATTCTTGTTATCAGCAGGCGACATCCGGGTTCCTTCCCTTCATTCGACGGAGCAAACAACATGGGAAGCCTCTCGGTACACACAAATCGCAGTCTCTCCTCGGACACACCTATAGAGTCGGCATCAGGTAAGGGCTCCTTCCGTCTCGTGAATCTAGTCACACTATAACTTTTATGACTCTATAACCCAAGCAGATCCGATGTGCTCCTTTTTCGTGTGCACCCAAAATTCTTCCTGTCGACAACAGTCACTACCTTAGGCCTTCATCGCCGACGACAGTAGGGACTAGGGACTCTTCAATCGACGGCAACTGGAACATCGTCTCGACCTCGTCGATGTGTTGATATTGGCCATCTGAGTAAGGAGAAGTGACCATCTTTGATCCCCTCCTTTTTTGTTGCCAACGACCATTGTCGGAGTCTTCATGAGCGTCGGACTTCCGCCCTCCTTGCTGCAGACAAGTAAGCCATTCTCAATTCCTGTAGTTTCAATAATACGGGAAGAGTAGAGTACATGTATTCAAAACCCTCCAAGAATCGATTTGGAGTTTTGTGTTGTGGCTAGATTTAGAACATTTGTTGGGTTGCTAGTGGGGCTCGAACCTAAGATGTGTGAGTAGAGTGTAATATCCGGAGATTTTGGAACAGTGTAGGCGGAACTATAGGAAACTCCAAGATAAACCATTTGATATACAAGTTCGGGATTAGGCGGTTGTAGTGTCTTTTCCATTATTATTGTTGTATTTTAAGTTTCGGGACGGAACTTCTTTTTAGTGGTAGTATTTGTAATACCTGGGTTTTTAGAATTTTCCTAATCGATTTTTATTGGGATTAAATCGAGGTTTTTAAATTTAATGAGATGTTAAATTTAAAATAAATTGGAAATTTATTAGGGAAAACGATATGAGTTAAATTGTCGTTGCTAGTGAGATTGAGAAAAACCTTGTTCGCTCCAAAAGGTGTGTGCAGACAAAGCTTTAAATTTATAATTCGAATAATAAACCTAATGATAAGCAAACCCGCAATGTGCGGATCAACCGTAGTAAGGGCTTATAGTCCGGAGTCGATCTCAGGGAATCGGTGAGAATAATCACAGCAAAGCAATCCAACTTAGAAGCATGTAATAGTATTGATCAAAAGCAAAAGACAAGATGTATAACAAGATAGGGAAATGCAGATATTAAAGATCATATTATCCAATTGTGGTTTCGACTCAAGATCTCTTCGGATAACCTGGACAAAGTTGAGGGTTGTTGAGGGAAGTTGTTGCTACTATGGGATAGATCACCGGGTAAGTCTCACTACCCACTTTCCCAAGCCAAATCTCCTATCACCGGATAAGTCTCAAGGAACTAGGGAAAGTAAAGGCGCTCAAACCAACATCATTCACCTAAGGGTACAGAACTAACCATCACCGGGTGAGTATCAGGTTAACTCTCAAAGGTAGGACAAAGGCACACTCAAACCCTAATAAAGGATAAACCTTTATTACCTAACACTCATCATCATCGGGATACAGGCAAAGGAATCACCGGGTAAGTCTCATCCTAAGCTTGCGTATAAACCAGGAAAGGTGCAACAAGGATAGGATTTGGCAAACTATAACCTAAACTCGGAATAGGTAATGCAGTGGGCGATCTCGTTCTATTCTATATCAATCTCGGTCGAGATGCTCAACGAACAGCCCAAGACGGGGTTCGGATTAGGTTAAAGGTCAATTATTTCATTGTCTATACCACAACCTTCAACTAATCACCCTAGAATCGTAGGGGTGTTTAGCCAACAATCATCATAATCAATGCAATATTAATTATATAAGGAATATCAAGAAAAGAGAATAAAGCAAGCAACAAAGGTATCTCAATTATCAAAACAAACAAACCAATCAAAGGTATCAATGATGTGTTCCAAAAAGGGATGATAAGAACTCACTAGCAATCCCCAAGAAATCCTCACAATCTAGGGTTATTCAAACCCTAAGCGTGGGGGCGGTTTTGTGACAGAGGGGGCATCCTCTTTTGACAACATATACACAACAAGGGCAACAAGGGCAACAAGGCCAGACTTCTTCAATTCACATACACGTCAATACTCAACCAAGGAGCCTGGAAACACATACTCGTCAACAACGAAGGATATACAAGAATCAAGACACGATCTTGATTTATGTGAAGAAGAGGAAGAAGAAAAGAGAAAGAGAAAGAAGAAAATAAGAAGGAGAAGCATGCAGCATGTTCATGAATGTTAGAATGATCAAGGGGATGAAGAACTTACACGTTTTGCAGTGAATCACAAGGAAAGGCCGCAAATTTGCTCGAGGTTGAAGAAGAACGTAAGAAAGAAGAGAAAACATAAGAAAAGGCGGGAATATATAGAGACGATTGAAAAAAGAACAAGGAAGGTCAGATTAGGGTTATAAGATAGAAGGAAAGATGGTCTAAAAGATAAAAGATCGGATCCTCTATGAAAAGAAGGAAATAAAAGACGGAAATATAACAGATCTCGCGATCTGGGGTCAGCTGTAGGAGCGGGTTGACCCAGCCGCGACCACGGGTGGCCACAGGGGCGGCCCCCTTCACCGCGGGGGCGGTGAAGGCCAAAAACCGTATGTTACATTAATCTAATATTGACTTTTTGGTTAACAAATAGTTAGCTCTTGAGTTTACTTGCATATTTGTTATGTGCTTATGTGTTTAGTTGTTTGAATGCTTATGTAGTTATGTACCCGAGTGCTTATCAAGTTTATATGTCAGAACAATTTTGGCCTTATATGTTATGTACTTATATGATTAGAGAAGGGTGATTGCACCTACATCGATAGTCTTTGAGTATGTTGTCATGAATTTTAGATTTGGCTAACGACCCTCTTATTCCATAAGTTTCGGGACGAAAATTATTTTTAAGGGGGATTCATGTAATATCCGGAGATTTTAGAATAGTGTTGGTGAAACTATAGGAAACTCCAAGATAAACCAATTGATATACAAGGTCGGGATTAGGCGGTCGTAGTGTCTTTTCCGTTATTATTGTTGTATTTTAAGTTTCGGGATGAAACTTCTTTTTAGTGGTAGTAATTGTAATACCCTGGCTTTTGGAATTTTTCTAATCGGTTTTTATTGGGATTAAATCGAGGTTTTTAAATTTAATAAGATGTTAAATTTAATATAAATTGGAAATTTATTAGGGGAAACGATATGAGTTAAATTGTCGTTGCTAGCGAGATTGAGAAAACCTTTGAACCCTAATTTATCTCTTCATTCCTTCCTTCCTTATTCCGTGTACGTTGTTCACCACTGGAACCCTCAACCCGAACTCGTCGGAAACTACCTCCAACTTTTTCGTCAAAAGTCCTCAAACCGAACCTTCTTTGTTTGTTGGAATGAATTCGGAATAAGGAACTGCCAGAAGGGGACTAGTGAGCCGCCACCAGCAACCATTCACGCCAAAGGGTTCGTTTGAGTCTTTCCTGGATCTACAACACCGCCACAACAAGCCAATTGTCTAGATTGGAGTTGGAGAGCGGAAACCTTTCCGTCGATAGCACTGCCGCCACGAACCAATTGTTTGGGTTAGAGTCCAGAGCTGCAACCTCGCCGTCGATAGCACCGCGACCACGGTCCCACTATCGAAGGAATCGCACCTTCACCCTAGACAAGATCGGAAGCCAACATCCTCGCCAGGGCCGAGCCAAAACAAACCCGAGTCTCCTCCATTTGTCTTGGTCTTCAGGCAATGGAGGAGAAATCGCCAAGCCGTCTCCGCCTCTCCTCAACAGGGTTAACATCGAACCAAACCCTCGCCAGGGATCCCCGTTCCATTCTTCTCACGACCTGTATCATCGACCCTAAGTTGTGCTACCTATTGAGACGGACCGTGTCGCCCATATTCATCAGATGTGACCGCCGCAACACGAGGATCGCAGTCCCGCCGTGCCGGAGTTGAAGTCACCTACACACCGCCGAGCTGTACCGGGATTGAAAGCCTCCAAGAACAACATTGCGTAAACCCTAAAATCGATAAGAATGTTTCTTTTGGCAATTGAGATCATATACATACGGGATCAAGTATTATTGCTACATGGACTTGGACTTGATACATGTAAGTCCTTTGGGCTTCCTTAGCTAGCTTTCTATATATTGGTGTAGACTATGATAGTGGTGTGTGATTTGTATGTCACCTAATTATAACTTCAGTAGGACGATGTTATTATTTAATTGAGACCCAAGTGTATGTATAACGAGTCGTGGAATCCCTTCTCAACTTTGACATGAGTCTGGGAGGTTCTCCGCGACCAGTCCAGAGATGGTATACGGGGAGATGCATCGAAACACTCTTGTTGGTATACGGGGACAAAGGCGAGAGTCAGGGGGCTTCTCGTGTCACAAGCATAAGTTGAATTAGAAGTGAATCACTTGAGTACAAGATAATAACCGGATTTCTGTGAAATCATTTTGTGTGTTTACCGTGGTGTTGTTAGATTCCTTGTAGGTTAAGGAAGCTGCAGAGAAATCCGGGGTGGATGGTCAACCGAGTCCACGTACTCATTTAGTTTCGGAAAGGGATTGTCTTATAAATTTCTGCATGCACACAAGATACTTATAGTTACGTCTTGTAAGGTTGTCACATGTCATACATTCTTGTCATTATCTTTACTTAGTTTTCAATTTGTTTTTAATACATTTGTGCCTTGTTGTAAGATCAATGAAATTATTGTCAAGCTAGGGTCAAGACCCATTGTGAGGTCACAGCCCGTAGCGCCCTGAGTTATGAAAACTTGGTGTGTTACATTGAGTGTGTTTCAGTTTTTGTTGTAGGAATTGAAGTCTTGAACTCCTGCATATCCTTTTGGTTTCCAAAAGTCATGTGACGAACTACTAACTTTTAGGATTGTTTTCGATGCGTTAGTATGATTATCCACCGTTGTGATAACTCCACCTTGATTATGAATTGTTTTATGTGAATGACAGAAGATTTAACATATAAATGCGGTTTTATAAATCAAAAAATATCGATTATATTTCTATATTGCATGTTTTGGTTTGTTTATTCAAATGTGTACAGGCCTTGAAAAGCATTACAAGGGACAAACTCAAAGCCTTGAAAAGCATTACAAAAGAAAGATTCGGCTAAGGGTTTCACTACAAAACACGTACATCTCAACAACCAAAACAAGAAGATCTCAAATGAAGGAGATAGAAGATTTGATTAAGAGAAGATCTCGGCTTAACAAGAAGATAAGAGAAGATCTTGGCACAAGAAGATCTTCAAACGGTTTCTCAGGGAGAAGATCTCGGCTATCTAAAGGAAGATCTCTAACGGATTTCAAGTGAGAAGATCTTGGATCTTAAGTAAAGATTTTCAACGACAGTAAAGATCTTCAAACTACATTTCAAAAAAGAGAAGATCACGGTGATGAAGATCTTCAACGAGCGTCAAAGAGAAGAAGTAGAAGAGAGAATATCCAAAAGAAAGAAGATCTTACAACGGCTACTTCACCTCAATCAAACAACATATTCCATTGAGATAGAAGAACGTTATAACTGCTATCTTACGACTAAGAAGATCTTCATAGAAGACTATAAATGAAGATAGATGGCCATTGAAGAAGAAAAACAACGAGCTTAAACGGATAAGAAACCAAGTCTTCAAGCGATCAAACATCTTCATTGTTCCAAAAGTTGTTCTTCCTCTTTAAGCTTACATTTGTATACTTCCTTAGAGTGAAGATAAACACAAGAGCTTCATTGGCATATCTAGAGAGTGTTATACTCGAGTGTGTTACTCTGCAAAGTAACTAGGCTATTATTGCTAGAATAGAGTTGACTGGATCATAACATTGAGGCTATAATGAGAGAAGAAGTGAAGTTCTTTTAGGTTGTATTAGGACTAACAAAAAGCAAATAATAGATAGTTAGAATCCTAGGGCCGGAAACCCTATGCAAAGAATAGGTTGTTAGGGTCGAACTTTGTAAACATATCGTTGTGTCGATCTTTTCTAATCCGCATGTTCTATCGCTTAAAATTGTGACTAACCTTATCTTGCAGGTTTCAAAGTCCAGGCCTTGAACTCCACTTCAAAGCTTTGAGAAACAGTTTTTTCACTAAGCACACAGATCGACTTCAAGGCCTTGAGATTAGTTTCAAAGCCTTGATATACGATATTGCAAAAACTTATCATACTCTATTCGACCTCCCTTCTAGAGTATTTATATCCTTATTATTCACCTATTCGGTTCTTCACATTGAATTTTTTATATGTTATAGTTGTATATAGGGGTAGTTTAGTGTATTAAAATTTAGGAACGATCCAACGTTCGGATTGGAAGTTATAAGGTTCCAAAGTAGTGTAGTTGGGCATTTGGTATAAAGGTGAAATTTTTGACTAAGTGTGGGAGATTTTGTATCTTAAAGCCATCTTTGGAATTTTGTGTAGGATTAGTGGTGGATTATTTTGAGGGTTTCTTTATTCTACTGATGAGAGTGTATAGCATAGAGGGTTTAGCGATTTTATTTGTATTTTTTGAATTTTAGTAAGAGTGTTTTAAATTGGTCAAAGTGAGATTGTCATGAAAGTTAAGAAGTTGGAAAAATCTTTAAAGTTAGTATAAAACTTTCCTTTGAGTGTTGGATTATGGTTATGGGTTCCAAATAATGTTTTGGAAATTTTCCAGGTATTTTTCTAGGGTTTTGGGATCCAAGGGTTAAATCGTCTTTTTATCTTTATAAGGGTATTTTGGTAATTTCATTTAGATGAACTTTGCTAACCTAGAAGTTGGAAACTTATAAGGTATAGGATATGTGATTGATACGAGTTTTATGTTATGATCAGAGAGTCGAGATCATACTCGGCGGGATCGAGTGACATTGTTGACGGAATTTGACCTGGTTCAAGTAAGTCCTTTGGGATAACTTAGTTGCTTTCATATATGGGTTGAGTATATGAGTGGTGTGTGCTATATGATTTTTAGTATGTTTATGAGATTAATTACCGACGTATTATTAGCCCAAGTGAAATGGGCGGTGACATCATCTGCTAAGCTCTTGCGAAAGAATAGGAGGTTATCTGCGACAAGGCCATACATGGTAGACGGGGAAAATACTGACCCACTCCCTATATTTTTCCTAGCTCCTAGCGAACCCGCAGTGTACGGGACGTTTTGTAGTAGGGATAGTATTCCGAGGTCGAACACAAAGACTGAGGTGAAATTGAATCGATTAGTGACTAAGGATAGTGTAGATCTAGGCTAAGAAAAGAGAAAGAAACAAATAAATGAAAATCTCAATATTTTTGGGTTTGGTTTTGTGTGGTGATCAATCAAGAATCACAACGATATAAGAATGAAAAACAAACTAACAATCTAGCAAATAAACACAAACGAGCAAGACAAACACGAGATATGAGATCAAAGAGAGAAAAGCGGATTCTAGGGGTTGCAAATTCCGGTTATGGCATAGGACTCAAGCTTCTAATCATCCTTGGGTAAACTATAGTATGTTGGAAAGGAATGTTTCTCAAATGGGGTCAATTACCAGGTAGGTCTCATGATCCACTAATCTTGCACCTAAGGTCCTATCACCGGGTAAGTCTCTAGGAGCCTAAGGAAGGGATATCTACTAAAACCGGATGGTATTCTAGGGATCTAACCTCTCCTTACCGGGTAAGTCTCGGGAAGGCAAGTCCTAAACATCTATCCTAGCACATTCAGTCCAATAGCGGCTTGTGAGGCTCACTACTACCTAGAGTTCGTCATCTTCGGTATCTAAGAGCAAGAATCACCGGGTAGGTCTCTTCTAACACTTAGTTGCTAACACTAGGTCACCCTAGGATAGATTTAGCTCAACAAACTCTAGGATTTCAACAATCTAACATTCTAGCACTTAGATTCATCAAAACAAGTGAGTTAGTCAGAACCACGGGTTGTTCATCTCTTCCACGGCCGTGGACTGGTAAGAACTAACCGTGGTTTCCAACAGTAACTCGGTTCAAGCAAACGAATCAACCAAAGGTACATCTAAGTCCATTCTATCATAGTCCAAGTCATAACCATCATTTCCTTATCCCAGAATCGCATCTATCTAGCCAACAACATGTATTTCAACAATCAAACTCATCAAGCATACAATCAAGGCTTCCATGGCAAGTAAATGAAGTGAAATAGAGATGAACAAGTAGAACAAAGAAATTCAAGCTGAATGTATGATAAGAAGGACTTACAACCCTTCAAAAGAAGGTTCAATCTCGTTCCTCACAAAACCGAGCAAATCGTCTTCACAAAACTCACTCAAAATCACTCAAAACTATGAAAAAATTAAGAATGGTGTATTCTTCTCTTCTTCTTCAATGGACCCTTTTCTTCTCCTCCAAGTGAAGCTCCAATCCAATTTTCCAATGAAAGAATATGTGTTGTTGAGAGTGTGGGAGAGAATGGAGTGATGGGGTCCCCCATAACAACCTGCAGGACCACCTTATATCCTCAACAAATTGCAAGAGTCGGCCATGAAGATTGTGGGACAGTTGTCACAGCTGTCTGGGAAAAACCACGGCCTATTTCCACGGGCATGGTTCTTCTAGTGACCGTGGTTTTAATGCTTCTGCACTATATGGATCATCAAGCCACAATTTGGTGCATGGCATGCACCAATAAGGTCCCATGTGTCCCCCTTAGCTCCTAGCTTGCTTCCCAATGAGTCTGAAGGTGTGTCATCTCGAGGAACGATCCTCAAATGTATCGATTAAGCTCCTAAAGCTCCCAAAATACCTACAAAGCATGCAAAAGTCCGTGTAGACGTCTATCTCGACAAAATACATGAATTGAGTGCAAATCGTTACGAACTAGTGCAAACTATGCATGAATGAGCGGAAAAACTATCTAAATGAGTGCCTAAACCTAAGTCATAAATCGTGTTATCAAAAATACCCCATACTTAAGGTTTGCTCTTCCCCGAGCAAGTCCCCAACTATAGACTAAGAGATGACATGATTTATGCATGCAGAAAAACAACAAAATCTCTTTGGAGTCGTGCTTCTAATATTGGATCACCTTCATAGTCATGTTGAATGGCAATGGACAAGCAATCATGTGTCAAATAAATGAAGGCACGGAAAGACAATTGTACTTAACTCGAAGGCATGCATGAAATGTAAAAATGAAGAAGTCAAGATGATCATGGGCATATCCAATCTAGATCACTAAGTCTTACACACATGCAAATAGGTCACAAGGGCTTAGGAAATAAGAGGCTAAGAAATGTTGTGATTAGGTGGGGATTTTTCTAGGTCATGTGATGCTAATCCGGGAATGGAACTAACTTCACAACTTCACATTTTTTTATCAACTTCCCACAAGTGTATATTTTCTCCATCTTTTCTTTCTTTTCTTTTCTTTTTCTTTCACTTATTTTTGAGATAATGGCATTGGTGTACAAAAGCCGAAACCTTGGTGATTAGCCGTCCTCGGGCTTTTTTATTTTTCGAGGTGCATCCACACCGGACACACATACTAAAGCTCGTTAGGACTATCGGTTTATTTGACTTTGGCAAGGCACAAACACCCGATTATGTGAATGGTGCCGAGTTACTCGTCATTTAAACCAACGTCCCCAAACCTATATTTTTTCTACACTTTTCACAACAAATTCAGCACTTCATTCATAACATTCATCCATCAACAACTTCACCCCACACTTGCTTCTCACACACTCAACACACTAACATGCTCCTATTCCCGGATGGGTCAAAAGAGGTCAAATTTATATCAATTGAGGTGCTCAAATAACATGATCAAGATGAGAAGTAGAGAAAGATGAATTGCCTTAATCACTCCTAGATGATGTGCAAGAACTAGCATGTAATTTCGACTTTCAATACTCAATCCAATCAAGACAAACATCATGATCACAATCCATTCATGGGATTCAAGATAAGTACTTCAAGTCCACATATGCATTCATCTATTCAACACATAAGGCCATCCATAGCCAATTCACAAGACAATTTCATCATAAGGGTCATTCCACAAGCTTAGAAGCACTAAAATTTTTTTAAAATTTTCTGATTTTTTTTATATTTTTCAAAATGCAAGACATAATGAAGCATGTGACTAAAAGAAACTACCCTAGATGCTAATCATGCAAAAGATCATGCAAACCCCACCCCATACATAGAAACACATTGTCCCCAATGTGGTGTTCAAGTAAAGAAGAGTGAAAGAGGGTTCTCACAATGTAAAAATGGTTTGCTTCGGTATTTGGGATCACTTAAGTGGAGTGATGTCGGATGATTCTATCAACGATGGTAGAGAGCTCAAAGTGTTCGTTATGGCGTCGGGATCAAGTCCCGCGTCCGCTCCACCCACAATTGATGAGGGACTCATCATCATCATCCACATGCCATGCAAGGCTTCTATGCTACCAAGACTCTAGCACACACACAAAGCACACCAAACACACAAAAACACACAAAAATAGAAAAATCAAAACAAAACAAAAACGAAAAAGGGAAAGGGAAAGATGTCTACCAATGGGTTGCCTCCCATCAAGCGCTTCTTTAAGGTCATTAGCTTGACCAAATTCGGGGGCGTCTCACTCTAGGTGAAGTGGGGCAATCATATCCACCGGAGCTCCCGGGATATACTTCTTCAACCGATGCCCATTCACCTTAAAATCTCCACAATGCTCCCCTCCTATCTCAACCGCTCCATGAGGAAAAATCTTCTTCACCATATAAGGACCCGTCCATCTTGACTTTAGCTTTCCGGGGAAGAGCCGCAGCCTTGAGTTGAAGAGAAGGATAAAGTCTCCTTCCCTCAACTCCTTCGGGATGAGACGCTTGTCATGCCAACGTTTGGTCCTTTCCTTGTAGATCTGGGCGTTTTCATAGGCATCCAACCGGATCTCCTCAAGAGCGTTCATGTCTAGCAATCTTTTCTTACCGGCCTCCTTGAGGTCAAAATTCAGCCACCTAATGGCCCAATATGATCTATGCTCCATCTCCACCGGAAGGTGGCAAGACTTGCCATAGACTAGCTTGTAGGGAGTGGTGCCAAAGCGGTTCTATATGCCCAGAAGGCATCATCGAGCTTCATAGCCCAATCCTTTCTCGTCCTAGAAACCGTTTTCTCAAGGATCCCTTTTATCTCCCAGTTGGATATCTCCATTTGGCCACTAGTTTGGGGATGGTAAGGTGTTGCCACCTTATGAGTCACCCCATACTTAGCCAAAAGTGTCCCGAAATTCCTATTGGTGAAGTGCTTCCCTCCATCACTTATGATCACCCTTGGTGTTCCAAACCTAGGGAAGATCACTCGGTTGAAGAACCGTACTACAACCTTGGCATCATTTGTGGGAGAAGCGATTGTCTCCACCCATCTCGAAACATAGTCTACCGCCAATAGGATATAACGGTTGCCACATGAAGAGGGGAATGGCCCCATGAAGTCCACACCCCAAACATCAAATATCTCCACTTCTTGTATGTTGTTCAAGGGCATCTCATTCCTCCTTGAGATGTTGCCCGTCATTTGGCAAGCATCACAAGCTACCACAAAATTCTGCACATCCTTGAACAAACTTGGCCAATAAAACCCGGATTGCAACACCTTAGCACACGTTTTGTGCGAGCTAGTATGGCTTCCACATGGCAAGAAGTGACAATGGCGGATCACACTCTCCACCTCATCCTCCGGTATGCATCTTCTAAAAACTCCATCCGGCCCTCTTTTGAACAAAAACGGTTCACTCCAATATCCTTGAAGAACTTTTTCCGCTGGGCATATGACAAACCGGGTGGCACCTCCTCACACACAAGGTAGTTCACAATGTCGGCATACCATGGCTCATTACCCCTTGACACTTGAAATAAGCACTCCTCCACCATTTGCAACTGCTCATCCCGGAATGAGTCATCAATCGGGATGGCATCTCTTAGAATCTCCAATGGAGGTAGTCTACTAAGGTGGTCCGCCACAGAATTTTCGGATCCCTTCTTGTCCCGGATTTCCAAATCAAACTCTTGAAGAAGAAGGATCCACCGAATCAAACGAGGCTTGGCATCCTTCTTTGTAAGGAGATAACGGATCGCAGCATGATCCATATACACAATGACCTTCGCTCCAACAAGATATGAGCGGAACTTCTCGAATGCATACACAACCGCTAGCAACTCCTTCTCGGTGGTAGCATAATTGAGTTGGGCTTCATCTAGCGTCTTGCTAGCATAATAGATGGCATGTGTTAGCCCATCTTTCATTTGTCCCAAAACAGCCTCAACGGCAACATCACTCGCATCGCACATGATCTCAAACGGTAAACTCCAATCCGGAGGTTGCATGATGGGTGCGGAGATCAAAGCATTCTTCAACCTACAAAAAGCTTCAAGGCAATCCTTGGAGAAAACAACTCAACATCTTTCATTAGTAGGTTAGTAAGAGGCTTAGAAATCTTAGCGAAATCTTTAATAAATCTCCGGTAAAATCCGGCATGCCCTAAAAAACTCCTTACCCCCTTCACCGAGGTAGGTGGTGGCAACTTCTCTATTGTTTCTATCTTATCCCTATCAACCTCAATGTCATGGTTGGATACCAAGTGTCCCAACACAATACCTTCACTTACCATGAAGTGGCATTTCTCCCAATTCAAGACTAGATTAGTCTCCTCACATCTTTTTAGCACTAGAGACAAGTTAGCTAAACAATCATCAAAGGAAGATCCATAAACAGAAAAATAATCCATAAACACTTCCATGATGTTTTCGATATACTCAGAAAAGATGGCCATCATACACCTTTGAAAGGTGGCGGGTGCATTACACAACCCAAATGGCATTCTCCTATATGCAAATGTACCCCAAGGACATGTGAATGTGGTTTTCTCTTGATCATCGGGGTGAATAGGGATTTGGAAGAATCCACTATAGCCATCTAAGTAATAATAATGGGAATGTTGAGCTAATCTCTCTAGCATTTGGTCAATGAAGGAAGAGGGAAGTGATCTTTCCTAGAGGCAACATTTAGTTTCCTATAGTCTATGCACATTCTCCACCATGTAACCGTTCTAGTTGGGATTAGTTCATTATTCTCATTAGTTACTACGGTCATCCCACCCTTCTTAGGAACCACATGCACGGGACTAACCCATTTACTATCCGAAATCGGGAAAATGATTCCCGCATCTAGCAATTTAAGAATCTCTTTCTTTACTACTTCCTTCATGATTGGGTTTAGTCTTCTTTGAGGTTCAATTGAAGGTTTATGATTATCTTCCATCAAGATCTTATGCATGCACAAAGAAGGTTTTATGCCAACTAAATCATCAATGGTATAGCCAATGGCTTTCCTATGCAATCTCAACTCATGCAACAATCTAGCAAGTTTATCATTATTCAAGCATGCATTCACAATAACCGGATATGTAGAATTATCACCAAGAAAAGCATACTTAAGATGAGAGGGGAGGGGTTTAAGTTCAAGTTTAGGAGGACCTTTATCGAGTGGAGAGGCTCCATATAATGTAGGTTGAGATTAATCCAAAGCTTTGGAAGACTCCTCAAGACTCCTTGAAGCTTGATCAACAACTAAGGCAGTTTCTAGAGAAACCACGGGCAAAATTACGGGCTCTGGCACAACCACGGCCATGGAACTTGCAAAGCTAGCACTTCGGAGCACTCCAGTAGGTTCCACGGGTAAAACCACGGGCGTGGTTCTTCCCCCCAGGCCGTGGTTCACACAGCAATTCAGCACACCTTCGTGTACTTCAAATTCAGCTCTTGTCTCCTTTTCCAATGCATCCAAGGACTTGATTTCTTCATTGCAAGCCTCATCAACTCCTTCCTCCATCAAACTCAAGCTAAGAACCTTCTCCAAGGGGTCCTTGATCAAGATCGAGCTCACAACTTCTCTAGACTCCTCTTGCTCGACAATGTTGAACACATCTTCACCAAGGGCTGACCCCTTCATCATAGTGGATAGTTTGAACTTAATATTCTCTTCTCCAATGTTGAAGGAGAGAATTCCATTTTTACAATCCACCAAACATCCGGAAGTGGCTAGGAAAGGTCTCCCCAAGATGATAGGAACCGGATAGTCCGCCGGGATGTCCAAAACAACGAAGTCTATGGGCACATAGAACTTCTCTAGCTGCACCGGTATGTCTTCCAATATTCCGACCGGGTGAGTAATAGTACGGTCCGCCATGTAAAGGGTCATCTTGACCGGCTTTGGCTCTCCTAGCCCAACCTTGTTACAAAGTGCAAGCGGTATGATGCTTACACTTGCCCCAAGATCACATAGGGCTTCATACTTCACTTCTCCCACTCCAATTGGCACACAAAAGGATCCCCGATCTCTTAGCTTAGGAGGCATCTCCTCCTTCATAGTTTGGATCAATTTTGAGGACCTCTTTGTCATCCTCACTTCTCCATACTCCTCCAACTTCCTTTTGTTGGAGAGTATCTCTTTCAAAAACTTGCCATATGCCGGCATTCCTAGAATAGCATCCATGAACGGAATGTTAATATGTAATTTAGACATAAGTTCAAGGAATTTACCAAAGTGTTTGTCCAAGCGAGCCCTTACTCGTGATTGTGGGAACGGTAGTGGTGGCTTGTATGGAGGCGGCGCCACATATGTCGGCTCATCATCCTTGCTCTTGCCTCCATATTCTTGCAATGGCTCTTCCTCTACCACTACTTGCTTCCCCTTGTCACTTCCCTTAGGTAAGGGATCCTTCATGCTCAACCCGCTCCTTGTTGTGATGGCCAACACTTGGCCTCTTGGGTTGTCTTCGATTCTTCCGGGAAGCTTTACCGGATCTCTATGAGCTTCACCCGCCTTTTGGAACACTTATGCTTCCAACACCTTTTGAGCTTTAGAAATGGAAGTCACCGTGCTCTCAAGATCACTCAACCTTCCAAGCAATTGCTCAAACATCATATTGGTTCTATCCTTTGGAGGTTGAGTAAATCCGGGTGGAGGTTCTTGTGAAGCCTTTGGTGGTGGAGCTGCGCTTGTAGAAGAGGGAGGGTTCAAGGCTCCATCCGGGTTAGAATAGGAAAACCTAGGATGGTTGTGGTTAGGCCGGTAATTGTTGAATTGCCGGTTGTTGTTGAAGTTCCTTGGGCCTTGATAGTTGTTGTAGTTGTCCATTCCCATGTAGTTCACATCTTCCTCCTTGGAAGACAAGTTTTCTTGCACTTGCACTTGAGGGGTTGCTTGATTCTTCAAAGTTATAGCACACAACTCCCTCAAAGATTTCAGCTCATTTTTGATTGCATCAAGCTTGAAGTTACTCATGGTGACTTCACTCACCTCATATGCTCCCGCTTTCCTCCCATCACTTTTCCTATAAGAGTACTTCTCAATCACCAAAGCTTGTTTCTCTACAAACTCCCAAGCTTCATCCACATTCTTTTCCATGAAAGTCCCACCGGAAAGAGATTGAAGCTTGAATTGGCTATCTTCATCAAGTCCCTTGAAGTAGATCTCCAAAAGCTCTATTTTCGGTATACCATGGTGTGGACAATCTAGGAGAAGGTCTTTGAATCTCTTCCAAGACTTGAATAGGCTTTCTTTATCCTTCATCACGAAGGCATTGATCTTCCCTCTTAACTCGGTAGTCTTGGAAGGTGGGAAGAACTTTGTCAAAAACTCGGTTGTCATCTCCTCCCAAGTACTCACTCGCCCTTGTGGAATAGATTGATATAAAGCCAACGCTTTATCCTTAAGTGAGAAGGAGAAAGCCCTAAGCTTATGGTTGTTGCTCTCCAATCTAGGCGGTCTTAGAGTCTCCATCAAGATCTCATAGTTCATCAAGTGTTGATGAGGAGACTCTCCTTCCACCCCTCCAAATTGATTATGCCGGATCATTTGCAGAACTTGAGAGTGGAGCTCGTAATCATGGGCTGCGGGATCTCCAAAGTTCACACCCGGACGGTGTGCTCTTTGTGCCGGATCCATACGTTGCCCTAACGTTTGTGGCTCCTTCAATAGAAATGGGCACAACCTGAATATTAACCGCCGCCGGCTGCGGTTGTGGTGGAGGTGGAGGATGATGACGATTAAGGTCTCTTTGCACAAGAGCTTGCCTAATCTCTTCAATCTCCCTCCTAGTTGCTTCTTGCCTCTCATTGGCAAGTCTCCTTTCATTCTCCAAGGATTCATCCCTTAGCCTAATTTGCTCTAAAGCTTCATCCAACTCAGCTTGGAGATCTCTTCCGACCATCTCTTTTCCCTTCCTAATGCTCTTGGATCTAAATTAAAGGGTTTTCTCCGGTTCGGGATCGAATGTAGCTAAATCCTTGCCACGAGATCTTCGCATACACCTAAAGAGTGAGAGATGTCCTGAAAAGCAAAGACACAAACCAAACGAGATCAAAAGCAACAAGAAAGACCTACACTATAAACAATCACAAACAATGACTCAATCTTAACCTAGTCCCCGGCAGCGGCGCCAAAAACTTATTACGCTAAGAATGTATGCACGCAAAAGTCTTAAATTTATACTCGTTATATTTTTCCTAGCTCCTAGCGAACCCGCAATGTACGGGACGTTTTGTAGTAGGGATAGTATTCCGAGGTCGAACACAAAGACTGAGGTGAAATTGAATCGATTAGTGACTAAGGATAGTGTAGATCTAGGTTAAGAAAAGAGAAAGAAACAAATAAATGAAAATATCAATATTTTTTGGTTTGGTTTTGTGTGGTGATCAATCAAGAATCACAACGATATAAGAATGCAAAACAAACTAACAATCTAGCAAATAAACACAAACGAGCAAGACAAACACGAGATATGAGATCAAAGAGAGAAAAGCGGATTCTAGGGGTTGGAAATTCCGGTTATGGCATAGGACTCAAGCTTCTAATCAACCTTGGGTAAACTATAGTATGTTGGGAAGGAATGTTTCTCAAATGGGGTTAATTACCGGGTAGGTCTCATGATCCACTAATCCTGCACCTAAGGTCCTATCACCGGGTAAGTCTCTAGGAGCCTAAGGAAGGGATATCTACTCAAACCGGATGGTATTCTAGGGATCTAACCTCTCCTTACCGGGTAAGTCTCGGGAAGGCAAGTCCTAAACATCTATCCTAGCACATTCAGTCCAATAGTGGCTTGTGAGGCTCACTACTACCTAGAGTTCGTCATATTCGGTATCTAAGAGCAAGAATCACCGGGTAGGTCTCTTCTAACACTTAGTTGCTAACACTAGGTCATCCTAGGATAGATTTAGCTCAACAAACTCTAGGATTTCAACAATCTAACATTCTAGCACTTAGATTCATCAAAACAAGTGAGTTAGTCAGAACCACGGGTTGTTCATCTCTTCCACGGCCGTGGACTGGTAAGAACTAACCGTGGTTTCCAACAGTAACTCGGTTCAAGCAAACGAATCAACCAAAGGTACATCTAAGTCCATTCTATCATAGTCCAAGCCATAACCATCATTTCCTTATCCCAGAATCGCATCTATCTAGCCAACAACATGCATTTCAACAATCAAACTCAACAAGCATACATTCACGGCTTCCATAGCAAGTGAATGAAGTGAAATAGAGATGAACAAGTAGAACAAAGAAAATCAAGCTGAATGTATGATAAGAAGGACTTACAACCCTTCAAAAGAAGGTTCAATCTTGTTCCTCACAAAACCGAGCAAATCGTCTTTACAAAACTCACTCAAAACTATGAAAAACTAAGAATGGTGTATTCTTCTCTTCTTCTTCAATGGACCCTTTTCTTCTCCTCCAAGTGAAGCTCCAATCCAATCTTCCAATGAGAGAATATGTGTTGTTGAGAGTGTGGGAGAGAATGGAGTGATGGGGTCCCCCATAACAACCTGCAGGACCACCTTATATCCTCAACAAATTGCAAGAGTCGGCCATGAAGATCGTGGGACAGCTGACACAACTGTCTGGGGAAAACCACGGCCTATTTCCACGGGCGTGGTTCTTCCAGTGACCGTGGTTTTGATGCTTCTGCACTATATGGATCATCAAGCCACAATTTGGTGCATGGCATGCACCAATAAGGTCCCATGTGTCCCCCTTAGCTCCTAGCTTGCTTCCCAATGAGTATGAAGGTGTGTCATCTCGATGAACGATCCTCAAATGTATCGATTAAGCTCCTAAAGCTCCCAAAATACCTACAAAGCATGCAAAAGTCCGTGTAGACGTCTATCTCGACAAAATACATGAATTGAGTGCAAATCGTTACGAACTAGTGCAAACCATGCATGAATGAGCGGAAAAACTATCTAAATGAGTGCCTAAACCTAAGTCATAAATCGTGTTATCAGTAGACGGGGAAAATACTGACCCACTCCTTGTGTGACATACGGGTCGGTGTGTCAAACCATTCCAGCTGGATAAAGTGATGAAGGCGAGAGGCGTAGACTCCACGTGCCACAACCTTAAAACGAATTTGAAGTGATTCGCCTATATATATATATATATATATATATATATATATATATATATATATATATATATATATATATATATATATATATATATATATATATATATATATATATATATATATATATATATATATATATTGAAAACTCCACCTTGATTAAAATGGTTTACATGTGTTGATGATGATGATGATGATGGAAGACTTTACACAAATATAGTAGTTGGATATACTAACAATGTACTTGATTATATTTCTAGATATTTGGTTGGTTTGAATTCAGTGCAGGTTGTATATCTACATGTCAAGGGCCTTGAAGTTGGATTCAAGAACAAATCCATAAAGACGAGATCAAGGGCCTTGGACTCTATGGTGCACGGAACAAGGATTCAAATAAATTGAAGATATTCGTTGAAAGATTCTATAACAAGAAGATCTCATCAACCAAGGATTTTGTCAACCAAAGGAAGATCTCAACCGAAGAATAGAGAATCTTTTCTAGAAGATTTTCTAAACAACAAAACGGCAAAAAATATCTTCTCTTTTATCCAACAAAAGACGAGAAGATCAAGGAGTAAATGACTCAACGTGTTCGTAGGGCTGAAGACTTGCAACGTCTACCTTACGATCTTCATGGAAAAGAAGAATGTTCTTCAAACGGTCATCTCTACAACGGCTAGAAGATCTTTCCATAGAAGATATAAATGAAGATGATGGTCGAAGAAGAAGACACACAAGCTTACACAAGAAAACATTTTTGCATCCTCAAGCAACCTAATCATCTTCATTCGTTGTTTTTCTTTCTCTCATTTCATGCAAAAGCTTTATCCACTTAGAGAGAGAAAACACTAGAGCTCCATTGGAAGATCTAAATAGTGTTATACTAGAGTGTGTTACTCTGCGAAGTAACTAGGCTATTATAGATAGGTTAAGAGTTGGAGCTAGATCGTAGCATTGGCTATTTGGCTACAGAGAGAAGAAGGGGATTTCTTCTAGTTTGTATCTAGGACTCTTTGAAGCTGATAATAGATAGTTAGATCCTACGGATATACCCTGGGACGGAGAGTAGGCTATTTAGAGCCGAACTTCGTAAACATATCCTCGTGTCAATCTTTTCAATTCCGCACCATATATACTTTACTGTGACTAACTTTGTTTTGCACGAGCAAGAAGTCAATGCCCTTAAAATAGAGTTCCAAAGCCCTTGAAATCAAAGTTTCACTAGAAGCGCAGATTGACATCAAGGCCCTTGAAAGTAGTTTCAAGGCCTTGAGATTTGGTTTGCGAAAAGTTCACATACTCTATTCTTCCCCCCTTCTAGAGTATTAATTTATCTTATTTATATCACCTACCGGTTCTTCCTATATATATATAGGGGGTTGTTCAAGTACGACCTATTATTCCGGTACGGTTGTGCAGACGGCTGACATGCTGACACGGGTCCCAATTTGATAGTGTTTTTTTTAAGAAAATACATTATGGATGCTTTTAACTATAATGAACTACCATGTTATAAGTTTTGCACTATTCTCTTATAAACTTTGAACTATTCTCATATAATTCATGAACTATTACTTTTTAATATATTACATCAAATTATTTATAAATTAATCGTTTATATGTTATGAACTATTCTATCATAATTCATGAACTATTACTTTTTAATATATTATATCAAATTATTTATAAATTAATTGTTTATATGTTATGAACTATTCAATTATAATTCATGAACTATCCTTTTATAAGTTATGCACTATCCCTTTATAAGTTTTGCATTATGAACTATTTTATTATAATTCATGAACTATACTTTTATAAGTTATGCACTATCCCTTTATAAGTTTTGCACCATCATTTTCATTTGTTTCTGGAAAAAAAAATAATGGGACACGTGTCAGCTGCACAACCTTACCGGAAATTAAGGGCCTTACCCGAACCTTTGCCTATATATATACATGATAATAACCGGACTTGTGTGCCAGCATGTTGGGTGTTTATATTTCTGTTTATGTGTGTTTGTGCTTATATATTCTTCTGATATATGATTGGTTAGATAATGGTTTATCCGTCTTGTTAGATGACTTATAGGTATAGATAGTTTCAAAGAGATCTGGAGCAGATGGTCAATTGGGTCCACGTACTCATTTAGAAAGGGACGAGAGGATTATCCGCTCTACATGCGCATTATCATTATATTTTTGTCTTGTAAGGTTGTCATGTGTTTTACATTCATACAAATATAATTTAAAGTTTTTAAAGTGTTTAAATTACATTTGTGTCTTGTTGTAAAATCTGGTAAGGTTATTGTTAAACTAAGGTCAGGACTCATTGTGAGGTTCTAACTAGTAACTCCCCGAGTTTTGAAAATTTGGGGTGTTACAATAAGGACAGTGCAAACACCTTTACCTCCTCCACACATGTCTTCTTCAAGCAACAGCTTTGCAAATCTTTCCTTCATGAGCTCTACCTCTACAAATGGATCCGAACAATGCAAGAAAACAAATTGCATAATCAGTTAAACAACGAATACCGAATAAATCCAAATTATTTGCCAATTAACTTGATTGCTACTTCTTCTATAACAAAGAATAAAGAAAAGAGGTGATATATATATATATATATATATATATATATATATATATATATATATATATATATATATATATATATATATATAGAGAGAGAGAGAGAGAGAGAGAGAGTATCGGATAAGTTTGTGTCGGAATTCTGGGGCATTTTATCACAAAGAACCACATCTCTTCTGCAAATAACTAGCAAAACAAGAGTAGGCGGCGCTGGGAAGCTGCAATTTACCAACGACGGGACGGAAACCTAGCGGAGAACAAGCCACGGAGCTAGAAACAACCTCCGATTCAAATCGGCGGCAAGAGAAGTTGCTATAACTCTTAGACTTGCTGACTTCAACGCTGAGGTTGTAGCTTCCACATCTATCGCTTTGCTGATCGTATCCATCTTCATCTGAAAAAAGACTCGCCATTGCAAATCTTTCCTCGCATGATTGATCCTCTCAAGACGAAATCAGAGATCTAGAAACCGTCATTGTCGCTTTTCGAAATGAAGAACCTAGTTCTTTCTTAGGGTTTGTGTTTGAATGAAGGAGGGAGTTGGTGGCTTTTAGGGTTTGTGTTTGAACGGTAAAAAAAATATACATTTACTAAATGAGAAAATGGTATGGGCCTACTTAGTAAAGTAAAAACTAAAAAAGGTCTAGCTAGCAAATTTGGCCTACATTTTTGACCATCGGGTAAGTTCAAGTATAGTTATTATTCATATCGGATTAATATTCGTTATGTGGGTCGTTGACCTAATGTATGTGGGTCGTTGACCTAAAGTATGTTGGTCGTTGTCTATAAAATTATAAAAACCGTTTACTACATACCTATTATAATTTGTTATTTAATTTAACAAATTCATATACATATATTTTTGTATAATATTTTTTTCTTTTTCTTCTCATTATTATTATTTTTTAAATCGTTGACCTACGGATATATATTTAACTTTGTTACTTAATTTAACATAGTCAAATACGTATATTTTTGGCATAATATTTTTCTATTTTTTCTTTCCATAATTTTTTCTAAAATTATTTGTTATCCACAGGTTTTTTTAATTTGACCATATTTTCATGTATTTTTAAAATTATTTATTATATAAATATAGGGTTTGAAGTTAAACAAATCATACATTTTATTATATATATATATATATATGTGTGTGTGTGGGTCGTTAACATAATATTATGTGGGTCGTTGACCTACTATTACCTAGGTCGTTCACATACTATTATGTGAGTTCTTGACCTACAAAAATGTGGGTCGTTAACATAGTAATATGTGGGAAGTTGATATATTGTTAAGTAGGTCGTTGTCTATATAATTTTAAAAATTATTGACTTAGGAATACATATTTGACTTTACTATCTCATTTAACAAAGTTACCGTATATATTTTGTAACATATATTTCTTTTTTATTCTAATAATTATCTATAAAATTATTTTTTTATCGACAACTTGTATTTCATTCGGCTATATTTTTATGAATTTTGCTATCACACTTTGGTTATCAAGTAAGGTTGACAATTTGGGAAACTAATATAAATTGAGGGTTTCAAGAATAAAAAACATACATTTCTAGCACTTTTGGCTAAGTTCAAGTATAATTATTATTTATATCGGATTAATAGCTCATAGATCAAATGTTATGTGGGTCGTTAAACTAATGTTATGTGTGTCGTTGACGAAAAGTTTTGTGGGTCGTTGAGCTACAATTATGTGGGTCGTTGACTTACAATTATATGGTTCGTTGACCTACAATTATGTGGATCATTCTTTATATAATTTTATAAAACATTTGATCTCCGGATACGTATTTGACTTTGTTATTTAGTTTAACAAAGTCAAGCACTTATATTTTGGTATAATATTTGTTTCCATCTCATAATAAATTTTAAAATTATTTGTTATCCACAACATTTTTTAATTCGGCCATATTTTTCATTTATTGTGCTATCCCAAATTGGTTATGTAAGATCTAACAATTTGAAAACTTATATAAATAGAGAGCTTCCTTAATTTTGATATCTCACATTGGTTATCAAGTAAGACAGATAGTTTCAAAATATATATATATATATATATATATATATATATATATATATATATATATAGATTGTAGGAGATTAATTTAGATTGTTTAGGTGATGGTTGTTGGAGATTATGATTGGGAGTTGTTTGGTATAAGATGAGATTTAGAGATTGTATTATATTTTGAGGTTATATTTGAGAAAAAATTCTTTAAAAATAATCTTGTGGAACTAGATTCTTAAAGAATCCCCAACAATCTCCATCTACCACAATTAAAACAAAAACTCCAACCGGTACCAAACGGGCCCTAATCCCGATAATCACAATTGAATTATAAAAAAGGGCCTAATAACTTTTCAAATAGACTTGTACAAATCTGGACCGGTCCGTCCGGGATAAAAGTATGGGCATGTGCAGCTAGTTTGACCCATTCGGGCATGAGCCGACCCGACCCATAATTTTGGTGGGAAGGGTATGGGTAAACATTTTGGTCCGCCGGCCCAACCCGTATATAGTTTATACATATAATTTATATATATATATATATATATATATATATATATATAGTATAGATCCTATGAGAACACCCCTAACGTGAGAACATGAGAACAGATTCGTAATTATTATTAGTTTTGTTACGAATGTGTCATATCGTTTAATGTATTATTCGTAGTTATTGTTGGTTGAGTGGATTATTCGTAATTATTGTTAGATTCCTAATTATTATTATTCGTAGTTATTATTATTTTTGATATCTACTCTAAATCTCAACTCTTAATACTCACATCCAACGGTGTATAATTTTTTCATGTTTTCACGTTAGAGGTGTTCTCATGGGAACCACACCCTATATATATATATATATATATATATATATATATATATATATATATATATATATAATTTAGTTTATTTTTAGTGTCACCTATTGTGGTTTTTTATTTAGATTGTTTTGAGTATTTTGACGAGTTATACTCGTTTGTAATACAAGATTGCAAGGTAACTTGACTACAATGACACTTGTTGTTTTTCAGATATTTGAATTTATTCATTTTTGTGGGATGATTGTTGTTGAACTCGTTGGTAGTGTACTATGCATTCATAATTGGATTGCAAATTTGTATTAAAATACATTATATTACTTGTTTTGAACGATAAATTCAAGGGGGAAAACGCAGAATTAAGTACATACGGGTCATCCGGGTGGGGTCGACAACTTGTTTGCTTTTTACGCGGGTGAACATTAACACGTTTGTGGCCCGACAAATCTACCTACACCTCTCAAATAAAGTTTTTAGTTATAATCCGATCCAAATAATCAGGATAACCTCACGTTAGCAAACTCGCCTTTATAGTATCAAATGAGCGTAGAATGAATTAACTTCAGTTTTGAAGGGAAGGGTGATTTAGTCTTTAGTGTTTAGGGTAACCGTTGGGAATTGGGACTTGACGAACACCCACATTTTCAGTTTTATACGGTAACTCCCACCCCCACCACTCTCTTTAAACTTCCCTCTCCCCTCATTCTTTTCAATCACCTCTCTGTCGTTCCCTTCATCAACGCCCCACTTCTCTCTCATCTTCTGCATTCACAATGGCCGATGTAAATGTAATGGCAGACAAGCCACTGTTTCCAACCGAGGAACCGGCGGTTACAGCCGAATCCCCATCCGCCATTGCCGACTTCTCCAAATCAGAAACCCTAATGGATGCTGCTAAATCAACTGGAGGACTCACTGTCAGCTTCAATCATACCGATAAAGCCGCTGATTGCTCACCGTCTCCTCCGGCTATCTGCGGCTCGTTCCGAGCGGTGGATCCTGCCGGGAAAGGCCTGCCGGAGAACGAGAAGGTTGCCTTGGAGGAGCTCAAGAAGCTTGTGCGAGAAGCTCTAGCCGCAAACGAACTTCTCTCCAACAAGACACCGTCGAAAACCGGAGATTCCACGGTGGACGAGAAGACCACGCCGACGAAGATAGGGGGAGAAAAATCTCTCGCCAAAGCGGTGGAAAAGGCGGACGAGTCGGATTCTCCGCCGCCAGCGGATCTCACTTTGGAAGATGAGACGAACAGTTCTTCTCCTCCGCCAGAAACCGACATAGAGAAACGAGCAACGGAAGATGAAAAAGCCGTTACGAAAGAAGCTCTGAAGAATGGAGTTGACGAAGACGGTGGTAAATGCAAAACCGTTGAGGCTATTGAGGAGACCGTTGTCTCCTCCAAAGATGACGATTCCCTGAACTCGCCGGCGACGGATGTCGTTTCAATTTGGGGAATCCCGCTCCTCGCAGACGAGAGAAGCGACGTAGTTCTTTGGAAGTTTCTACGCGCCAGGGACTTCAAGGTGAAAGAAGCGTTCGAGATGCTTAAGAGTACACTCCAATGGCGAAAGGAGTTCGGAATCGACGAAATTAACGAAGAGCAAGGACAATGGAAGGAACTAGAAGAAAAAGTGGTTTTCATGCACGGTGTGAGCAAAGAGGGGCATCCCGTGTGTTACAATGTGTATGGAGGGTTCAACGATAAGGAGCTCTACCAGAAAACCTTCTCCGATGAGGAGAAGCGCCAAGGTTTTCTTCGGTGGAGGATCCGGTTCCTCGAACGGAGCATCCGGAACCTTGATTTTGGACCTGGGGGAGTGTCCACTATTGTCCAGGTGAATGATTTGAAGGATTCACCTGGGATTGGGAAGTGGGAGCTTAGACAGGCGACCAAACAAGCTCTCGATCTTCTACAAGATAACTATCCCGAATTCGTCGCCAAACAGGTTTGACATTCAATACACTTTGGATTGTGACACCTCAAATTTGAAATTCAATTAGATTTCAAGGTTAACCAACATTGATTGCAGGTGTTCATTAATGTGCCATGGTGGTATATGGCTGTGAACAAGATGATAAGTCCTTTTCTTACACAGAGGACAAAGAGCAAGTTTGTGTTTGCTGGGCCTTCCAAATCCGCTGAGACTCTGTTCAAGTATATCTTTATCTTCTCTAGAGAAATTGATTTAGTTTACAGTATATGATTTTTCTATAATGAAAGTTGAAATGTTGGACAAAAAATGCACAGCTACATAGCAGCAGAGCAAGTGCCAGTGCAGTATGGAGGATTGAGCAGAGAAGGTGAATTCAGTGGGGCAGTTCCTGCTACACATATAATAGTCAAAGCAGCCAGCAAGGAAACAGTGGAATTCTCTGTAACAGAAGTGAGTTTTCTCAGACACCCTAGAAACTTTCCTAAATGGACACACCATTACTCTATATAATCCACACATGTGAATCCGTATTGCAATTGTCTGTGATACCTACCAACTTGATTTGGGTAACAGCAGTCACTTGTCTGATTGCTATGTGACCAAACAATTTGTTTGATTGGTATGTGAAATTGGAATAAGTCATGCATACCAGATTTGTTGCCTGAGTTCACTGATTGGAATTGTTATGACTTTGCATATGGAGCTTACCAACTTGATATAACATTGAATATATGGTATCCTAGAACTGAGGTTAATGTGAATATGTAGGCATGTCAGCTGACATGGGAGGTGAGAGTGCTGGGGTGGGAGGTGAGCTATGGCGCGGAGTTCGTGCCGAATGCAGAGGATGCATACACAGTGATTATCCAGAAGATGAGGAAAGTGTGTGCAAATGGTGAAGGACAAGGAGTAATAAGCAACAGCTTCAAAGTGGGTGAGCCTGGGAAGGTAATTTTGACGATTCAAAACTCCACCTCGAAGAAAAAGAGATTGGTCTATCGCCTGAAATCTAAGTCTTACCCTTACTAATTATCATCTTAAATATAGTGCTTGTGGGTTTATATGTTTGCTCATAGTGTTACTGTTATGCCATTTTTGGAGATCACTTGAGGATTAATTTTCAGAGTTTGGTATTGTTTATTTGTAATTGCTGAGACTGTTATGGTATTGATCAGTTTATATAGTATTTAATTTTTATTATAGTTAAAGTTTTCATGATATAGTCTGTGGAGAAGCAGTCTTAAAGATGTACCAGTAAGCAGTAACTCCATTGCAAATCTGAAATTAGCGGGACCAGCAGTAAAAGAGTGTACAAAAAGGACATGAAAAATGGGTAGAGTCATAATAGCTGCACATAAAGCTTGCATATTCTTGGCAAGTAAAACTTGTGAAAGCTTCATATCATGTGTGCTGGTGTTTATTATGAACACCTATTTGCGGGTACATAATATGTGTCCGTTTAGTTGGAGCGGTGAAATGAAAATGGAAGAAATCGGATAATGGTAAGGAAAGAAAATGGAAATGATGCGAATCGGATAAGGGTAAGGAAAGAAAATGGAAATGATGGGATCACTTTCATGTGTTAAAAAACCTCTAACCAAATGTAGTTTTTAATTGATTCGAAATCATTTCGTTTTCCAAATGTTTCATCTATGATGACTATAAACTCTCTTCCGATGAATAAAGCTGGAAGTGCTAAAACTAATTTCCGGAAATATAACATTACTGAATCACTAAAAAAAAAATTATGTCTTAACATCTAAAATGAATTAAAGGTCTTTTAACACATAAAAGTTACATAATTATTTTCATTTCATTGTCTTCCTAACAATCGTTTTCATTCAACTCTTTTAACCAAACGAGCGATAAATAAATTTGGGATGAATATCTATTTTGAAGTTTTTTTTAATAAATAAAAGAAGTTTAAAGCACTAAATAGACCTAGTGAGTCAAGAGGTAATAAAATAGGGGATATACTAATTGTCATGCTTTGAAGATCAATATAACACCATAAAAGAAACAAAAAGTGAGAACATGAGAGTTGTGACACATGGACCTGATCAAAGATTCAAAGGGGTTTTTTACTTAAGTAACAAATAAATATAAAACTATTACCTATATAACAAATTGTAAAACTTATTTACCAACGTAGCAATTTTTCTGACACATTTGTACAGCTTTTTGACACGTGTATACTCATTTATCAACACACAATTTTCTTGACAAAAAAAAAAAAGAAAATAGTGGTAAGTGGGATTTGAACCTGGGTTAACAGAAAATGAATCAGCAGCACGCACCACTATACCAACTTGTTTTCAGTGAACATATATTGCCCCTTATTATATATAATATCTTAAAAATATATACCGAAACAACATTTCAGATAAATATATCGATTTTTGTATTTACGCGTTTAAATATAATATTAATTATTATTTTGACACTCAGAAAATAATTTTTGAAAACTTATTTAAATAAAAACTATTATTTTTGACATTCAGTTAATAATTTTATTTTTAGTTCTTTTATTTACTGAAGTAAATTTATTTATAAATATCTGAAAAAATTAAATTAAACTTATTTATTGAGCATCAAAATATAGAATTTTTTTATTTAAAATAAAGAATAATCAATTTTATGGAATAAATAAATAAATCTTAAAAAATTTATTTACTGAGTGTCAAAATAATAATAATAATAATAACAATAATAATAATAATAATATTTTATGCATAATAAGAGTATAGATTAAAAAACCGTAAATAAAGAATCGATATTTTTAGTTAAAATGATGTTTTGGTATTTACTTTTAAATATAACATTGGTAATTATTTATAGAGGAGCATACATTCACATTGAAACTTATTTGGTGTAGTGGCTAATTAGGTTTCCTCTTGTTCTATTTGTCTGTGTTCAAATCCCACCGCCAACAGTTTTCTTCCTCTTTCGTTTCGTTTACAGTACTACAAGTTCTAGCTGTTTTTTTTTTTTTTTATATTAAATATATACATGTGTCAAAAAAGTTCTGTACATATGTAAGAAGATTTGCTATGTTAGTAAATAAGTTTGAAAGAATTGGGGAAATAGGACCCTTAAAATTAG
>BSUD01000004.1:41088604-41130188 GCA_033239045.1 Fagopyrum esculentum | reverse complement strand
AAACATGAACTAATAAATAAACAATTTGTTTTACTTAGATTTTTTTGAGTTTTAGTAAATGTACCCATTAAGAGAAGAGTAATAAGAGTTTGAGAGAAAATACAAAAGGTTAGGGTATATTTACCTAATTAAAAAACTAAATGGTCTAGTTACTAAAAGTAAAACTCAAAAAAGTCTATTAATTAAATTAACCCATAAATAAATATTAAAAATGATAGCATATAATTTTTGAACAAATCAAATACATTTTTGAACAAATCAAACAAAAATTATGAACTAACAAATTAACAATTAAAACATTTTCTTGTAAAATTTATAAATCATCAGTACAAATAACTAACACTAATAAAAAAAAAGTTGTCAACGAATATAATACAAAAAAATGAACTAAAATGCGTTTGTCTAGAAAAAAACAAGACACGTCTCAACCCCATAACTCTCCGCATTTTCGTCCCTTCTCATCATATTGGGTGATAAGATATTCATGAAATAAGGTTTTTTTTTTCTTCGTAATTTTCATTTAATTGGGTGGTAAGCCAAGGAGATAAAGGATCTTATACTACTTTTTTTTTAATATTTAAAGAAATCGGTTAAGGTGCGGGGTAATATTTCAAGTACGAGTTATGGAGCATGTTTCCATCGTTGTTGCACTTGATCCGACGGTCTAAGTTAATACAAGTTTTTAAATAAATTCTGGACAATACTGTGACATTTTTGTAATCATATGAAGTTCGTGAGATAATTTTTTCATTTTGAAATTTGGTTTAAAAAAGGTATTGACGTGGTGACAATTTTGTAATTAAAGAGTGATTTTATCGATCAGATCCGGACAGTCCGTCCAAAACAACGGGCTAAATAGAGGAGGAAGCACGATCGGGTCGAAAAGCCAACCCGTCAAGTCCGTCAGGCCTAATCCGGACACTACTCTAAAATAAGATAATTACGTTACGTATAAACATAACCATAGAGCGCCATGAAATATTTAAAACATCCCCATCTCACATTTTATGGTTTTATTTGAATTTTGTAAGAAGAGAAAATAAATGTAGGGTAAAGAAGACTTTTTATAAATTAAATGTAATAACTTTTTTTGATCTCGTAAAAAATTTAATAAAAAAAAAGTTAATATAATAAGTAGAATTCTGGTACGCAGCGGTGGAGAAGCGGAGAGTGGATGCATGGTTGTTGACCATGTACTGTACCATGTTCAGTTGAGGGTGTCTATTATAATTTTATAATGTGTATAACTTAGGACTTAGGTCTATTATCATATTATAGTATAAAATAAGTTGCATAAGATCCTGAGCAGTCCACTTTGGTCAAACTACTTTATATTATAATCTCACGACAGGAATACAGGCTCAGCCCTTTCTCAATTCAAACAACTATGCCTTTTCTTTTACTTTACCTTTCGCTTTACTTTTGCCTAAAATTACATTAACCCACCCTCAATTACTATTATTACATAGAATCACCCTTAAAAAAGTATGTATCAGCAAAGTCATACCCCTATATTACACAAAAATAAATCATATTTTCCATTTATGTTTTGGTTGTCAAACAAATAATTAAGAGTTATTTGATTAAGGGTGTGGCATTGGTAACATATGATATTTTAGGGTGATTTGTAGAATATAGTATTTAAGGGGGGTTCTTTGAAAAAAGGTTTATTGTTGAGGTTTTTTAGGCGTAGGAGTTATGAGATATAAAGGTTTGGTCTTGAGCAATGCACCTGTATAAAGGTTAAAACCAAACAGCAATTGAAGTAATCATTTAGGTGCAAGTGAAGGCACTACTCCAAAGCAATCCCACATTTTCGAATTCCTCTTTTCCTTTTCGATTCATCAAATACAAACTGTATAACAGTTCCAGTTACTTCTTTTTTTATCAACATCATACATATTATAGGATAAGATCAACGTTATACGGTTACACGGACACAAATTTACTAATATGTGTTATGTGTACGGACATAATATATTAAACCTACTATATTGGAATATATACTTAGACTTAATTTTATTTATTAGTTTATTTTTTTATCTTAATTTTTATTAGTTTATTTTTTTATTCTTTTATATTTATTTATATAAAAAATATTTGAATGAAACAAACAAAATTTGAGTTCACAAATCTCTTCATTATATAGGAACAATTTCCTCAACCTACGCTTCCGCACAAAACAAAACTCTAATTGTGCCATCACCTACTCCGGTGATGACGACAGCGATATCAACAACGAATTTGGCCGCTTGTCACCAACGACGGTATCTGAAACGACTTTGTCCACCGGTATCAAAACCGACTTTGGCCGCCGGTATCAGAAATCTAAAACTACGCTAATCTACATGCGTCTTAGGACTCAAAATCTACTTAGGACACTAATCAACCTACGCTCTAATCCCAAAACTTACCCTAGAGTGCTGATCAACCTGCATCCTAGGGCCCAGAACTTATCCTAGAACGCTAATCAATCTGCGTCTTAGGGGTAGAATCTACCCTAGTATGTTAACAATCTGCTTCCTAGGGCCCAAAACTTACCCCAACACGCTAATCAACATGCGTATTAGGACCCAAAACTTACCCTAGCACGCTAATCAACCTGCGTCATAGGACCCAAAACTTACTCTAGCATGCTAATCCACATGCATCCTAGGGCACAAAACTTACCCTAGCACGCTAATCAACCTGCGTCCTAGGGCCCAAGACTTACCTTAGCACGATAATCAACCTACGTCCTAGGACCCAAGACTTACCCTAGCACGCTAATCAACCTACGTCCTAGGGTCCAAGACTTACCTTAGCATGCTAATCAACCTGCGTCCTAGGGCCCAAAACTTACCCTGCACGCTAATCAACCCGCGTCCTAGGGCCCAGAACTTATCATAGGATGCTAATCAACTTGCGTCCCAAGGTCCAACCTACCGGCATCATACCGACCCATTAAAACAAAGACCGATGAAGGAAGGGAGGTACATCAAGTCCTTCAAATTTATACTATTCAAACTTAGAGTTGTTGAACACACATCTAGCTTGAAAGGGAGCGTTATGAGTATGAGCCTAATATATTGGTCATATATTGAGCTTATTATTTATTTGTTAGTTTATCTTTTTATCTTATTGTGACACTCCAAATTGTAGGAATCGGGATGCTATGGGCTAGAACCTCCCAATGGGTCATAACCCTTAGCTTGACAACAATTTCACCGGATCTTGCAACAAGACACGAGTAAAAGAAACTCCAAAATATAATAAACGTAATCAAAGGTTTAACAACATAAAAGAAACAAACTCTCAGTCGAGTTCAACAACGTCAACAAAAAGACAATTCGAAATAATAAAACCCAACTCCTGTCCTATAATGTACGGGACCCCCGGCTAACCACTTCGATCGAATCACTCCGCAACATCCCTAACCTGCAAGACATCTACACAACGGATAAACCGTTAGCTAACATTCTATGAATCAGAATAATTATAACAACACAATCACACATAAAGAGATAAACACATAAACATGCTTTCACACCAAACCGGTTATTATCTTTCATTAGGTTATACACTTTACTAATTTAACTTATTTTGTGATACAAGAATCTCCCAAAACTCGCCTCTGTCCCCTTATAACAACATGAATGGATCCGATACATTTCACCGTTTACCTGCCTGGACTATTCGTAGAGAACCTCTCACTCTCCTGTAGAACTAGACAAGTTGTCACCGCTCGGATATCATACACTTGGTCCAATCAACATATATGGTCGTCCTAACATGCTCTTAGCATTTAACATATAGCACACGCCACTACCATAACTATGCTAACACATAAAAGACAGCTAAGTAAGTCCAAGAGACTTACTTGAATCAAAGGTAATCTCAGCTCAACTATCACACTCAACTTTCCGCATGAACGTACTTTATGCCTGCTCAAACAAGGCATCCAAAATCATATATAAAAAGGTTGTTCTTGAGCAATGCACCTGTATAAAGGTTAAAACCAAACATCAATTGAAGTAATCATTTAGGTGCAAGTGAACACACTACTCCAAAGCAATCCCACATTTTCGAATTCCTCTTTTCCTTTTCAATTCAACAAATACAAACTTTATAACAATTCAAGTTACTTATTTTTTGCAAACATCTTACAGTATACCCCTACTCTTATTATAGGATAAGATCAATGTTATATGGTTACTCGGACACACAATTGGTGTTATGTATAATGCGAAGGGGAGTTTTTTTTTATTTTTTTTATACAAAGGTAAGAGAAATAGGTGGATAAGTTTCTAGAAACCAATCGGCCTAAGGCATCCTTGAGGATGAGGTCTTGAACATCTTCTGTAATCTATTCAATGTGAATGTCGGAGTTGTGTCCATGTGAAGCTATCTTGTCCGCAACCAGATTAGTCTCCCTAAAAATATGTCGAGTGACGAAGAAAGTCAACTCAGAGATGAGATTTGAAATATCGTTGATAATCATATCCAATTCCCAAGGTGGTTTCCAGATATGATTGATCGAGTTAACAAGAGTCAAGTTATCTCCTTCAATCTCAATAAATTTAATTCCAATGTCCTTGGCCTTTTGGAGGCCATTTCGTAAGGCTAGAGCTTCCGCTTCCAAAACGGATTCAGCATCACACCTGCCACTTCCAATTTCGATTGGGACGGCATTGTGATTTCGGATGATAAATCCATACGAAAATTTTCCTGACGTATTTTGTGAGCCGTCGAAATTAAGTTTGTGAAATTCATTATCTGGAGTTTTCCACTGAATGTTCTTCTTTTTTCTTCTTGGTGATTTATTTACTGTATTTGTAACAGTCAAAAATCGAAGATGACCTAATCGAGAATTTTAAGGAATTAAATCCGTTTTAATACGAGATACCTCTCGAGGTAACTTGCTCCTAGATGATATTACAACCCGGTGTTATTTGGAGCATTTGGGAGCTTCAATTAATAAAAAGGCAGTTGAGAAAAATGATCAGGACATCAGACATGTCCTAGATATAAAAAAACATGGAAAGGCAAAACGGCCAAAAGAGTCGCTATTTCGTTTCTTAGCGGCTAAGAAAAACGGCTTAGGAATACGCGTTTTTCGAGACAATTGCGGAATAATTATCCATACAATATTCCAGATTTATTATTTCAATTTGGAGAAGTTTGGAGAAGGGGGCTTAAACCGCTTTCGGATCGGTAAAAGGATAATTATCGACTCCGCTAAAGGATAATTATCGTCTTCGCTATAAATAGCTGAAATATCGTTTATTAATTCATTTTCTTTCACGTTTCCTCGTAAAAGCTCTGATTTCTCTCAACCTTCAAACTCAGATCTACTCTTCGTTTCTAATCCGATTTCAATTCCGTTTGAGTTTTTGGATTCCTCTCTTCATTCTCTTCAATTTGGTACCGAGTTTCTGCATTTCCGAGCAAGGGAAGGTCTGGTCGAGCATATATGATACTATGGAGGTTCCGTCGCTCAGATTCCGGTGAATTTGATGGTGTCCGAGCGTAGCCTGCGTCGTTGTGATTCCGAATCTTCTTTCGGATCGTCAATCGGGTTAGTAACGAATAAGTTATGAATTTATTCGTTTTTCGTATTGCGATTTTGCCTAAATTGACCTTAGGCTTGTCAAAATGGATAATTGAAAATTCCATTATGCTCGTTACATTATTCTGGTGATTATGGGCTGTTTGTTTGATAAGATTTGTTGACAGGCGGGTTCAGAAATTGCCTGCGGACAAAACGTTGTTATGGAGAAATTTAATTAATTAATTAAAGGTTAATTAATTAAATTGGGATTATACAGGAGGATATAAGTTAATTAAATTCAAAGGAATGAATTTAATTGGTGTTTGAAGCGAGAAGTTTAATACGAAGAATATGATATTCTCAACAGGTGTTGTTGAAGGTTCCGGTCTAACTATAGCTTAGTTGCTTTGTGAGCGTATACAAGCACGATAAAGGAGGATAGTCCGAGTGGAAAACGGACTCAATAGTTGGTTTGCGAGGTTTTATTGTTCTTACCTGCGAGGTAAGTGTATATGAATTACACTTGCTTAATATATGTTATGTATTTAATATGCTATGATTGTATGCATGCTTGAGTGTATATATATGTTTGTTATGATTGTATGCATGCTTATATGTATATGAGTGAGATGATGATGATGACTTGATATTCCTTATGAAAGCATGCATGAGGTACATGAGATGATAGTGGAAAGAATGTGATGAAAGAATATGATGAAAGCATGAAATTGAGTTATGATATGAAAGTGATAATATAGGATGGTAATTGATTAATTAGCCCAACTGGGTCCCGCACGGGTTTCCGGGGGACGAGGTCGCTACCTGATCTACAGGGGGCCTCAGAGGTCGCTACCTGATCTACAGGGGGCCTCGAGATAAGAAAAACAGCCAGGGGTCGCTATCTGATCTACAGGGGGCCTCAAGATAAGAAAAATAGTCCAATATCGCAACCTGATCTACAGGGGGTCTTAGGACAAGATGGCCGAGGTCGCTACCTGATCTACAGGGGGCCGAGGACGCTATCGGGTTGGCCAACCGAAAGAAAAAAAAAGAAAGAAAGAAAAGAAATACGAAAGCAATGAGAAAATATATCGTACGATCAGTTGGAGCTAGTTAGTTAATTATCACCTATGCATCGATGCGATCGAGTCTAGCATGCTATATGTTATGTTATGATTGTTTATACGTGTTGAGATGATATGAGATGTTTATATGAGATGATATGTTTATATGTGATGTGTGATAACATGCTTGAATGTTTATGTGAAATGTGATATGAATGGTTGTGGAATTATATGTGAATGTGGATATGTATGCATTGATCGACTTTGGAATGTGAGGAAGGGTATAGAGTGTCCTTTGGGGACGGGATATTAGATACTTATATATATTGGGAGAGTGCGATTTGTATACCCTTACTGAGCGTGTGGCTCATTGTTGTTATATCCACATATTTTTCAGCTACTCAGACTCGGCCTAACCAAGGCAAGGACGTTGGACCCAACACCTGGATTTGAGATCATATCAGGTGGGCTGTTATGGGATGCTACCGCCTAGGATGTTTTGCATGGTTTTAAAACAGTTGCGTTTTTGTTAAACAGGGTTTTATGGCGTATGTTAGTATGTATATATGTTGTGAAGATGGTTGTAAGATAAAGTTTTAAAATTTTACGTTTTCCGCTTTTCCGCTTATTGCTTTAAACAGGGTTAATTAACTGGTAATCAACTAGAAATGAAATAGGTGGGTCACAGTATTGTTCAAGTTTTGTTTTCTATTTGCCTCGTTCTGCACTTCTATTTGGTTCAAAGCTATACCTTTTATATTTTCTGGAAATTTTGTTTTATTAAAAATGTATTGATTTCTTGCCATCCATATGTTCCATCAAGTTACTACCGTGAGTGTCATTTCTTTATTTGATAATAAAACTTTCAAGTTATGGAGAGCCTCGACGATTCTCCAATTAGTAAAATCGTAGTTTTTTAAGATCGTTGATATATTTTGACTTTTGATAGTTGATATCATAAAAGGACACTGGAAGATGAGGTGTTTGGTGCTTTCAATATGGTGATTACATAATTCACAATTCATTACGACAGAGATCTTTTGTTAGTCTAGATTTTCCTTTGTTGGTAGGCCATCCATGGCTAGCTTCCATAAGAAGTTAATTATTTTAGGCGTAATGTCCAATTTCCAAATCCAAGATTTATCGGAAGTCACTTCGACCTTGTTTTTTTTGAAAATATTCTAAAGAAGATTTAGTCGAATACCATCCTTCCTCATTCCCTGACCAATATAATCTGTCCCGAATGTAACTATTGGGAAGATTATACCTTTTAATTTTATCGATAATGTTTAGCGGTAATATACTGCTTAATTGGTTGATTTGTTGGATATTCCAAGAGTTATCCTTAATGTATGCTGACGTAAGTTCCACCTCATTCACAATGTTTGTATTTGTCACCAACTCTTGCAAGGGTTTATCTATTATCCATTTATCCTTCCAGAATCTGATTGTGTTTCCATCCCCAACCCTCCATGTGAGACCATTGTTAAATTCTTCGTTTAACTTAATCAGTTTCTTCCATTGCCATAATGCGTTCTTCCCGCATTTATATTCCCATAGACATGTACCCCGTAGGTATTTTTCTTCAACAATTTTTACCCAAATGTTATCCGGTTCAGTCAGAATTTTCCACAAAAGTTTCATTTGAAGGGCTTTATTCATGTCTTCTGATTTTCTGATCCCCGTTCCACCTAGTGAACGTGGCTTACAAATTTTATCCCAACTAATCAAAGGATAGAAATTTGGACCTTTATTCCAGAAAAAAGATCTATTTAGTTTGTCCAATTCTGTATGGATGTTTGTCGGTAGCATGAATGCCTGCATGATGTAGCTTGGTTTAGCATTATGGTTAGCTTTTATTAGTGTTATTCTTCCTTCTTGGGACAATGAAGAAGCTTTCCATTTGGTTAACTGTTGCTTTGTTTTCATAATTACTGGATTAAATGTCTCTTTGCTTACTCTCCCATTAAAAATTGGGCAACCTAAGTATTGTTCTGAATTTGTAGATAAATTTATCCCTAAATGGCCCTGGATTCTTCTTCTAATACTTTGATCAACATTAGTCGTAGTTTGAAACGCTGATTTATGGTAGTTAATGATTTGCCCAAAGATGTCGCAATAGTCTCTTAATGTTGTGAGTACCAAGTTACTCGCTTGAGTAGTTGTCTTGGAAAAGATTATAATGTCGTCCACAAAAGCTAAGAAAGGAATTCTAGTTCCATTCTTTGAGATAGGGAATCCTATAGATTTTGGATATTCATTGGCTAAACTCTGTAAATTTCTAGAAAGAACTTCTGAACAAAGATTGAAAAGAAGCGGAGATAGTGGATCTCCTTGTCGAAGACCACGTTGAGGGCAAAATAAATTGGTGGGTGAGTCATTAATTAGGATAGAATATAAGACGGTAGAGATACACTCATGTATCCAATGTCTAAATTTTTGTCCAAAACCGAATTTTTCTAATACTGCTTTTTAGAATTCCCAATCTACTTTATCATATGCTTTTTCCATGTCTAATTTCAGAGCCATGTATCCCTCCTTTCCTTTTTTTGATTTGAACCCATGGAATATTTCATGAGCAATGAGGACATTATTCTGAATAGCTCTACTTTTTATGAAGGCACTTTGTAGTGGATGAATAAGTTTAGGTAGGACTAGACTTAATCGTTTTGCTAATATTTCCGAGATAATTTTTTAAACCGTAGAAACTAAGCTAATAGGTCTATAATGGGATGTTGATGTTGGGTTGCCATTCTTAGGCAGAAGAGCAATAAATGTATGATTAGGTTGTCTAAGAATTTTTCCGGTTCTATAGAAGCTCTTCACTTTTGACGTCACTGTTGGACCGACAATGTGCCAATACTTTTGGTTGAAAATCGCCGACATTCCATCTGGTCCCGGAGATTTATCCGCCCCAATATTGAAAATTGCTTCCTTTATTTCCTTTGTGGAGATATTTCTTGGTATATAACTTGTAATTGACATTGCATTTTATTCTTATCCATTACTGACGCTTTGAATCTATTGTTATAATCATTTATGAATTCCTCATTTATTTCCGTCTCTTTTGGCACTACCGTCCCATCACTTTTGGTGATAGTTGTGATTATTTTTTATTTCTTCGTCCCGTAGCTTTCCTATGGTGAAATTTTGTATTTTTATCCCCAAATTGGAAAAAATTTCGATTTCGATCGTTGTAGCTAGTATTTATGTTGGTAATCCACCAAACAATCTCTTTTCTTAGTTAATCTTCCGATTTTGTCATTTACAGTTTGATCAAACTGTGAAAAACTTTGCTTTTGAAGCCTCTCGAGGTGTTCATCTACTTTTTGAAGTTGTTTGTTGATGTTACCAAATTTTTCTCGACTCCATTGTTTAAGTTTTTGTTTGAGAAGTTTTGTTTTCTTTGCAAGATTAAACATGGGGGATCCTACGTATTGAGTTCTCCATACTTGTTGGACTAGATTTTCACAATCATGTCTTAGCGTCCACATCGATTAAAATCTAAATGGTTTGTTCTTAAAACTGGTGTTATCATTTTGAATGTAAAAGGAAATCATACAATGATCGGAGTTTGTGAAAGCGTGATTTTTGGTGTACATGGTTGGATATTCTTGGAGGATATTGATTGAAGTCATCACTCTATCTAATTTTTCATATGTATTATTATCACCCTCTTTCTTTTTTTTTTTCCATGTGAAAAGGTTTCCTTTAGTGGGTAGATCCAAAAGGAAAAATTGGTCCGAGAACTGTACTAATCTATCGAACTTACAGTTGGCTAGAGTCACTCCGCCCTTCTTGTCTGTAGGTTCCAAAATCTCATTAAAGTCGCCAATAATAATCATCGGAAATTTTATATTATTCATTTCATTTATTAAATTGTGCCCAAAATGGGTTTTTCAATTGTTCGTTTGGGGGAGCATAAATGAAGATAATCATGGATTCGAAATTGGTATTTACATTTGAATGTTTTACAAGTAGATATCGTTCACTTGCTTTAATAATCTCTATTTTTTCTCCTTTGATTTGGTATTCTTTCCAAAGTAGACAAAGACCGCCCGCAAAACCCATTGCCGGAATAAAGATGATATTATCAAAACCCGTATTTCTCCATAGCCTCTCCTCTGACTCGTCTTTATTTTTAGTTTCTGCCAACATGATCATTTGAATGTGTTCATTCTTACACGTAATGTTAAAATTGGTTCAAAAATTCTTTTTCTTCATTCCCCTACAGCTTCAGAATGCAATCTTCATTTTATACCTTAAAATATTATTGGGTGTTTAAAATCCCATTATTCCAAACCTTATTTCCAATTTCAAACTTTTTCCTTTCGAATTATTAACCATTAATTCGTACTTCCACCCAAAGTTACGGATCCGAGAATTTGTCCCAACTAATAATGTGAATCAAGATTACATTAGATTTTTGTATCAATACTCGATTATGTTGTGCGTAATAGCATCTCATGTAATTGATTTCTTTTAAAAAATAGAGGTCAATCACTTTGTTATGTTTGATATCATGCTTTACTGTTATGAATTGATTTTTTCCCACCTCTTTTTTATGGAGCAAGTTGTGCTCAGGGGATGAATCAAGCATAATACATTAGCTTACTAATTCAGAGGTCAAATAGACCTTTAGCACACAACAAGGCGGCATACAAATCTTTGGCGAATCCCTTGCTTTTCTTTTACTTTCTGTCAAACTAAAGACTCTTACCAAAATAATAGTTTGAACTATTTTAAATCCTGAATTATTACAGCTTTGTTCCAAATGAGATAGATAAAACGTGCAGTATTGTCCAGATAGTTGGTAGCAACTGCCCTTCACCGTACACGAGCTTGCTTGCTCTTTATTGTTCCAAATTCCTTTCAATGTCGATATATACGCCAACTGACCTGCAATCCTCTGAGGGAACCAAGATTCAGCATAGAGATAGTGTAAACACAAGAAAGTATTCATTGGTTTGGGTATCTCATTTTTAAACTGTTCTATCCAACTTTTAACAACTCCATAAAGTTCCATTGTTTCCATTGTTAAGCAACATCAATTACAATTCTTTCCAACACAACATAACAACATTACTTTGTCATCATCATCAGTTTTTAAGGGATTCAACAACCCATTACAATGCTTTATTCTGCAGAAAAAAAATCACTTCAACAATATCATATTTATCTCCTAATTCAGTTTGTTTCCTGAGTTTAAAAGAAAGACTGCTATTTAATAACCAACTGATATACTTAGTAGACTTTTTCACAAAGTTAAAGGTCAATTCAACCCAGCAGTTCGAAAACAGTCCACCTTGATCCATCTGAGATAAAAATAAGGGCCAAAATTGATCCATCACTTGACATAGGTTGTCCATATATGTTTTTGCTCTAACTTGCTCTTTATTGATCCAAATTTCTTTCAACACTGAAAGGCATACCATCTGACCTGCAATCCACATATGGAAACAGTAGACAACACAAATAAAAAGGAAAACTGGACTTTCAAAGTTTTCACAAAGATGTCCAAAGATGATAACATACATAACACCCACAATTTGTTCTTTACCTTTGTTCATGGCATCACTATCGTTGTTCTTAGCTTGCTGTTGCTCGGTATTTTTTGTTTTCTCACTGTTTTGTTGTAATCTTTGAGACTCGATTTCAACCTTTGACCAACCTTCTCCGCGCCTCCTTTTTTGCAATACATAGTCTTTTCATCTAGTTTTAGAAAGCCAGCAAAACCAAAAGGAAGTTCAAAGTGGGTTTCGCCCAAGCAAAAGAAGATTGGGCGAAAGTAGAGTATTCAGCTTAAGTTTGTTCAACATTTTTCATTTCTTCGTTAGTCTGGATAGTGGGAGTGTTGATCTTGCACACAACTATTATAATATAGCTCTTTTGTTCACTCATGGTGTGGTTTGTTTTGTATGTTTTGTAGAAGTATTTGAATAGAAAACAGAAAGCAGAGTGTTCAGTTTGACTTACTATGATGTTCTTATATAGGCAAAATAGTTCAGCAGCTATCTTGACACCAACAATATCAAGACAATCATAAATCCAACCTTTACTAATTTTGAAATTCATTTTATATTCTAGGCATTCCACATGAGTAATAGAAATCATAGTTCTAGCATTTCTATTTGGTTTTTTCTGTGTACTTTTTGGTCGGCAGTCAAACGTAGTTGCCTTCTCCAAGCCAGGTTCCGATAAGCCTTATGGGCTATGGACAGCTGCATCTCCCTCTTTCTTAGACTTTTTGTCATTAGCCTTGCTCTAGGGTTGCTGCGTTTATGCTCCATCTCTCCATGACCGTTAACCAAACCTTCTAACGCCCTCCATCTACATCTTTTTGGTGGGTTTCGAGATACCCAAATAGATCTCGAAGCTTCTTCACCCAATTTTGTTGTTGAGATCCGGTCTTCACAGTCTTCGAATGACCTCCAATGCTTCTTCTTTCATGGCCAGCATTCCCAAACGCTCTTCTTAAGTGTCTTCGTCTTTCCCGTTCCAGGTTGTTCTAGATTCATAGCTCTATGCGTGGCCATGTGTTTGGGGATTAGGGTTTTTCCAGCTTTGTTTGAAATCACCGGATTAGGTTGTAGCGTTGGCGTCTTAACCGATTGTATTTTGAGGAGACTAGGGTTTTTGGGTAGACTGTTGAGCGACGGGATCTTCTTTCGCTCAGCGCGTAGAGGCGCGTTCATTCAAGGCGGCTAGGGTTTTCTCTTTGGTGACGACCCCTGAAGATTAATGCGAAGGGGAGTTGGTTACATTATTGCTGATTGAAGTTCACGTTATTCACGTACGAGGTTGCTATTTGATTCATTGTAGTGGGTATACTCACTTCCTTAGATTACTCATCCCAATTATATCGTTTTGCATCTTGTTACCTATTGTTTTTATGTTCATAAATTGATTTCTACAAAGTTTATTTTGCCGATTTCTTTTCTCTCTTTAACTTAACATATCTATTTATTTATTTCAACCAATACAAGCGTGGTCCTCGTGAATCCGATGCACGAATTTACTACATCCGATCCCGTATCCTTGCGGGGGAGGTTGTTGTTGTTAACTATTTAGGTTAAAAGTTCCACAATCAAGTTTTTGCCGCTGTTTTCTTGGACTATAGATAGTTTGGTTGTCTCCAATAGACCTGTATCCTAAGTTTTATTGTTTCTTTGATTTGCGGTTTCCTTTTTGTCTTTATTCCACAGTTTGGAATCCTAAAAAAACAAGATATCGACGACTCTAATCCGCTACACATGCTGGAAGCAAGGAGATACCCTAAACAGTCCACCCCTACCCACACTTGAGTGTTTTCGAACAACGATGCTGAAGAATTTGTCCTAAGTGCTCCATTATAGAAATGATTCGGGGAGGCAAGTTCAGCGGTGAAACAAGTGAAAGCCTTCACCGTTACTTGATGAAATTTGAAGATATAATGAATACGATTAAATTCCACAATGTGTCAAATGATGCCATAAAAATGCGAGCATTCATATTTTCTCTAGATGGCAAGGCTGACAACTAGTTTGACAAGGAACCGGTAGGTAAGTACACTACATGGAAACAAGTCACTGTTGAATTTCTAAGTGTTTTCTTTCCTCATTGGAGGACTCGTAAATACATAATGAATATGATGAGATTTGAAATGGAGGATAACGAAGATATGCACCATGCCCGAGAAAGATTCCAGGAATGATATATGCGTGTCCAATCACGGTTTTGAAAAGAGCGTTTTATTGGAAAATTTTTACAATGGCTTTAGTGATGTGACAAGAGATATGGTAGACGTTGCTAATCGTCATAGGTTCACCAAATTACACGTAGATGATGCTTGAAACTATCTCATTGAGACAACTTACCACGTGGGGAAGTTTTCCTCATGAAAAAGAAATCAAGAGATAAAGATTTGCGAAGAAAAAGGTGATTCCTAGAGTTATGATCTTGTTGCAACTAAACTAACTAGTTTGTGTCAAATATGCAGTAAAGTGGAACACAAAGCCCCTTAATGCCCTACTCTCATTGATCGTAACAACTTCTCCCCATTAAAGGTTGACCCCCTTCTCAAGAAGCCATCTCCACCAACAAAAACTCATATGGAGACCATGATGCTTGTTCGCTCCAAACGGTGTGTGCAAGCTTTAAATTTATAACCCTAGACTTAAGCTTAAAACAAGGATGCGAACCCGCAGTGTACGGGTCAATCGTAGTAAAAAGCAAGGAATTCCAGGGGTCGATCACAGGGACTTAGTGAAACAAAGTCCAATCACGGTATCCTTATGTAAATACTAACCACAAGAGCAATTAACACAATCAAAGATGAATAAGAAGTCAATAAAGGAAACATGCAATTCTAGGGATTAAAGCATCTAGTTGTGGTTCCAACTCAAGATCTAAGATAAGTGGACAAAGCTGAGATTTTTGCATGGGGAAGGTGTTACTAAAGTGGAATAGATCACCGGGTAAGTCTCACTACTCACTAATCCTAAACCGTAACTCCTATTACCGGGTAAGTCTTAAGGAATTAAGATAAAGAACTATAACCTCAAACTAACGCACCATCTAAGGGAATAGAATTAACCTTTACCGGGTAAGTCTCAGGCTAACTCACAAAGATGGGATGAAAGCACACTCAAACCCCAATAAAGGATAAACCTTTATTACCTACACTTATGATCGTTGGTACACAAACTAAGGATTTACCGGGTAAGTCTCATCCTAAGCTTGCATTGAACCAGGAAAGGTGTATTAAGAATAGGATTTGGCAAACTCTAACACTTAACTCTCAGTTAGGATCAGATAAGTCACCTCGGTCAGAAGAATTCCACCCCGGCCGAGATGTTCATCGACTGAGCGAGATGCTTAGGGTTAAGGTTAAAGACTCGAACTTTCAGGATCCTACTGGAATCTAAGATTATTCTATCATTGTTTTTCCCACAACCTTCAGCCAATCACCCTAGAATCACACAAGGAAATTAGCCACTCATCATCATCATGAAAGTATTAATCAAATATATGGGAAGAAGGTGAATATTTGAACAAGAAGAATTTAATGAAAAGACTTCAATAACAGAATCAAATATCACAACAAAAGCGTTCATTGGATATAAATCCAACAAGCAAGACAACAAGGAAGAGAATCTAAGGTAATCTTACAAGAAAACCTTTCAAAAGCTATGAAAGCTACAATCTTCAATCTTCCTTCAATCTTCAAAAAGGTTCTTCAAATCTCCCAACTGGAGTATGGCTGCTGCGCACAATAGGTGTAAGCGAGATTTCCAGCTGTATGCGGATGATAGCGGATGTCGGATTTGTGGGAAATCCGACCCTTTTTATAGGAAAATAACCTTCCAAAGATAAGATATCTTAGAAAGATTTCTTCCCATAAAAATAGGTAAAATATATGGTCTATAATATCTTCTTCCTTCCAGGAGCCCAACCCAAAAATATAAGATCACTTTCCAAAGATAAAAGATCTCAGCCAAGAATAAAATATTCTCGCCGCGTCCTAGGTATTCGCCTCGGTCGAGTCGACTTCCCTGGATCACCTCGGTCGAGATGAATTTGTGGTCAACCGAGGTGAGTCACAACTGAATGTGAAATCTCTCAAAACTGGTCCAAAGTGAATCTTTAATCCATGGCTATGCTTCTTGGATGGTTCCTTATGTTCCTCAATGTAGCTCCAATGACTCCATAGCTCCTTTTGCTCCTTTTTTGATGCAAAACGTGCCATTTTACCTACGATTACAACAAAACTAGGTGTAGACCTCGATTCTCGCAAAGGTAGATGAAATGGTAATATAATCACATAATATACATACAAACATGCAGATTATGAAAGATAAAACGTCCAAACAAACCCCAAAATATAGACTATAATTCATGCTATCAAAATACCCCATACTTAGCCCTTGCTTGTCCCCAAACAAGTTTCGCATATAAGAGACAAGATATAATGGATTATAAGTCAAGAAAATCAATGAAAAGTCTTTCAAAAACATTTTTATGGTGTGCAACTATCATAGATCACTCTAAGAGAATACTTCATGGAATTTAAAATCAAAACATGTTCAAAACATTTTATAAATATAAGAAAGTTGTTCATCTTTGCATAAAATCATAGAATGCATAATAAGTCATAATTATCAAAATTAATCATGTATAATCCAGTTTAAACCACCAAGTCAATTAACAAGCTCGAGGTCTCAAGGGCTTCCCAAAAGAAAGGTCAAGAAACGTGTAGGGTAGGGATGTATGTAAGGTAATGTAATGCTAGAATCCAGGAAAAGGATGAACTTCACTTTCACTTTGACTTGCAACATCTTCCACCAATAAGCTTTGCTTATTTCACATTTTTTTTCTTTTTACTTTACTTTTTGGGATGCATGGACAGAGGTGCACAATAACCGAAGCCTAGGAAATCAACAATCATCAATTTTTTGAGATGCATCAAACCCTTGATGCACATACCATGACCCGTTAGGAATATCGCTCAATCCGACTTTGGCAAGACACAAACACCCGGCTATGTGAATGGTGCCGAGTTACTCATCTTCATGATTGACTTCCCCAACCCTAAGATTACTTTCTAACACTTTCACTTCCAGCCAACTTCTCAACTTTAACTTCCCTTGCTTTCACCACTTCGCTTGCTTCTAAATTCCCGGATAGGTAAAGGGAGGCAAAATGTATATGAGGGGCTAAGCATGATCAAGAAGAAGAAGAGAGAAGAATGAATTGCCTTGGTCTTTCCAGGAAGAAAGTGAGAGAACTCATAATGTGGTGTCAACCTTCAAATTCAACATAATTTAGATAAAAACAAAGTATTAAACATGCCAATAATTTCAAACAAAGCATTTAGCAACTTAAACATATTATAAAACCTTTCAAACACATAAAGAATTTAAAACCAGTCAGTAAACAAGATCTTCACTGTTATCATATCCAGATAAGTAACACAAAAATCGTTTTCGAAAACTCTTAGTTAACCCACCTCGGTCGAGGTGTTCGTAGGTCAACCGAGGTGAAACGCCTCGTTCGGCCAGAACTACCCCGGTGGAGGTCCAAAATTTTTTTTTAAAACCAGTTTTCTTTCAGTTTCGACGTTTTTCTCATTCAAATAACTTGTAAGTATGCATGCAATCTCAGATAAACATATAGATGCAAAAGCGAAGCATAAATATAAATATCCAGTCAATAGAGTCATACATCAAAGTCAAATAATACATCAAATACCCCATACTTGGGACACACTGTCCCAGTGGGTCAAAATAAGTCTAAAGGATAAAAGTACTCACCGGATAATAAGCTGAACTGCATAAAAATAAGAAAGAAAAATCCTGCAGCTCTCAATAATCCTGATCCGGTGGTGGTGGTGGCACATACGGATACTAGGATGGGTCGAATGGATAACCCATAGTCTGCTGGAACTGTATCTCCATCATCCTGCGCTGATAGTGCTTCCCCTCTAACATCTGATGAGTCCAGCTATCAATCTGTCGGTGCTGGGCAGCAAATCTCTCATGCATGTCCATAGTAAGGGCAACATAAGAGTCTATCATCTGATCCGTCAGATCATCGATCCGACGATGAGCCTCTGAATCTCTATGACGGCGTGTCCTACGCCTAGCAGGTCTAGCAGGTGATGCAACAGGTGCAGGCTTAGTATCCTCATCATCCAGATCTATAACTGGTGCGCTCGGCCCTGCAGTATCCGTCCCTGTATCCATCGGGACTCCACCCTCTCTCTCATCAACCGTCTCCTCATCATCAGCCTCCTCCTCAGCTGGGGCAGCTGCTGCCTCTCTATAATCCTCCATCAGTGGAGCCCAAGCGGTCTGCCAATAGTGAGGGTCATAAACAGAAAACTGGGCAGACCACCTGATCCCCTGTGGCGCAGTCAGCTCCCATGGCATAGCCACGTATGGAGTAGTCAGACCTTGGAGAACTAGAATCCGCTGAGTAATCATCTCCTGCAATCCAAGTGGCTTGACAGCCGCCACCATCGTTCAAGCACTGAGATCCATGTCCTGATAGCTAGCTATATGGGTGACAAGCCCTCCGCAGCAGATGTCTCCCTTCACCTTGGCCTTGATCCTGTGCAGATCCTCTGCCAGCATCAAGCCAAAGTCCGGGATACCCCCAGTAACCATGCAGTATAAACTGAAAAGCTCTCCCTGTCGGATCTTCTGGGGCGTCTCAGTACGCGCCAGAAGCATCTCACTGAAGATCCGGTGGGCTAACCTAAAGGCTAGGTGGAAGATGACCCTCTCCTTGGAATCTCCAGGGCGCCATCTATCTGCGTGCTCAACAATATGGGCAATCTGCCCCCAAAACTCCCTAGCTACTGATCGGGACGGGAAGTCAACAGCGGTGGGCTTCGGAAAGCCAAAAATATCTCTCCAGTACTAAAGTGGCACTAAGAAGTTCCGGTTCATCAACCGGTACTTCACAGACTGCTCTGTGGGAAGGTAGGTGAAGGAGCTAACGAACTCTAGGGTCGGCTCCAAGTAAGTTGGGGCTCGGATCTCCGTAAACTGATCCAGCCCAACTGTAGAAATCATTCTCCTAAGGTCTCCGTCTACCTGGAGGCAATCAAAAGCGGACACGTCTAGGAAGCGAGGTGCAATCACTAGACGGCCGGAAATACGGTCATAATCGACCTGGTGTCTCTCATGGATCACCGGTCGATAGGGTCGGGAAGAAGAGGAAGAAGGTGAATGTGAGGATCTATCCCTAAGGACAAGGCATCGGTCAAAACTCATTTTCAATTCAGTTACTGTCAGATCACCTCGGTCAACTGACAACACTCAAGAATCACCTCGGCCGAGGCACAGCTCGACTGGACCGAGGCGGAAAACTGGATTCTAATTCCTTCTGAAAATTCAGTTCTTTTCCCCCAAAATCACTACAACTGCTTCCTATGGGGTACTTAAGCCTTTCCTCAACAAATGCAAGGGCAACCAAAGCCCAAATCTAAGCGAAAAAGCAAGGTAGGGTTTCGGTTTCGTTTTTACCTCGTTCGGCCAAATCGGTTCGATTCTCTTGCAGATCGATGTTGCACTGGGATCCTCTCAGTCTTAATCTCAGTTTGGAGACAGAAATCGTCGAAAACGAGCAAGAAATCGGAGAAGCGAGGTGAACTGTCGCCGCGGTCGAGGGGAAAGAGTAAAGTGAGGAGAGAGAAATCTTTCGCCTTTTATACCCTTTTCTGGACTGCTGTCACCTCGGTCGAGATGGTCTCGACTGGACCGTGGTGGTACGGACCGAGGTGGTTCTTCAGAAAACCCTAGTCGCCTCGGTTGCTCAAGAATCATCTCGGTCGAGGTGCTCTGATAGCAACCGAGATGCCTCAGTCAAACTCCGTCTTCTCAAATTCTCGAACTTCTGTCCTTCCAGTTATGCTCCTTTCTTAGATGTCTCCTGTTATCTGTCTAGAACGCCAAAACAAAACAAAGCAAAAGCAAAAACTATCTAAGCTAGACTAGAAAAAGGGAAAAGAAAGCAATACCTTGAGTTGCCTCCCAAGAAGCGCTTGGTTTAAGGTCGCTAGCTGGACCATAATGCGTATCAAACGAGGTATATTGGTGCAACCTTCTCAACCGGAGTTTCCGGTTGGTACTTCTTAAGTCTATGACCGTTGACCTTGAAGCTTCCGCTAGTTTCGCCCCATATCTCAACTGCACCATGAGGAAAAACATGTTTCACAACATAAGGTCCGGTCCATCTTGATTTTAACTTACCTGGAAAAAGGCGGAGGCGGGAGTTGAAGAGTAGAACTAGGTCTCCTTTGTTAAGCTCCTTTGGGACGATACGCTTGTCATGCCATCTCTTCGTCCTTTCCTTATAGATTTTGGAATTCTCATAAGCGTTCAAACGCAACTCCTCTAGCTCGTTGAGTTCCAATAGTCGCTTCTCGCCGGCCTCCATAATGTCGAAGTTCAACCATTTGATTGCCCAATATGCTTGGTGTTCCAATTCAACGGGCAAATGGCAAGACTTCCCATATACCAAATTATAAGGGGTGGTACCTATGGGAGTCTTAAATGCGGTCCTGTACGTCCAAAGAGCATCGTCCAATTTCATGGACCAATCCTTCCTCGTCCTAGAGATGGTCTTCTCCAAAATTGCTTTGATTTCTCTATTCGAGATCTCGACCTGTCCACTAGTTTGAGGGTGATAAGGGGTTGATACCTTGTGGGTTACCCCATACTTCGATAGAAGTGCCTTGAACTTTCGGTTGATGAAATGCGTTCCTCCATCGCTGATGATGATGCGTGGAGTTCCAAACCGTGGAAAGATGGTTCTATTTAATAACTTCACAACCACCTTGGCGTCGTTAGTGGGAGAAGCAATGGCTTCAACCCATCTAGAGACGTAATCAATTGCAAGAAGAATATAGAGGTTTCCTCCGGAGGATGGGAAAGGTCCCATGAAGTCTATCCCCCACACATCAAAGATTTCCACCTCTTGGATGTTGTTAAGTGGCATCTCGTTCCTCCTCGATAAATTTCATGTTCTTTGGCATGCATCACAAGAGACAACAAAAGATTGTACATCCTTAAATAATGTAGGCCAAAAGAAACCGGAACGCAATACCTTAGCGCATGTTTTGTCGGTGCTAGCATGTCCTCCACAAGGAAGTGAATGGCAATGCCGTATAACGCTATTAACTTCATCTTCCGGAATGCATCTTCGAAGCATCCCATCCGGTCCGCGCTTGAATAGCAACGGTTCGTCCCAGTAATAATGTCGTACTTCTTTGAAGAATCTCTTCTTTAGAGAGTACGTTAATCCGGGCGGTGTTTCCTGGCAAACAAGATAATTCACAATATCAGCATACCAAGGTCCTTTATTATCAAAAAGTTGGTGGATGGAATGTTCCACCAACTGAGGGTGAATGTCAGAGAAGGGAGTAAGAAGTTTATTATTCTCAGTAGTCTCAGTTGACATCATCTCGCCATCGACCTCGGTCGAGGCACAGAGGCGTTGACCGAGATGTTCTTCAGTCGCCTCGCTCAGTCCAAAAAGTGCCTCGGTCGAGGTACTGCAACTGGAACTGGAGATCTTCGTCTCCTGGGTTAGCTTTTTAGTTTTAGCTCCTGGATCTTCTTCTTCCAATGCTTTTAAGCTCCGTATATCTGCATCACAAGAAGCATCTATACCTTCCTCCATTAAACTGAAGCTAATAACTCTTTCGAGTGGATCGTTAATAAGGATAGAGCTTACCAATTCTCTTGATTCTTCTTCGTCATAGATGTTGAAGATATCATCGCTTAGCTGCTCCCCTTTCATGGCTGCAAGTAGTGCGAACTCCACCTCATCGCCACCAATGTTGAATTTCAACTTGGCGTTCTTGCAATCCACGTTGCAACCCGAAGTTGCTAGAAATGGCCTCCCAAGAATAATAGGAACAGGATAATCTGCGGGAATGTCAAGTACAACAAAATCTATAGGTAGATAGAAGTTACCTAACTTGACCGGGACGTCCTCCAGGATGCCCACGGGATGGGTAATGGAGCGATCCGCCATATAAAGTCGAATCTTGACCGGCTTGGGCTCTCCAAGTCCGATCTTCACACATAGCTCCAGCGGGATGATGCTCACGCTGGCTCCTAGATCACAAAGGGATTCACAAATGACATTTCCAACTTGAATGGGAATGCAAAATGAGCCGGGATCTCTCAATTTAGGTGCATCTTCTACTTCATGATTTGTATGAGCTCCAAGGATTTAGATGTCATCCTAACTTCACCAAAGTCTTCCAGTTTCCTTTTCCTTGATAGGATCTCCTTCAAGAACTTCCCATAGGCGGGCATTCCTAGAATAGCATCAAGGAAAGGAATGTTAATATGCAGTTTATTCATCAAGTCAAGGAACTTACCAAAGTGCTTATCTAGATGTGCTCTGGCCCTTGACTGGGGGAATGGAAGTGGTGGTTTGTATGCAGGAGGTGGAACATAAACTTCAGTTTTCCCCTCCGCTTTCTGTGGCTCCACCTCGGTTGGTATCTCGGCCGAAGTGTTCTTCGCCTGCACCTGGACCGAGGTGGTCTTCGTCGGTACTGGAACCGACCGAGGCACTGGATCTGCAGTTTTCAGTCCACTCCTCGTAGTTATGGCCATGATCTGGCCCTTAGGGTTGCTTTCCGTCCTTGCTGGAAGCTTCCCTAGATCTCTTGGCACTTCATTCGCCCTACTTGCAAGTTGTTGTTCAAAAGCCTTTTGGGCCTTCGAAAATGAAGTCATAGAAGTCTCCATAGCGTTGAGCTTGATCAAGATTGCCTCCAGAACCGCATCTTTCTTTTCTGGCTGAGACGAACTTGATCCTTGCCCCTGGCTTTTTAATGGAGTAGAAGAAGAAGAAGGGGAAGAGAGGAAAGGGTTAGAGGAATCGTTAGAGTTGGAGTTTGAATGGTTGTTACCAGAATTTTGGTTGTTCGCCCCTCAGTTATTGCTATTGGATCCTCTATTGTTGTTGTTGTAGTTGTTGTTCCGGGAACCGTTGTTGTTGTTCCTTTGCCCTTTCTCTTCCTTCTTGGTTTGTGCAACCAAGAGTTCCTTCAATTGCTTCACATCATTCTTCAAAGACGTGAGTTGATTGTTATTGGGCTGAGTTTCTTGGAAATTAACTCTTTTAACTCCACCTTCAGCTCCTTGGTGGGTGTACTTCTCCATATGCAAGGCTTGCTTCTCAATGAAGTCCTAAGCCTCGTCAATCGCCATGTCCATGAAGGTACCGGCGGAGAGTAGTTGGAGATTGAACTGGGTGCTTCTGTCTAGTCCTTTGAAGTATATCTCCAATAACTCTAACTTTGGAATTCCATGATGTGGGCAATCCAAAAGAATGTCCTTGAACCGCTCCCATGACTTGGACAAGCTCTCCTTGTCCTTCATAATGAAAGCGTTGATCTTCCCTCTCATTTCAGCTGTCTTTGAGGGGGGGGGGATGAATTTGGTCAAGAATTCCGTTGTCATCTCCTCCCATGTGCTAATTTTTCCTGGAGGAAGAGATTGATACCAAGTAAGAGCTCTATCTTTTAAAGAAAAGTAAAAAGGTCTTAGCTTGTAGTTGTTATTTTCAATCCTTGAAGGTCTCAAGGTTTCCATCAAGATCTCATAGTTTTGAAGATGTTGATGTGGTGATTCCTTCTCCATCCCTCCGAACTGGCATTGGCGAATCATGGATAGAACTTGCGGTTGAAGTTCGTAGTCATGGTCCGCTGGATCTCCTAGGTTGACTCCTGGACACCTCAGTTGTTGATTAGGGTCCATCCTTTGACCTAGGGTTCGTGGGATTCCTGCAAGAAGAACGTCTCGGACTGGCATCCGAGGTGGAAGTATCTCGGCCGGGGCGTCAGCAACTGGGACCTGCCTCGGTCGAGGGTCAGCAACTGGGACCTGCCTCGGTCCAGCGTCGGGAACTGGGTCTTCCCTCGGTCGAAGTAGAATCTGGTCTCGTATGACTGCCATTTCTGCTTCGATTGCTTCAGTCTAGGTGCGAGTTTCTTCCTTCTCTCGCCTTAGTTCTTCCCTGCTGAGGCGTAGCATCTCTAACGCCTCTTTCAACTCGGCCTCAAGATCGCGGTTGTCTTGTTGGGCCATCTTTGCTTCTCTTAAGCGTCGCTTGTATGTCTTTTCTGGTTCGGGATCGTAAGGAACGATTTCCTTCCCAGTGCGGGTTCTTTGCATAAACCTAAGAAAGAACCTGCAAAATTCACTCAAGTTGAGTGGTTAGTAAACACGGGGGCAAGTGCCCAAAGAGCAAACCGTAACCGACTTGGTCTAGACCAAGTCCCCGGCAACGGCGCCAAAAACGTGTTCGCTCCAAACGGTGTGTGCAAGCTTTAAATTTATAACCCTAGACTTAAGCTTAAAACAAGGATGCGAACCCGCAGTGTACGGGTCAATCGTAGTAAAAAGCAAGGAATTCCAGGGGTCGATCATAGGGACTTAGTGAAACAAAGTCCAATCACGGTATCCTTATGTAAATACTAACCACAAGAGCAATTAACACAATCAAAGATGAATAAGTCAATAAAGGAAACATGCAATTCTAGGGATTAAAGCATCTAGTTGTGGTTCCAACTCAAGATCTAAGATAAGCGGACAAAGCTGAGATTTTTGCATGGGGAAGGTGTTACTAAAGTGGAATAGATCACCGGGTAAGTCTCACTACTCACTAATCCTAAACCGTAACTCCTATTACCGGGTAAGTCTCAAGGAATTAAGATAAAGAACTATAACCTCAAACTAACGCACCATCTAAGGGAATAGAATCAACCTTTACCGGGTAAGTCTCAGGCTAACTCACAAAGATGGGATGAAAGCACACTCAAACCCCAATAAAGGATAAACCTTTATTACCTACACTTATGATCGTTGGTACACAAACTAAGGATTTACCGGGTAAGTCTCATCCTAAGCTTGCATTGAACTAGGAAAGGTGTAATAAGAATAGGATTTGGCAAACTCTAACACTTAACTCTCAGGTAGGATCAGATAAGTCACCTCGGTCAGAAGAATTCCACCCCGGCCGAGATGTTCATCGACTGAGCGAGATGCTTAGGGTTAAGGTTAAAGACTCGAACTTTCAGGGTCCTACTGGAATCTAAGATTATTCTATCATTGTTTTTCCCACAACCTTCAGCCAATCACCCTAGAATCACACAAGGAAATTAGCCACTCATCATCATCATGAAAGTATTAATCAAATATATGGGAAGAAGGTGAATATTTGAACAAGAAGAATTTAATGAAAAGACTTCAATAACTGAATCAAATATCACAACAAAAGCGTTCCTTGGATATAAATCCAACAAGCAAGACAACAAGGAAGAGAATCTAAGGTAATCTTACAAGAAAACCTTTCAAAAGCTATGAAAGCTACAATCTTCAATCTTCCTTCAACCTTCAAAAAGGTTCTTCAAATCTCCCAACTGGAGTATGGCTGCTGCGCACAATAGGTGTAAGCGAGATTTCCAGCTGTATGCGGATGATAGCGGATGTCGGATTTGTGGGAAATCCGACCCTTTTTATAGGAAAATAACCTTCCAAAGATAAGATATCTTAGAAAGATTTCTTCCCATAAAAATAGGTAAAATATATGGTCTATAATATCTTCTTCCTTCCAGGAGCCAAGCCCAAAAATATAAGATCACTTTCCAAAGATAAAAGATCTCAGCCAAGAATAAAATATTATCGCCGCGGCCTAGGTATTCGCCTCGGTCGAGTCGACTTCCCTGGATCACCTCGGTCGAGATGAATTTGTGGTCAACCGAGGTGAGTCACAATTGAATGTGAAATCTCTCAAAACTGGTCCAAAGTGAATCTTTAATCCATGGCTATGCTTCCTGGATGGTTCCTTATGTTTCTCAATGTAGCTCCAATGACTCCATAGGTCCTTTTGCTCCTTTTTTGATGCAAAACGTGCCATTTTACCTACGATTACAACAAAACTAGGTGTAGACCTCGATTCTCGCAAAGGTAGATGAAATGGTAATAAAATCACATAATATACATACAAACATGCAAATTATGAAAGATAAAACGTCCAAACAAACCCCAAAATATAGACTATAATTCATGCTATCAATGCTCTACTTGAAAACCTTAGCATCAAACTTTCAAGAAACTACAGATCAAGTAAAGACGAAGATAGAGGAACTGACTGAGAAAGTGTTGTCACCCCATACTCAAAATCAACCCCGATGGAAGTTGATGCTATTACCTTAAGAAAGTATTGAAGAACCGATTGTTATCACTCATTCTGCTTAAAATGAGCAAAAATCAAAGGAGGAGCCAACCGGGAAAGAAACACCCTACATCCCTCATCCTCCTTATAAACCTCCAGTTCCTTTTCCACAAAGAGGAACAAGGCCATCTTGAATGAATGGTTTGGTATGTTCCTTGAATCAATGAATAAACTCTATGTAAACGTTCCTCTCACCGAAGTAGTAAAGCAAATACCCACCTATGCCAAGTTTATGAAGGATATTTTATCCAACAAAAAACTTGTCAAGTGCAAGGGAGCATTACCCCTGACTAAGGAACACAATTCCTTCTCATGGACAGGATGCCTAGCAAATAGGAAGATCCAGGATGTTTTTGTGTCCCCTCGACATCGAAGGACAACCTTATAGTTGTCTTTGTGATCTGGGAGCCATCGTATGTATAATCCCTTTGGAATTATGTGAAAAATTAAATCTTAAATATATTCAACACGTCAAGTTCACTCTTATCATGGCTAATAGAGATAGAGATGTTGTTTGGAAGCAGTTTCCAAACACGCTGCTTGTTGCATTTTTATTCCAAAATTGCGACTATGATCCAAACGGCCATGAGACGGGTTGTGGGCCGTTTCACAAGCCATATCGATGCCGTTTGATCCCGTTTGAATGCCTTTTGGTAAAAACGGTGCTTGTAGTATTTTGCTCAAAATTAATTCGATTTTTACAAATTAATTGGTCGAAACGGCCAAGAGACGATACGCAAGCCGTTTGCTTTGCCGTAGAGAAGCCGTTTGGCTCCGAGATGACATTGTTTTCTCGATTTTTCTTGATGATATTTATTTGTTGATATTTCAACGTGTGGTTTATTCCTACCGAAATTGAAATATAGCATTTTTAGAATATTATTCAAGTATATAAAGAGAGATAAATGCATGGTTTGCCTCCCATGTAGCGCTCGTTTAAGGTCATTAGCTAATTTAGCTTGACCATAGTGAGGTTAGATGGTGGTAGGGTTGACGAGGAACTCCTCATGAATATTATTAAGGAGGTCTCCAACAATGTAGGGTTTCAAGTGATGTCCGTTTACTTTGAAGGTTTCTTTGTCATCACCAAACTCTATTACACCATAAGGATGAACTTTATGTACTCGGTAAGGATCCATCCATCGGAATTTCAGCTTTCCCGGTAATAGTCTCAATCTGGATTCAAACAGTAGCACAAGGTCACCTAATTTGAATTCCTTGGGAAATATCATGTCATCATGTCATATTTTTGTTTTCTCTATATAGATTTTTGCATTTTCATACACATCAAGTTGATTTTTTTTGAGTTCTTGTATTTGAAAACGACGACGCTCTCTGGCGTCCTTGAGGTTGAAATTCAGATGCTTGAGAGCCCACATGGCTTTGTTCTCGAGTTCAACTAGTAAGTGACAAGATTTTCCATAAACAAAACGAAAATGTGAAGTTCCGATAGGAGTCTTGAATGCATCGCAGTAGGCCCGGAGAGCATCATGAAGTTTAGAGCTCCAATATTTTTGGAATTGAGACATTTTCTTCTCTACAATGATCTTAATCTCTCTATATGAAACTTAAACCTATCCACTAGTTTGGAGTGATATGGTGTAGTAAGCTTATGATGCACCCTATACTTGTTCAACGGGATCTCAAATTGTCTTTCGATGAAATGAGAACCACCATCGTTGATGATGATTCTAGGAACTCCAAATCTTGTAAAAAAATTTTCTTTGATGAACTTTGAGACCACACATGCGTCATTGGTAGGTGTGGCAATTGTTGCTACCCACTTAGACATCTATTCAACAACAACAAGAATATCGTTGTTGCATTCGGAATGAGGGAATGGTCCCATGAAGTCAATACCTCAACAACCAAATAATTCGATCTCTTGAATGTTGTTTAATGACATCTCGTTCCTTTTTGATATATACCTATCCTTTGGAAAAAATCACGAGCAAAAAAGTACGCATGTCTTTAAACATAGTAGGCCAAAGGAAACCACAATGAAGGATTTTAGCGACCATCTTACCAGTACCGGTGTGTCCAATAATTAGATGGGAGCGACAATGGGCAATGATGTTGGATGCTTCTTCTTCCGGGACACATCTTTGATACATTTTTTCGGAGCCTCTGTTGTACAGAAAGGGTTCGTCCAATAGTAATAATTGATGTTCTTGTAGTACTTCTTCTAATTATATGTGAGTCCAGAAGGAAACTTGTTACAAATTGATAAGTTTACAATATCACCATACTAAGGCATGTCATTCTCTTGTGTGGAAATTTGGAAGCTTGTCTCAAATTTGAAGAGGTGGTCGTCCATAAGTTCATCATTAATGGGATCATCAACATGATTTGTTTGAGCAGAAAGTGGAAGACAAGAGAGGTGATCAATGACAAGATTATCAGTTCCTTTTTTGCTCTCACTTCGAGGTCATACTCTTGGAGAAGCAAAATCCACCTTATTAGCCTTGGCTTTTCATATTTCTTGGTAATTTGGTACCTAATAGCAACATGATCAATATAGACAATGACTTTTGAACCAACTAAATAGGACCTGAATTTATCAAAGGCGTAGACGATGGTGAGAACTTCTTTTTCAATTGTGACATAGTTCACTTGTGCAAGATCTATTGTCTCGCCGACATATTATATGGTATGAAGCTTCTTATCTTTTCTTTGCCCCCGTAGTGAAAGTGGGAGGACATCTCCATAGATTTCGTCACCGGTTTGAGACAAAGTAGGAGCTTCGACGCATGTTTCATTCCTATTAAGGAAACATGGCTGGTGAGTCGGTTAGCTGAAGAGGTCACTAGGCAGATAGTGAGATTTTACGGGGCACTGAGGACCTTTGTCTCGGATAGAGATGGACGGTTTACCTCGAGATTTTGGTAGGAGGTGAACGCCGACTTAGGTACGAGTCTTCATTTCACATCCGCTTATCATCCTCGGACGGAAGGTCAGTCTAAGAGGACTATACAAACCCTAGAGGATATTTTGAGAGCATGTGTGCTGGACTAGGGACAAGTGTTGCCAAATCACCTTCCTTTGGTTGAGTTTTTGTATAATAATAGCTGACATACGTCGATCAAGATGGCTCCTTATGAGGCATTGTATGGGCGAAGATGCCGTACGCCTCTATGCTAGGATGAGCTAGGTAGTGCTAGTGGAGTATTTCCTGAGCAGGTACAGGATGACATGACTCGAGTAGCGATGATCTGAGAGCACATGTTGGTCGCACAGAGTCGCCATAAGTTTTATACTGATAAGAAGCGCAAACCTTTAGAGTTTAGAGTGGGAGCTCAGGTCTAGTTGAGAGTATCACCGATGCAAGTCGTAAGACATTTTGGCATTAAGGGGAAGTTAAGTCCCCGATATGTCGGACCTTTTGAGATCCTTGAGCGAGTTGGAGAGGTGGCATACAAACTCGTGTTGCCACCGAGATTAGAAGGTGTTACTCGGTCTTCCATGTGTCTCAGTTGCGAGAGTACATAGCAGACCCGAGACACATTGTCAATCATGATGATCTAGTGGTCGAGCCAGACCACATGTTTGTAGAGAATCCGGTAGCTGTCCTTGAGCGTAGTACGAGACGCTTGCGATCAAAGGACATACCGATGATGAGAGTACATTGGTCTAGACGAGGAGCCGATGAGGCTACTTGGGAGATGGAGGATAGTGTCAAGAGGAACTATCCGAAGTTCTACACCGAGCTAGCGGCGCCTATAAGAACAATGGATTAGTGTGTGACTAAGTTTTGGGACGAAACTTAGTTTTTAGGGGGATCTGATATAACAACCGGGTTTCGGGATTCGAGAAGAGTCACCGCGGTCTCGGTCCATGACCGCGACCAGTTTCTTACCCGCGGGGGCGGCCCTCTGTCGCGCAGCCGCGGGTGCGAATGCTTTTTCTCGCGGGTGCGGGTAAAGAGAAGATCGTGATCTTTTAGTTTGTAACCGTCGGGAATATTTCCTTTTAGGAGTATATCTTGACTCATTGCCGCCTGTTAGCATGAAATATTGCGATATTCTAGACACTCTTTCTAGTAGTTTTTCACTCATTATAGTGTTCATTGATAAGGCATTGAAGCAATTGTTGGCTAGTTTATCTACATTGTCGATATAAAGGTCTACATAAGCTTTGTGTTGATTATAGGTGAATAAGAGCTAAAACCGAACCAATTGAGAGAGGAAGGAGATGAATTGAGCACATCCAAGGATTGAGGACACATCAAAGAAGCCAAGGGAGATGCTAGGATGAGGAATGACACGACACAAAGGAAACTACAAGCAATTTACACTTCTACGCTCTAAAATACGGTCGTAGAAAAGTCCACGCCCAAAACCACGGCCGTGGATCTTGGCAACATGAACGTGGAGCATTCCAAAGAGTTACACGGCATAAATTATGGTCGTGGAAGTTGTGAAGAACCGTAATCCACTTCCACGCTCTAAACCACAGCCGTGGAACTCCATGAAACCGTGATTTAGGCAATCTTTTGACGAATAAAATATTGACACATTGTTTACGCATATGTGCCGGACTGTTATTTTATCCTTCCTTATAAAAGGGCTGAAGGAGGGAGAATTCGGCACCTTTGCTTACGCTCGCTTACACGTGCCTAGGGTTTCATTGGATGTGCGGAGAATTGCATTTTTGCAACGGAGATTTACGAAGGCTGGAAGATTTGGAAGTTGTGTGTGGCGGAAGTTGCGCCTTTTGTCCTTAGGTTTGACTAGAAGACGGATTGACATCCCGTTCTTCGTTCTTATCAAGGATTGTTATTGGTTTGTGTTCATTCCAAATCTGATATACATTATTATCCTTGTTTGTGGATTTGATATTGATTTGAGATTTATTGAAGGTTTCCGAAGGTTTTCGCTTTTCATTCTTCTTAATCTTGATTTTGATATTATAATGACAGTTATTGGCTAAAACCCTTTAGCAATTCTAAGGTGAAGAGTTAATATTTGTGGTTTAGATGATGATAGATCGATCGTAAACAGATTGGACCCTGAGAGTTAGAGAGATTTCGCCAACGAATCAAAATCAAGGTTTGTTCTTGAGTTTCCACGGGCGTGGAACTCAAGATCTGCCCGTAATTTGTGCCAATTTACGATCCTTGCTTTTACTTTGATCCAAAGTTAAAGATTTGCTTTAATCTAGTCTAGGTTTGTCCTTTTCTAGATAGTAGTGAAGCCTCAACAACCTCTACTTCGATTTCGAGTGTCACAACCTTAATCGGTTTAGTTAGTCTTGATCCTTGGGTTACAAGTTTGGGTATTTGATATTAATTCTTGTCTTTAGATCCTTTCTAAACTGAAGCCTCAGCAACCTTTATAGAGAGTGTCTTTAGATAAGTCATATAAAGCCTTGGAACTTCACCGTACATTGCTTTACCTTAGCATACCTTTGCAACTCTTAACTATGTCCTTAGTTCTTTAGTATATCTTGAATCGATTGCCACAATTAGACACCTGGATCTTTAGGGTTGCTGTTTTCCCAATATTTGCAAAACTTATACATTTACTTGCTTGACAACTTTACAACTGAATTTGTTCCCCCCATATCCTTGTGTTCGATACTCTGGAATTCTTGCTTTACTACGCCGATCCGTACACTGCGGGTTCGCTTGGTTGATTCTAGTTTTATAAATTTAAAGCTTATTTTCACGCACGCTAAGTGGCGAACAAGTTTTTGGCGCCGTTGCCGGGGATTTGGTCTAGGCCGAATTCGGTTACCGGTTGTCAAGCTTGGGAGCTTAGCTCTTGTTATTTGATATCTTTTGTGAGTGATATTTGTAGGTTACTTTAGGTTTATGCGCAGGTCTAGGAACAACAAGGACCTCTTGCCTCTTGATCAAGAACTTGAGAAGACTTTGAGGAAGAAGCTCAAAGAAAGAAAGATGGCTGAAGAAAAGGAGCAGGATTATCAGACAGAGTTAGTGGAATCCGAAGCTCAACTTAGATGGAGCGAGAAGACTCGCAAGGAAGAATCGGACCGTCATCAATCGAAAATTGATGAGCTATCGGATATGATGTTTCAAATGAGGCTGGAATTCAGCGACCTCAAGAAGAAGGAGAGGAGGAAACTAACAAGATCGGTTAGAGCCAACTCATCCGATGAGGATAGCGACTCCTCCATGCCATCTCTTGAAGACCTTAACCTAACGGTCAACATGAATCAATTTAATCCAAGACAAAGACCGGCTGCCAACTATCGTGTCCCGGCTAGGGGCACGCGAGCCGCTTGTGTGGAAGAAGAGCCAAGAACTCTTGGCCAAAGGATGGATCCAATTCAGCAACCACGCCGTCTAGGTGTGAACTTAGATGCTGATGATATGCAAGGGTTTAGCTTCAACCCACAAGTTATTACCATCGTTCGCCAAAGCCAGTTTGGAGGAACGAGTAGCGAATCTCCACATCAACATTTACAGAATTTTGAGATCTTAATGGAGATAGTGAAGCCAAAGAACGCAACCACCAACAACTACAAGATTAAGCCATTCTTCTTTTCTTTGAAAGGGAAAGCTTTATCTTGGTATCAAGCTCTTCCAAATGGAAGACTCAACACATGGGAGGATCTTTCTTCGGAGTTCCTCACCAAATTCTTTCCGCCATCTAAAACGGCGGAGTTGAGAGGTAAGATTAATACATTTTCTATGAGATCTAACGAAAGTTTGTTTCAATCTTGGGAAAGATTTCAGGATTTACTATTGGATTGCCCACACCATGGCATTTCCAAGTTGGAGCTATTGGAGATATACTATAAGGGGCTGGATATGGAAATACAATTCAAGCTCCAATCCCTTTCATGTGGTAAATTCATGGACATGAGGGAAGATGACGCTTGGGACTTCATTGAGAAGCAAGCCCGAGTCATTGAGAAGTATTCTCACCGGAAAGTAGAAGCGAATCATGGGGGGCAAGGAGCAAAGCTATCACAAGCTGCTCAAACTCAAATCTTTTCTTTCAATACTGAGATTAAAGAATTGAAGGAAGCCATTAAAACCAACTTTCCAAAGCAAAAGGGGCAAGATGTAGGTTATTTGGGAAACAACAATAACCACAATGGGAATGAGAATACAAACCGCAACAACCGGAACAACAACCGGAACAATTGGAACAACAACAACAACCGGAACAATTGGAACAACAATAGGGGTTCAAACAACAACAATTGGCGTTCCAACCAATAAAACAATTCCGGTAATTCTTACCCCAATTCAGGAAATTCACTAACTCCACCTTCTTCTTCTTCCATTCCTTTGAAAAGTCAAGAACAAGCATCTAATAGTGGAAGCACTTCGGGGAAAGAGAAGCCCGATCCCATGTTGGAAACAATTTTGAGAAAGCTTCACGGATTGGAGAGTCACATCATTAAGGTCGATGATCACATTACTAAGGTTGATAAAGCCTAAAAGGTTTTAGAAAACCAAATGTTTAGCCATGCTGAGGAAGTTCCTAGGAATCAAGGAAAACTTCCTGGAAAGACGGAGGATAACCCAAAAGGAAGGGTAATGGCTATCACAACTAGGAGTGGAGCAACAACCACCGACCCGCAGCCTAAGTTTGTGGAAGTTCCTGTCGAGAAGGAGAAAGAGAAGGGGAAGGAGAAGGAAGACATCTACGTTCCTCTTCCAGCTTTCAAACCTCCCCTACCATTCCCGTAATCTAGAGCAAGAGCGCGTCTAGACAAGCAATTCGGTAAGTTTATTGAACTCATGAGCAAACTGCATATTAATATACCTTTCATTGATGCAATTGTAGGTATGCTAGCTTATGGGAAGTTCTTAAAGGAGATCCTCTCTAACAAGAGGAAATTAGAGGATTTTGGAGAGGTCAAGATGAGTTCGGATTCATCGGATCTCATCAAGACAATGAAGGAAAAGATGCCCCCAAAGGTGAAGGATCCAGGGTCATTTTGTATTCCCATAGGAGTGGGAGATGTCACATATGATGCATTATGTGATTTAGGAGCAAGTGTGAGCATCATTCCGCTTGCCTTATGTAGGAAGATCGGTTTAGGCGAACCTAAACCGGTGAAGATGACGTTATACATGGCGGATCGATCCATAACTCGTCCCGTCTGCATAGTTGAAGACGTCCCGGTCAAGCTTGGTAAGTTCTATGTTCCTATAGATTTTGTTGTGCTTGACATTCCTGCAGATAGTCCGGTCCCGATCATACTCGGAAGACCGTTTCTTGCAATATCTGGTTGTATGGTTGATTGCAAGAATTCTAGACTCACCTTCGACATAGGAGAAGAAAAGGCAGAGTTCGTTCTCTCCACTTTGGTGAAGGAACCAGCTTTCGACGAAGATATATTCAACATCCATGACGAAGAGCTATCTAGTGAGGAGATAAGTTCGATTCTCTTCAAAGATCCCTTGCAAAAGGTTATCTCTATGAGCATTATGGATATAGGGGAAGAAGAAGAATGCAATGAGGATATTGATGCTTCAGAGAAGCAAAAAGAAGTGTATGAAGAAGAACTTGAGAAACTCTACGATGAGTCTAAAAATGTAAGAAATCACGGCCAGTCGTGCTATTCCACGGCCGTGGAATCTACCAACATGACCGTAATTAGCTATTCAGAGGACTCCAGTAAGTTACGCGGCCAAAACCATGGCCGTGGAACAAACAGAGGCACCGTAATTGATTTCCACGCCCAAAACCACGGCCGTGGAGGAAACAGGGGAGCCGTAATTTTGGGTGAATCTGAAGGAAATTGTGTTTTCTCCGCCACTTCTTTTGATTCTTCTCCAACATCTTCTACATTCTTAGACACTTCTAAGGAAACATTGGATACTCCTCAAGAGCCATTAGAGAGTCCTATAGTGATGGAATTGAAGCCACTTCCCGCACATCTAAGGTACGCATTTCTAGGACCTAATTCTACCTTTCCGGTAATTATTAGTTCCGATTTGAGTATAGATGAACATAGTAAGCTTATGGTTGTTCTTAAGAAACATAGGAAAGCCTTAGGGTATACTATAGAGGATCTAGTAGGAATCAAACCTTCACTATGCATGCATAAGATCCTAATGGAAGAAGACTTTAGAACTTCGCGACAACCTCAAAGGCGGTTAAATCCGACCATGAAGGAGGTTGTCAAGAAGGAAATTCTTAAACTACTTGATGCAAATATCATCTATCCTATCTCCGATAGCAAATGGGTGAGTCCCGTACAGGTGGTTCCAAAGAAGGGAGGAATGACGGTCATCACCAACAAGAACAATGAGCTCATTCCTAGGCGAACCGTTACAGGATGGAGGATGTGCATAGACTACCGCAAGCTAAACAACGCAACGAGGAAGGCTCACTTCCCACTACCCTTCATCGACCAAATGCTTGAGAGGTTAGCACAACACTCACACTTTTGCTATCTTGACGGTTATAGTGGTTTCTTTCAGATCCCGATACATCCGGACGATCAAGAAAAGACCACTTTCATGTGTCCGTGGGGTACGTTTGCTTATAGGAGAATGCCGTTTGGGCTTTGCAACGCCCCAACCACCTTTCAAAGGTGCATGATGGCTATCTTCTCGGAGTACATAGAGGAAATCATGGAGGTTTTTATGGATGATTTTTCTGTTTATGGTTCCTCTTTCGATAATTGTCTTTCTAACCTTGCTCTTGTGCTACAAAGGTGTGAAGACACTAACCTAGTTCTTAATTGGGAAAAGTGTCAATTCATGGTGAAAGAAGGCATTGTATTAGGACACTTAATCTCTAGTAGAGGGATTGAAGTGGATAAGGCTAAGAGAGAGACTATAGAAAAGCTTCCTCCCCCAACTTCGGTGAAAGGGATAAGAAGTTTTCTAGGACATGTTGGATTTTATAGACGTTTTATAAAGGATTTCTCTAAGATATCAAAACCGCTTACTAATCTATTGATGAAGGATGCAGTTTTTGATTTTTCGCAAGAATGCTTAAATGCGTCTAATATGATTCGGGAGGCTCTAATCTCAACCCCAATTATTCAACCTCCGGATTGGAATCTTCCATTCGAGATTATGTGTGACATAAGTGACGTAGCTATAGGAGCTGTGCTTGGGCAAAGAAAGGAAGTACGAACCCACGCTATCTACTACGCTAGCAAGACGCTAGATGAAGCGCAGCTCAACTACGCCACTACCGAGAAAGAATTATTAGCAATTGTATATACATTTGAAAAGTTTCGCTCTTATCTTGTAGGTGCAAAGGTGATTGTGTACACGGATCATGCTGCGATCCGGTATTTGCTTGCAAAGAAGGATGCGAAACCAAGGCTAATTAGATGGATTCTTCTTCTACAAGAATTCGATCTAGAGATCCGTGACAAGAAGGGTTCGGAAAATTCTGTTGCGGATCATTTAAGTTGTCTACCACATCTAGAGGACGACAATCTACCTATAGATGACTCCTTTCTGGATGAGCATTTAAATATCATACAGGAGTGCATCGACTTGATCACCAAAGGTAATGAACCATGGTTTGCTGATTTTGTTAACTATTTGGTTTGCCAGGAATTACCACCCGGATTATCCTATGCACAAAGAAAGAAGTTCTTTAAGGATGTTCGGGAATACTTTTGGAATGAACCTCTCCTCTTTAAGAGAGGTCCTGACGGCATCATTCGACGATGTGTGCCGGAAGATGAGATGCAAAGTGTCATCCGTCATTGTCATTCACTACCTTGTAGAGGACACGCTAGTTCAAACAAGACTAGCGCTAAGGTATTGCAATCTGGATTCTTTTGGCCTACTTTATTTAAAGATGTGCAAACCTTTGTTTCCTGTTGCGATGCTTGTCAAAGAACAGAGAACATATCTAGGAGAAACGAGATGCCTCTTAACAACATTCAAGAGGTGGAGATCTTTGACGTTTTGGGAGTAGACTTCATGGGACCTTTCCCATCATCTTGTGGAAACCAATACATACTTTTAGCCGTAGATTATGTTTTGAGATGGGTTGAAGCAATTGCCTCTCCCACTAATGATGCCATGGTTGTGGGTAAGTTCTTTAACAAGACCATTTTCCCACGATTTGGGACACCACGGACTATCATTAGTGATGGAGGCTCTCACTTCATTGCCCGACGATTCAAAGCTCTATTAGCTAAGTGTGGGGTGACTCACAAGATCGCCACCCCTTATCATCCACAAACTAGTGGACAAGTGGAGATCTCGAACCGGGAGATTAAAGAAATCCTAGAGAAGACGGTTTCAAGGATAAGGAAGGATTGGTCTTTGAAGCTAGATGACGCATTATGGGCATACCGGACTGCGTATAAGACTCCCATAGGTACGACGCCATACAACCTTGTGTATGGGAAGTCTTGTCACTTGCCGGTAGAATTGGAGCATAAGGCGTATTGGGCAATAAAGTGGTTGAACTTCAGCATGAAGGAAGCGGGAGAGAAGCGTCTCTTGGACCTTAACGAGCTTGAAGAACTTCGCTTGAACGCCTACGAAAACGCCAAGATCTATAAAGAAAGAGCGAAGCGTTGACATGATAAGCATATCATCCCAAAGGACCTCTGATAGCATGAATTATAGTCTATATTTTGGGGTTTGTTTAGACATTTTATCTTCAATAAACTGCATGTTAGCATGTATAATATGTGATTATATTACCATTTCATCTACCTTTGCGGGAATCGAGGTCTACACCTAGTTTTGTTGTAATCGTAGGTAAAATGGCACGTTTTGCATCAAAAAGGAGCAAAAGGAGCTATGGAGTCATTGGAGCTACATCCAGGAAGCATAGCCATGGATTTAGGATTCACTTTGGACCAGATTTGAGAGATTTCATATTCAGTTGTGACTCACCTCGGTTGACCACAGATTCACCTCGACCGAGGTGATCCAGAGAAGTCGACTCGACCGAGGCGAACACCTGGGACGCGGCGAGAATATTTTATTCTTGGTTGAGATATTTTATCTTTGGAAAGAGATCTTATATTTTTGGGCTTGGCTCCTGGAAGGAAGAAGATATACTAGATCATATATTTTACCTATTTTTATAGGAAGAGATCTTTCTAAGATATCTTATCTTTGGAGAGTTACTTTCCTATAAAAAGGGTTGAATTTCCCACAAATCCAACATCCGCTATCACTCGGAACACCCCACATACGCTGCATACAACCGCTTACACCGCTGTAGCCATACTCCAGTTGGGAGATTTTAAGAATCTTTTTGAAGGTTGAAGAAGGAAGATTGTAGCTTTTATAGCTTTTGAAGGGTTTTTGTAAGATTATCTTAGATTCCCTTCCTTGTTGTCTTCCTTTGTTGGATTTCTATCCAAGGAACGCTTTTGTTGTGATATTTGATTCAGTTATTGAAGTCTTTTCATTAAATTCTTCTTGTTCAAATATTCACCTTCTTCCCATATACTTGATTAATACTTTCATGATGATGAGTGGCTAATCTCTTTGTGTGATTCTAGGGTGATTGGCTGAAAGTTGTGGGAAAAACAATGATAGAATAATCTTAGATTCCAGTAGGACCCTGAAAGTTCGAGTCTTTAACCTTAACCCTAAGCATCTCGTTCAGTCGATGAACATCTCGGCCGGGGTGGAATTCGTCTGACCGAGGTGACTTATCTGATCCGAAACTGAGAGTTAAGTGTTAGAGTTTGCCAAATCCTATTCTTATTACACCTTTCCTGGTTCAATGCAAGCTTAGGATGAGACCTACCCGGTAATTCCTTAGTTTGTGTACCAACGATCATAAGTGTAGGTAATAAAGGTTTGTCCTTTATTAGGGTTTGAGTGTGCTTTCATCCCATCTTTGTGAGTTAGCCTGAGACTTACCCGGTAAAGGTTGATTCTATTCCCTTAGATGGTGTGTTAGTTTGAGGTTATAGTTCTTTATCTTAATTCCTTGAGACTTACCCGGTAATAGGAGTTATGGTTTAGGATTAGTGAGTAGTGAGACTTACCCGGTGATCTATTCCACTTTAGTAACACCTTCCCTATGCAAAAACCTCAGCTTTGTCCGCTTATCTTTAGATCTTGAGTTGGAACCACAACTAGATGCTTTAATCCCTAGAACTGCATATTTCCTTTATTGACTTCTTATTCATCTTTGATTGTTTTAATTACTCTTGTGGTTAGTGATTGCTTAAGCATACCGTAATTGGACTTTGTTTCACTAAGTCCATGTGATCGACCCCTGGAATTCCTTGCTTTTTACTACGATTGACCCGTACTATGCGGGTTCGCATCCTTGTTTTAAGCTTACGTCTAGGGTTATAAATTTAAAGCTTGCACACACCGTTTCGAGTGAACAAGCTTTTGGCGCCGTTGCCGGGGACTTGGTCTAGACCGAGCCGGTTATGGTTTGCTCTTGGGACACTTGCCCCCGTGTCTACTAACCACTCTACTTGAGTGACTTTTGCAGGTTCTTTCTTAGGTTTATGCGAAGAACCCGCACTGGGAAGGAAATCGTTCCTTACGATCCCAAACCAGAAAAGACATCCAAACGACACTTGAGAGAAGGAAAGATGGCCCACCAAGACAATCGCGATCTTGAGGCCGAGTTGAAAGAGGCGCTAGAACAGCTACGCCTCAGTAGGGAAGAATTAAGGCAGGAAAGAGAAGAAACTCGCACCAGGACTGAAGCGATCAAAGCTGATATGGCAGCTTTACGAGACCAGTTTCTACCTCGACCGAGGGAAGATCCTGTTCCAGATTCTCGACCGATCCAGGTCCTAGTCGCTGACCCTCGACCGAGGCAGGTCCCAGTACCAGACGCCCCGGCCGAGATGCTTCCTCCTCGGATGCCAGTCCGAGGTGTTCTTCCTACAGGAATCCCACAAACCCTAGGTCAAAGGATGGACCCTAATCAACAACTGAGGCGTCCAGGAGTTAACCTAGGAGATCCAGCGGACCATGACTATGAACTTCGACCACAAGTTCTATCCATGATTCGCCAATGCCAGTTCGGAGGGCTGGAGAATGAATCACCACATCAACATCTTCAAAACTATGAGATCTTGATGGAGACCTTGAGACCTTCAAGGATTGAAAATAACAACTACAAGCTAAGACCTTTTTACTTTTCATTAAAAGATAGAGCTCTTACTTGGTATCAATCTCTTCCTCCAAGAAAAATTAGCACATGGGAGGAGATGACTACGGAATTCTTGACCAAATTCTTTCCCCCCTCAAAGAGCGCTGAAATGAGAGGGAAGATCAACGCTTTCATTATGAAGGACAAAGAGAGCTTGTCCAAGTCATGGGAGCGGTTCAAGGACATTCTTTTGGATTGCCCACATCATGGGATTCCAAAGTTAGAGTTATTGAAGATATACTTCAAGGGACTGGACGGAAGCACCCAGTTCAACCTCCAACTACTCTCCGCCGGTACCTTTATGGACATGGCGATTGACGAAGCTTGGGATTTCATCGAGAAGCAAGCTTTGCATATGGAGAAGTACACCCACCAAGGAGCTGAAGGTGGAGTTAAAAGGGTTAACTTCCAAGAAACTTAGCCCAACAACAATCAACTCATGTCTTTGAAGAATGACGTGAAGCAATTGAAGGAACTCTTGGTTGCTCAAACCAAGAAGGAAGAGCAAGGACAAAGGAACAACAACAATGGATACCGTAACAATAACAACGGTTCCCGGAACAACAATTACAACAACAACAATAGAGGATCCAATAGCAACAATTGGAGGACGAACAACCAAAGTTATGGTAACAATCATTCAAACTCCAACTCTAACGATTCCTCTAATCCTTTCCTCTCTTCCCCTTCTTCTTCTTCTACTCCATTAAAGAGCCAGGGGCAAGGATCAAGTTCGTCTCAGCCGGAAAATAAAGACACAGTTCTGGAGGCTATCTTGATCAAGCTTAATGCTATGGAGACTTCTATGACTTCATTTTCGAAGGCCCAAAAAGCCTTTGAACAACAACTTGCAAGTAGGGCGAATGAAGCGCCAAGAGATCCAAAGAAGCTTCCAGCAAGGACGGAAAGCAACCCTAAGGGCCAGATCATGGCCATAACTACGAGGGGTGGACTGAATACTGCAGATCCAGTGCCTCGGTCGGTGCCAGTACCGACGAAGACCACCTCGGTCCAGGTGTAGTCGAAGAACACTTCAACCGAGATGCCAACCGAGGTGGTCTTCGTCGGTGCCAGTACCGACGAAGACCACCTCCTGCATACAAACCACCACTTCCATTCCCCCAGTCAAGGGCCAGAGCACATCTAGACAAGCACTTTGGTAAGTTCCTTGACTTGATGAATAAACTATA
>BSUD01000004.1:40982360-41088594 GCA_033239045.1 Fagopyrum esculentum | reverse complement strand
AAAGACACAGTTCTGGAGGCTATCTTGATCAAGCTTAATGCTATGGAGACTTCTATGACTTCATTTTCGAAGGCCCAAAAAGCCTTTGAACAACAACTTGCAAGTAGGGCGAATGAAGCGCCAAGAGATCCAAAGAAGCTTCCAGCAAGGACGGAAAGCAACCCTAAGGGCCAGATCATGGCCATAACTACGAGGGGTGGACTGAATACTGCAGATCCAGTGCCTCGGTCGGTGCCAGTACCGACGAAGACCACCTCCTGCATACAAACCACCACTTCCATTCCCCCAGTCAAGGGCCAGAGCACATCTAGACAAGCACTTTGGTAAGTTCCTTGACTTGATGAATAAACTATACATTAACATTCCTTTCCTTGATGCTATTCTAGGAATGCCCGCCTATGGGAAGTTCTTGAAGGAGATCCTATCAAGGAAGAGGAAACTGGAAGACTTTGGTGAAGTTAGGATGGCATCTAAATTCTCGGAGCTCATTCAAATCATGAAGGAGAAGATGCCACCTAAATTGAGAGATCCCGGCTCATTTTACATTCCCATTCAAGTTAGGGATGTCACTTGTGAAGCCCTTTGTGATCTAGGAGCCAGCGTGAGCATCATTCCGCTGGAGCTATGCGTGAAGATCGGACTTGGAGAGCCCAAGCCGTCAAGATTTGACTATACATGGCGGATCGCTCCATCATCCATCCCGTGGGCATCTTGGAGGACGTTCCGGTCAAGTTAGGTAACTTCTATCTACCAATAGATTTTGTTGTACTTGACATTCCCGCAGATTATCCTGTTCCTATTATTCTCGGGAGACCATTTCTAGCAACTTCGGGTTGCAACGTGGATTGCAAGAATGCCAAGTTGAAATACAACATTGGCGGCGATGAGGTGGAGTTCGCATTACTTGCAGCCATGAAAGGGGAGCAGCTGAGCGATGATATCTTCAACATCTACGATGAAGAAGAATCAAGAGAATTGGTGAGCTCTATCCTTATTAACGATCCACTCAAAAGAGTTATTAGTTTCAGTTTAATGGAGGAAGGTATAGATGCTTCTTGTGATGCAGATATACGGAGCTGAAAAGCACTGGAAGAAGATCCAAGAGCTAAAATTGAGAAGCTAATCCAGGAGACGAAGATCTCCAGTTTCGATTCCAGTTGCAGTACCTCGACTGAGGCACTTTTTGGATTGAGCGAGGCGACTGAAGAGCATCTCGGTCAATGCCTCTACGCCTCGACGAGATCGATGGCGAGATGATGTCAACTGAGACTACTGAGAATAATAAACTTCTTACTCCCTTCTCTCACATTCATCCTCAGTTGGTGGAACATTCCATCCACCAACTTTTTGATAATAAAGGACCTTGGTATGCTGATATTGTGAATTATCTTGTTTGCCAGGAAATACCGCCCGGATTGACGTACTCTCAAAAGAAGAGATTCTTCAAAGAAGTACGCCATTACTACTGGGACGAGCCGCTGCTATTCAAGCGCGGGGCAGATGGGATGCTTCGAAGATGCATTCCGGAAGATGAAGTTAATAGCGTTATACGGCATTGCCATTCACTTCCTTGTGGAGGACATGCTAGCACCGATAAAACATGCGCTAAGGTATTACGTTCCGGTTTCTTTTGGCCTATATTATTTAAGGATGTGCAATCGTTTGTTGTCTCTTGTGATGCATGCCAAAGAACAGGAAATCTGTCAAGAAGAAACGAAATGCCGCTTAATAATATTCAAGAGGTGGAAATCTTTGATGTATGGGGGATAGACTTCATGGGACCATTCCCATCCTCCGGCGGAAACCTCTATATTCTTCTGGCGGTTGATTACGTCTCTAGATGGGTTGAAGCCATTGCTTCTCCCACTAATGACGCCAAGGTGGTTATGAAGTTCTTAAACAGGACTATCTTCCCATGTTTTGGAACTCCACGCATCATCATCAGCGATGGAGGAACGCATTTCATCAACCGGAAGTTCAAAGCACTTCTATCGAAGTATGGGGTAACCCACAAGGTATCAACCTCTTATCACCCTCAAACTAGTGGACAGGTCGAAATCTCGAATAGAGAAATCAAAGCAATCTTGGAGAAGACCGTCTCTAGGACGAGGAAGGATTGGTCCATGAAATTGGACGATGCTCTTTGGGCGTACAGGACCGCATTTAAGACTCCCATAGGTACCACCCCTTATAATTTGGTATATGGGAAATCTTTCCATTTGCCCGTTGAGTTAGAGCACAAAGCATATTGGGCAATCAAATGGTTGAACTTCGACATTAAGGATGCCGGCGAGAAGCGGCTATTGGATATCAACGAGCTGGAGGAGCTGCGCTTGAACGCTTATGAGAATGCCAAAATCTACAAGGAAAGGACGAAGAAATGGCATGACAAGCGTATCATTCCAAAGGAGCTTAACGAAGGAGACTTAGTTCTACTCTTCAACTCCTACCTCCGACTCTTTCCAGGTAAGTTAAAATCTAGATGGACCGGACCTTATGTTGTGAAACATGTTTTTCCTCATGGTGCAGTTGAGATATGAGGCGAAACGAGCGGAAGCTTCAAGGTCAACGGTCATAGACTTAAGAAGTACAAACCGGAAACTCCGGTTGAGGAGGTTGCACCAATATACCTCGTTTGAGACGCATCATGGTCCAGCTAGCGACCTTAAACCAAGCGCTTCTTGGGAGGCAACCCAAGGTATTGCTTTCTTTTCCCTTTTTCTAGTCCAGCTTAGATAGTTTTTTCTTTTGCTTTGCTTTGTTTTGTTTTTGGCGTCCTAAACAGATAACAGGAGACATCTAAGGAAGGAGCATAATTGGAAGGACAGAAGATCGAGAATTTGAGAAGACGAAGTTTGACTGAGGCATCTCGGTTGCCATCAGAGCACCTCGACCGAGATAATTCTTGAGCAACCGAGGCGACTAGGGTTTCTGAAGAACCACGTCGGTCCGTACCACCTCGGTCCAGTCGAGACCATCTCGACCGAGGTGACAGCAGTTCCAGAAAGGGTATAAAAAGGGAAAAAATTTCTCTTTCCTCTCTTTACCAACCTCCTCGACCGCGGCAGCCCTTTCACCTCGCCTTCTTCGATTCTTGCTCGTTTTCAAAGATTTCCGCTTCCAAACTGCAATTAAATCGTAGAGGATCCCAGTGCATCGTCGATCTGCGAAGAAATCGAACCGATAAGGCCAAACGAGGTAAAACACAACCGAAACCCTAACTCGCTGATTTCGCTTCGATTTGGGCTTTGGTTGCCCTTGCATTTGCTGAGAAAAGGATTAAGTACCCCATAGTAAGTAGTTGTAGTGATTTTGGGGGAAAAGAAATGAATTTTCTGAGGAAATTAGAATCCAGTTTTCCGCCTCGGTCCAGACGAGCTGTGCCTCGGCCGAGGTGATTCTTGAGTGTTGTTAGTCGACCGAGGTGACCTGACAGTGAGATTTCTGAAAATGAGTTCCGACAGACGCCTTGACCTTAGGGATAGATCCTCCCCTTCCCCTTCTTCCTCTTCTTCCCGACCCTATCGCCCGGTGATCCATGAGCGACACCAGGTCGATTACGACCGTATTTCCGGCCGTCCAGTGATTGCACCTCGCTTCCTGGACGTGTCTGCTTTTGAGTGTCTCTATGTGGATGGAGACCTTAGACGGATGATATCCACAGTAGGGCTAGATCAGTTTACTGAGATCTGAGCCCCTGCCTATCTGGAGCCCACCTTAGAGTTTGTTAGCTCCTTCACCTACCTCCCCACAGAGCGATCTGTGAAGTACCGGTTGATGAACCGGAACTTCTTAGTGCCGCTAGAGTACTGGAGAGAGATTTTTGGTTTTCCTGAGCCGACAGCAGTTGACTTCCCGTCCCGATCTATAGCTAGGGAGTTTTGGGGGCAGATTGCCCATATTGCTGAGCACGCAGACAGATGGCGCTCTGGAGATTCCAGGGAGAAGGTCATCTTCCATTTAGCCTTTAGGTTAGCCCACCGGATCTTCAGTGAGTCACTTCTGGCGCGTACTGAGACACCCTAGAAGATACGACAGGGGGAGCTTTTTAGTCTGTATTGCATGGTGACCGGAGGTATCCCGGACTTTGGCTTGATGTTGGCAGAGGATATGCACAAGATCAAGGCCAAGGCGAAGGGAGACATCTGCTGCGGAGGACTTGTCACCCACATTGCCAGTTATCAGGACATGGATCTCAGTGCTTGCACTATGGTGGCGGCTCCCAAGCCGCTTGGGCTGCAGGAGATGATCACTCGGCAGATTCTGGTTCCCCAAGGTCTGACTACATCGTACGTGGCTATGCCATGGGAGCTGACTGCACCACAGGGGATCAGGTGGTCTGCCCAGTTTTCTATTTTTGACCCTCATTATTAGCAGACCGCTTGGGCTCCACTGATGGAGGATTACAGAGAGGCAGCAGCTGCCCCAGCTGAGGAGGAGGCAAATGATGAGGAGACGGCTGATGATAGAGACGGTGGAGTCCCGATGGATACAGGGACAGATACTACAGGGACGAGCGCACCAATTATAGATCTAGATGATGAGGATACTGAGCCTGCACCTGCTGCATCACCTGCGAGACCTGCTAGGCGTAGGACACGCCGACATAGAGATCCAGAGGCTCATCGTCAGATCGATGATCTGACGGATCAGATGATAGACTCTTATGCTGCCCTTACTATGGACATGCATGAGAGATTTGCTGCCCAGCACCGACAGATTGACAGCTGGACTCATCAGATACTAGAGGGACAACACTATCAGCGCAGGATGGTGGAGATCCAGTTCCAACAGACTATGGGTTATCCATTTGACCCATCCCAGTATCCGTATGTGCCACCACCACCACCACCACCACCATCACCACCACCACCGGATCAGGATTATTGAGAGCTGCAGGATTTTCTTTCTTATTTTTTATGCAGTTCAGCTTATTATCCGGTGAGTATTTTATTCTCTTAGACTTATTTTGACCCACTGGGACAATGTGTCCCAAGTATGGGGTATTTGTGTATTACTTGACATTTATTAGATGTATGACTCTATTTGACCGGATATTTATATTTATGCTTCACTTTTGCATCTATGTGGTTATCTGAGACTACATGCATACTTACAGGTTATTTGATTGAGAAAAACGTCGACACTAAAAGAAAACTGGTTTAAAAAATTTTTTTTGACTTCGACCGGTGGAGTTCTGGCCGAACGAGATGTTTCACCTCGGTTGACCTAAGAACATGAGGTGGGTTAACTAAGAGTTTTCGAAAACGATTTTTGTGCTTCTTATCTGGATATGATCTCATTGAAGATCTTGTTTACTGACTGGTTTTGAAATTCTTTATGTGTTTGAAAGGTTTTATAATATGTTTAAGTTGCTAAATGCTTTGTTTGAAATTATTGGCATGTTTAATACTTTGTTTTTGTCTAAATTATGTTGAATTTGAAGGTTGACACCACATTATGAGTTCTCTCACTTTCTTCCTGGAAAGACCAAGGCAATTCATTCTTTTCTCTTCTTCTTCTTCTTCTTCTTCTTGAGTGTGCTTTCATCCCATCTTTGTGAGTTAGCCTGAGACTTACCCGGTAAAGGTTGATTCTATTCCCTTAGATGGTGTGTTAGTTTGAGGTTATAGTTCTTTATCTTAATTCCTTGAGACTTACCCGGTAATAGGAGTTATGGTTTAGGATTAGTGAGTAGTGAGACTTACCCGGTGATCTATTCCACTTTAGTAACACCTTCCCTATGCAAAAACCTCAGCTTTGTCCGCTTATCTTTAGATCTTGAGTTGGAACCACAACTAGATGCTTTAATCCCTAGAATTGCATATTTCCTTTATTGACTTCTTATTCATCTTTGATTGTTTTAATTACTCTTGTGGTTAGTGATTGCTTAAGCATACCGTAATTGGACTTTGTTTCACTAAGTCCTTGTGATCGACCCCTGGAATTCATTGATTTTTACTACGATTGACCCGTACACTGCGGGTTTGCATCCTTGTTTTAAGCTTATGTCTAGGGTTATAAATTTAAAGCTTGCACACACCGTTTGGAGCGAACAACCTCAAAGAAGGAGATCAAGTTCTCCTCTTCAATTCAAGGCTCCGTCTCTTTCCAGGTAAGCTTAAATCTCGTTGGAGTGGACCTTATCTAATCAAACGTGTTTTCCCCATGGTGCAGTTGAAGTATGGGGTGAAAAGGGAGGAAGTTTTAAGTTGAACGGTCAACGACTCAAGAAATACACACTGGAATTCCAAGCTGAAGAGTTCGCACCTACCGCACTTGAATAGGTGTAAGTACGGTCTAGCTACGGACCTTAAACAAGCGCTTCTTGGAAGGCAATCCAAGGTATTGCACTTTTGTTTTTGTTTTTGATTCGTAGTTTAGAGTAGTTTAGACGTTTTTTTGTTTTGTTTTGCCTTCGATACCTTCCGGTATATTCGTGTTTTTGGATGTAGGATCAATGGAAGAGGCAAGGGAAAAGGAAAATTTAGAAGAAATTGACGAAACTTGGACTTTGGCACATTACAGAGAGTTCCACGGCCAAAACCACGGCCGTGACAGCTACAGTGACCGTAATTTGTAAAAGCCTGAGAAAAATCATCAAAACCACGGTTCCGTACATTTCCACGGCCGTGGAAACCCCCGAGTGACCGTAATTTTCCAAAAATTTTACGGTTACTATATAAACCACGTCTCTCCACAAAGAACACTAAAAATCCCCAATTCCACGCCTAAAATCGCCGATTTGATCCCCCTCTCTCAAATCTCCGTTCGTTGATCATTTCGAACGATTCTTTGACCAAAAGTGAAGCAAATTCAACCACCTACAAGATCCAAGCAACGATTCAAGTGGAAAATCACCGGAAAAGACGGAATTTGGATTTTAAAAATCCAAAACCTAGGTTTTTCTTCTCTTCTCTCACTTTGTCGATTTGATTCAGTTTTCGCAAGAATTTTTAGGAGAACTGATTGGAACTGGATTGAAATTAGTCTAGGGCTGCTGTCTGTTGATTTTGGTGTTGATTGAGTGGATTTTGAGAAATTACGAGCCGAACCACGGTCGCTGGGCATTCCACGGCCGTGGAAATTGAAGAACAGGCCGTGATTTTGGACAGAATATGGATTTGGTTAGGAGAATATCTAATAGGAATAAGAAAAGGAAAGGTAATGCTTCCTCCTCCTCCCAAGTACCTCCTAGTGAGCCACCATCACCCCCACCCCCTAGAATTCCTAAGATTCATGAGGATTACCTCGATTCCTTAGAGAGGATCGAGAAGAGACTGGTCATAGGACCACGATATTTGCTGCTTGAGGAGTTAGAGCCACTGAATGTGGTAGGCAATCTTACTTGGTTGTTAGATAGGGCAGGCTTGATCATCTTCTCCGCCATTCGGGAAGATGCGTATGAGGAGATCACTAGAGAGTTTGTGATCTCTTTTGAGCATAGTCATGTGGATAGGATAGTTTCTTTCAGGCTGATGGAGAGGAACTATGAGTTTTCGATCCGAGAGTTTGGAGCCTTCTTTGGGTTCCATGAGACCTTCAATGGTCGATTTTCTAGTGGCGTGTACGCCAAAGATTTTTGGGAGGACATTGCCATGGTATATGCTAGCGAGGACCGCTGGCAACCTGCTGATACCAAGGCTAAGTTGATCTATCACTTAGCCTTGAAGATGGCCCACCGAGTACTTTTTGAGTGTCTCTTCTCTAGGACTGAGACTCCTCAGAAGATCAAGACTGATGAGTTGTTTCTGCTGTACTGTATGTTGCATGGTAGGCCTGCTGATTGTGCCACCCTCTTAGCTTCTACCATGAGTAAGCTAAAGAACAAGAGGGTTGGCAATATCAGATATGGTGGGATGGTCACCCACCTTGCTAGACAGCTGGGTATTGACTTCTCTGCGTGCACTAGGGTAGCGGCTAGACCTCTAGGACTTCAGAGCCTCATGACTAGAGGCATTATCTTTCCTAGGCATAGAGGTCCACCTACCGCTGCCATGCCTTGGGAGGGTAGAGGAGGTAGAGGTGTTACGTGGCTTCCCGAGTACTCCATTATGGATGGACGCCATAACTGGAAGGAGACATTCGCTGCTATACATGCGAATAGATTGGTAGCACCTCCGTATGTTCCCCTAGAGATGCCAGCTGCATATGAGGATGAGATGAGAGGAGATGACGGTTTTGAGGGAGGAGGTGAGGAGCACGACTTTGGCAGTTTTCCGGATCAGCCGGACACATTTCCCGACCTCCCTAGGCAGTCTCCCCGCCCTGCTAGAGCTTCCGGTTCTTCCTCTTGCCGTGTCAGCGTGAGTGAGAGGCCGACATGGATGGCGATCCCTCCCGATTGGTATAGCACACAGCCGGAGTGGATGGGAGCTCCACCGACTTGGCATGCACAACCACCACCTGCACCAACACCGTCAAATGCACCAGCTTGGTATAGTCAGGCGCCGGAGTGGTACGAGCAGCTACCGGAGTGGGCCACTGACCTTTCCAGGAGAGTCGGTGCTTTGGAGATCCGGCAGAACGCCAGGGATGCACGAGCCGATGCAAATGACAGGATGATAAGAGACATCTACCGCAGCAGTTTGGGCGGAACTACGACCCCAGCTTCTTCCCGTTTCCACCACCACCAGCTCCTCAGTGATGACCATGGATGATCGTAGCATTAGCCGCTCTACCGCCGTCTTGTGAGTTCATTTTCTTTCTTTCTTTTCTTTATTTCTTTTTTAACATTAGGGACAATGTTTGTCTCAAGTATGGGGTGGGGCGTGACTATCGTTTGTAATAACTCTACTCACTTTTGCTTGCTTTGATTGAGAACACTTTGCATGTTTCATTCCATTGTTACACGTTTCATTATCACATTGCATGAAAAAGCTTTTGAAAAACCCATATAAATCGAAAAATTTTGAAAATTTTGTGCTTCTAAGAATGGAGATGATTTCTATGATAATCACTACTTGTGAATTGAGTTTTTGATGACAATTGTATGCCTAAACAAATAATGAATTGAAAAGAAATTGAATGTGTTGATTATTCCTCTCTTGCAAGTTTCATAATGTGAAAAGTTTTATCTAAATCATATTGAGAAATCAAGGTTGAAATCACATGATAAGTTCGTATACTTCTTGTTGAAATGATCAAGGCAATTCGATTTTCTTTCTTCTTTCTTTGATCATTTAGCCCCTCAATGAAATAATAGCCTCCCACACCTATCCGGGAATTTGGAGGAGTTGAATTTGGCATGTTTGATGTGGGAGGGCCATGAAGGAAATATTTTGCATTCAAAGAATAGAAAAAAGTTATAGGTCTGGGGAAGTCAATCATGACGATGAGTAACTCGGCACCATTCACATAGCCGGGTGTTTGTGTCTTGCCAAAGTCGGATTGAGCGATATTCCTAAATGATTATGGTATGTGCATCAAGGGTTTGAGGCATCTCGCAAAATTGAGAACCGCCAATCTCCTAGGCTTCGGTTTTTGTGCACCTCTGTCCATAACTCCAAAAGTAAAGTTGAAAAATAAGGTGAAAAGAAGAGAGCAAAGCTCTAAGTTGAAAGTGTTGCAAAACCGCAAGAGAAAAAGAAAAGAGTTAGTTGTCCATTTTCCCGGATTCATGCACCACATTCCTTATAGTTTCCCCTTTCTTTCCGCATTCTAGACCTTGTTTGAAAGTCCTCAAGATCAAGAGAATGATATATGACTTGGTGATCTAAATTGAAACTTCTTATGATTGATTTTGGTAATGTTTGAAGGTTATGATGTTTACATGGAAGTTTGATCAATTCATGAGCTTTCTTTACTCTTTACTCTTTCATTATGTGTATGAAAGTCTTATAAACGAATGAAGCAAGATTTGAGAATGATCTATTGACTAGAAAGCACATTCATCTAAAAGAAGTTTTTCTTTGAGAGTATACACATATTTCATCCTAGCTTGAGTTTTAAAGCTTTTGAAAGACCTTGCTTGGGGACAAGCAAGTGGCAAGTATGGGGTTATTTGTTAGCATGAAATATTGTGATATTCTAGACACTCTTTCTAGTAGTTTTTCACTCATTATAGTGTTCATTGATAAGGCATTGAAGCAATTGTTGGCTAGTTTATCTATATTGTCGATATAGAGGTCTACATAAGCTTTGTGTTGATTATAGATGAATAAGAGCTAAAACCGAACCAATTGAGATAGGAAGGAGATGAATTGAGCACATCCAAGGATTGAGGACACATCAAAGAAGCCAAGGGAGATGCTAGGATGAGGAATGGCACGACACAAAGGAAACTACAAGCAATTTACACTTCCACGCTCTAAAATACGGTCGTAGAAAAGTCCACGCCCAAAACCACGGCCGTGGATCTTGGCAACATGAACGTGGAGCATTCCAGAGAGTTACACGGTATAAAGTACGGTCGTGGAAGTTGTGAAGAACCGTAATCCACTTCCACGCTCTAAACCACGGCCGTGGAACTCCATGAAACCGTGATTTAGGCAATCTTTTGACGAATAAAATATTGACACATTGTTTACGCATATGTGCCGGACTGTTATTTTTTCCTTCCTTATAAAAGGGCTGAAGGAGGGAGAATTCGGCACCTTCACTTACGCTCGCTTACACGTGCCTAGGGTTTCATTGGACGTGCGGAGAATTGCATTTTTGCAACGGAGATTTACGAAGGCTGGAAGATTTGGAAGTTGTGTGTGGCGGAAGTTGCGCCTTTTGTACTTAGGTTTGATTAGAATACGGATCGACATCCCGTTCTTCGTTCTTATCAAGGATTATTATTAGTTTGTGTTCATTCCAAATCTAATATACATTATTATCCTTGTTTGTTGATTTGAGATTGATTTGAGATTTATTGAAGGTTTTCGAAGGTTTTCGCCTTTCATTCTTCTTAATCTTGATTTTGATATTATAATGACAGTTATTGGCTAAAACCCTTTAGCAATTATAATGTGAAGGGTTAATATTTGTGGTTTAGATGATGATAGATCGATCGTAAACAGATTGGACCCTGAGAGTTAGAGAGATTTCGCCGATGAATCAAAATCACGGTTTGTTCTTGAGTTTCCACGGGCGTGGAACTCAAGATCTGCCCGTAATTTGTGCCAGTTTACGAACCTTGCTTTTACTTTGATCCAAGGTTAAAGATTTGCTTTAATCTAGTCTAGGTTTGTCCTTTTCTAGATACTAGTGAAGCCTCAACAACCTCTACTTCGATTTCGAGTGTCACAACCGTAATCGGTTTAGTTAGTCTTGATCCTTGGGTTACAAGTTTGGGTATTTGATATTAGTTCTTGTCTTTAGATCCTTTCTATACTGAAGCCTCAACAACCTTTATAGAGAGTGTCTTTAGATAAGTCATATAAAGCCTTGGAACTTCACCGTACATTGCTTTACCTTAGCATACCTTTGCAACTCTTAACACTGTCCTTCGTTCTTTAGTATATCTTGAATCGATTGCCACAATTAGACACCTGGATCTTTAGGGTTGCTGTTTTCCCAATATTTGCAAAGCTTATACATTTACTTGCTTGACAACTTTACAACTGAATTTGTTCCCCCCAAATCCCTGTGTTCGATACTCTGGAATTCTTGCTTTACTACGCCGATCCGTACACTGCGGGTTCGCTTGCTTGATTCTAGTTTTCTAAATTTAAAGCTTATTTGCACGCACGCTAAGTGGCGAACACCGCCTAGGGTACTTTTGCATCCCCTCTTTCCAAGCTTTGCAGCGATCTCCTCCCTCTCAAACACGCCTTCTTCTTCTTCTTCTTCTTCTTCTTCTTCTTCTTCTTCTTCTTCTTCTTCTTCTTCTTCTTCTTCCTCTCTTCCCATTTCTTCAAACATTGTCCTCATCGTATCTCCGTGAACGTGTACGTATTACTTGACTAGAAGATTCGTGGTGCACCTTGGAAAAGAACAATAAGCATCCCTCCTTTCTCTTTTCTTCTTCTTCTTCTTCTTCTTCTTCTTCTTCTTCTTCTTCTTGTCTAGTTCCATAGAGCCAAGCTTAGTGTTGATTGTTCTTCATTTCGTGTTTGGGTCGATGAATCCATTCATGAAGTAGTGTGGATTGTTAGTATTGAAGTGGACAACAAGAATTAGACAAAGCAAACCAACAAAGCCCCGAAGGCCTTGTTGTGCATTGAATAACGACTTCGACGTTCGTTTATGAAGTTCTCCCGCAACCGCACCTTTACCTTCTCGCGGCCGCACTTCCCTAGTGTCACCGCACCCGCGCCTCTGACAATCGCGGTCGCGGCGTCTCGGAGCCTTGTCACCATGGTCACACCTTTCCTCTCCCGTGGTCGCGTCTTACCTCCATTGAGTACCATCGTTTAGTTTGTTGATTCCTTCCTTTTGTCGTAATCAGTTCTAGAGTAGTATCATGATAAGTTGGAACCTAGCATAACTAGTTGAAATATCAGTTATTGGTGTGTGGTTTATTTGTGTTGAAACACCTTAAGTGGTTTGAGGAAGCTTTGTGAGAACGTAGGGCTTGGTGTGTTGTTAGTGGATCTTGTGAGGATCTTGAGACTAGCATTGAAAACATCCTAGCATATCATTATATGATCTTGTAAAGATCATTGACACTAGAAGTAGGAACCTTCTAGCATGTTGTTATATGATATTGTAGAGATCATTGAGACTAGAAGTTGCGGACTTCTAGCATGTCAGTTAGTCGTTAATGTGTGTGCCTTGTTTGATCAGGCATAGAGTAATTTCCTGCGGGAAGCTGAGCGTGGTTTTTATGGTTGGGATTACCTTGAGATAGGTAAGTCTCTTGGGCTTACTTAGTTGACTTATGTGTGTTAGTTTAACTATAATAGTGGTGTATGTTGCATGTTAATAATGATAACATGTTAGGACGACCTTTATTGTTGTTTTGGCCCAATTAGTGAGTGATGGTGACAACTTGTCTAGTTCTACAAGAGACTAGGAGGTTTTCTACGACTATTCCAGACAAGTACACGGTGAGATGCATCGGATCTAGTCCCGTTGGTACAAGGGGACAGAAGCGAGGTTTGGGAGATCCTCGTGTCACAAAATAAGTTGAATTAGTAAAGTAAATCACCTAATGAAAGATAATAATGCTTGATTGTGAGCATGTTGTACGTGTTTAGTAGTACCTTATGTGTATTTGTGTTGTTACCGTTGATCTAATATGTAGAATGTTAGCTAACGGTTTATTCCGTTGTTGTAGATGTCTTGTAGGTTAGAGATGTTGTCGAGTGATCCGTTTGAAGTGGTCAGTCGAGGTTCCCGTACATTATAGAACGGGTTTATGAGTTCTTCTTTCTGTTGCACATGACATTATTATTTGTAGTACTCGGCTGAGAGTCAGATTCTTATTTCATATATTAATAGTTCGACGCTTTATCTTTTTGGAATTAATATTTATTTGTGTCTTGTTGCAAGATCCAGTGAACTTGTTGTTAGGCAAGGGTAAGAACCCATTGTGAGGTCTAAACCCGTAGCATTCCGAGTTTTGAGAATTCGGAGTGTTACAACATCGCTTTGTGAGTATTTTCTTCTCTTTACTTCTTTTTCTCATTGAGGACAATGTGTGGTTTAAGTATGAGGTTCTATACTCACATTCGCATATCATGTTTCCCTTTCATGTCATGTTCGCCCTAAAACGTGCGTGCAATCAAGTCTTAAATTTATAAAACTAGAATAAAAGCAAGCGAACCCGCAGTGTACAGATCGACGTAGATTAGCAAATATTCCAAAGTGTCGATCACAAGCATTTGGTGAAACAAAATTATCGAGCAAATAAAAGGTAAAGCTTTGCAAATATTGGGAAAACAGCAACCCTAAAGATCCAGGTATCTAATTGTGGTAATCGATTCAAGATATACTAAAGAACTAAGGACAGGGTTAAGAGTTGCAAGAGTATGCTAAAGTAAATTAATGTACGATGAAGTTCCAAGAGTTTATATGACTTATCTAAAGACAATCTCTGTAAAGGTTGTTGAGGCTTCAATATAGAAAGGATCTATGGACAAGAATTAATCTCAAATACCCAAACTTGTAACCCAAGGATCAAGACGAACTAAAACGATTAAGATTGTGACACTCGAAATCAAAATAGAGGGTGATGAGTCTCACTACTACCTAGAAAAGGGTAAACCAAGACTAGATTAAAGTTGATCTTTAACCTTGAATCAAAGTAAAAGCAAAGTTCGTAAACTAGGGTAAATCACGGTCAGATCTCGAGAACCAAGGCCGTGGAACTTAAAGAACAGGCCGTGATTTGGGTTCATCGACGAGATCTCTCTAACTGTCAGGATCCAATCAATTTACGACCGATCTATCATCATCTAAACCACAACTATCAACCCTTCACCTTAGAATTGCTAAAGGGTTTTAGCCAACAATCATTGTCAAGATATCAATATTCAAATCAAAGAGAATAAAAGATGAAAACCCTCGAATACTTAATAAAACCTTAAAACCAATTCTCAAATCCGAACACAAGAAGTAATAATCAATAGATTCAGAATATAGAACACAAAACCTCACAATAATCTAAGGTAAGTATGAAGAACAGGTTGTCAATCCGTCTTCAATGTCAAAACCTAAGAAAGAGGTTAAAACCTTCGGCGATCTTCAATCCACCCTAAGCAAGAATGCTCCAAGCAAGGTAAGCGGCCGTCAGCGTCTCCCCCGGGATCAAACGCAAATGTTGCGAGATTAAGCGAGCGTAAGCGCCGATCCCCAAAACTCTCTTTTCTGACCTTTTTATAAGACGGGAAAAAAGGTAACCGTCCCGGCCCATCACGTAAATAACGTGGCAAATAAAGACTCGTCAAAAGATCGCCTAAATCACGGTCTCAAGGGTTTCCACGACTGTGGTTTAGGGCGTAGAATTGGATTATGGTCTCTTTGTGACTTCCGCGACCGTACTTTAGGCCGTGTAACTTACTAGAATGCTCCACGCTCATGATGCCAAGATCCACGGCCGTGGTTTAGAGTGTGGACTCTTCTACGGCCGTAATTCAGGGCGTGGAAGTGTAAAATGCTTGTCGTTTCCTTTGTGTCGTGACATTCTTCATCCTAGCTCCTCCCTTAGCTTCATTGATGTGTTCCTAATCCTCGAACATGATCGAATCCTCTCTTTTCTCTCTCAATAGCTCCCATTTAGCTCCTTTTCGCCTACAATCAACACAAAGCTAGTCTAGACATCCATATCGACTATAATAGAGGGATAAGCTAACAATTGCTTCTAAACTTCATCCATGTACACAATAATGAGGGAAAAATAACTAAAATAAGTGCCTAGATTATCGCAATATTTCATGCTAACAAAATACCCCATACTTGTTACTTGCTTGTCCCCAAGCAAGGTCTTTGAAAGCACTAAAATACGAGTTAGAATGAAAAATGCATGCAATCTCGAAACAAAAATATTCTTTAGGTAAATGTGCTTCTAGTCAATGGATCATCCTCAAACCTTGCTTCATTCATTCTTGAAAACACTCGTATACATAAACCAAAGAATGTAAAGTAAAGAAACATCACAAATCGCTTAAACTTTGAGACACACATCATAACCTTCAAGTATTGTCAAAATCAACCATAAGAAGTTTCAATTTGGATCACCAAGTCAAATAACATTATTTTGATCTTAAGGACTTTCAAGTAAGGTCTAGAATGCGGAAGGGAGGGAAACTTATAAGGGATGTGGTGCATGAATCCGGAAAAATGAATAACCCAACTCTTTTTCTTTTCACTTTAAATTGCAACACCATCAACTTTGAGCTTTGCTCTCTTCTTTTTCACATTATTTTTCGACTTTACTTTTTGAAAGATGGACAGAGGTGCACAAAAACCGAAGCCTAGGAGATTGGCGTTTCTCAATTTCGAGATGCCTCAAACCCTTGATGCTCATACCATAATTCGTTAGGAATATCGCTCAATCCGACTTTGGCAAGACACAAACACCCGGCTATGTGAATGGTGCCGAGTTACTCATCATCATGATTGACTTCCCCAAACCTATTAATTCTATTCTTTGAATGCAAAAATTTGCTTTCATGGCCCTCCCCCATCAAACATGCCAAATATCAACTCCTCCAAATTCCCGGATAGGTAAGGGAGGCAATTACTTTCATTGTGGGGCTAAGTGATCAAAGAATGAAGAAAGAAAATCGAATTGCCTTAATCATTTCATAAAGAAGTATAAGAACTCATCATGTGATTTCAACTTCAATTTCTTAATATGATTTAGATAGAACTTTCATATTATGAAACTTGTAAGAAAGGATAAACAACACATTCAATTTCTTTTCAATTCATTATTCCGCTTAAGCATAGAATTGTCATCAAAATTCATTCCACAAGTAAGAACTATCATAGAAGTCATCTCTAGTCTTAGAAGCACAAAAACTCTTTCAAAATTTTCCAAAATTTTCAAATTTTTATGGGTTTTTCAAACTTTTTCATGCAATGCAATAATGAAACGTGTGACTATGAAAATGAAACATGCAAAGTGTTATGGATAGAAGCAAGCAAGCAAATATAGTAGAGTTATTACAACACATAGTCACACCCCACCACATACTTAGAACATACATTGTCATCAATGTTCAAAAAAGAAATAAAGAAAAGAAGAAAAGGAAAATGAACTCACTAAAAACGGTGGTGGGGCGGCTGAATTGTCAATCCTCAAAGCTCATCACTGTGGTGGTGGGAATGGTGGGAATGGATGGAACTCGGGGCTGAAATGCTGCCCAAACTTCTGGAGGTAGATGTCTTGCATCATCCGATCATGCTCATCAGCCCGTACATTGCGGGTGTCCTGGCGGATCTCCAAGTCATCGACTCTCCTAGAAAGGTCGGTAGCCCACTCCGGTAGCTGCTCATACCAGGCCGGTGGTTGGCCGTACCAGGCTAGTGTGTCCTGTGGAGTCGGTGCCGCCGGTGCTGCTGGTGCCTGAATGTACCATGGTGGTGGAGCTCCCATCCACTCCGGTTGTGCTCCGTACCAAGTGGGCGGAGTGTCTATCCATGTCGGCCTCTCACTCACGCTAGCACGGCGAGAGGAAGAGGCTCTTGAAGGTCCAGCTGGTCGTGGTGAACGCCTAGGAGGATCAGGGAAGTGTGCCGGCTGATCCGGGAAAGTGCCAAAGTCATGCTCCTCACCTCCTCCCTCAAAACCATCACCTCCTCCTCCTCAACATTTGTAGCCGGTACCTCATCGGGGATGTAGGGAGGTGCTACTAACCTATTCACATGCATAGCAGCGAAGGTTTGCTTCCAATTATGGCATCCAGCCATAATGGAATACTCAGGGAGCCACGGGATGCCTCTACCTCCTCTCTCCTCCCATGGCATACCGGAGGTAGGTGGACCGCGGTGCCTAGGGAAGATGATACCCCTCGTCATCAAACTATTGAGACCCAAGGGTCTCGCTGCAATCCTAGTACAAGCAAAAAAATCTATTCCCAACTGCCTAGCGATGTGGGTAACCATACCACCATATCTAATGTTGCCGGCTCTCTTATTCTTGAGCTTACTCATGGTGGAGACTAAGAGGGTAGCACAGTCAGCAGGTCTACCGTGCAACATAGCGTAAAGAAGGAACAACTCATCTGTCATAATCCTTTGAGGGGTCTCGGTCCTAGGGAAAAGACACTCAGAAAGGACTCTATGGGCTATCTTCAAGGCTAAGTGATAGATGAGCTTAGCCTTGGTGTCAGCTGGCTGCCAACAGTCCTCGCTGGCATAGATCATGGCAATGTCCTCCCAGAAATCCTTAGCATATACACCGCTAGGAAAACGACCATTGAAGGTCTCCTGGAACCCAAAGAAAGCTCCGAACTCCAAGATCGAGAACTCGTAGTTCTCCTCCATCAGACTAAGGAAAATTGTCATGTCCATAGCACTATGCTCAAAAGAGATCACAAACTCCCTAGTAATCTCCTCATATGCGTCTTCCCTAATAGCGGAGAAGACGATCAAACCGGCTTTATCTAGAAGCCAAGTCAGGTCATTCACCACATTCAGCGGCTCTAACTCCTCAAGAACTAAGTAGCGTGGTCCTATGACCGCCCTCTTCTCGATCCTTTCTAAGGCATCGAGGTAATCCTCATGGAGTTTTGGAATTCTCGGAGGTGGGGGTGATGGTGGCTCACTAGGGGTACTTGGGAGGAGGAGGAAGCATCACCTTTCCTCTTCTTGCTTCTAGTAGACATTCTCCTTATCAAATCCATTTCAGAGAAGAAATCACGGTCTGTTCTACAAAACCACGGCCGTGGAACCCACAGGGACCGTGGTTCGGCACTGTTTTTCTCAAATCTCAACAAATCAATCACCAAACTCAACAAAGCTTGTCCTAGACTAATTTCAATCTCAATCCTATGCAATTCCTCTAAGTTCTTGCGAGAAATAGACCCGAATTGACAAAGTAGAGAAATAGAAGAAAAACCTAGGTTTTTGGATCTTTGAATCCAAATTCCGTCTTTTGCATGGATTGTCCACTTGATTTGTTGATTAGATCTTGTAGATGATCGGAAATGCTTCACTTTAGCATCAAGAATCGCTCAAAACGGTTTCCGAACGAAGAAATGCGAGATGGGGAGGATTTTTGGACTTTAGGTCGTGGAAGAGGGCGTGGAATTGGGGAATGGGGTGTTTTTGTGAAGGAAGGTGGTTTATGTATTGGCCGTAAAATTTTTGGAAAATCAAGGTCACTCGGGGTATTCCACGGCCGTGGTTTTGTACGGAACCGTGGTTTTGTACGGAATTGTGGTTTTGGTGATTTTTCTCAGACTTTTGCAAATTACGGTCACTGTAGCTTCCACGACCGTGGTTTAGGGCGTGGAACTCTCTGTAATGTGCCAAAATCCAAGTTTCGTCAATTCCTTCAAACTTTTTTCCTTTCCATTGCCTATTCCATTGTTCCTACATCCAAAAACACGACATACCGGGAGGTATCGAGGGCAAAAACAAAGCAAAAATGACTAAACTAATCTAATCTAACAATGATAAACAAAAGCATAAGTGCAATACCTTGGGTTGCCTCCCAAGAAGCGCTTGTTTAAGGTCCGTAGCTAGACTGTACTTGCATCTATTCGAGTGCAGTAGGCGTGAACTCCTCAGCTTGGAGTTCCGGTGAATATTTCTTGAGTCGTTGACCGTTCACCTTAAAACTTCCGCCCTTTTCACCCCATACTTCAACTCCGCCATGGGGAAAAACATGTTTGATTAGATAAGGTCCAGTCCAACGAGATTTAAGCTTACCTGGAAAGAGGCGAAGTCTTGAATTGAAGAGGAGAACTCGATCTCGTTCTTTGAGGTCCTTTGGAATGATATGCTTATCATGCCAATGCTTAGCTCTCTCCTCATAGATCTTAGCGTTCTCATAAGCGTTTAAGCGAAGTTCTTCAAGCTCATTAAGGTCCAAAAGGCGCTTCTCGCCCGCTTCCTTCATGCTGAAGTTCAACCACTTAACCGCCCAATACGCTTTATGTTCTAGCTCTACCGGTAAGTGACAAGACTTCCCATACACAAGGTTGTATGGTGTTGTTCCTATGGGAGTCTTGTATGCAGTCCTATATGCCCACAAGGCATCATCTAACTTCAAAGACCAATCTTTTCTTGTCTTTGAAACTGTTTTCTCTAGGATTCCTTTAATCTCCCGATTTGAAATCTCCACTTGTCCACTCGTTTGTGGATGATAAGGGGTGGCGATCTTGTGAGTTACCCCATACTTAGCTACTAGAGCTTCGAATCGTCAGACAATGAAGTGAGAGCCTCCATCACTAATGATAGTCCGTGGTGTCCCAAACCTTGGGAAAATAGTCTTGTTAAAGAACTTAACCACAACCATGGCATCATTAGTTGGAGAGGCAATTGCTTCAACCCATCTCGAAACATAATCTACAGCTAGAAGTATGTATTGGTTTCCACAAGATGATGGGAAAGGTCCCATGAAGTCTACTCCCCAAACGTCAAAGATCTCTACCTCCTGAATGTTGTTAAGAGGCATTTTGTTTCTCCTAGATATGTTCCCTGTTCTTTGACAAGCATCGTAGCAGGAAACAAAGGTTTGCACATCTTTAAATAAAGTAGGCCAAAAAATCCAGATTGCAATACCTTAGTGCTAGTCTTGTTCGAGCTAGCGTGTCGTCCACAAGGTAGTGAATGACAATGACGGATGACACTTTGCATCTCGTCTTCCGGCACACATCTTCGAATGATGCCGTCAGGACCTCTCTTGAAGAGGAGAGGTTCATTCCAAAAGTATTCCCGGACATCCTTAAAGAACTTCTTCCTTTGTGCATAGGATAGTCCGGGTGGTATTTCCTGACAAACCAAATAGTTAACAAAATCAGCAAACCATGGTTCGTTACCTCTAGTAATCTTGTCGATGCACTCCTCTATGATGTGTAAATGCTCGTCCGGAAAGGAGTCATCTATAGGTAGATTGTCGTCTTCTAGATGTGGTAGACGACTCAAATGATCCGCAACAAAATTTTCCGATCCCTTCTTGTCACGGATCTCTAGATCGAATTCTTGTAGGAGAAGAATCCATCTAATCAGCCTTGGTTTCGCATCCTTCTTTGCAAGTAGATACCGGATCGCGGCATGATCCGTGTATACAATCACCTTTGCACCTACAAGATAAGAACGAAACTTTTCAAATGCATAAACAATAGCTAGAAATTCCTTTTCAGTAGTTGTGTAGTTAAGCTGCGCTTCATCTAGCGTCTTGCTAGCGTAGTAGATAACATGGGTTCGTCCTTCCTTCTTTTGCCCAAGCACAGCTCCTATAGCTACGTCACTTGCATCACACATAACCTCGAATGGAAGATTCCAATCTGGAGGTTGAATGATCGGGGCTGAGATTAGAGCTTCCCGAATCTTATGAAACACATCTAAGCACTCCTGCGAGAAATCAAAAACTGCATCCTTCATCAATAGATTAGTAAGCGGTTTTGATATCTTAGAGAAATCCTTTATAAAACGTCTATAAAATCCAGCATGTCCTAGAAAGCTTCTTATCCCCCTTCACCGAAGATGGAGGAGGGAGCTTTTCTATGGTTTCTATCTTAGCCTTATCTACCTCAATCCCTCTACTAGAGATCAAGTGTCTGAGTACAATGTCTGTCACGCTCAGGATGTGTGTGATACGCAATAGGTTTTAAATTTATAACTCGTTATATTTCTCCTAACTCCTAGCGAACCCGTAGTGTACGGGACATTTGTAGTAGAGATAGTATTCCGAGGTCGAACACAAAGACTAAGGTGAGATTGATTCGATTAGTGATTTAGTTTAGTGAAGATCTAGTTTAAGAAAAGGGAAAGAAATAAAGAAATGAAAATCTCAATGTTTTTGGTGGATTTTTAGGTGATCAATCAAGGATCACAAATCATGCAAAATGAACAGTCAACTATGCTAACAAATCAACACAAACAAACAAGTTAAAACGAGATACGAGATCAAAGAGAGAAAAACGGATTCTAGGGGTTGGAAGTTCCGGTTATGGCATAGGACTCAAGCTATCTAATCATTCCTTGGATTAACTATGATGTGTTGGGAGTGAGTGTTTCTAGATTGGGATCAATCACCGGGTAGGTCTCATGGTCCACTAGTTCGTTCCTAAGGTCTCATCACCGGGTAAGTCTCTAAGAACCTAAGGGACAGAATTCTACACAAAACGGATTGCCACCTAGGGATCTAACCTATCCTCACCGGGTAAGTCTCGGAAGGGTTAGTCCTAAACAACTATCCTAGCACACTTAGTCCAATGGCGGCTTATGAGGCTCACCACTACCTAGAGTTTATCATCTTTGAAATCTAAGAGTAAGAATCACCGGGTAGGTCTCTTCAAACACTTAGTTGCTACACTAGGTCACCCTAGGATAGATTTAACTCAACAAACACTAGGATTTCAACATTCTAACAATCTATAACTTAGGTCCATCGAACCAGGGAAACCACGGACTGTTCTACCACTTCCACGGCCGTGGAAGGGCAAGAACTAACCGTGGACTATAGCAGTGACTATGTTCAAGAAAATGTATCATCCAAGGGCAAGTGAAGCAAACAAAGTCAAGCTGAAAGTAGATTAGAAAGACTCACAACCCTTCCAAAAGAAGGTTTAAACGATTCTTACAACTCTAGAAATCGATTCCGAAATCCTTCACTACAAAACCTATCAAGTGCTAGCAATGGTGTGTTCTTCTCTTCTTCTCCAATGGAGCTCTTCTCCTCCTTCAATGGTAGCTCTCCTCCTTCGAGAATCTTCTTGTTGAGAGTGTGGGAGAGAATGTGAAATTGGATGGTGGATGGAAGATGCCCTTTCTCAGCCTTGCAGGACCACTTTTATACTACCACCATGCTAGAGAAAGCCATGAGATCGTGGCACAACTGTCACAACCGTCTGGCAAAAACCACGGTTGATTCCACGGCCGTGGAAGTGCCAGCAACCGTGCTTTGGTGCTTCAGCTTCGCCTTGGATCATTAAGCTATGATTTGGTGCATGGCTTGTGTTGACAAGGTTCCATGAGTCCTCCTTAGCCTCTAGCTTGCATCCAAATGAGTCCGAGGGTGTGTCATCTTGATGAACGATCCTCAAACGTATCGATTAAGCTCCTAAATCTCCAAAAATACCTACAAAGCAATGCAAAAGTCCGTGTAGACGTCTATCTCGACAAAATACGTGAATTGAGTGCAAACGTCGTGAACTAGTGCTAAACCATGCATGAATGAGTGAAAAATCTATCTAAATGATTACCTAAACCTAAGTCATAAATCGTGTTATCAAAAATACCCCATACTTAAGGTTTACTCGTCCCCGAGCAAATTCCCAACTATAGACTAAGAGATGACATGATTTATGTATGCAGAAAAAAGGCAAAATCTTTTTGGGTTTGTGCTTCTACTATTGGATCACCTTCATAGTCATGTTTCATGGAAATGGATAAGCAATCATGTATCAAATAAATGAAGGTTGTTAGCATGAAATATTGTGATACTTTAGGCACGTTTTCTAAGTGTATTTGATTCATATTGATAGTCCTTGATTGAGCATTGTTGCATTTGTGAGCTAGTTTGCCTATATTGTCGATATGGATGTCTACACAAGTTCTATTTTGATTATAGGTGATTGAGAGCCATTTCCGAACGGAATTTAGCAAAGACGAGTTGATTGAGTATGTCCATGGATTAAGGGCATTCTTAGGAGCATAAAGGAGTTCAACTTGAGGAATGCACGAGGCTAGGGAAGAATCACGTTCTTGCCCTAAACCACGCTCTAAAATACGGCCGTACTATGAACCACGTTCAGTTACACGGCCGTGGAACCCTGCAGGAGAAGCGCGGTTCATTCCAGAAGCTTTTACGGTCGTGGAATCCATGGTTCAAACCGTGTTGATTTCCACGCTCTAAATTACGGTCGTGGAACCTTCCACGACCGTGATCTTGGCGATCTTATTCGCCATAATTTAAGCCATGATCTTTCAGAAGATTGGGCCGGGCCGATATTTTATCTTGCCCTATAAAAGGACGGATGAAGAGAGATTCCGTCACCTCGCTTTAGACCTTGGCTTACACCTTTGCTTACGCATAGACTCAACCTACGTTTACGCTTGAGATTTGCCCTAATCTCGCACTTTTGGTGGAGATTGCTGTTGAGATTTCTGGGTTGACGGAAGATCAAAGATTCGGAAGGTTGTTCGCAAGAAGATTCCTCTTCTTGTTTAGGTTTGATTCAGAGGACGGATTGACACCCCGTTCTTCCCTCTTATCTACGATTGTGTTTGTTTGTTCTATTTCGAATCTTGTGACGATATTTGCTCTTGATTGTGACTTTGAGATTGGTTTGAAGTTTATTGGAAGTTTTCGGAAGTTTTCATCTTTCAATCTTTTAATTCTTGAATTCAATATCAATATGACTGTTATTGGCTAAAAAACCCTTAACAATTCTAAAGTGAAGGGTTGATAGTTGTGGCTCAGATGATGATAGATCGATCATAAACAAATTAGACCCTGAGAGTTAGAGAAAATCGTCAACGAACCCTAAATCACGGTTTGTTCTTGAGTTCCACGACCGTGGAATCTCAAGATCCACCCGTAATTTCCCTTAAGTTTACGAACATGCTTTTACTTCAATCCATAGTTAAAGATTTGCTTTAACTTAGTTTAGGCTTGCCTTTTCTAGGTGGTAGTGAAGCCTCAACAACCTCTACCTCGATTGTGAGTGTCACAACCTTAATCGGTTAAGTTAGTCTTGATCCTTGGATTATAAGTTTGGGTATTTGACATTAATGCTTGCCTTTAGAACCTTTCTATATTGAAGCCTCAACAACCTGTATAGAGAGTATCTTGTAGGTGACTTATATAAGGTTTTTGGAACTTCACCGTACGATTACCTTACATTAGCATACCTTTGCATATCTTAACTTTGTCTTTATATCAATAGTAAATCTTGAATCGATTGCCACAGCTGGATACTTGGATCTTTAGGATTGTTGTTTTCCCAATATTTGCAAAAACTCTCATATTTACTCGCTTGATAATCTGCAATTGAATTTGTTACCACCCAAATCCCTGTGTTCGATACTCTGGAATTCTTGCTTAACTATATCGATCTGTACACTGCGGGTTCGCTTGCTTTTATTCTAGTTTTATAAATTTAAAGCTTGATTGCACGCACGTTTAGGGGCGAACAAGTTTTTGGCATCGTTGCCAAGGATTTGGTTTAGACCGAATTCGGTAGCCGGTTGTCAAGCTTGGGAGCTTGCTCTCGATTATTTGATATTTCTTTGAGTGTATGCGCAGGTCTAGGAACACCGAAGATCTCTTACCTCTTTATCAAGAGCTTGAGAGAACTTTAAGGCAAAAGCGAAAGGAAAAGAAGATGGCTGAAGAAAACGAACGTGATCTTCAAGTGGAGTTGGCGGAGAAAGAAGCTCAACTCCAATGGAATGAGAACATCCGCCGGGATGAAATGGATCGTCATCAATCTGAAGTTAACGATCTAAAGGATATGATGTTCCGAATGAGGATAGAACTAAGCAACCTTAAGAATGGGGGGAGCAAGAAATCCTCAAGAAGGGCATCAAGATCTAGAAGAAGAAGTCACTCATCCGCTGATGATAGTGATTCTTCCATGCCACCGCTAGAGGAGATTGATCTCACGATCAATGTGAATCCTTTCCATCCACGGGGAGCTGCTAATCGCCGCATTCTGCCTAGGAATGCGAGGATCGAACGTGTAGATGATGAGCCAAGAACTCTTGGCCAGCGGATGGATCCAACACAACAACCCCGCCGCTTGGGCGTGAATTTCGATGCTGAAGATGTGCAAGGGTTTAGCTTCAACCCTCAAGTTATTACTCTTGTTCGCCAAAACCAATTTGGCGGGACAAGCGCTGAATCTCCACACCAACACTTGCAAAACTTTGAGTGTATGATGGAGACAATGAGACCGAAGAGCGCTACCACCAACAACTATAAGCTCAAGCCTTTCTTCTTCTCATTGAAGGGGAAAGCGTTGTCTTGGTACCAAGCTCTTCCTAGGGGGAAACTAGACACGTGGGAAGACCTTTCCGCGGAGTTCCTCACCAAATTCTTTCCGCCATCCAAAACGGCGGAACTTAGAGGTAAGATTAATGCTTTTTCCATGAGACCTAACGAAAGTTTGTTTCAATCTTGGGAAAGGTTTCAGGATTTGCTCTTGGATTGCCCTCATCATGGCATATCCAAACTTGCCTTGCTGGAGATTTACTATAAGGGGTTGGATGCGGGGACGCAATTCAACCTCCAATCCCTCTCATGTGGAACATTCATGGACATGAGAGAAGATGACGCTTGGGACTTCATAGAGAAGCAAGCAAGAGTCATAGAGAAGTATTCCCACCGGAAAGTGGAGGGAAATCGTGTGGAGCAAGGAGCAAAGCTCACACATGAAGCTCAAAATCAGATTTTCTCCGTCAATAATGAGATCAAAGAGTTGAAGGAGGCCATCAAGACCAACTTTCCAAAGGAACAAGGAAAAGATGTTGGTTATTTGGGCAACAACAACAATGGCGGTGATAACACAAACCGCAACAACAACAACAATAATAACCAGAACAACAACCGGAATAACAATTGGAATGGCAATAACAACAACCGGAACAACAATTGGAACAACAATAGGGGTTCAAACAACAACAATTGGCGCTCCAATCAACAAAATGCCGGTAACTCTTATCCTTCCAATTCCAATTCACTAACTCCACCTTCCTCTTTCTCTACTCCTTTGAAAAGCCAGGGGCAATCATCTAATGAAGGAAACACTTCGGGAAAGGAGAAGCCCGATCCCATGTTGGAAACGATTTTGGGAAAGCTTCAAGGGTTGGAGAACCGCATCATTAAGGTTGATGATCAAATTTCCAAGGTTGATAAAGCTCAAAAGGTTTTAGAAAACCAAATGTTCAGCCATGCGGAGGAGGTTCCTAGGAATCAAGGGAAGCTTCCAGGAAAGACGGAGGACAACCCTAAGGGAAGGGTTATGGCAATCACAACTAGGAGCGGAGTGACTACTACCGATCCGTAGCCTAAGTTTGTTGAAGTCTCCGTAGAAAAGGACAAAGACAAAGAAAAGGGGAAGGAGAAGGAAGATGTCTACGTTCCTCCTCCAGCTTACAAACCTCCCCTACCATTCCCTCAATCTAGAGCGCGAGCGCGCCTAGATAAACAATTCGGTAAGTTCATAGAACTCATGAGCAAGTTGCATATTAATATACCATTTATTGATGCTATTGTAGGTATGCCGGCCTATGGCAAGTTCTTGAAGGAGCTCCTCTCTAACAAGAGGAAGCTAGAAGATTTCGGAGAGGTTAAGATGAGTTCGGATTCTTCGGATCTCATCAAAACCATGAAGGAGAAAATTCCCCCAAAGCTAAAGGATCCGGGGTCATTTTGCATTCCCATAGGAGTAGGAGATGTGACATATGATGCTTTATGTGACTTGGGAGCAAGTGTAAGCATCATACCACTTGCATTGTGTAGGAAGATCGGTTTAGGCGACCCTAAACCGGTGAAGATGACGTTGTACATGGCGGACCGATCCATCACTCGCCTCGTCGGTATTGTAGAAGACGTCCCGGTCAAGCTAGGTAAATTCTTTGTTCCCATTGATTTTGTCGTGCTTGACATTCCTGTAGATAGTCCGTTCCCGATCATACTCGGAAGACCGTTTCTTGCAACTTCCGGCTGCATAGTCGATTGCAAGAATGGTAGACTCGCTTTTGATATAGGAGAAGAGAAAGTAGAGTTCGTTCTTTCCACTCTAGTGAAGGAGCCAATCTTTGATGAGGATATATTCGATATCCAAGATGAAGAAGGGTTGTCTAGGGAGGAGGTAAGTGCGATTCTCTTTAACGATCCTTTACAAAAAGTTATCACTATGAGTCTAACAAATGTAGGGGAAGAAGAAGGGTGCAATGAGGCAATTGAAGCCTTAGAAGCACAAGAAGAGATGCATGAAGTGGAGTTTGAAAAACTCCACGATGAGGCAGAAAACGTGAGAATCCACGGCCACACACTATATTCCACGGCCGTGGATTTCACAACCAAAACTGTGTCCCACTCCAGAGAGTTATACGGTCGTGGAGAAGACATGACAACCGTAATTCCTTTCCATGCCCTAAACCACGGCCGTGGAGGACAGGGGGAACCCGTAATTCTGGCCGTGGAAAGGGGTGATCGAGATACTTCTTCAGCTTCTTCTAACTCTTCTCCTACACACTCAACACCCTTAGAGACTTCTAAGGAGACATCGGATGCTCCTCAAGGATCATTGGATGCTCCGAAAGCGACGGAACTAAAACCACTTCCTACTCATCTAAGGTACGCTTTTCTAGGACCTAATTCTACCTTTCCGGTTATTGTTAGTTCCGATCTAAGCATAGATGAACATAATCAGCTCATGATTGTCCTTAGGAAACATAGGAAAACTTTAGGCTATACTATTGAGGACTTAGTAGGAATTAAACCCTCCCTATGCATGCATAAGATACTAATGGAGGAAGATTTTAGAACTTCAAGACAACCTCAAAGGCGGTTAAATCCGACCATGAAGGAGGTTGTCAAGAAGGAAATTCTTAAACTTCTTGATGCAGGTATCATCTACCCTATCTCCAATAGTAAGTGGGTGAGTCCGGTTCAAGTAGTTCCGAAGAAGGGAGGAATGACGGTCATCACCAACAAGAACAACGAACTCATTCCTACCCGAACCGTGACGGGATGGCGGATGTGCATAGACTACCGCAAGCTCAACAATGCAACGAGGAAGGATCACTTCCCATTGCCATTCATCGATCAAATGCTTGAAAGGTTAGTGCAACATTCGCATTTTTGCTACCTTGACGGTTATAGTGGCTTCTTTCAGATCCCGATACACCCGGACGATCAGGAGAAGACCACATTCACGTGCCCGTGGGGTACGTTTGCTTATAGGAGAATGCCGTTTGGGCTTTGCAACGCCCCAGCCACCTTTCAACGGTGCATGATGGCCATCTTCTCCGAATACATTGAGGAAATCATGGAGGTCTTCATGGACGACTTCTCCGTATACGGTTCCTCTTTTAACGATTGCCTTTCTAACCTTTCTCTTGTTTTACAAAGGTGTGAAGACACTAACCTAGTTCTTAATTGGGAGAAGTGTCAATTTATGGTTAAGGAAGGAATTGTATTAGGTCACTTAGTCTCTAATAGAGGGATAGAGGTAGATAAAGCTAAGATAGAGACCATAAAGAAGCTTCCTCCCCCAACTTCGGTGAAAGGGATAAGAAGTTTCCTAGGACATGCTGGATTTTATAGACGTTTCATTAAAGACTTCTCTAAGATATCAAAACCGCTCACTAATCTATTGATGAAGGATGCAGTTTTTGAGTTTTCGCAGGAATGCTTGGATGCGTTTAACACAATTCGGCAAGCTCTAATTTGAGCACCCATTATCCAACCTCCGGATTGGACTCTTCCCTTCGAGGTTATGTGCGATGCTAGTGACGTAGCTATAGGAGCTGTTCTTGGACAACGAAAGGAAGGGCGAACCCATGCCATATACTATGCTAGCAAGACGCTAGATGAAGCGCAGCTGAACTACGCCACTACCGAGAAAGAGTTTTTAGCCATTGTCTATGATATTGACAAGTTTCGCTCTTATCTTGTAGGTGCAAAGGTGATTGTCGACACGGATCATGCTGCGATCCGGTACCTCCTTGCGAAGAAAGATGCGAAGCCAAGGCTAATTAGATGGATTCTTCTCCTACAAGAATTCGATCTTGAGATCCGCGACAAGGAAGGTTCAGAAAATTCCGTTGCGGATCATTTGAGTCACCTAACACATCTAGAGGACAACCACTTACCCATCGATGACTCCTTCCCGGACGAACACCTACACCTTATTGAGGAATGCATCGATGTGATCTCCAAAGGTAACGAACCATGGTTTGCTAATTTTGTTAACTATTTGGTTTGCCAAGAGATACCGCCCGGACTATCCTACGCACAAAGGAAGAAGTTCTTTAAGGATGCCCGGGAATACTTTTGGAACGAGCCTGTCCTCTTTAAGAGAGGTCCGGATGGCATCATTCGGCGATGTGTGCCAGAAGATGAGATGCAAAGTGTCATCCGCCAATGTCATTCACTACCTTGTGGAGGACACGCTAGTTCGAACAAGACTAGCGCAAAGGTATTGCAATCTGGATTCTTTTGGCCTACTTTGTTTAGAGATGTGCAATCCTTTGTTTCTTGCAGCGATGCTTGTCAAAGAATAGGTAATATCTCTAGGAGGAATGAGATGCCCCTCAACAACATCCAAGAGGTGGAGATTTTCGATGTTTGGGGAGTTGATTTCATGGGACCGTTCCCATCCTCTTGTGGAAACCAATACATACTATTGGCGGTAGTTTATGTTTCTAGATGGGTGGAAGCAATTGCCTCTCCCACCAACGATGCCATGGTTGTGGTTAAGTTCTTCAACAAAACCATTTTCCCACGATTTGGGACGCCAAGGACTATCATTAGTGATGGAGGTTCTCACTTCATTGCCCGGCGCTTTGAAGCTCTTCTAGCTAAGTATGGGGTTACTCACAAGGTCGCTACCCCTTATCATCCACAAACAAGTGGACAAGTTGAGATCTCAAATAAGGAGATCAAAGGAATCTTAGAGAAGACGGTTTCAAGGACTAGGAAGGATTGGTCCTTGAAGCTTGACGATGCATTGTGGGCATACCGGACTGCATACAAGACTCCCATAGGAACCACACCATACAACCTTGTGTAAGTGAAGTCTTGTCACTTGCCGGTAGAGTTGGAGCACAAGGCGTTTTAGGCTATCAAGTGGTTGAATTTCAGCATGAAGGAAGCGGGAGAGAAGCGTCTCCTAGACATCAATGAGCTGGATGAACTCCGCTTGAACGCTTATGAAAACGCTAAGATCTATAAGGAGAGAGCAAAGCGTTGGCATGATAAGCATATCATTCCAAAGGACTTCAAAGAAGGAGATCAAGTTCTCCTCTTCAATTCAAGGCTTCGTCTCTTTTCAGGTAAGCTTAAATCTCGTTGGACCGGACCTTTTCTAATTAAGCGTATTTTCTCCCATGGTGCAGTTGAAGTATGGGGTGAAACGGGCGGAAGCTTTAAGGTGAACGGCCAACGACTCAAGAAGTATACGCCGGAACTCCAAGCTGAGGAGTTCGCGCCTACCGCACTCGAATAAGTGCGAGATTGGTCTAGCTACGGACCTTAAACAAAGCGCTTCTTGGGAGGCAACCCAAGGTATTGCATTTTTGTTTTTGTTTTCGATTCATAGTTTAGCTTAGTTTAGATGTTTTTCGCTTTGTTTTGCCTTCGATTCCTTCCGGTATGTTCGTGTTTTTGGATGTAGGAACGATGGAAAAGGAAAAGGGAAGGATAATGTTGAAGAAAAGTGACGAAATTTGGACTTTGGAGCTTTACAGAGAGTTCCACGGCCTAAACCACGGTCGTGACAGCTACAGTGACCGTAATTTCCAAAAGCCTTTGAAAAATCACCAAAACCACGGTTCCGTACAAAACCACGGCCGTGGAACACCCCGACAGACCGTGATTTTCAAAATTTTGCCAGTGACTATATAAACCACGTTCTTCACAAAAACCACCCACAAAACCCCCTTTCACGACCTAAACGCCGAATCCACGCCCCCTCCTCCAATTCTTCGTTCGTTAATCGTTTTTAACGATTCTTCTTCCCAAATTGAAGCAAATTCGACCACCAACAAGATCCAAGCGACGAATCGAGCGGAAATTCACCAAGGAACGCACAATTCGGATTTTTAAATCCGAAAAATAGGTTTTTCCACTCTTCTTGATCTTTGTCGATTTGGTTCGTTTTTGTTAGAGATTTTAGGAAGAACTGATTGAAATTGGAAGAAATTAGACTAAGGCTGATTGATTGTTGAGATTGAGTGTTGAATTCTGAGATTTGTGAAAAACTGAGACAAACCACGGTTCCTGGAAAAACCACGGCCGTGGAATTGCTAGAACAGCCCGTAATTTTTGACAGAATGGACTTTGTGAGGAGAGTTTCGGGGAGAATTAAGGAGAAAAAGAATGATCAAAACAAGAAGAGGAATGGAAATCCCTCTTCTTCTTCATCCTCTAGAGCACCACCACCTTCTTCCCCTTCACCTCCATCATCACCTTCATCACCCTCACCTCCTAGCCCTAGAGTACCGACTATACATGAGGATCACCTCGCAGCATTCGAGAGGATTGAGGAGAGGGCTGTGATTGGTTCTAGGTACCTATTGTTGGAGGATCTAGCTCCTCTCAACATTATAGATGACCTTACTTGGCTCTTGGATAGAGCCGGATTAGTTGTCTTCTCGGCTATCCGAGAAGACGCGTATGAGGAGATTACGAGGGAGGTAGTGACGTCCTTTCAGCATAGCCATGTAGATAGGACCGTTTCTTTCCGTCTTATGGAAAGAAACTATGACTTTTCCATTCGTGAGTTCGGGACCTTCTTAGGGTTCCATGAGACCTTTAACGGTCGCTTTCCTAGTGGCGTTTACGCCAAGGACTTTTGTGAGGAGGTAGCGATGATTTACACCAACGAGGACCGTTGGCAACCTGCTGACACCAAGGCTAGGTTGATGTACCACCTAGCCTTGAAGATTGCTCACCGCGTTCTTTTGGAGTGTCTCTTTCCTAGGACGGAGACGCCCCAAAAGATCAAGACGGATGAGCTCTTTTTGCTATACTCCATATTGTACGGGCGCCGAGCTGACTGTGCCACCCTCTTGGCTGCTACTATGAGCAAGCTCAAGAACAAGAGGAAGGGCAACATCGGATATGGTGGGATAGTTACCCACCTTGCTAGGAGTTTGGGAGTTGATTTTTCTGCGTGTACCCGTATACCGGCCGTTCCCTTAGGACTCCATGCCTTCATGACTAGGGGTCTCATCTTCCCCACACATAGAGGTCCGCCTTATGCGGCCATGCCTTGGGAGAGCAGGACGGGTAGAGGTATTGAGTGGCTGCAGGAGTATTCCATTATGGCTGGACGCCATAATTGGAAGGAGACGTTCGCTGCTATGCATGCGAACAGGATTACAGCTCCCCCATATGTCCCACCACCAGTTGTTGAGGAGGAGGAGATGGGAGATCAGTTTGAGGGTGGAGGAGGAGCCGAGCAGGAGTTTGGCACGTTTCCGGATCAGCCGGATGCGGCCCCCGATGTGCCTAGACGTTCTCCACGTCCAGCTAGAGCTTCAGGCTCGTCTTCTCGCCACGCTAGCGTGAGTGAGATACCTACATGGATGACCACACCTCCTGCATGGTATGGAGTTCCACCTCCATGGTCCACAGAGCAGTCACCAACACCATCACCAGCACCAGCACCAGCACCATCCGACGCTCCAGCATGGTACAGTCAGGCTCCGGGATGGTAAGAGCAGATGCCGGATTGGGCTACTGGCCTATCGGAGAGAGTAGGAGCATTGGAGATTCGAGCCGATGCTAGAGACGGACGCTTGGACGACCTCGATCACATGATGAGGGATGTCTACCGCCAGCAGTTTAGGCGGTTTTATGATCTGAGTTTCTCTCCATTCCCGCCTCCACCAGCGCCGCAGTGATGAGGATTTGATGATTGACCGTTCGCTTTAGCCATTCCACCGCCACTTTGTGAGTTTCTTTTTATTTTCTTTCTTTTCTTTCTATCTTTTGAACATTAGGGACAATGTTCGTCCTAAGTATGGGGTGGGATGTACTAAAAGTTTGTAATAACTCTTACTCACTATGTTTGCTTCTATCAAGACTATCATTGCATGTTCATTATATTGTTGCACATTTCATTATTGCATTGCATGAAAAAGAACTTGAAAACCCCATAAAAATTGAAAAATTTTGAATTTTTTGTGCCTCTAATGAATTGAGATGATTTCCATGATAATCGCTACTTGTGAATTGAGTTTGATGACAATTGCATGCTTAAACGATTAGTGGATTGAAAAGAAATTGAATGAGTTGGTTATACCTCTTTTGCAAGTTTCATAATGTGATGAATATTACCTAAATCATGTTGAGAAATTGAAGTTGAAATCACACTATAAGTTCTTATACTTCTTGTTGAGATGATTAAGCCAATTCGATATTTTCTTTCTTCTTTCTTTGATCATTTAGCTCCTCATTGAAATATTGACCTCCTTTACCTATCCGGGAATTTGGAGAAGTGAATGAAAAAGGCATGTTTGATGTGGGAGGGCCATGAGAGCAATTATTTGCAATCAAAAGAGTAGAAAGAAATTGTAGATTTGGGGAAGTCAATCATGACGATGAGTAACTCGGCACCATTCACATAGCCGGGTGTTTGTGTCTTGCCAAAGTCGGATTGAGCGATATTCCTAGCGGATTATGGTATGTGCGCTAAGGGTTTGAGGCATCTCATAAAAATTGAGAAACGCCAATCTCCTAGGCTTCGGTTTTTGTGCACCTCTATCCATAACTCCAAAAGTAAAGTCGAAAAATGAAAGGAATAGAGCGAAGCTCTAAGTTGGAAGTGTGCGGAAACCGCAAGAGAAGATGGAAGAGTAGTTGTCCACTTTCCCGGATTCATGCACCACATTCCCTAAAAGTTTCCTTCCCTTTCCACATTCTAGACCTTTATCTTTGAAAGTCCTTAAGATCAAGAGAATGTTATATGGCTTGGTGATCTAAATTGAAGTTTCTTATGATTGATTTTGATAATGTTTGAAGGTTATGATGCTTGTATGGAAGTTTGATTGATTCATGAGCTTTTTTTGCTTTTTACTCTTTGATTAAGTGTATGAAAGTCTTATAAATGATTGAAGCAAGATTTGAGAATGATCTATTCTTTAGAAGGCACATTCATCCAAAAGAAGTATTGCTTTGAGAAGGTACACATATTTCATCCTAACTCTTGTTTTAAAGCTTTTGAAAGACCTTGCTTAGGGACAAGCAAGTTGCAAGTATGGGGTTATTTGTTAGCATGAAATATTGTGATACTGTAGGCACATTTTCTAAGTGTATTTGATTCATATTGATAGTCCTTGATTGAGCATTGTTGCATTTGTGAGCTAGTTTGCCTATATTGTCGATATGGATGTCTACACAAGTTCTATGTTGATTATAGGTGATTGAGAGCCATTTTCGAACGGAATTTAGCAAAGACGAGTTGATTGAGTATGTCCATGGATTAAGGGCATTCTTAGGAGCATAAAGGAGTTCAACTTGAGGAATGCACAAGGCTAGGGAAGAATCACGTTCTTGCCCTAAACGACGCTCTAAAATACGGCCGTACTATGAACCACGTTCAGTTCCACGGCCGTGGAACCCTGCAGGAGAAGCGTGGTTCATTCCAGAAGCTTTTACGGTCGTGGAATCCATGGTTCAAACCGTGTTGATTTCCACGCTCTAAATTACGGTCGTGGAACCTTCCACGACCGTGATCTTGGCGATCTTATTCGCCACAATTTAAGCCATGATCTTTCAGAAGATTGGGCCGGGCCGATATTTTATCTTGCCCTATAAAAGGACGGACGAAGAGAGATTCCGTCACCTCGCTTTAGACCTTGGCTTACACCTTTGCTTACGCATAGACTCATCCTACGTTTACGCTTGAGATTTGCCCTAATCTCGCACTTTTGGTGGAGATTGCTGTTGAGATTTCTGGGTTGACGGAAGATCAAAGATTCGGAAGGTTGTTCGCAAGAAGATTCCTCTTCTTGTTTAGGTTTGATTCAGAGGACGGATTGACACCCCGTTCTTCCCTCTTATCTACGATTGTGTTTGTTTGTTCTATTTCGAATCTTGTGACGATATTTGCTCTTGATTGTGACTTTGAGATTGGTTTGAAGTTTATTGGAAGTTTTCGAAAGTTTTCATCTTTCAATCTTTTAATTCTTGAATTCAATATCAATATGACTGTTATTGGCTAAAAAACCCTTAACAATTCTAAAGTGAAGGGTTGATAGTTGTGGCTCAGATGATGATAGATCGATCATAAACAAATTAGACCCTGAGAGTTAGAGAAAATTGTCGACGAACCCTAAATCACGGTTTGTTCTTGAGTTCCACGACCGTGGAATCTCAAGATCCACCCGTAATTTCCCTTAAGTTTACGAACATGCTTTTACTTCAATCCAAAGTTAAAGATTTGCTTTAACTTAGTTTAGGCTTGCCTTTTCTAGGTGGTAGTGAAGCCTCAACAACCTCTACCTCGATTGTGAGTGTCACAACCTTAATCGGTTAAGTTAGTCTTGATCCTTGGATTATAAGTTTGGGTATTTGACATTAATGCTTGCCTTTAGAACCTTTCTATATTGAAGCCTCAACAACCTGTATAGAGAGTATCTTAGTGAGTTATATAAGGTTTTTGGAACTTCACCGTACGATTACCTTACATTAGCATACCTTTGCATATCTTAACTCTGTCTTTATATCAATAGTAAATCTTGAATCCATTGCCATAGCTGGATACTTGGATCTTTAGGATTGTTGTCTTCTCAATATTTGCAAAAACTCTCATATTTACTCGCTTGATAATCTGCAATTGAATTTGTTCCCACCCAAATCCCTGTGTTCGATACTCTGGAATTCTTGCTTAACTATATCGATCCGTACACTGCGGGTTCGCTTGCTTTTGTTCTAGTTTTATAAATTTAAAGCTTGATTGCACGCACGTTTAGGGGCGAACAAAGGTACGGAAAGACAATTGTACTTAACTCGAAACCATGTATGAAATGTAAAAATGAGGAAGTCAAGATGATCAAGAGCATATCCAATCTAGATTACTAAGTCTTACAAACATGCAAATAGGTCATAAGGTCTTGTGAAATAAAAGGCCAAGAAACGTTGTGATTAGGTGGGGATTTTTCTAGGCTATGTGATGCTAATCCGGGAATGGAACTAACTCCACAATTTTGTCCTCGATCAACTTCCCTCAAGTGTATATTTTCTCCATCTTTTATATCTTTTCTTTTTCTTTCACTTATTTTTGAGACAATGGAATTGGTGTACAAAAGCCGAAACCTTGGTGATTAGCCGTCCTCGGGTTTTTTCTATTTTTCGAGGTGCATCCACACCGGGCACACATACCAAAACTCGTTAGGACTATTGGTTTATTTGACTTTGGCAAGGCACAAACACCCGATTATGTGAATGGTGCCGAGTTACTCGTCATTTAAACCAACGTCTCCAAACCTATATTTTTGTCTACACTTTCACAACAAATTCAGCATTTTATTCATGACATTCTTTCATCAACATCTTCACCCCACACTTGCTTTTCACACACATCAACACACTATCATGCTCCTACTCCCGGATGGGTCAAAAGAGGTCAAATTTATATCAATTGAGGTGCTCAACCAACGTGATCAAGATGAGAGGTAGAGAAAGATGATTTGCCTCATTCATTCCTAGATGGTGTGCAAGAACTAGCATGTAATTTCGACTTTCAATACTCAATCTAATCAAGGCAAACATCATGATCACAATTCATTCATGGGATTCAATATAAGTACTTCAAGTCCACATATGCAATTCATAAATTCAACACATAAGGCCATCCATAGCCAATCCACAAGACAAGATTCATCATTAGGGTCATATCCAAGCCTAGAAAGCACAAAATTTTTTTAAATTTTCTGATTTTTTTAGATTTTTTCGAAATGAGTGTATACAATGCAAGACATGTGATAATATTAAACTATCCTAGATGCTAATCATGCAAAAGATCATGCAAACCCCACCCCATACTTAGAAATACATTGTCCCCAATGTGTAAATGAAGTAAAGAAGAGTGAAAGAAGGTTCTCACAATGTAAAAATGGTTTGCCATGGTATTTAGGATTACTCAAGTGGAATTGATGTTGGATGATCCTATCAACAATGGTAGAGAGCTCTAAGTGTTCATCAAAGCGTCGGGACCCGCGCTAGGCACCGCTAGCCGTCCAAGTTCCGCGTCCGCTCCACCCATAATTGATGAGGGGTTCATCATCATCATTCACATGCCATGCAAGGCTTCCAATGCTACCAAGACTCTAGCACACACACAAGGCACACAAAACACACACACAAAAATAGAAAAAAACACAAACAAAAACAAAACGAAAAGGAAAAACGTTACCAATGGGTTGCCTCCCATCAAGCGCTTCTTTAAGGTCATTAGCTTGACCAAACTCGGGGGCGTCTCATTCTAGGTGAAGTGGGGCAATCATATCCACCGGAGCTCCCGGGATATACTTCTTCAACCGGTGCCCATTCACCTTAAAATCTCCACAATGCTCCCCTCCTATCTCAATAGCTCCATGGGGGAAGATCTTCTTCACCACATATGGCCCGGTCCACCTTGACTTTAGCTTTCCGGGGAAGAGCCGCAGCCTTGAGTTGAAGAGAAGGACAAGATCGCCTTCACTCAACTCCTTCGGGATGAGGCGCTTGTCATGCCACCGTTTGGTTCTCTCCTTGTAGATCCGGGCATTCTCATAGGCATCCAACCGGATCTCCTCAAGGGCGTTCATATCAAGCAACCTCTTCTCTCCGGCCTCCTTGAGGTCAAAATTTAGCCACTTAATGGCCCAATAAGCTCTATGCTCCATTTCTACCGGAAGGTGGCAAGACTTGTCATAGACTAACTTGTAGGGAGTGGTGCCAATTGGTGTCTTGAAAGCGGTTCTATATGCCCACAAGGCATCATCGAGCTTCATAGCCCAATCCTTTCTTGTCCTAGAGACCGTCTTTTCAAGAATTCCCTTTATCTCCCGATTGGAGATCTCCACTTGACCACTAGTTTGGGGATGGTAAGGTGTTGCCACCTTATGAGTCACCCCGTACTTAGCCAAAAGTGCCCTAAAGTTCCTATTAGCGAAGTGCTTCCCTCCATCACTTATGATCACCCTTGGTGTTCCAAACCTAGGAAAGATCACTCGGTTGAAGAACCGCACCACCACCTTGGCATCATTTGTAGGAGAGGCGATTGCCTCCACCCATCTCGAAACATAGTCAACCGTCAATAGGATGTAGAGGTTGCCACAAGAAGAGGGGAATGGTCCCATGAAGTCCACACCCCACACATCAAATATTTCCACTTCTTGTATGTTGTTCAAGGGCATCTCATTCCTCCTTGAGATGTTGCCCGTCCTTTGGCAAACATCACAAGCTACCACACAAAGCTTTGCACATCCTTGAACAAACTTGGACAAAAGAAGCCCGATTACAACACCTTTGCACATGTCTTGTGTGAGCTAGCATGCCCTCCACATGGCAAGGAATGACAATGGCGGATCACACTCTCCACTTCATCCTCCGGTATGCATCTTCTCAACATTCCATCCGGCCCCCTTTTGAACAAAAGTGGTTCACTCCAATAGTAGTGCCTCACATCTTTGAAGAACTTCTTTCTTTGGGCATATGTCAATCCGGGAGGCACTTCCTCACACACAAGATAGTTCACAATGTCGGCATACCATGGCTCACTTCCTCTAGACACTTCGAACAAGCACTCCTCCACCATTTGCAATTGCTCATCCCGGAATGAGTCATCAATCGGGATGTCATCTCTTTCAAGCTCCAATGGTGGGAGTCTACTAAGGTGATCCGCCACAGAGTTTTCAGACCCCTTCTTGTCCCGGATTTCCAAATCAAACTCTTGGAGAAGAAGGATCCACCGAATCAACCTAGGTTTGGCATCCTTCTTTGTAAGTAGATAACGGATCGCAGCATGATCCGTATACACAACGACCTTCGCTCCAACAAGATATGAGCGGAACTTCTCAAATGCATACACAACCGCTAGCAACTCCTTCTCGGTGGTAGCATAATTGAGTTAGGCATCATCTAGCGTCTTGCTAGCATAATAAATGGCATGTGTGCGCCCATCTTTCCTTTGCCCCAAAACAGCCCCAACGGCTACATCACTTGCATCACACATGATCTCAAACGGTAAACTCCAATCCGGAGGTTGCATGATAGGAGCGGAGGTCAAGGCGTTCTTCAACCTACAAAAAGCTTCAAGGCAATCCTTGGAGAAAACAAACTCAACATCTTTCATTAGTAGGTTAGTAAGAGGCTTAGAAATTTTAGAGAAGTCTTTAATAAACCTCCGGTAAAAACCGACATGCCCTAAGAAACTCCTTACCCCCTTCACCGAGGTAGGTGGTGGCAACTTCTCTATCGTTTCAATCTTGGCCCTATCAACCTCAATGCCACGGTTGGACACCAAGTGTCCCAACACAATACCTTCACTTACCATGAAGTGGCATTTTTCCCAATTCAAGACAAGATTTGTCTCCTCACATCTTTTAAGTACTAATGACAAGTTAGCTAAGCAATTATCAAAGGAAGAACCATAAACAGAAAAATCATCCATAAACACTTCCATGATATTCTCAATGTACTCATAAAAGATAGCCATCATACACCTTTGGAAGGTGGCGGGTGCATTACACAACCCAAATGGCATTCTCCTATATGCAAAAGTACCCCATGGACATGTGAATGTGGTTTTCTCTTGGTCATCGGGGTGGATAAGGATTTGGAAGAATCCACTATAGCCATCTAAGTAGCAAAAGTGAGAATGTTGAGCTAGCCTCTCTAACATTTGGTCAATGAAAGGGAGAGGGAAGTGATCTTTCCTAGAGGCCATGTTAAGCTTCCTATAGTCAATACACATCCTCCACCCCGTAACCGTCCTAGTCGGGATTAGTTCATTGTTCTCATTAGTCACTACGGTCATTTCACCCTTCTTAGGAACTACATGAACGGGACTAACCCACTTACTATCCGAAATAGGGTAGATTATTCCCGCATCTAGCAACTTAATGATCTCTTTCTTGACTACCTCTTTCATTATAGGATTCAATCTTCTTTGATGTTCAATAGAGGGTTTGTGGTTATCTTCCATTAATATCTTATGCATGCACAAAGAGGGCTTAATTCCAACAAGGTCATCAATTGTATAGCCAATGGCTTTCCTATGCAATCTTAGCTCATGCAACAACTTAGCAAGTTCATCATCATTCAAGCATGCATTCACAATCACCGGATATGTAGAATTATCACCAAGAAAAGCATACTTTAAATGAGAGGGGAGGGGCTTGAGTTCAAGTTTAGGAGGACCTTTATCGAGTGGAGACGATCCAAATAACGTTGGTTGAGATGAATCCAAAGCAAATGAAGACCCTTCAAGGCTCCTTGAAGCTTGATCATCAATGAGGGCTGCTTCTGGGGGAACCACGGTTGGATCCACGGTTCTTGGCACATCCACGGCCGTGGAAGTTGCCAAGCTTGCTCGTTGGAGCTTTCCAGAGAGTTCTACGGCCGTGGAACACACTCCACGCCCGTGGAACCTACAGGTGCTTAACATGCTTTTGTGAACCTCAAATTCAGCTCTTGTCTCCTTTTCTAGTGCTTCTAAGGCCTTGATTTCTTCATTGCAAGCCTCCTCAACACCTTCCTCCATCAAACTTAAGGTAAGAACCTTCTCCAAGGGGTTCTTGATCAAGATCGAGCTCACAACTTCTCTAGACTCCTCTTGCTCGACAATGTTGAATACATCTTCATCAAGGGTTGGTCCTTTCATCATTGTGGACAGTTTGAACTTGATGTTCTCTTCTCCAATGTTGAAGGAGAGAATCCCATTCTTGCAATCCACTAGGCATCCGGAAGTGGCTAGGAAAGGTCTTCCTAAGATGATGGGAACCGGATAGTCCGTCGGAATGTCCAAGACAACAAAATCAATCGGCACATAGAACTTTCCTAGTTGCACCGGAATGTCTTCTAAGATCCCAACCGGTGAGTGATAGAACGGTTCGCCATATAGAGGGTCATCTTGACCGGTTTTGGCTCTCCTAGCCCAACCTTGTTGCAAAGTGCAAGCGGTATGATGCTTACACTTGCCCCAAGATCACAAAGGGCTTCATATTTCACTTCTCCCATTCCAATTGGGACACAAAAGGAACCCAGATCTCTTAGCTTAGGAGGCATCTCCTCCTTATTGTTTGGATCAATTCCGAGGACCTCTTTGTTATTCTTATTTCCCCATACTCCTCCAACTTCCTTTTGTTGAAGAGTATCTCCTTCAAGAACTTGTCATATGCCGGCATACCTAAGATAGCATCCATGAACGGAATATTAATATGCAATTTAGACATAAGTTCAAGGAATTTATCAAAGTGATTGTCCAAGCGAGCTCTTGCTCGTGATTGTGGGAACGGTAGTGGTGGCTTGTATGGAGGCGGTGCCACATATGTTGGCTCAACATCCTTGCTCTTGCCTCCATCTTCTTGCAATATCTCTTCTTCTACCACTACTTGCTTTCCCTTAGCATCTTCCTTGGGCAAAGGATCCTTCACGCTCAACCCGCTCCTTGTAGTGATGGCCAACACTTGGCCTCTTGGGTTGTCTTCGGTCCTTCCGGGAAGCTTTCCCGGATCTCTATGGGCTTCACCCGCCTTTTGGAACACTTGTGCTTCCAACACCTTTTGAGCTTTAGAAATGGAAGTCACCGTGCTCTCAAGAACACTCAACCTTCCAAGCAATTGCTGAAACATCATTTCGGTTCTATCCTTTGGAGGTTGAGTAAATCCGGGTGGAGGTTCTTGTGAAGCTTTTGGTGGTGGAGTTGTACTTGTGGAAGCGGGAGGGTTCAAGGATCCATCCGGGTTAGAATAGGAAAACCCGGGATGGTTGTGGTTGGGCCGGTAATTGTTGAATTGCCGGTTGTTGTTGAAGTTCCTTGGGCCTTGGTAGTTGTTGTAATTGCCCCTTCCCATGTAGTTCACATCTTCCTCCTTGGAAGACAAGTTTGCTTGCACTTGCACTTGAGGAGTTGCTTGGTTCTTCAAAGTTGTAGCACACAACTCCCTCAAAGACTTTAGCTCGTTGTTGATGACGTCAAGCTTGAAATTGCTCATGGTGACCTCACTCACCTCATATGCTCCCGCCTTTCTCCCTTCACTCTTTCTATGGGAGTACTTCTCAATCACTAGAGCTTGCTTCTCCACAAACTCCCAAGCTTCATCCACATGCTTTTCCATGAAAGTCCCACCGGAAAGAGATTGGAGCTTGAATTGGCTATCTTCATCAAGTCCCTTGAAGTAGATCTCCAATAGCTCAATTTTTGGTATACCATGGTGTGGACAATCTAGGAGAAGATCTTTGAACTCTCCCAAGACTTGAATAAACTCTCTCTATCCTTCATCACAAAGGCATTGATCTTCCCTCTTAATTCGGTAGTCTTGGAAGGTGGGAAGAACTTAGTCAAAAACTCGGTTGTCATCTACTCCCAAGTACCAACTCGCCCTTGTGGAATAGATTGATACCAAGCCAAGGCTTTATCCTTAAGAGAGAAGGAAAAAGCCCTAAGCTTATGGTTGTTGCTCTCCAATCTAGGCGGTCTAAGAGTCTCTATCAAGATCTCATAATTCATCAAGTGTTGATGAGGAGACTCTCCTTCCATCCCTCCAAATTGATTATGCCGGATCATTTGTAGAACTTGAGGGCGGAGCTCGTAGTTGTGGGTTGCGGGATCTCCTAAGTTCACACCCGGACGGTGTGCTCTTTGTGCCGGATCCATACGTCTCCCTAATGTTTGTGGCTCTTCAATAGCAATGGGTACAACCCGAACAATCGCCGCCGGCTGCGGTTGTGGTGGAGGAGGAGGTGGAGGTTGTTGACGATTAAGCTCTCCTTGCACAAGGGCTTGCCTAATCTCATCAATCTCCCTCCTAGTTGCTTCTTGCCTCTCATTGGCAAGTCTCCTTTCTTCCTCCAAGAGCTCATCTCTTAGCCTAATTTACTCTAAAGCCTCATCCAACTCAGCTTGGAGATCTCTTCCGGACATCTCTTTTCCCTTTTTAATGCTCTTGGATCTAGATCTAAGGGTTTTCTCCGGTTCGGGATCGAATGGAGCTAAATCCTTGCCACGGGATCTTCGCATACACCTTAAATAGTAAGAGATGTCCTAAAAAGCAAAGACATAAACCAAAGAGAGATCAAAAGCAACAAGAAAGATCTACACTATAAACAATCACAAAATAGACTCAATCTAGACCTAGTCCCCGACAACGGCGCCAAAAACTTGTCACGCTCAGGATGTGTGTGATACGCAATAGGTTTTAAATTTATAACTCGTTATATTTCTCCTAAATCCTAGCGAACCCGCAGTGTACGGGACGTTTGTAGTAGGGATAGTATTCCGAGGTCGAACACAAAGACTAAGGTGAGATTGATTCGATTAGTGATTTAGTTTAGTGAAGATCTAGTTTAAGAAAAGGGAAAGAAATAAAGAAATGAAAATCTCAATGTTTTTGGTGGGTTTTTAGGTGATCAATCAAGGATCACAAATCATGCAAAATGAACAGTCAACTATGCTAACAAATCAACACAAACAAACAAGTTAAAACGAGATACGAGATCAAAGAGAGAAAAACGGATTCTAGGGTTTGGAAGTTCCGGTTATGGCATAGGACTCAAGCTATCTAATCATTCCTTGGATTAACTATGATGTGTTGGGAGTGAGTGTTTCTAGATTGGGATCAATCACCGGGTAGGTCTCATGGTCCACTAGTCCGTTCCTAAGGTCTCATCACCGGGTAAGTCTCTAAGAACCTAAGGGACGGAATTCTACACAAACCGGATTGCCACCTAGGGATCTAACCTATCCTCACTGGGTAAGTCTCGGAAGGGTTAGTCCTAAACAACTATCCTAGCACACTTAGTCCAATGGCGGCTTATGAGGCTCACCACTACCTAGAGTTTATCATCTTTGAAATCTAAGAGTAAGAATCACCGGGTAGGTCTCTTCAAACACTTAGTTGCTACACTAGGTCACCCTAGGATAGATTTAACTCAACAAACACTATGATTTCAACATTCTAACAATCTAGAACTTAGGTCCATCGAACCAGGGAAACCACGGACTGTTCTACCACTTCCACGGCCGTGGAAGGGCAAGGACTAATCGTGGACTATAGAAGTGACTACGTTCAAGCAAATGCATCATCCAAGGGCAAATCTAAGTCTATCCTATCATAGTCCTAGCCATAACCATTCTTTCCTTACCCTAGAATCGCATCTACTTAGCCTACAACATTCATCATAACAATCGAAATCATCAAACATAAAATCATGGCTTCCATTTGCAAGATAATGAAGAGAAAGAGATGAACAAGTGAAGCAAACAAAATGAAGCTGAAAGTAGATTAGAAAGACTCACAACCCTTCCAAAAAAAGGTTTAAACAATTCTTACAACTCTAGAAATCGATTCCGAAATCCTTCACTACAAAACCTATCAAGTGCTAGCAATGGTGTATTCTTCTCTTCTTCTCCAATGGAGCTCTTCTCCTCCTTCAATGGTAGCTCTCCTCCTTCGAGAATCTTCTTGTTGAGAGTGTGGGAGAGAATGTGAAATTGGATGGTGGATGGAAGATGCCCTTTCTCAGTCTTGCAGGACCACTTTTATACTACCACCATGCTAGAGAAGGCCATGAGATCGTGGCACAGCTGTCACAACCGTCTGGCAAAAACCACGGTTGATTCATTGCCGTGGTAGTTCCAGCAACCGTGCTTTAGTGCTTCAGCTCCACCTTGGATCATTAAGCTATGATTTGGTGCATGGCTTGTGTTGACAAGGTTCCATGAGTCCTCCTTAGCCTCTAGCTTGCATCCTAATGAGTCCGAGGATGTGTCATCTTGATGAACGATCCTCAAACGTATCGATTAAGCTCCTAAATCTCCCAAAATACCTACAAAGCAATGCAAAAGTCCGTGTAGACGTCTATCTCGACAAAATACGTGAATTGAGTGCAAACGTCGTGAACTAGTGCTAAACCATGCATGAATGAGTGAGAAATCTATCTAAATGATTACCTAAACCTAAGTCATAAATCGTGTTATCAATGCCTTCCTTCACCATAAATTGAAACTTTTCCCAATTAAGAACTAGGTTAGTGTCTTCACACCTTTGTAGCACAAGAGAAAGGTTAGAGAGACATTATCGAAAGAGGAACCATAAACAGAAAAGTCATCCATGAAAACCTCCATGATCTCCTCTATGTACTACGAGAAGATAGCCATCATGCACCTTTGAAAGGTGGCTGGGGCGTTGCAAAGCCCGAACGGCATTCTCCTATAGGCGAACGTACCCCATGGGCACGTGAATGTGGTCTTCTCTTGATCGTCCGGATGAATCGGGATCTGAAAGAAGCCATTATAACCGTCAAGATAACAAAAATGAGAATGTTGTACTGACCTTTCAAGCATTTGGTCAATGAAGGGTAATAGGAAGTGATCCTTTCTAGTTGCATTGTTTAGCTTCCGGTAATCAATGCACATCCTCCATCCAGTCACTGTCCTTGTAGGAATGAGCTCATTGTTCTTATTGGTGCTAACCGTCATTCCTCCCTTCTTTGGAACAACCTGTACGGGACTCACCCACTTGCTATCGGAGATAGGGTAGATGATACCTGCATCAAGTAGTTTAAGAATTTCCTTCTTGACAACCTCCTTCATGGTCGGATTTAACCGCCTTTGAGGTTGTCGTGAAGTTCTAAAGTCTTCTTCCATTAGGATTTTATGGATGCATAATGAAGGCTTAATTCCTACTAGATCCTCTATAGTGTAACCTAAGGCTTTCCTATGTTTCCTTAGAACAACCATAAGCTGACTATGTTCATCTTCACTTAGATCGGAACTAACAATTATCGGAAAGGTAGAATTAGATCCTAGAAATGCGTACCTTAGATGTGTGGGAAGTGGCTTCAATTCCATCACTATCGGAGTCTCAAATGGATCTTGAGGAGTGTCCAATGCTTCCTTAGAAGTCTCTAAGGGTATAGAAGTTGTTGAAGTAGACTCAAGAGCATTGGTAGAAAGAACGTAATTGTCCTCAGATTTTCCCAAAATTACGGCACCTCTGTTTCCTCCACGGCCGTGGTTTAGGGCGTGGAAGTCAATTACGGCACCTCTGATAGTTCTACGGCCGTGGTTTTGGCCGTGTAACTTACTGGAGTCCTCTGAATAGCTAATTACGGTCATGTTGGTGGGAACCATGGCCGTGGAATAGCACGACTGGCCGTGATTCCTCACGTTTTCTGACCCATCGTAGAGTTTTTCAAACTCTTCTTCATGCACTTCCTTTAGCTCCTCTAAAGCTTCAATTTCCTTATTGCATTCCTCTTCATCTCCTTTCTCCTAATGCTCATAGTGATCACCTTTTGCAACGGATCCTTGAATAGAATTGAGCTTACTTCCTCTCTAGATGCCTCTTCGTCATGGATGTTAAACATATCCTCTTCAAGAGCTGGCTCTTTCACCAAAGTGGAAAGAACAAACTCTACTTTTTCCTCTCCTATGTCGAAGGCGAGTCTAGCATTCTTGCAGTCCACCATACAACCGGATGTTGCAAGAAACGGTCTTCCGAGTATGATCGGGACCGGACTATCTGCAGGAATGTCAAGCACAACAAAGTCTATTGGAAGATAGAACTTACCAAGCTTGACCGGGACGTCCTCAATGATACCGACGGGATGAGTTATGGATCGGTCCGCCATGTATAACGCCATCTTTACCGGTTTAGGTTCGCCTAAACCGATGTTCCTGTATAAGGCAAGCGGAATGATGCTAACGCTTGCTCCTAAATCACATAATGCATCATATGTGACATCTCCTACTCCAATTGGAACACAAAATGACCCCGGATCCTTCAGCTTTGGGGGCATCTTTTCCTTCATCATTTTGATGAGATCCGACGATTCCGAACTCATCTTGACTTCTCCAAAGTCTTCCAATTTCCTCTTGTTAGAGAGGATCTCCTTTACGAACTTTCCATATGTTGGCATACCTACAATTGCATCAATGAAAGGTATATTAATATGCAGTTTGCTCATGAGTTCAATGAACTTACCGAATTGCTTGTCTAAACGCGCTCTTGCTCTAGATTGTGGAAATGGTAGGGGAGGTTTGTAAGCTGGAGGAGGAATGTAGATGTTTTCCTTCTCCTTCCCCATTTCTATCTCCTTTTCGACGGGAACTTCAACAAACTTAGGTTGCGGGTCGGTGGTTGTTGCTCCGCTCCTAGTTGTGATAGTCATCACCCTTCCTTTCGGGTTATCCTCCGTGTTTCCTGGAAGTTTTCCTTGGTTTCTAGAAACTTCCTCAGCATTGCTGAACATTTGGTTTTCTAAAACCTTTTGGGCTTTATCAACCTTAGTGATGTGACTCTCCAGTCCTTGAAGCTTTCCCAAAATCGTTTCCAGCATGGGATCGGGCTTCTCTTTCCCCGAAGTGCTTCCACTATTAGATGTTTTCCCCTGGCTTTTCAAAGGAATGGAAGAAGAAGCTGGTGGAGTTAGTGAATTTCCTGAATTGGGATAAGAATTATCGGAATTTTGTTGTTGGTTGGAATGCCAATTGTTGTTGTTTGAATTTCTATTGTTGCTCCAATTATTGTTCCGGTTGTTGTTGTTCCAATTGTTCCGGTTGTTGTTCCGGCTGTTGCGATTGGTATTCTCATTCCCATTATGGTTATTGTTGTTTCCTAAATAACCAACACTTTGCTCCTTAGGCTTTTAAAAGCTAGCTTTGATGACTTCCTTTAATTCTTTAATCTCGGTGTTGAGAGAAAAGATTTGAGTTTGAGCAGCTTGTGTTAGCTTCGCTCCTTGCTCCACTTGGTTAGCTTCCGCCTTCGGATGAGAGTATTTCTCAATGACTCGGGCTTGCTTCTCAATGAAGTCCCAAGCGTCATCTTCCCTCATGTACATGAATGAGCCACATGAAAGGGATTGAAGCTTGAATTGTGTTTCCACATCCAGCCCCTTGTAGTATATCTCCAACAACCCCAATTTGGAAATGTCATGGTGTAGGCAATCCAACAATAAATCATGAAATCTTTCCCAGGACTGAAACAAACTTTCATTATATCTCATAGAAAAAGCATTGATTTTACCTCTCAACTCCGCCATCTTGGATGGCGGAAAGAACTTGGTTAGGAACTCCGAAGATAGATCCTCCCATGTGTTGAGTCTTCCATTTGGAAGAGCTTAATACCAAGATAAAGCTTTCCCTTTCAAAGAGAAGAAGAATGACTTGATCTTATAATTGTTGGTGGTTGCTTTCTTTGGCTTCATTGTCTCCATCATAATCTCAAAATTCTGTAAATGTTGATATGGAGATTCAACACTCGTTCCTCCAAACTGGTTTTGGTGAACGATGGTAATAACTTGTGGGTTAAAGCTAAACCTCTGAATATCGTCAGCATCAAAATTCACACCTAGACGGCGTGGTTGCTGAATTGGATTCATCCTTTGGCCAAGAGTTCTTGGCTCTTCATCTACACGAGTTGCTCTCGCACCCCCAGCTGGGACACGAGGAGTTGCGGCTGGTATTGGATTAATCCGGACTGGATTGATCGTTGGATCAATCTCCTCTAGTGGTGGCATATCCGGATCGAATTCCTCATCATCGGATGATTCCACTCTAATGGACTTAGTTGGCTTCTTAACTTTCTTCTTCTTTTTAGAATCATTCAGCTCCAACTTCATGTCCAACATCATAGCCCTGAGTTCATCAATTTGGAATTGATGACTCTATACGAGCTTTCTCACTCAACCTAAGTTGACGTTGAGATTCGTCTAACTCCGCTTGTATATCTCTCTCTTTATTTTCAGCCATCTTTCTTTCCTTGGCTTTCTTCCTAAGAGTTTTCTCAAGTTCCGGATCAAAAGGCACGAGGTCTTTGTTGGATATAGACCTGCGCATATACCTAAAAGAACCTGCAAATAATACTCACAAGAGATATCAAATAACAAGAGGAAAGCTCCCAAGCTCGACAACCGAAAACCGAAGTTTGGTTTAGACCGAATCTGCGGCAACGGCGCCAAAAACTTGTTCGCCCTAAAACGTGCGTGCAATCAAGTCTTAAATTTATAAAACTAGAATAAAAGCAAACGAACCCACAGTGTACGGATCGACGTAGATTAGCAAATATTCCAGAGTGTCGATCACACGGATTTGGTGAAACAAAACCCAGTCTCAAGTTATCGAGCAAATAAAAGGTAAAGCTTTGCAAATATTGGAAAAACAACAACCCTAAAGATTTAGGTATCTAATTGTGGCAATCGATTCAAGATATACTAAAGAACTAAGGACAGGGTTAAGAGTTGCAAGGGTATGCTAAAGTAAAGTAATGTACGGTGAAGTTTCAAGACTTTATATGACTTATCTAAAGACACTCTCTATAAAGGTTGTTGAGGCTTCAGTATAGAAAGGATCTATGGACAAGAATTAATCTCAAATACCCAAACTTGTAACCCAAGGATCAAGACGAACTAAAACGATTAAGGTTGTGACACTCGAAATCGAAATAGAGGGTGATGAGTCTCACTGCTACCTAGAAAAGCGTAAACCAAGACTAGATTAAAGCTGATCTTTAACCTTGAATCAAAGTAAAAGCAAAGTTCGTAAACTAGGGTAAATCACGGTCAGATCTTGAGAACCACGGCCGTGGAACTTAGAGAACAGGCCGTGATTTGGGTTCGTCGACGAGATCTCTCTAACTCTCAGGATCCAATCAATTTACGACCGATCTATCATCATCTAAGCCACAACTATCAACCCTTCATCTTAGAATTGCTAAAGGGTTTTAGCCAACAATCATTGTTATGATATCAATATTCAAATCAAAGAGAATAAAAGATGAAAACCTCAAATACTTAATAAAACTTCAAAACCAATTCTCAAATCCGAACACAAGAAGTGATAATCAATGGATTCAGAATATAGAACATAAAACCTCACAATAATCTAAGGTAAGTATGAAGAACAGGTTGTCAATACGTCTTCAATGTCAAAACCTAAAAAAGAGGTTAAAACCTTCGGCGATCTTCAATTCACCCTAAGCAAGAAAGCTCCAAGCAAAGTAAGCGGCTGTCAGCGTCTCCCCCGGGATCAAACGCAAATGTTGCGAGATTAAGCGAGCGTAAGCGCCGATCCCCAAAACTCTCTTTTTTGACCTTTTTATAAGACGGGAAAAAAGGTAATCGTCCCGGCCCATTGATAGCATGAACTATTGTCTATATTTTGGGGGTTTGTTTAGACGTTTTATCTTCAATAATCTGCATGTTTGTATGTATATTATGTGACTATATTACCGTTTCATCTACCTTTGCGGGAATCGAGGTCTACACCTAGTTTTGTTGTAATCGTAGGTAAAATGGCACGTTTTGCATCAAAAAGGAGCAAAAGGAGCTATGGAGTCATTTTAGCTACATTTGGGAGCTTAAGGAAACATCCAGGAAGCATAGCCATGGATTAAAGATTCACTTTGGACCAGATTTGAGAGATTTCACATTCAGTTGTGATTCACCTCGGTTGACTATAGAGTCACCTCGACCGAGGTGATCCACAGAAGTCGACTCGACCGAGGCTAACACCTAGGACGCGGCGAGAATATTTTATTCTTGGTTGAGATCTTTTATCTTTGGAAAGAGGATCTTATATTTTTGGGCTGGGTTCCTGGAAGGAAGAAGATAAGTTAGACCATATATTTTACCTATTTTTATGGGAAGAGATCTTTCTAAGATATCTTATCTTTGGAGAGTAATTTTCCTATAAAAAGGGTTGGATTTTCCACAAATCCAGATCATGCTATACCACCGATTGTGTTTTATACACAGCTGCAACCATACTCCAGCTGGGAGATTTGAAGAACCTTTTTGAAGGTTGAAGGAAGAAAGTCTTTAGCTTTTATAGCTTTTTGAAGGGTTTTTGTAAGATCATCTTAGATTCCCTTCTTGTTGATTGTCTTGTTGGATTTCTATCCAAGGAACGCTTGTTGGTTTTATAATTGATTCAGTTATTGAAGCCTTTCTCTTAAGGTTTTCTTGTTCAATTATTCTCTTTCTTCCCATATATTTGATTAATACTTTCATGATGATGAGTGGCTAATCTCTTTGTGCGATTCTAGGGTGATTGGCTGAAGGTTGTTGGAAAAACAATGATAGAATAATCTTAATCACAGTAGGGCCCAGAAAGTTCGAGTCTTTACCTTAACCCTAAGCATCTCGCTCAGTCGATGAACATCTCGGCCGGGGTGGAATTCTTCTAACCGAGGTGACTTATCTTATCCGAAACTGAGAGTTAAGTGTTAGAGTTTGCCAAATCCTATTCTTATTACACCTTTCCTGGTTCAATGCAAGCTTAGGATGAGACTTACCCGGTAATTCCTTAGTTTGTTTACCTAAGATCATAAGTGTAGGTAATAAAGGTTTATCCTTTATTAGGGTTTGAGTGTGCTTTCATCCCATCTTTGTGAGTTAGCCTGAGACTTACCGGGTAAAGGTTGATTCTATTCCCTTAGGTGGTGTGTTAGTTTGAGGTTATAGTTCTTTATCTTAATTCCTTGAGACTTACCCGGTAATAGGAGTTACGGTTTGGGATTAGTGAGTAGTGAGACTTACCTGGTGATCTATTCCACTTTAGTAACACCTTCCCTATGCAAAAATCTCAGCTTTGTCCGCTTATCTTTAGATCTTGAGTTGGAACCACAACTAGATGCTTTAATCCCTAGAATTGCATATTTCCTTTATTGACTTTTTATCATCCTTGATTGTTTTAATTGCTTTTGTGGTTAGTAATTGCTAAAGCTTACCTATTCCGACTTTGTTTCACTAAGTCCCTGTGATCGACCCTTGGAATTCCTTGCTTTTTACTACGATTGACTCGTACACTGCGGGTTCGCATCCTTGTTTTAATCTTACATCTAGGGTTATAAATTTAAAGCTTGCACACACCGTTTGGAGCGAACAAGTTTTTGGCGCCGTTGCCGGGGACTTGGTCTAGACCGAGCCGGTTGCAGTACGCTTTTGGGACACTTGCCCCCGTGTCTACTAACAACTCTACTTGAGTGACTTTCGCAGGTTCTTTCTCAGGTTTATGCAAAGAACCCGCACTGGGAAGGAAATCGTTCCTTACGATCCCGAACCAGAAAAGACATACAAACGACGCTTGAGAGAAGCAAAGATGGCCAACCAAGACAATCGCGATCTTGAGGCCAAATTGAAGGAGGCGTTAGAACAATTACGCCTCAGCAGGGAAGAACTGAGACAGGAGAAAGAAGAAACTCGCACCAGGACTGAAGCGATCGAAGCAGATATGGCAGCCTTACGAGACCAGTATCTACTTCGACCGAGGGAAGACCCAGTTCCCGATCCTCGACCGAGGCAGGTCCCAGTACCTGACGCCCCGGCCGAGGTACGTCCACCTCGGATACCAGTCCGAGGCGCTCTTTTTGCAGGAATCCCGCAAACCCTAGGTCAAAGGATGGACCCCAATCAACAACTGAGGCGTCCAGGAGTTAACCTAGGAGATCCGGCGGACCATGACTACGAACTTCGACCGCAAGTTCTTTCCATGATTCGCCAATGCCAGTTCGGAGGGCTAGAGAAGGAATCTCCGCATCAACATCTACAAAACTATGAGATCTTGATGGAGACCTTGAGACCCTCAAGAATAGAAAACAACAACTATAAGCTAAGACCTTTTTACTTTTCTTTAAAAGATAGAGCTCTTAAATGGTATCAATCTCTTCCTCCAGGAAAAATTAGCACTTGGGAGGAGATGACTACGGGATTCTTGACTAAATTCTTTCCCCCCTCTAAGACCGCTGAAATGAGAGAGAAGATTAATGCATTCATTATGAAGGACAAGGAGAGCTTGTCCAATTCATGGGAAAGGTTTAAAGACATTCTCTTGGATTGCCCACATCATGGGATTCCAAAGATAGAGTTGTTGGAGATATACTTCAAGGGACTGGACGGAAGAACCCAGTTCAACCTCCAACTACTTTCTGCCGGTACATTTATGGACATGGCGATTGATGAAGCTTGGGACTTTATAGAGAAGCAAGCTTTGCATATGGAGAAATATACCCACCAAGGAGCTGAAGGTGGAGTTAAAAGAGTTAACTTCCAAGAAGCTCCGCCAAACAACAATAAACTCACATCTTTGAAGAATGACGTGCAGCAATTGAAGGAACTCTTGGTTGCTCAAACCAAGAAGGAAGATCAAGGATCAAGGAATAACAACAATGGATACCGTAACAACAACAACGGTTCCCGCAACAACAACTACAACAACAATAGAGAATCCAACATCAATAATTGGAGGGCAAACAACCAAAATTCTGGTAACAATCATTCTAACTCCAATTCTAACGATTCCTCTAATCCTTTCCTCTCTTCCCCTTCTTCTTCTACTCCATTAAAGAGCCAGGGGCAAGGATCAAGTTCGTCCCATCCGGAAAAGAAAGACGCGGTGCTGGAGGCCATCTTGATCAAGCTTAGTGCTATGGAGACATCCATGACTTCATGTTCGAAGGCCCAAAAGGCCTTTGAACAACAACTTGCTAGTAGGGCGAATGAAACGCCAAGAGATCCAGGGAAGCTTCCAGCAAGGATGGAAAGCAACCCTAAAGGCAAGATTATGGCCATAACAACGAGGAGTGGACTGAAGACTGCAGATCCAGTGCCTCGGTCGGTGCCAATACCGACGAAGACCACCTCGGTCCAGGTGCAGTCGAAGAACACTTCGGCCGAGATTCCAACCGAGGTGGAGCCACAGAAAGCGGAGGGGAAAACTGAAGTTTATATTCAACCTCCTGCATATAAACCACCACTTCTATTCCCCCATTCAAGGGCCATAGCACATCTAGACAAGCACTTTGGTAAGTTCCTTGACTTGATGAATAAACTACACATTAACATTCCTTTCCTTGATGCTATTCTAGGAATGCCCGCCTATGGGAAGTTCTTGAAAGAGATCCTATCAAGGAAGAGGAAACTAGAAGACTTTGGTGAAGTAAGGATGATATCTAAATCCTCGGAGCTTATTCAAATCATGAAGGAGAAGATGCCACCTAAGTTGAGAGATCCCGGCTCATTTTGCATTCCCATTCAAGTTGGGGATGTCACTTGTGAAGCCTTATATGATCTAGGAGCCAGCGTGAGCATCATTCCGCTGGAGCTATCTGTGAAGATCGGACTTGGAGAGCCCAAGCTGGTTAAGATAAGGTTATACATTGCGGATCGCTCAATTACCCATCCCGTGGGCATTTTAGAAGACATTTCGGTTAAGTTAGGTAACTTCTATTTACCTATAGACTTTGTTGTACTTGACATTCCCGCAGATTATCCTATTCTTATCATTATCGGGAGGCCATTTCTAGCAACTTCGGGTTGCAACGTGGATTGTAAGAACGCCAAGTTGAAATTCAACATTGGTGGAGATGAAGTGGAGTTCACATTACTTGCGGCCATGAAGGGAGAGCAGTTAGGAGATGATATCTTCAACATCTATGATGAAGAAGAATCAAGAGAATTGGTGAGCTCTATCCTTATTAACGATCCACTTGAAAGAGTTATTAGTTTCAGTTTAATGGAGGAAGGTATATATGCTTCTTGTGATGCAGATATACGGAGCTTAAAAGCACTGGAAGAAGATCCAGGAGCTAAAACTGAGAAATTAATCCAGGAGACAAAGATCTCTAGTTTCGGTTCCAGTTACAGCACCTCGACCGAGGCACTTTCTGGACCAAGCGAGGCGACTGAAGAACATCTCAGTCAACGCCTCTGCGCCTCGACCGAGGTCGATGGCGAGATGATGTCAACTGAGACTACTGAGAATAAGAAACTTCTTACTCCTTTCTCTGACATTCATCCTCAGTTGGTGGAACATTCTATCCACCAACTTTCTGATAATAAAGGACCTTGGTATGCTGATATTGTGAATTATCTTGTTTGCTAGGAAATACCGCCCGGATTGACGTACTCTCAAAAGAAGAAATTCTTCAAGGACGTACGCCATTACTACTGGGATGAACCGCTGCTATTCAAGCGCGGGCCGGATGGGATGCTTCGAAGATGCATTCCGGAAGATGAAGTTAATAGTGTCATACGGCATTGTCATTCACTTCCTTGTGGAGGACATGCTACCACCGATAAGACATGCGCTAAGGTATTACGTTCCGGTTTCTTTTGGCCTACATTATTTAAAGATGTGCAATCGTTTGTTGTCTCTTGTGATGCATGCCAAAGAACAGGGAATTTATCTAGGAGGAACAAAATGCCACTTAATAACATTCAAAAGGTGGAAATCTTTGATGTATGGGGATAGACTTCATGGGACCTTTCCCATCCTCCGGAGGAAACCTCTATATTCTTCTAGCAGTTGATTACGTCTCTAGATGGGTTGAAGCCATTGCTTCTCCCACTAATGACGCCAAGGTGGTTGTGAAGTTCTTTAATAGGACTATCTTTCCACGTTTTGGAACTCCACGTATCATCATCAGTGATGGAGGGACGCATTTCATCAACCGGAAGTTTAAGGCACTTCTATCGAAGTATGGGGTTACCCACAAGGTAGCAACCCCTTATCACCCTCAAACTAGTGGATAGGTCGAGATCTCGAATAGAGAAATTAAAGCAATTTTGGAGAAGACCGTCTCTAGGACGAGGAAGGATTGGTCCATGAAATTGGACGACGCTCTTTGGGCCTACAGGACCGCATTTAAGACTCCCATAGGTACCACCCCTTATAATTTGGTATATGGGAAGTCTTGTCATTTGCCCGTTGAGTTAGAACACAAAGCATATTGGGCGATCAAATGGTTGAACTTCGACATTAAGGAAGCCGGCGAGAAGCGGCTATTGGATATCAATGAGCTGGAGGAGCTGCGTTTGAACGCTTATGAGAATGCCAAAATCTGTAAGGAAAGGACGAAGAAATGGCATGACAAGCGTATCATCCCTAAGGAGCTTAAAGAAGGAGACTTAGTTCTACTCTTCAACTCCCACATCCGCCTCTTTCTAGGTAAGTTGAAATCTAGATGGATCGGACCTTATGTTGTGAAACATGTTTTTCCTCATGGTGCAGTTGAGATTTGGGGCGAAACGAGTGGAAGCTTCAAGGTCAATGGTCATAGACTCAAGAAATACAAACCGGAAGTTCCGGTTGAGGAGGTTACACCACTATACCTCGTTTGAGAGACGCCGTATGGTCCAGCTAGCGACCCTAAATCAAGCGCTTCTTGGGAGGCAACCCAAGGTATTGCTTTCTTTTCCCTTTTTCTAGTCAAGCTTAGATAGATTGCTTTTGTTTTGCTTTGTTTTGTTTTTGGCGTCCTAGACAGATAACATGTGACATCTAAGGAAGAAATACAAACCAAAAGGACAACTGGAAAGACAGAAGTTCGAGAATTTGAGAAGACGGAGTTTGACTGAGGCACATCTCGGTTGCTGTCAAAGCACCTCGACCGAGATGATTCTTGAGCAACCGAGGCGACTAGGGTTTCTGAAGAACCACCTCGGTCTGTACCACCTCGGTCCGTACCACCTCGGTCCAGTCGAGACCACCTCGACCGAGGTGACAGCAGTTCCAGAAAAGGGTATAAAAGGGGGGTTGAATTTCTCTCTCCTCCTTTACCTTCTCCTCGACCGCGGCAGCCACTTCGTCTCGCTTCGCCGTTCTTCACTCGTTTTTGACGATTCTTGCTTCCAAATTGCAAAGAAAGGGTAGAGGATCCCAGTGCAAGTGCTAATCTGCAAGAAAAACGAACCGAATCGACCGAATCGAGGTAAAATCAGAAAAACCCTAACCTCGCTCTTCTCCATTGATTTCCTTCAAATTGGGCTTTGGTTGCCCCTGTATTTGCTGAGAAACAGATTAAGTACCCCATAGGAACCACTTGTAGTGATTTTGGGGGAAAAGAACTGGATTTTTGAGGAAATTCGTCGCGTAGTTATTCGCCTCAGTCCAGTCGGCCTGTGCCTCGGCCGAGGTGTTCTGGAGAGTTGTCAGGCCGACCGAGGTGATCTGACAGGTTGTTTGAGAGATGAGTTCAGGTAGACAGCTGGTCCTGAGTACAGATCCTCTCCTTCCCCTTCTTCTTCTTCTTCTTCCTCCAGACCTATTAGACCGGTGATCCACGAGAGACACCAGGTCGACTATGACCGCATCGCGGCCCGTCCAGTGATTGCACCATGCTTCCTGGACATATCTGCATTGGATTGTCTCCATGTGGATGGAGATTTGAGACGGATGATTTCGATGGTAGGGCTAGACCAATTCATTGAGATCCGCGCACCTGCCTACTTAGAGCCTACTATGGAGTTTGTTAGCTCCTTCACCTACCTCCCCACAGGCGTTCTGTGAAGTACCGGTTGATGAACCGGAACTTCTTAGTTCCCTTAGAGTACTGGAGAGACATCTTTGGTTTCCCGGCTCCGACTGTTGTTGATTTTCCCTCCCGAGCTGTAGCTAGGGAGTTTTGGGTCAGATTGCTCATGTAGTTGAGCACGCAGACAGATGGCGCCCTGGAGACTCCAAGGAGCGTATTATTTTTCACCTAGCATTTAGGTTAGCTCACCGGATTTTTAGTGAGACGCTTTTGGCGCGTACTAAGACGCCCCAGAAGGTCAGACAGGGAGAGCTTTTCAGCCTTTACTGCATGGTGACTGGAGGGATCCCAGACTTTGGTTTGATGCTGGCAGAGGATCTGCACAGGATCAAGGCCAAGGCGAAGGGGGATATCTGCTGCAGAGGCATTGTGACTCACATTGCGAGTTACCAGGATATGGATCTCAGCGCATGTACCATGGTGGCGGCTGCCAAGCCGCTAGGACTTCAGGAGATGATTACTCGAGGATTCTGGTTCCCCGAGGACTCACTACGCCGTATGTAGCGATGCCATGGGAGCCGACTACACCACAGGGGATCAGATGGTCACCCCAGTTCTCAATTTATGATCCGCACTATTGGCAAACTGCTTGGATCCCACTGATGGAGGATGCGAGAGAGGCAGCAGCTGCACCAGCTGAGGAGGATGAGGTGGAGGAGGAGACTGCTGATGATGATGATAGAGATGGTGGAGTTCCTATGGATATAGGGACCGATACTGTTGGGAACTGTGCACCGGTCATTGACTTAGACGATGACGAGACTGAGACCGCGCCAGCTGCATCACCAGTCCGACCTGCTAGGCGTAGGGTACGCCGACAGAGAGATCCAGAGGCTCACCGTCGGATCGAGATGATCTGACGGATCAGATGATAGACTCTTATGCTGCCCTTACTGTGGACATCCATGAGAGATTTGCTGACGAGCGCCGAGAGTTCGACCGCATGACTCATCAGATGCTAGAGAGCCAACACTATCAGCGCCGGATGATGGAGATCCAGTTTCAGCAGACTATGGGTTATCCATTTGACCCATCCCAGTATCCGTACATGCCACCACCACCACCGGATCGTGATCATTGAGAGCTTGCAGGATTTTCTTTCTTTATTTATTATGCAGCTCAGCTATATGTCCGGTGAGTACTTTATTTCTTTAGACTTATTTTGACCCACTGGGACAGTGTGTCCCAAGTATGGGGTGTTTATGTATTTTATGACTTATGTGATGTATGACTCGACATTATCGGATATTTATGCTTCATTTTGCTTCTATGGTTTTATCTGAGATTACATGCATGCATACAGGTTATTTGATTGAGAAAAACGTCAAAAACTGGACAGAAAAACAAATTTTTTGACCTCGACCGGGGCAGTTCTGGCCAGACGAGGTACTTCACCTCGGTTGACTTAGAACACCTCGACCGAGGTGGTTTAACTGAGAGTTTTCGAAACGATTTTTGTGCTTCTTATCTGGATGTGATCTCAATGAAGATCTTGTTTGCTGACTGGTTTTGAAATCTTTATATGTTTGAAAGGTTTTATGATATGTTTAAGTTGCTAAATGCTTTGTTTGAAATTTTTGGCATGTTTAATACTTTGTTTTTATCCAAATTATATTGAATTTGAAGGTTGACACCACATTATAAGTTCTCTCACTTTCTTCCTGGAAAGACCAAGGTAATTCATTCTTCTCTCTTCTTCTTCTTGATCATGCTTAGCCCCTCATATACATTTTTGCCTCCCTTCACCTATCCGGGAATTTGGAAGCAAGCAAAGTGGTGAAAGCAAGTGAAGCAAAAGTTGAGAAGTTGGCTGGAAGTGAAAGTGTTAGAAAGCAATAAATAGGTTTGGGGAAGTCAATCATGATGATGAGTAACTCGGCACCATTCACATAGCCGGGTGTTTGTGTCTTGCCAAAGCCGGATTAAGCGATATTCCTAACGGGTCATGGTATGTGCATCAAGGGTTTGATACATCTCAAGAAATAGAAAATTGCTAATTTCCTAGGCTTCGGTTATTGTGCACCTCTGTCAATGCATCCCAAAAAGTAAAGTAAAAAAGAAAAAAAAAAGTGTGAAATAAGCAAAGTTTATTGGTGGAAGATGTTGAAAGTCAAAGTGAAAGTGAAGTGATATCCTTTTCCCGGATTCTAGCACCACATTACCTTATATACATCCCTACCCTACACGTTTCTTGACCTTTCTTTTGGGAAGCCCTTGAGACCTCGAGCTTGTTGATTGACTTAGTGGTTTAAACTGGATTATGCATGATTAATTTTGATAATTATGACTTATTATGCATTCTATGATTTTATGCAAAGATGAACAACTTTCTTATATTTATAAAATGTTTTAAACATGTTTTGATTTTAAATTCCATGAAGTATTCTCTTAGAGTGATCTATGATTGTAGCACACCGTTTAAATGTTTTTCAAAGACTTTTTCATTGATCGTTATGACTTATAATCCATTCTATCTTGTATTTTATATGCGGAACTTGCTTGGGGACAAGCAAGGGCTAAGTATGGGGTATTTTGATAGCATGAATTATTGTCTATATTTTGGGGTTTGTTTAGACGTTTTATCTTCAATAATCTGCATGTTTGTATGTATATTATGTGATTATATTACCGTTTCATCTACCTTTGCGGGAATCGAGGTCTACACCTAGTTTTGTTGTAATCGTAGGTAAAATGGCACGTTTTGCATCAAAAAGGAGCAAAAGGAGCTATGGAGTCATTGGAGCTACATTCAGGAGCTTAAGGAAACATCCAGGAAGCATAGCCATGGATTAAAGATTCACTTTGGACCAGATTTGAGAGATTTCATATTCAGTTGTGATTCACCTCGGTTAACTACAGAGTCACCTCGACCGAGGTGATCCAGAGAAGTCGACTCGACCGAGGCGAACACCTAGGACGCGGCGAGAATATTTTATTCTTGACTGAGATCTTTTATCTTTGGAAAGAGGATCTTATATTTTTGGGCTGGGTTCTTGGAAGGAAGAAGATAAGTTAGACCATATATTTTACCTATTTTTATGGGAAGAGATCTTTCTAAGATATCTTATCTTTGGAGAGTAATTTTCCTATAAAAAGGGTTGGATTTTCCACAAATCCAGATCATGCTATACCACCGATTGTGTTTTATACACAGCTACAGCCATACTCCAGCTGGGAGATTTGAAGAACCTTTTTGAAGGTTGAAGGAAGAAAGTCTATAGCTTTTATAGCTTTTTGAAGGGTTTTTGTAAGATCATCTTAAATTCCCTTCTTCTTAATTGTCTTGTTGGATTTCTATCCAAGGAACGCTTGTTGGTTTTATAATTGATTCAGTTATTGAAGCATTTCTCTTAAGGTTTTCTTGTTCAATTATTCTCTTTCTTCCCATATATTTGATTAATACTTTCATGATGATGAGTGGTTAATCTCTTTGTGCGATTCTAGGGTGATTGGCTGAAGGTTGTGGGAAAAACAATGATAGAATAATCTTAATCACAGTAGGGCCCTGAATGTTCGAGTCTTTACCTTAACCCTAAGCATCTCGCTCAGTCGATGAACATCTCGGCCGGGGTGGAATTCTTCTGACCGATGTGACTTATCTGATCCGAAACTGAGAGTTAAGTGTTAGAGTTTGCCAAATCCTATTCTTATTACACCTTTCCTGGTTCAATGCAAGCTTAAGATGAGACTTACCCGGTAATTCCTTAGTTTGTTTACCTAAGATCATAAGTGTAGGTAATAAAGGTTTATCCTTTATTAGGGTTTGAGTGTGCTTTGATCTCATCTTTGTGAGTTAGCCTGAGACTTACCCGGTAAAGGTTGATTCTATTCCCTTAGGTGGTGTGTTAGTTTGAGGTTATAGTTCTTTATCTTAATTCCTTGAGACTTACCCGGTAATAGGAGTTACGGTTTGGGATTAGTGAGTAGTGAGACTTACCCGGTGATCTATTCCACTTTAGTAACACCTTCCCTATGCAAAAATCTCAGCTTTGTCCGCTTATCTTTAGATCTTGAGTTGGAACCACAACTAGATGCTTTAATCCCTAGAATTGCATATTTCCTTTATTGACTTTTTATCATCCTTGATTGTTTTAATTGCTTTTGTGGTTAGTAATTGCTAAAGCTTACCTATTCCGACTTTGTTTCACTAAGTCCTTGTGATCGAACCCTGAAATTCCTTGCTTTTTACTACGATTGACCCGTACACTGCGGGCTCGCATCCTTGTTTTAAGCTTACATCTAGGGTTATAAATTTAAAGCTTGCACACACCGTTTGGAGCGAACACCCATCACATAAATAACGTGGCAAATAAAGACTCGTCAAAAGATCGCCTAAATCACGGTCTCAAGGGTTTCCACGACCGTGGTTTAGGGCGTGGAATTGGATTACGGTCTCTTTGTAACTTCCACGACCGTACTTTAGGCCGTTTAACTTACTGAAATGCTCCACACTCATGATGCCAAGATCCACGGCCGTGGTTTAGAGCGTGGACTCTTCTACGGCCGTAATTCAGGACGTGGAAGTGTAAAATGCTTGTAGTTTCCTTAGCTTCATTGATGTGTTCCTAATCCTCGAACATGATCGAATCCTCTCTTTTCTCTCTCAATAGCTCCCATTTAGCTCCTTTTCGCCTACAATGAACACAAAGCTAGTGTAGACATCCATATCGACTATAATAGAGGGATAAGCTAACAATTGCTTCTAAACTTCATCCATGTACACAATAATGAGGGAAAAACAACTAAAATAAGTGCCTAGAATATCGCAATATTTCATGCTAACATGTCACACGCTTACTATTAAGCATTTTCCCTGTTCTTCATTCTTTCCCTTTCCACATACATTCATAAACAAAAAATCACAAAAAATATATTGTATTTAGCATAGATTGAGTCGGTTCTCATCATTCACAATCATGTTTCCCTTTCATGTCACACATTTACTACTTTTTGCTATTGTTTATGCACATGAGTTATTTGATGATTATTGATTAGCTTACCCAAACACAACCCTTGTGAGCGCTCTAGCCTTCGGACATACATTTTCATGTGTCCTTTCTTTCTTTGTTTGTATGTTCTCCAACATGTTGAGTCTATTCTAGAACTTGTGATTGACTTTCTTTCAAAACTACATGTTAATTTGATTCTATATGCTTGATGTTTAAATGATTGAGGCGTTCTTTGAATAGTCTATGTGACCTTTTCCACCCTTATATATGTTTCTCTTCTACTAGCCACTTCTTGCCTTTATTTTCCCTTTTTTGGTGCCCCTAAAAAATATCTCACAGTCGTGCATAACCTCATTTGACCCTACCCGAATTATGATGGAAAAAGAAACATGAGAAATCAAGTATGGTGTGTTCTTTTGAAGTGCAAAGTGAATTCAAGAAGTAAGTGTCTGAGTTTAGATACATATTATCTTTATTGAAAATATTTTCATGTTTGGTGGAGAGGGCGAAAAGTTTCTGCCAAGTGTGTAATAACAAATAAATAATGGTTGGTTCAAAAGTTAAAAATTCCTGAAAGATATATCAAGTGCTACAAAGATCAAAATATTATGACTCATGAAGAAGTACAAATTACAAAGAAAGTGTGAAGAGGTGATGCGTGTTTCGAATTATAAAGGTTTGGTGCCTGGATATCTTTTTCCCCCACTTTTACAGAGTATTTAGCAAAGAAAAATAATATAAATCACTAACTATTATATTTGTAATTTAATATTCACAGATATAATCTTGGCTAGAAGAATTATGAAATTTACATCGAATCGTTTTCTAATTCTTTCATTTATTCTAATTTATAATTTTTATTATTGTTTTTCTTGATTGATCGTGTTGTTCGGTTGTTATTGATTTGCAAAATGAATGGTTTGTTTTTTAATTTTGAAACTAAGTATGTTTATTTGAGATTGTAAAACTAAATGTGTTTATTTCTATGTTTTGTAAGACTGAAAATGTTTGTTTCTAGCTTTTTTTTTCCGATTATTTTGTTGTCATGTTGATATTTTTATCTAATCATATATCATTGAATTTTTTCATATATACGTTTCTCGTCGTATTCGTTTTCCGTGTTTGTGTCCGTATCCGTGCTTCTCGTACACTCGAGCAATGTGTATACATACTCTTAGAATATGTAACGAGTTTATAAAAACATTACAAAAGATACTTGTTGGTATTCCTAGAAAAACGTTATGTTAGTATCAATTTTTTTGTTTATCTAAATATATGGTATTTGTTAAACATCATATCTCAAACGTATATACCAAAATCCTTATGATATTGAAAGCCCGAGTCGGAGAAGTGGTGCACGTTTTCTGGACCACTTTTCAATGTATTTTGTGGGCCACTTCACTTCGGGCTCACACACATCCTCTCTATCTGCCAGCTCGCCCTTTTCTTTTCTTCGTCTATGATCCACTCCACCGCTCAACTTTGTCATTTCCTTCTCCTGACTAATCTTAGCCCCATCTTGTCATCTTCGATTTCCTGAAAAAGAAACCGATCTTCTACGAAGCCTTCTTCTTCGGTCTTCAAGGTAAGATTTTCTTCCGTTCTTCGTCATCAAGCTTTCCTCGTCTTCATATTTCTCCTTTATTCCTTCAATTTCTTCTTTGAATAGGAAACCGTCGATTTGATTTCAGTATCTTCAAATATTTTAGGTTAGTTTTCTTTCAGTTTCCATTTGTTTTAGTTTGGTGTGTTGTTTGCAATTCAGGCATTTTCCCTTCATATTAGTGAAGAAATCGCTTCATCTTTGCACGATTAACTCCATATTTTCAAAACTCGGACCCTGTACTAGGTTTGGTTAAGCTAGACAGTGATGCCACGACCCATATATACACTAGAGTCTAAATTAATAATAACGTCGTCATATTCAGGTTATACTTACGAGGCATATAACTCATAGACCACTATTATAGCTAGTCCACACCAATATAAAGAGAGTTAGCTAAGTAAGCCCAAAAGACTTACATGTATCGAGTCAAAGTCCAGTTAAAGCTAACACTCAACCCCGCATGTGTATGATGTCAATTGCCTGGTTATAAATGGAACTTGTACCAATATGACATATCTATCATCTACAAGTTTTCAACTTTTAGTGTAATGACAACGATTTGGGAATATAAACTAAACTGGCCCATTTTGAAGAAAAGGCGATTTTACCCCTCATAATTCTGAAAATCCTAATGGCTCTAGGAAGGTTCATGAACCTCTAACTAATATTCAAGGACATGATATAAACCCTTAAATAAAGAATCTAATAATTTTGAAAGTTTTCTCAAACTTTCCAACTCCCCAATGAACCTCAACTTACCTCCAAACCTAGCTAAGGTCTTACTTTAGTCTACAATTATAACCTCCAAATTACTTTTAAAATTCTAAAAAAAATTATCTAGCTACACTATTACATATATACTCTCATATAGAATAAACTAAACTCATAAACTCCCATCCACCAAATCTACACAAATTCACAAGATGCTTCCACAATACCATTTCAACACTCATAAAAATTTTTGGGCACTTATTACACAACCGTTCAGTCTCCCTCAAATCCAACTTAATAAAATCATATCTCATGATCCAACCGTTCAGTCTCCCTCAAATTCAAACATGGTGAATTATAGTATCCAGACTATATCCTATCAAAATTTCAACTCCATCAGAATAGTCTAACTTGATCATATTTGGAGCTAAAAACTCCATCAACAAATTTTTTTCCATACTTGAAAATTTTTCAGCATTTTCCTGAAAACAACTTTAAGTCCCAACTTTAAAATTTCATAACTTCAAAACTACTCAATGGATTCTTCTCAAATTTTTATATAATTTACCATAGTATCCCAACTACTACATGTAAAAAGATTTGCCAAAAATGATGAGCCTTTCCTACCCAGATCTGATTCCCAAGTTTGGTGTTTGTCGGTGTTGAAAACTAAGAAACTACTTAGTTGATTGACCCAGATCTGATTCCCAAGTTTGGTGTTTGTCGGTGTTGAAAACTAAGAAACTAGTTAGCTTGGGTGTTGTCTGTGTGGACGACAAGAGAGGAAGACATATGTGTCGGCTTGCTGTATGTCACGCCGGGGAAGAGCTTAGTAGTGGTTGTTGCATGCGCACACAGAGACTCTTGGCGTGGCTTGACTGTCCTTGGGAGAGGGCTTGTAGATGACGATGCCCTTGTTGTGTCCGAAGAGAAAGAGATGAGGCAGTGGCTTGCCGGCTACATAAGTACGAATGGCTTGTTGATAGGAACAATATTGAGTTGAATGGTTGTGTGAAGAAGGGGAGGTGGAGAGATCTGCATGAGTGCAGAAAAAAGATGTTGTTTATGTTTGACAGTGAAGCAAGGCGAGGATGTGTGTATGCAGAATGAGAAGGGAGGGCGGCTGCAAAATGGTCGATGCTCATGTGAGGTTGAGTAGGTGAGTTGTTACCGTGAATCAAGGCAAGGATCCAACCGTTACAATTGTAGGAAACTAAGAAGAGGAGGTGAAGAAGAATGAAGGAATCCATGCCTAAGTGGCACAACAAGGTTGAAAAACAATCTTCTTAACTCCATGTGTATAAGGATATGGGTATAGAAAGAGAGACCAATTTGAGTGATATAATAGGTACAAGTTGCATAAGTAGTGGGGTGAAAATTTTGGGATTGTATAGATAAAATAAGAAAGTATATCCACATCAAATTATAAATTCTAAATCCACATAAAATGATAGGTGATAATTAGGTGTTGTAAGCATCAAATCCACATAAAATGATGGATATGACTTGGCAAGTTAGGTGTAAAAAATACCTACATAAAAATGATAGGTATAATTGACTTATAAACTTAATTATCACATAAATTAATGAGAAGAAAAAGTATGTAGGATATTGGTCATGGAAGCACAACTCATGACTTTGAAAATCAAAGAAATGAGTACTAATCGGTCTAACTCCGGTTTGACACGAAAGTTATCGAAAATAAAATTTTCGAATATTACATTAACAACCTTTTTATTTGTGTAAAATCCCTAACTCTGAATGAACTTCGGTTTTCTTGTTTCCATATATAAACTTATGAAGGTCGAATTGCCCTTGATTTTTACCTTGTATGTCAACCTAGCTTGGTGAGTTTATCGATTGATTTTTCTTATTTTTTCACAATAGTTTCTATCCCTTATTGTCGACCGACTATCTTCACTTGTTGTGTTGTAAATTTGATGTAGTCAGAGCTATTTACTGGATTTAGTTGCTATTGTTTATTCGTTTGTTTGTGTTTGCTTCTTCATTACCTTGTCTGGTGTATTACTTGCAATGTTGTATATTAATGTTTTTTTTGTACTTTGTGTGATTCTTGGTTGGGGACAAGCAATGACTAAGAATGGGGTATTTTGCTAGCATATTATCTTGTTAGTTTATAAGAGCAGTTCTAGTGTAGTTTGGATTGTTTGCTCCGTCTGAAATTTTTTTCACCTGTGAAACCTTACTTTTAGATAACTCTTTTTTTTTCATGTTAATTGAGGCGTTGATCAAAATGCAATTAGTAAAGCAATGGGTTGTATTCTCTTCAAAGAGAGCTTTTACTCCCTTAATAATACAAATATTGATCCAAAAGTCTACCGACAATTATCAAAATGACTCGAAGATGTTCAAATATGGACAAATATCGATCACTAGATCTGGAAAATGATATGTTTGCCTAAAAAGAACCATATGCATACAAATGTCATACCAAGAAAAATATAATGTTAAAATGATTCAAAATAGGATAAGACACTTACACATAACCTTTTCTCCATTAGAAAAAGAGAATAGTTTTAAGCTAAGTATTGACCAACATAGTTGGAAAATATATAGCAACAATGGTAAGAACACGGGGCTATAACACTCAATCCCTATAACTTGTTTTAAATGAAGGTCGCATTTTAGAATTGCAGACGTATGTGGAAGAAACATTTATGAACTGACATTAATATGACTTGTAAAAACGACCATGTACATAAGATCATGCTGGTGGAACTAAAAACTAGTTTTCAACTAGAAGAAACATGTTAGAAAGGGGCTGAATTTGATAATATTTGCTTCGTTCCGGTGGATGGTTTATGTGGGGGATTATGCCTCTTATGGAAAAGCTATCAACTAGTAAATGAAAAAGGGTAAGCAATTACTACAAAGAAAGGTTCATGACAAGTGAATTATACCAACACATTGACCAATGTTACCAAATTTATTACCTTCATATACGCTCCCCGAACGAACAACAAAAAGAAAAGTTTTGGACCAAACTTGAAAATTATATCAACACAAATAACTTTTCAAACCTTGTAATTGAGGATTTTGATGAATTATTGAACCCATATAATTAAAAAAAGGGGTGAGCTAGTTACAAATAACAAATTCAAAAGACTACATCATTTCACACAACATTGCAATATGATCGACCTTGCAACAAAAGGTAAATTATTCACTTGGAGGAAACACAAAGAGGGTGAAAAAACACTTTCAAAACACTAGATAGAGTCATGGCGCACCAAGACATAATACAAGCATAACCAAATATCTACACTTGTAACCATGTGTTCACAACCTCGGATTACTGCCGCATCTCTATTGAGCTCTTTAACTCTATGCAACGTATAAAAAATAAACCTTTCCGTTTTGAAATGACGTGAACCCAAATTAAAGAAGAGATTGTGAGAATCTTATTTAACAAACTTGGAGAACTCAATACAAAGGGACTCATATGTATAGTTTTGTCAAAAAATCAGCTTATTGAAATCAAAGTTAAAAATTTGGAGCAAAATAAAATTTGGAAACATAAATAGGCAAGTAAGAGAGATGGACACGGAAATTGAAAAACTACAAGTCTTGGTCTATAGGAATTTTACATCACAAAATAATGCAAAATTAATAGAATGATCAAACAAAAAAGAGAATGTTTAATTGATTATCAACAATTATAATGGACGCAACATGCTAATACAAACTCCCTTAGTCCAAGAGATAAAAACACAAAGTTCTACCACCGAAAAACAACAGAAAAAAGGAATCATAAGAATATATCTACATTTGTAAATAATGACGGAACAATGCTATCTAGCTTCAAAAGAAGATATTTACAATGAATTCCTTGCAGACTATGAATCTAGATTCAAAGCTACCACTATACATCCAAATGAACTTCACAAATAACTTGAAGATATTCAAAATGAAATCTTGGATATAGAAAACACATATCTAATCAAACACTTTACAAATGAAGAAATCAAAACTCCAGTCTTTGCACTCGACAACAATAAATCTTCGGGGTCGGATAGAATGTCGGTTGGTTTCTTTCAAAAGTATTGACATATCATAGGCCCCTCGGTAACTTGTGCAGTTAAGAGTTTCTATAGAACCAAAAGAATCCTAAAATAAATTAAGCACACTTTCACCGCTTTGATCCCAAAAGTTGTTAATTCCTCTTTGACAACCCATTATAGACTAATAAGCTTATGCTCAAGAATATACAAAATTATTGCAAAAGTTTTGACAAATAGACTAAAAAAGGTACTCCCGAAACTCATCCACTTGCTTCAAGGTGCTTTCACCCAAAATAGATCAACCCATGACAACATTTTGATTGCCCATGAAAATTTTCACAGATTTAGATCAAAAAAGAAAAAGAAGGCTATATGGAAATTAAACTTAACATGGAGAAAGCTATGATATTCTAGAATGGCCTTTTATTATGACAATACTAAGAAAATTAGGCTTTTCAAGCATATTCATAGGGTGGATTGAGGAATGTATTTCTAAAGTTTCTTACTACATCTTGATAAATGATAACCTGGCCAAAATGTTCCACCTAAAACGAGGCATTCATCAAGGGGACCCGCTATCACCACTACTATTTAACTTAAAAGTTAAGGTCCTAGCCAAAAATATCCAAAAAGCTAGCAATGAAAACCAAAAGTATGGATTCCCAATCATGAGCGATGAAAAGACCATACCCTTGCTTTTGAGGATGATATAATAGTAGTTACAAAATACACAATCACATCATGCGATCACTTGCTAGGAATTCTAACAATCTATTGCCAAATCTTGGAGCAAAAAGTAAATTATGACAAATTAGCATTCCAAACTTCGACAAATGTTAATAACGCGACTAAAAGAATGTTGCAACAATACACCGGTATCTCCCCGAGCACTTGTTTAGAAAATCACCAAGGTTTCCTAATCATCAACGGACGCGTAAACAAATCTATGTTCGAGGATGTCATTGCAAAATCTAGACAACAATTGACCAAATGAAAAGCGGCTTCTCTTTCTCAAGAAGGAAGAAAGTTCTTGATTAAAGCAAATCTTAATGCAAAATCTAACTATATGATGCAAAGTTGCATGCTCCCAACATCCAAACATAAAGAACTAGACCAAATCAATAGATAATTTTTCTGGAACAAATGAGCAAAATTCATTTGCAAACCAAAAGAAGCATGAGGAGTAGGAATTATAAAAGCATAAGGCATGACACAATGTACTCGAAATGAAATTCCTTTGGTACATTATTGTTGAACCGGATAATATTTGGGTTAAGGTAGTTGATGAAAAATATTTAAAAGGAAAGACGCTTGTGGTGTTACAATACTGAAAATAATACGTCATAACAATAGAAAAGACTGATGAACTTACGCCCAGAGTTCGAAAAGGGGTGCAGATGGAACATGGGGATGGACGAACAATTAAGTTGTGAAAAGACCTCTGGATAGATAAATAGCCACTGGAGCAGTATGTCGCAAATGAGGACCTTATAATGAACATAGAAGAAACAATAAGTTCGTTTGTTACAATTGATAAATAGGATCATGGAAAAATAATTAGCCTACTCGAACCTCTAATCTCGCAAGCTGTTGTAAACAAAATCCTAAGTCACCCGGTACCAATTTGTACATCCGAGATAGATTGTATTGGGCACCTAGTAAACATTAGTTCTCCAATAAATCCGCATTACAACTCTTGTATAAATCCGAAGGAATTACCCAATACGACAACACATGGATTTGGAGCCTAAAATCATGCCAAAAATTAAAAATTTATTGTGAAAACTATATGTAGATGAACTTTCAACAAAAGAAAACCTTGGAAAACAAAAAGTACCGGTACCCATGAACCGTGTAATAAGTCAGCACCCGTATGAAAGTGAAAAACACGTATTCCTCAAATATTCATACATTATCGGCAATATAATGATACTAGAACAAAAGAGTACCTAAAAAGTATAGAAACTTCTCGTAGAAAATTTCAAGAAATATTACGGGAACAATTTGACAATAGCACTATGATACGGATAACTATTACATGGTAGAATGTTTGGTATATGAGAATAAAAAATATCCTTAGCAACAAAACACTAACTAATATCACCCAACTAGTAAATAGTCAAAATACAAGAATGGAACACTACCAACTCTAAAAAACATGCCAAAGAACAACCAAAACACAAAAGAGGAAAGCCGAAAAAAACCAATTGTCTCCATCAATGGTAAGAAGTTTGAAACTTAGTTTTGATGGGTCGAAAAGAAGATACGATTATTGTTCTTTTGGATACATCATAATACATCACTAGTTGCTTATAACTATGGGCAACGTGGGTACATGACGAGGATATTTTCTTAGGTCGTTTATATCCTATCAAAGTAATTTCCTAACTCAATACTAAAGCAAGTATAGTGATTAAGTAAGGGTCGAACCCAAGAGAGATATAGAGTAATTAAAGCACAAATGTGATAAAACTATCAATTATATGTAACCAAGGGGGGTTTGTGATTGTTAAAGTGACAAATAGGCAAAGCAAACAAGAACTTGATTTCAATGATTTTAAGAAAATGTTGCACTTGACAATTATCCGCTTCAACATAAGATATGATTGATCATTATTTTCATGAAGTTTGTTCTCATCTTGATCGTATTTAAATATCGGTTTAACTAGCCCCGATATTACTTATTGTTAATCCTAACTCGTAAACCTACAAAATCAGATTTTAACAATAGCATTCAAATAAAGATAAAGAGACACATGATTTAGAAACAACCCGTTACTAAAATCACGTGGTTATGTTCCACTCACGAATTACACTTGCAAACCGCTTATGTAAACGTGTTTGCTACTAGAAAGATGACCCGAACCCGGAACCACAATTCCTAGCACATTGGATAAGACTCAAGTACCTAGATGATCAAGCTAGATAGAGGGTGAGATACAATCAAGAAGTTAAGCACAAGAACATAACACAAATAATTATGGAATAACAACTTCAATTATAAAACTTACAACTAGATCTATGTCGAGAGCTTCGAATGTCAACCACAACTAAAGGTTCTTAGCCCTCCATAGAGAACAAAAAAAAAATAGAAGTGTTTTTTATGTGATGAGGTGAAAATGAGATATTTTAACACTATCCTAGCATCTCTATTTATACTAATTAGGACACTAAATTGCAGTAAATAGGCAACCTAATTTGTCACTTTAAATGCCATAAGTGAGAGTCTAAACAACCAAACTTATTATGACTGTTGCATAACCGCAGGCGCGGATCTGGGAGCCACGGGGGCGGCAAAGTGTCGCCGCGGGGGCGGTGACAAAGTGCCTCTGGAATCAGTGTTGTCGCGGGGGGCGGGACAGTTTTGCCGCGGGTGCCGTGACAGGGTTCCTCTGGAATTTGTGTCGCCGCGGGGGCGGGACAGTGTTGCCACGGGTGCCATGACAGGGTTCCTCTAGAATCAATGTCGCCGCGGGTGCTGTGACAGGGTTCCTTTGGACTAAGTGTCGCCGCGGGCGCGGTTTTTTCAACAGAGACTTTCTCTTGGACATCTCTTTGCTTCCGTTCTTCCAACTGTTGCTAAATCTTTGAATTTCTTCATTGCTTAGTTCTTCAGCTGGATTTACATAGTTGGGAACAAAATACAACCATTTGACTCTAACAACATACTTAAACTACCTTAATAAGATAGTGATTCCACCACCTATCAAATTCCCCCATGCTTAGACTCTTACTCCTCCCGAGTAAACTAAAAATCTATCTAATGTGAAACAAAAAGCCTCAGGAAGCATGATGAATATAGAAAGACAATGAAACAAAGCATGGAAAAGAGCAAAAATAAAAAAATCTATCAAAGTGACGTGAAAAGAGAAAAACTACCATCCTTATTGCTGCAAGAGTGGCCTACCCGTTCCTCCTTATATCTCCTCTTCTTATGTCGCCAACGCCAGAAAAAGGAAACCTACACTCGGTGCCGCTCATTTTTCCAAGGCGTCCTTTCGGGTTTTCACCTGACCACTCTTCTTTTTTGTAAGATAGTCTCACCACTTCTCACATCCCTCAAGTCCATTTTTGCACCAACCTAATGTTGGTCGAACTACCTTCTTTTAGCCTAAACCGCCCTTTCGGGTTTTCGGTTTATCCAATGATTTTTCATGCCTTTTTTCAATTTTTTTTGCCTTTTTCTCCTCTTATTTTTTTGTTGTTTTGACCGAATATAAAACATTATAATTCAATAACAAACAGTACAAATAAGATATATCCCTCCCCCATACTTGAACATCACTTTGCCCTCAAAGTGAGAATGCAGGAAAAAAATTAAAAAAAGGGAGAAGGATGAAGAACAAGATCACTAATGAGATGGTGGACGACCGGGATACTTCGGTGGGTACGGGAAGTGTGAGTAGAAGAGCTCCCACCGCTAGTCCATATCAAGTGGTAGCGTGGTGGATAATTGGAGGTGAGAGTGGAGGATAGGGTTTGAGTGGAGAAAAATGGTGAATGTAAGTGGTGAGGGAAAGAAGGGATTGTAGTAAGAGATTTGAGAGGAGGTGAAGTTTTTCTTTCTTTATCTTTTTTTTTAATGTACATACCTGCTATCATGGCCACCGCGGTCGCGGTTCCTTTTTTCCGCGGGTGCGACAACTGCTGGGTTGGCCGTGGTCGCGACCCTTCATAGCCGCGTGGGCGGATAGACGACAAAAAGACTTTTATTTCTCCTTCCTCGGGTTGCCTCCCGAGCAGCGCCTTTGTTTTACGTCCTTGGCTCGACGTAAGTCCTAGATCCTGCTTGTATGACTCCTCCGGGATCAATTCCCTGATGTTGAGGTCTTATCCGTTGATGTTATCCAAGATCCAACCACTTGTTTTCTGACTCTCTTCTAGTGCAAAAGAGAGATTAGTAGCAGGAGTTTGAACCATACAAATGGTTCAAACCAATAATTAACAATAAAAACAACATAATACTTTTAAAACTCTAATCTCCCGAGCAACGGTGCCAAATTTGACGAGGATATTTTCTTAGATCGTTTATATCCTATCAAAGTAATTTCCTAACTCAATACTAAAGCAAGTATAGTGATTAAGTAAGGGTCGAACCCAAGAGAGTTATTGAGTATATAAAGCACAAATGTGATTAAATTATCAATTATATGTAACCAAGGGGGGTTTGTGATTGTTAAAGTAACAAATAGGCAAAGCGAACAAGAAGTTGATTTCAATGATTTTAAAAAAACGTTGCACTTGGCAATTATCCGCTTCAACATAAGATATGGTTGATCATTGTTTTCATGAAGTTTATTATAAAGTTTGTTCTCATCTTGATCGTATTTAAATACCGGTTCAACCAGCCCCGATATTACTTATTGTTAATCCTAACTCGTAAACCTACAAAATCAGATTTTCACAATAGCATTCAAATAAAGATAAAGAGACACATGATTTAGAAACAACCCGTTACTAAAATCATGTGGTTATATTTCACTCACGAATTACACTTGCAACCCGCTTATGTAAACGTGTTTGCTACTAGAAAGATGACCCGAACCCGGAACCACAATTCCTAGCACATTGGATAAAACCCAAGTGCCTAGATGATCAAGCTAGATAGAGGGTGAGATACAATCAAGAAGTTAAGCACAAGAACATAACACAAATAATCATGGAATAACAACTTTAATTATAAAACTTACAACCACATCTATGTCGAGAGCTTCCAATGTCAAGCACAACTAAAGGTGTTTAGCCCTCCATAGAGAACAAAACAAAACAAAAAAAATAAAAGTATTTTTGATGTGATGAGGTGTAAAGGAGATATTCTAACACTATCCTAGCATCTCTATTTATTCTAATTAGGACACTAAATTGCAGTAAATAGGCAGCTTAAACCGTCACTTTCAATGCCATAAAGTGAGAGTCTAAACAGCCAAACTTATTACGACTGTTTCATAACCGCGGGCGCGGATCTAGGAGCCGCGGGGCGGTTTTGTGCAAAACGCTCCATCTTCAACTGGGTCGCGAGGGAGGCATGGCAGTTCCGCGAGGGCGGGGTCTTTAATCCTTTGGAACGTCTGACTGTTGATCTTCTTGACGTTTCTGGTGTGAAACCGCGGGGGCGGCACCGTGTCACCGCGGGTGTGGTGATAGGGTGCCTCTGGAATCAGTGTCGCGGCAGGGAGCGCGACAGTGTTGCCGCGGGTTCCGTGACAGGGTTCCTCTGGAATAAGTGTCATCGCGGGTGCCGTTACCGGGTTCCTCTAGAATCAGTGTCGCCGCGGGTGCCGTGACAGGGTTCCTCTGGACTAAGTGTCGCCGCGGGGCGGCACTATGTTATCGCGCGTGCGGTTTTTTCAACAAAGACTTTGTCTTGGACTTCTCTTTGCTTCCGTTCTTCTTCCCACTGTTGCTAAATCTTTGGATTTTTTCATTGCTTAGTTCTTAAGTTGGATTTACACAGTTGGTAACAAAATACAACCATTTGACTCTAAAAATATACTTAAACTATCTTAATAAGATAGTGATTCCATCACCTATCAGTACACATCTGTCTTGCATGAAGAAGCACGCACCATGACAAATGGAATGCTTAAAGCAAGAGAAATGAAAATAAAAATATTGAAATCTAGGGAGACAACCTCACGATTATCAACTCAATCAAAAATCTTTGGAAACCTCCGTGGAAAATAGACCTTATCATCTCAGACATATCTCTTATTTTGTTTGGTTTATGCACGTATAGGTCAACCGTATTTTCAAAAAAGTCAGCGGTGTTGTAGGCAAACTCGCAACATTAGGCCAAGATTTCCCTACAGCCGGAGTAGTGGTTCCAAGTGAAGTTGAAGTTCTCGTATGCAAGGATATCATAGGATGATCCACCGATAGATGGTGACCATGTCTAATTCCTTACCTTGTATTAAAAAAAAGCAGTTGTGCATCTCTTTTGAGAGAACTTACTGTTTCTTTTATTCTTGTACGGAGAAGAAGACCATTTACGTGGTTGATGCATGAATTGTGTATTGCGCACAAAACTGAAAGTTCCGCACAAAGAAAGTAATAAGAGATTAAGGATTAATTAACATTAATCACATCCATTTAGATTACTTGAAATTGAAGGATTAAGGAAGGAGCATACCTGCTTATCTACGCATACTCGTTCGATCCATGATGAAGACTACTATGGTTATAGGTTAGTCTTCGATCGATATTTCGGTTGATTCATGTTTATGTCTAGATCTATCATAGACTTTAATTTTGATACGAAATCGTAAATATTCTAAGCAACTCATTTTCACCCTTAGTTCGAAACTATTTATTAAAGTTAAACGGTGAAATTTTTTAAAAGGTATAAAGTAACAAATTTTGCAAGAGACAATACACTTCTCTGCTTGATGATTACTTGTGGAGTATTAGACGAAACAATTTTTGTAAATAGTTGTCTTGAATATTATCGGTAGATTTTTGGAATTACCTTCCCACTTGATTGTTACAACGGGGTTCTTTGGAGCTACCTTTAGAATTTTGATTGGGGGTTGTACCGATGTCTATTTTCTCACCAATAAACTCAAAGATGATTATGTTTCTTTACCTTGGTATATGCATATCATCTTTCTAAACAAAGCATATTTTTGGTTTCAAATATAACTCAAGCATATAATAGATCGGGTAGTTGATGGATGACTTAAACCATCATCCGATTTATCATTCAAAATCTTTCATCCTGCCTGATCTGTAACCTATCTAGACTCTCACCCACATTCAATCCATCCGTATACACAAATGAAGTAGGTTTATCGAGTGATATTTTCGGGTATTCACGGACTTGAAGATTCCGGAAGGCTTAAACATGTTCATCAATTGGAACTACCAAACAAGTAGTGAATATGAAGAAGAACAAAGAGAAAACTAAAAAAGGCGGTGGAAATTTGAATTTCCGGAGAGGAGACTAGCAGACGGGCCGGAGGTAGGTGACTAGAGTGATTGAACACTCAAGTTCCGCTTGTAATTGAGGTGAACGAATAATGAAAAATCTAGTTTTTAGTTTAATAGTTTATATAGTCAGGAAAAAAGGATAAACTTGTAAATATAACAAAATAAAAAGTATATAGATATACTATTTCTTAGGCCAATCAGTTGAATGGGTGGATGATGAATTGAGTGGTGGGTGGATGAAACGTTCTCCTACCCAAATTACCATCTACTTCATCCGTCACCCATATTTACCCTTTTTTTTTTACGAATTTCACATTTCTTTATCGGATCAAGTACTTATCGAATACTTATGAAATTACCATACCTAGAGTATCATTATATGTTTTTTTAAAATCTATTAAGGCATACCATCATTACACATTTCTAAACTCTTTGATTGAGTTTCACACTCAACTATCTTACAAAGTTACATAGACAACACATTCAAATGATTTGAGGCCTACAAGGGGGGTTTTGAACCCAAGCACAATACTTTTTACTTATATAAGTCCAAAATTTAGACTTTTCTAGAATAGTGACTAGAAGGAGAGAAACGATCTTCTACCCCTATAGTATATACTTGGACAAGGCTTGTAAGTTTGGGTGTACATATTTAAAAGGCTTTGACAATTTTTACAATGATTTGTTAAAGTTGTACCTAAAAACTTTACCTAGAATAACACATGCTTAAGTTTGTGGGTTTCTTATCGAAATAGTCACGTCTATACACCCAACCTTACTTCTTCCTCGTTACTCACCCCAATAACCTTTAGTCACACAATGCTCAAAATACACTTTGACTAGTTGTAACTATCTCACTAATCTCTCGTTACAAGTTCCTAAATGACAAAATAGGTTATTTGTTTTTTTTTGGTAAAGTGCAGGAGATGGGGGAAACCCCAACTCCATATAAATTAAAGAAACAAATTACAAACGGGATGTTCGGGGTAGACTAACGCCCCTAAAATCGTCTAAAAGCAAAGGACGGTGATTACGAATGTTTGTATGCATGTCTAAACACTTATAAGCGTCCGTACTTGTTCGCCTCAAAGTGTGCGTGAAAATAAGTTTTAATTATAAAATTGAAATCAAAGCAAGCTAACCCGCAGTGTACGGATCGGCGTAGTAAAGCAAGAATTCCAAAGTATCGAACTAAGGGATTTGGGGGATCAAATTTAGTTCACTAATTATCGAGCAAGTAAAGTATAAGCTTTGCAAATATATTGGAAAACAACAATCCTAAAGATCTAGGTATTCAATTGTAGCAATCGATTCAAGATATTCAATAGATATAAGGACAGAGTCAAGATTGCAAAGGTATAACTAATATAAGGTTGAGTACGGTGAAGTTCCAAAATCCTATGTAACTCACCCAATGACACTCTCTATAAAGGTTGTTGAGGCTGCAATATAGAAAGAATCTAAGGATAAGAATTACTCTCAAATAACCATGCCCAAACCCAAGGAATCAAAGATAAACTAGAACGGTTAAGGTTATGACACTCGAAACCGAAATAGAGGATGTTGAGTCTCACTACTATCTAGGAAAGGCAAGCCAAGGCTAGGTTAAAGCAAATCTCTGACTTTGGATTAAAGCAAAAAGCAAAGGTCGTAAAACAAAGAAAATCACGGTTAGATCTTGAGTTTCCACGGCCGTGGAACTCAAGAACAACCCGTAATTTAGGGTGTCGACGAGATTTCTCACACTCTCAGGGTCCAATCTGTTTACGATTGATCTATCATTATCTAAGCCACAACTATCAACCCTTCACCTTAGAAATTGCTAAAGTGTTTTAGCCAATAACCATAGTCATTGAATCAAATATCAAATTAAGAAGAGAAAAAGTGTAAACCCTCGAAAACTCTATAAAAACCAAACAATCAATCTCAAATCCGAACAAAAGGTATTGTGTTTAATGAATGCAGAATATGGAACAAGAATTATCACAGCAATCTTAAGGAACAACGAAGAACGGATTGTCAATCCGTCTCCAAAGCAAGCCCTAAGAAAATCTTGAAGTACACAATCTTCAATATTGCGTCTTTCTTAAGCCACGATCCGAAATCTCCAATCCTTCGTCTCAATCCCCAGCGTCGAATTGCAAGCAAAGGTAAAATGAACCCCTAAGCGACCGTCCTCAAAACTCCCTTCTCAAGCCTTCTTATAGAGCGAAATAGGGTTACGAGAAAAGCCCAAAAACCGTCGATGACGTGGCAAATATGACACGTCACTTCGTCATGAAAATCACGGTCTAGTACAAGTTTCCACGGCCGTGGTTTATGGCGTGGAACTTTCTGTTGTGCTCCGAATTCACTCTCCTCGATCCAAGGCCAAGTTCACGGCCGTAATTTAGGGCGTGGAAGTTCAAATCCTTTGTGAAAGCCTTTATTTCGTGATGTTCTTCACTCATACTCCTTCCTTAGCTCCTCCAAAGCATCTCCTTGACATCTAGCATGATCAAATACTCCTTTCCTTCCACATTTTGCTCCAATTAAAGCCCTTATTCACCTATAAACAAAACAAAGCTAGTGTAGATCTCTATATCGACAAAGTGGGTGAATGAGCTCACAAATGCTTCAAACTCATATCCATATACACATAAAAGAGGGAAAAACAATCAAAACAAGTGCCCAAAATATAGTCATATTTCATGCTAACAAAATACCCCATACTTGTCACTTGCTTGTCCCCAAGCAAGGTTTTCAAACGCTTAGAACATAAGTGTTCGCCTCAAAGTGTGCGTGCAAATAAGTTTTAATTTATAAAACTAGAACAAGAGCAAGCGAACCCGCAGTGTACGGATTGACGTAAATTAGCAAGTATTCCAGAGTATCGAACTCAGGGAATTGGGGGATCAAATGTAAACAATCTTTTTGGTTGGTGTGCTTCTAGTCAATAGATCATCCTCAAACCTTGCTTTCATTCATCCTTGAAAATGCTCATATTCATAAACCAAAGTATGTAAAGCAAATAAACTTCATAAATTGCAAATACTTCAAGACAAACATCATAACCTTCAAGCATTGTCAAAATCAAGCATGTGAAATTTTAATTTAGATCACCAAGTCAAATAACACTCTTATGTTCTCAAGGATTTTCAAATAAGGCCGAGAATACGGAAAAGGTGGGAAACTTATAAAGGATGTGGTGTATGAATCTGGGAAGAAGGACAACACAAACTCTTTTCTTTTTACCATTTGAACTTTCACCAACTTAGAGCTTTGCTCTAGACTTTTTGCACATAATTTTTCGACTTTACTTTTAGAGATATGGACAGCGGTGCACAATAACCGAAGTCTAGGAGATTGGCGTTTCTCAATTTCGAGATGCCTCAAACCCTTGATGCACATACCATAATCCGTTAGGAATATCGCTCAATCCGATTTTGGCAAGACACAAACACCCGGCTATGTGAATGGTGCCGAGTTACTCATCGTCATGATTGACTTCCCCAAACCTAGAATTTTTCTACACTTTGAAAACAATTGCTTTCATGGGCCTCCCTCAGTAAACATGCCGAATTCAACTCTTCCTAAATCCCGGATAGGTAAAGGAGACAATTCTTTCATTGAAGGGCTAAATGATCAAAGAAAGAAGTAAGAAAATCGAGGTGCCTTAATCATTTCATAAAGAAGTATAAGAACTTATATTGTGATTTCAACCTTTGTTTCTCAATATGATTTAGATAAAACCTTCACATTATGAAATTTGTAAAAAGGGATAAACGACATACTCAATCTCTTCACAATTCATTATTCAATTTAAGCATACAATTGTCATCAAAAACTCATTCCACAAGTAGTTTTCATCATAGAAATCATCTCTAATCTTAGAAGCACAAATATTTTCAAAATTTTCAAATTTTTATGGGTTTTTCAAAGCTTTTTTCATGCAATGCAATAATGAAACATGTGACAATGAAAGGAAACATGCAAGTGTTCATGGAATCATCAAAGCAAAGTAAGTAGAGTTATTACAAACCATAGTCACACCCCACCCCATACTTGAAACATACATTGCCCTCAATGATCAAAGATATAAAGAAAAGAAAAGAAAACAAAGAAACTCACTAGACGGTGGTAGATACGGGAAGAAATCAAAGCTAAAAGGCCGCCCAAACTGCTGGCGGTAGATGTCTCTCATCTTGCGATCATGCTCCTGGCTCCGGGTGTCATGAATCTCTTGGCGGATCTCTAGATCTCCCACTCTCCTAGATAGATCGGTGGCCCACCCTGGAAGATGTGAATACCAATCCGGCGGCTGTCCATACCAAATTGGAGCGCCCTGAGGAGGTGGAGCTGTCGGTGCCACTAGTGCCTGCTCGTACCATGGTGGAGGAGCTCCCATCCAGTCCGGCTACGCTCCATACCAAGTGGGAGGAGTCTCCATCCAAGTCGGTCTCTCACTCACGCTAGCGCAGCATGAAGAAGAGGAACCGGAAGGTCTAGAAGGGCGGGGGGGGGGGGGGGGGGGGGGGAACGTCTAGGTGGGTCAGGGAAGGCGTCCGGCTGATCCGGAAATGTACCAAATGTGTGCTCATCACCTCCTAATTCATGATCATCACCTCCTCCCATCTCCTCATCATCATCCCCAGCTGGGATATCATCCGACACATACGGAGGAGCTACTAGCTTATTGGCATGCATAGCCGCAAAGGTCGCCTTCCAATTATGGCGTCCGGCCATAATGGAGTACTCGGGAAGCCAAGGGATACCTCTACCACCTCTCTCCTCCCATGACATGGCTGCGGTAGGTGGAGCTTGGTAGCGGAGAAAGATGATGCCTCTAGTCATAAGGTTGTTGAGACCCAAAGGTCTCGCCACTATCCTAGTGCAAGCGGATTAGTCTATCCCTAGTTGGTTGGCTATATGAGTAACCATGGCACCATAACCAATGTTCCCGGCCTTCTTGTTTTTCAGCTTACTCATAGTGGAGAAAAGGAGGGCAGCACAATCAGCGGATCTACCATAGAGCATGCAATAAAGGAGAAAGAGCTCATCGGTCTTAATCTTTTGGGGGCTCTCGGTCCTAGGGAAGAGATACTCGGAAAGGACCCTATGAGCTATCTTCAAGGCTAAGTGATAGATGAGCTTAGCCTTGGTGTCGGCCGGTTGCCCACGATCCTCACTAGCATATATCAGGCAATCTCCTCCCAGAAGTCCTTAGGGTACACCGCTAGGAAATCTCCCATTGAAACTCTCATGGAACCCAAAGAAGGTTCCAAACTGAACAATGGAGAACTCATAGTCTTACTCTATTAGCCTAAAAGATGGGGTTCGGTTCAGTTCATGTGGCTATGCTCAAAGGAGGTGACGAACTCCCTAGTGATCTCCTCATAAGCGTCATCTCTAATAGCGGAGAAGACTATCAAACCAACTTTATCCAAGAGCCACGTCAAATCATTGACAACATTGAGCGGCTCAAGCTCCTCAAGGACTAAGTATCGAGGTCCTATGACCGGCCTCTTCTCAATCTTCTCTAAAGCTCTTAAGTAGTGTTCATGGATGGTTGGGATTCTAGGAGGTGGTGGTGATGGTGGTTCACTAGGGGGAGGTTGAAAGGAGGAGGAACTACCATCCTTTCTCTTCTTGGTTCTACTGGATTTCCTTCTAATCATATTTTCAACATCAGAGAAAATCACGGCTTGTTCTTGGAAAACCACGGTCGTGGAACGTACAAGGACCGTGGTTTTGGTCTGTTTTTCACAAATCTCAACAATCTCACACCAAACTCAACAATCACTATCCTAGACTAATTCCAATTCCAATTCTATTCATTTTTTCTAAATTCTTGCGAAACTAGAGCCAAATTGACAAAGTAGAGAAAAGAGAGAGAAACCTAGGTTTTGGATCTTTAAAATCCAAATTCCTTCTTCTTGTTGAATTGTTCACTGTGCTTGTTGCTTGGATTGTGTAGATGATCGAAAATGTCCCACTTTAGGCTCAAGAATCGAACGAGTCGGACTTCGAACAAAGAAATGCGAGATGAAGAAGGGTGTCGGCGTTTTTGGACGTGGTTTGGGGCGTGGATTTGGGATTTTGTTTGTTTTTTGTGAAGAAGGTGGTTTCTATAGTGACCCGTAAAAATTTTGAAAATCACGGTCACTTGGGGCAAACCACGGCCGTGGAAATGTACGGAGACCGTGGTTTTGATGATTTTTGCCTATTTTGGAGAATTACGGCCACCTGTTACTTCCACGACCGTGGTTTAGGGCGTGGAAGTCTTTGTTGTGTGCCAACATCCAAGTTTCGTCAATTCCTTTCAACTTTTGCATCTTTACTTTTGCTCAATCATTATTCCTACATCCAAAAACATAACATACCGAAGGTATCGAGGGAAAAACAAAGCAAAAACAACTAAAGTAAACTAAAATAAGAATGAAAAAAAACGTAAGTGCAATACGTTGGGTTGCCTCTCAATAAGTGCTTGTTTTGAATCCGTAGCTAGACTTTTCCTGTGTTTATTCGAGGGTAATCGGTGCGATTTCCTCAATCGGGAGCTCTGGTGAATACTTCTTAACACGTTGGCCATTCACCTTGAAACTTCCGCTCTTTCACCCCATACTTCAACTGCGCCATGGGGAAAAACACGTTTGACTAGATAAGGTCCAGTCCAACAAGATTTAAGCTTACCTGAAAAGAGACGAAGTCTCGAATTGAAGAGGAGAACTTGATCTCTTTCTTTGAGATCCTTTGGAATGATATGTTTATCATGCCAACGTTTCGCCATTTCTTTGTAGATATTGGCGTTTTCATAGGCGTTAAAGTGGAGTTCTTCAAGCTCATTGAGGTCTAAAGGCGCTTCTCGCCCGCTCCCTTCATGCCGATGTTCAACTACTTCACAACCCAGTGCGTTTTGTGTTCTAGCTCAACCGCGAAATGACAAGACTTCCCATACACAAGGTTGTAGGGTGTTGTACCTATGGGAGTCTTGTATGCAGTCCTATATGCCCTTTGTGCATCATCCAACTTTAAAGACCAATCCTTCCTCGTCTTTGAGACCGTCTTCTCAAGGATGCCTTTGATCTCTCTATTCGAAATCTCCACTTGTGCACTTGTTTGTGGATGGTAGGGAGTGACGATCTTGTGAGTCACCCCATACTTAGCTAGTAGAGTTTCGAATCGTCGGACAATGAAGTGTGAACCTCCGTCACTAATGATGGTATGTGGTGTCCCAAACCTTGGGAAAATAGTTCTATTAAAGAACTTAACTACAACCATGACATCATTAGTTGGAGAAGAAATATCTTCAACCCATCTCGAAACATAATCTACAGCTAGAAGTATGTATTGGTTTCCACAAGATGATGGGAAGGGTCCCATGAAGTCTACTCCCCAAACGTCAAAGATTTCCACCTCCTGAATGTTGTTGAGGGGCATCTCTTTTTCCTAGAGATGTTTCCTGTTCTTTGACAAGCATCGCAACACGGAACAAAGGTTTGCACATCCTTAAATAAAGTAGGCCAAAAGAATCCAAATTGCAATACCTTAGCGCTAGTTTTATTGGAACTAGCGTGTCCTCCACAAGTTAGTGAATGACAATGACACTTTGCATTTCGTCTTCCGGCACACATCTCCTAATGATGCCGTCAGGACCTCTCTTGAAGAGTAGAGGTTCATTCCAAAAGTATTGTCGGACATCCCTAAAGAACTTCTTCTTTTGTGCATAGGATAATCCGGGAGGTATTTCCTGACAAACCAAGTAATTTACAAAATCAGCAAACCAAGGTTCGTTACCTCTAGATATCTAGTCGACGCACTCCTCTATGATGTGTAAGTGCTCATCCGGGAAGGAGTCATCTATAGGTAGATCGTTGTCTTCAATGTGTGGTAGACGACTCAAATGATTCGCAACAGAATTTTCCGAGCCTTTCTTGTCACGGATCTCTAGATCGAATTCTTGTAGGAGAAGAATCCATCTAATCAGCACCAGTTTCGCGTCTTTCTTGGCAAGTAAATACCGGATCGCAGAATGATCTGTGTATACAATCACCTTTGCACCTACAAGATAAGAACGAAATTTTTCAAAGACATACAATAACTAAGAATTCTTTTTCAGTTGTGGCGTAGTTGAGCTGCGCTTTATCTAGCGTCTTGCTAGCATAATAGATGGCATGGGTTCGTCCCTCCTTCTTTTGTCCTAGCACAGCTCCAACAGCTACGTCACTTGCATCACACATAACCTCAAACGGGAGATTACAGTCCAGAGGTTGGTTAATCGGGGCTGAGATGAGAGCTTCCCGGATCTTATAGAATGCATCTAAACAATCCTGCGAAAAATCAAAAACGGCATCCTTCATCAATAGATTAGTAAGCGGTTTTGATATCTTAGAAAAGTCTTTGATAAAACATCTATAGAATCCAGCATGTCCTAGAAAATTTCTTATCCCCTTCACCGAAGATGGAGGAGGAAGTTTCTCCATGGTCTCTATCTTAGCCTTGTCTACCTCAATCCCTCTACTAGAGATTAAGTGTCCTAGCACAATGCCTTCTTTTACCATGAATTGACACTTCTCCCAATTAAAAACTAGGTTAGTGTCTTCACACCTTTGCAACACAAGAGAGAGGTTAGATAGACAATTATCAAATGAAGAACCATAAACAGAAAAATCATCCATAAAAACCTCCATTATCTCCTCAATGTACTCTGAGAAGATGGCCATCATGCACCTTTGAAAGGTGGCTGGGACGTTGCAAAGCCCAAATGACATCCGTCTATAGGCAAACGTCCCCCATGGGCACGTGAATGTGGTCTTCTCTTGATCGTCCGGATGGATCGGTATTTGGAAGAAACCACTATAATCGTCAAGATAGCAAAAATAGGAATGTTGTGCTAACCTCTCAAGCATTTGATCAATGAATGGTAGCGGGAAGTGATCCTTCCTAGTTACATTGTTCAGCTTGCGGTAATCAATGCACATCCTCCATCCCGTGACGGTTCTTGTAGGAATGAGCTCATTGTTCTTGTTAGTGATAACCGTCATTCCTCCTTTCTTTGGGACAACTTGAACGGGGCTCACCCACTTGCTATCCGAAATAGGATAGATAATACCTGCATCAAGCAACTTAAGAATTTCCTTCTAAACAACCTCCTTTATGATCGGGTTTAACCGTCTTTGAGGTTGTCGCAAAGACTTAAAATCTTCCTCCATTAGAATCTTGTGCATGCATAATGATGGTTTAATTCCTAAAAGATCCTCTATAGTATAATCTAAAGCTTTCCTATGTTTCTTTAGAACAACCATTAATCTCTCATGTTCATCTTCACTTAAATCGGAACTAACAATTACGGGAAAAGTAGAATTAGTTCCAAGAAATGCATACCGAAGATGTGTGGGAAGTGGCTTCAATTCCATTGCTATTGATGCCTTTGATAAGTCTTGAGATGTGTCCGATTCTTCCTTAGAAGTCTCTAAGGGTGTAGGAGTGGTGGAAGAAGACTCAAGAGTATTTGTGGAAAGAACGGAATTGTTCTCAGAAATACCCAAAATTACAGCACCACTGTTACTTCCACGGTCGTGGTTTTGGCCGTGTAACTTACTGGAGCTCTCCGAATAGCTGATTACGGTCATCTTGGGGGAACCACGACCAAGGAATAGCACAACTGGCCGTGATTCCTCACGTTTTCTGACCCATCGTAGAGTTTTTGAAACTCTTCCTCTTGCACTTCTTTTAGCTCCTCTAAGGCTTCAATCTCCTCATTGCAATCCTCTTCTTCTCTCTTTTCCATGATGCTCATGGTTATGACCTTTTACAATGGATCCTTGAATAGAATCGAGCTCACTTCTTCTCTAGATGCTTCTTCATCATAGATATTGAACATGTCCTCTCCAAGAGCTGACTCTTTCACCAAAGTTGAGAGAACAAACTCAACCTTCTCTTCACCTATGTCAAAACCCAATCTAGCATTCTTGCAATCCACTATACAACCGGATGTTGCAAGAAACGGTCTTCCGAGTATGATCGGAACCGGACAATCTGCACGAATGTCAAGCACAACAAAATCAATTGGATTGTAAAACTTACCGAGCTTGAGTGAGACGTTTTCAATGATACCGATGAGACGAGTTATGGATCGATCCGCCATGTATAACGTCATCTTCACCGGTTTAGGATCACCTTAACCGATCTTCCTACACAAAGCAAGTGGAATAATGCTTACGCTTGCTCCCAAGTCTCAAAGAGCGTCACATATGACTTCTCATACTCTAATTGAAATGCAAAATGACTCCGGATCTCTCAGCTTTGGGGGCATCTTTTTAGTCATCATTTTGATGAGCTCCGAAGATTCCGAACTCATCTTGACTTCTCCAAAATCTTCTAGCTTCCTCTTGTTAGAGAGGAGCTCTTTCAAGAATTTCCCATAAGCAGGCATACCTACAATTGCATCAATGAAAGGTATATTAATATGCAGTTTGCTCATGAGTTCAATGAACTTACCGAATTGCTTGTCTAGGCGCGCTCTTGCTCTAGACTGCGGAAACGGTAGGGGAGGTCTATAAGCTGGAGGAGGAACGTCGACATCTTCCTTCTCCTTCCCCTTATCTTTCTCCTTCTCTATTGGGACTTCCATAAACTTGAGCTGCGGGTCGGTGGTTGTCACACCACTTCTAGTGGTGATAGCCATCACCCTTCCCTTTTGGTTGTCCTCCGTCTTTCCGGAAAGCTTTCCTTGATCCCTAGGAACTTCTTCAGCCTTGCTGAACATATGGTTTTCTAAAGATTTTTGAGCTTTATCAACCTTGGTTATGTAACACTGTAATCCTTGGAGCTTTCCTAGAATCGTCTCCAACATAGGATCGGGCTTCTCCTTCTCCTTATTGTTCGAACCATTTGATGTTTGCCCCTGGCTTTTCAAAGGGGTAGAAGAAGAGAGAGATGTTAGTGAATTTCCAGAATTTGAATAGGGATTACCGGAATTTTGTTGTTGGTTAGAACGTCAATTGTTGTTGGAATTTCGATTGTTGTTGTTGTTGTTATTCCAATTATTGTTGTTCCAATTGTTGTTTCGGTTGTTGTTCTGGTTCCCTTGGTGATTGTTGTTGTTATTATTGTTTCCTAAGTAGCCAACATCTTGCTCCTTTGGCTGTTGAAGGCAGTTCTAATAATTTCCTTCAACTCTTTGATTTTGGTGTTGAGGGAGAATATTTGAGTTTGTGCAGCTTTTGTTAGCTTGACTCTCGGCTCAATCTTCCGGTGGGAATACTTCTCAATCACTTGGGCTTGCTTCTCAATGAAGTCGCAAGCATCACCCTCTCTCATGTCCATGAATGTATCACAAGAGAGATATTGGAGGTTGAATTGTGTGTCCACATCTAACCCCTTGTAGTAAATCTCTAATAACTCTAACTTTGAAATGCCATGGTGTGGGCAATCCAATAAGAGGTCCTGAAATCTTTCCCATGATTGAAACAAACTTCCATTAGCTTTCATAGAAAATGCATTAATTTTACCTCTCAATTCCGCCGTCTTGGATGGCGGAAAGAACTTGGTGAGGAACTCCAAAGATAGATCCTCCCATGTGACAAGCTTTGCAGCTGGAGAGCTTGAAACCAAGATAGAGCTTTGTCCTTCAAAGAGAAGAAGAACGGCTTGATCTTGTAGTTGTTGTTAGTAGCCCTTTTCGGCTTCAATATCTCCATAAGAATCTCAAAATTTTGTAGATGTTGGTGTGGAGATTCAGAGCTAGTTCCACCAAATTGACTTCGGCGAACCATGGTAATAACTTGCAGGCTAAAACTGAATTCTTGGATGTCCTCAGCTCCGAAATTCACACCTAGACGGCGTGGTTGCTGAATTGGATCCATCCTTTGCCCGAGAGTTCGTGGTTCATCCCCTACATTAGCAACTCTCACATCTCCAGCGGGAATGCGAGGAACAACTGGTGGTCTTGGGTTGTTATGAACGGGGTGAATCACCGGATCAATATCCTCAAGTGGTGGCATATCCTCATCCTCATCGTCGGATGATTCAACTCTAATGGACTTAGTTGGTTTCTTGACCTTCTTCTTCTTAGCATCATTCAACTCCAACTTCATGTCCAGCATCATGGCTTTAAGTTCATCAATTTGGAATTGATGACTCGTTAATTCGTCCAAACGAGCTTTCTCACTCAACTTAAGTTGAAGTTGAGCTTCATCCAACTCAGCTTGGATGTTTCTTTCATTGTTTTCGGCCATCTTTTTCTCTTTTAACTTTCTTCTTAAAGTTCTGGATCGAAAGGAACTAGATCTTTGGTAGATCTAGTCTTTCGCATATACCTTAAGAATCTGCAAAAAGCACTCACAAAAAGATATCAAATAACAAGAGCAAAAGTTCCCAAACTCGACAACCAAAACCGGAATTGGTCTTGACAAACTCCCTGGCAACGACGCCAAAAACTTGTTCGCCTCAAAGTGTGCGTGCAAATAAGTTTTAATTTATAAAGCTAGAACAAGAGCAAGCGAACCCACAGTGTACGGATCGGCGTAGATTAGCAAGTATTCCAGAGTATCGAATTTAGGGAATTGGGGGATCAAATTCAGTTTACAAATTATCGAGCAAGTAAAGTATAGAAGCTTTGCAAATATTTGAGGAAAACAACAACCCTAAAGATCCAAGTATCAAACTGTGGCAATCGATTCAAGATATACTATATATATAAGGACAAAGTTGAGAATTGCAAAGGTATAATAAAGTAAGGTTGTGTACGGTGAAGTTCCAAAACCCTATATGTCTAACCCAAAGACTCTCTCTATATAGGTTGTTGAGGCTGCATTATAGAAATGATCTAAAGGTAAGAATTAATCTCAAATACCCATGCCCAAACCCAATGAATCAAAGATAAGCCAAAACGGTTAAGGTTGTGACACTCGAAACCGAAATAGAGGATGTTGAGTCTCACTACTGCCTAGAAAAGGGCAAAACCAAGACTAGGTTAAAACTAATATTTAACTTTGGATCAAAGCAAAAGCAAAGTTCATAAATCAGGAGAAATCACGGCTAGATCTTGAGAATCTCGGCCGTGGAAACCAAGAACAGCCCGTGATTTTGGGTGTCGACGAAGTTTCTCACACTCTCAGAGTCCAATCAAATTACGATCGATTGATCATCATCTAAGCCACAACTATCAACCCTTCACCTTAGAATTGCTAAAGGGTTGTACCCTAAAATCATTGTCATGATATCAATATTCAACTTAAGAAGAATAAAAGATGAAACCCCTCGAAAACTCAAATAAAACTCAAAGTCAATCTTGAAATCCAAACACAAAGTATGATGTTTATGAATCTAGAAGAATAGGAATAGAAACCCTCACAAAGATCTAGAGAAGTCACAAAGAATGGGATATCAATCCGTCCTTCAATGAAAACCCTAAGAAATCTCCAAAAGTACACAATCTCCGAAAAAATACGTCCTTCGCGAATCTCCAATCCTTAAGGTTCAAATGAAACCTTAAGCTCGTCTCCAAACTCCAAGCGTTTCTAAGCAGCGGCTAATCGTCCGTAAGCGTCGGTCCCGAAAACTCTCTTCTCAAGTCTTTTTATAAGGTGAGGTAGGGTTACGAGAAAGCCCAATGACCTGGCTGACGTGGCAAAATATGACATGTCGCAGAATCACCAAAAATCACGGTTAAGAACAACTTTCCACGACCGTAATTCAGGGTGTAGAACAAGATTACGGCACATCATGATTTCCACGGTTGTGGTTTAGACCATGTAAATCTCTGCTGTGTTCCAAACTCTCTTCTACGACCATGTTGCTAGATCCACGGCCGTAATTTAGAGCGTGGACTACAAAACTCACTTCCACGGCCGTAATTCAGGGCGTGGTTCCTTAGATCCTTTGTTTTTGCCTTAATTTCGTGACATCCTTCATCCATGCTCCTTCCTTAGCCTCTCCAATGCATCTTCTTGCCATCAAGTGTGGTCAAACACTCCTTTCCTTCCATATTTTGCTCCAATCCAAGCTTTATTCACCTAAAAACAAAACGAAGCTAGTGTAGATCTCTATATTGACAAAGTGGGTAAACTAGCTTACAATTTCTTCAAACTCATATCTAAGAACACTATAAAGAGGGAAAAACAACTAAAACTAGTGCCTAAAATATAGTCATATTTCATGCTAACAATAAGGTAGAATAAATTATATGAATGCAAAACAAAACAAAATAATATTTTTGGTAATGTGCTTCTAATCAATAGATCATCCTCAAATCTTGCTTCATTCATCTTTGAAAGCGTTCATACACATAAACTAAAGATATGCAAAGCAAAGGAATATCGTAAATTGCATAAACTTCAAGACAAACATCATAACCTTCAAGCATTGTCAAAATCAAACATGTGAAACTTCAATTTAGATCATCAAGTCTAATATCACTCTTATGATCTCAAGGAATTTCAAGTAAGGCCAAGAATACGGAAAAGGTGGGAAACTTGTAAAGGAATGTGGTGTATGAATCCGGGAAGAAGGAACAACACACACTCTTTTCTATTCACCATTTGAACTAACCACCAACTTAGAGCTTTGCTCTAGACTTTTTGCACATAATTTTTCGACTTTACTATTGGAGTTATGAACAACGGTGCACAAAAACCGAAGCCTAGGAGATTGATTGGCGCTTCTCAATTTCGAGATGCCTCAAACCCTTGATGCACATACCATAATCCGTTAAGAATATTGCTCAATCCGACTTAGGCAAGACACAAACACCCGACTATGTGAATGGTGCCGAGTTACTCATCATCGTGATTGACTTTTCCAAACCTATTTTCCTACACTTTGAATTTAAACAATTGCTTTGATAGCCCTCCCACATCAAACATGCCAAAATCAACTCTTTCTAAATCCCGGATAGGTAAAGGAGACAATTATTTTCATTGAGGGGCTAAATGATCAAAGAAAGAAGTAAGAAAATCGAGGTGCCTTAATCATCTCATAAAGAAGTATAAGAACTTTTATATTGTGATTTCAACCTTCATTTCTCAATATGATTTAAATAAAAACTTTCACATTATGAAACTTGAAAGAAAGGATAAAGAACATACTCAATCTCTTCACAATTCATAATTCAATTCAAGCATACAATTTTCATCAAAAACTCATTCCACAAGTAGATTCATCATAGAAATCATCTCTAATCTTAGAAGCACAAAAATTTTCAAATTTTTATCGGTTTTTCAAAGGCTTTTTCATGCAATGCAATAATGAAACGTGTGACAAATAAAAGAAACATGCAAGTGTTCATAGACATAAGCAAACAAAGTGAGTCGAGTTATTACAAACAAGAGTCACACCCCACCCCATACTTGACATACACATTGTCCTCAATGTTCAAAAGAAATAAAGAAAGAAAAGAAACAAAGGGAACTCACTAATGGCGGTGGAACGGCCCTAACCGGAGGATCATCTCATCATCATCACTGTGAAGGAGGTGGCGGGAATGGATAGAAGTCGGAGCTGAAAGGCCGCCCAAACTGCTGGCGGTAGACGTCCCTCAAGATCCGGGCGTTCTCCTGGCGCTCCACTTTTGGTTGAAGAATCGATTGAATTGGACTCCGGACGAAAAATTACGGGATGAGGGAAGTGGCCGGCGATTTGGGTGTTGTTCTAGTGTGTGGAAGGTGAGGATGGATGTGTTTTTGAGAAGGAAAGAAGGTTATATAGTCCCCGTAATTTTTTTGGAAAATCACAGTCACTCGAGGCATTCCACGGCCGTGGATTTGTATAGACCCGTGGATTTTCTCTGATTTGTGTCAAATTTTGGAAAATTACGGCCATCTGTTACTTCCACAACCGTGGTTTTGGACGTGGAAGTCTCTGTTGTGTGCCAAAAATCCAAGTTTCGTCAATTCTTTCCAACTTTTTCTTCCTTCCTTTGCCCATTCCTTATTCCTACATCCAAAAACATAACATACCGGGAGATATCGAGGGGAAAACAAAACAAAAACAACTACTAAACTAATCTAAGAAAGAAAACAGAAACACAAATGCAATACCTTGAGTTGCCTCCCAAGAAGCGCTTTGTTTTGGATCCGTAGCTAGACCATTCCTGAGTTTATTCGAGGACAATCGGAGCGATTTCCTTAGCTTGGAGCTCCGGTGAATACTTCTTGGTCGTTGACCATTCACCTTGAAACTTCCGCACTTTTCACCCCATAATTCAACTACGCCACGGAGAAAATACGTTTAATCAAATAAGGTCCAGTCCAACGAGATTTAAGCTTACCTGGGAAGAGCCGAAGTCTCGAATTGAAGAGGAGAACTTGATCTCCTTCTTTGAGGTCCTTTGGAATGATATGCTTATCATGCCAATACTTTGCCCTTTCTTTGTAAATCTTTGCGTTCTCATAGGCGTTCAAGCGAAGTTCTTCAAGCTCGTTAAGGTCCAAGAGGCGCTTCTCGCCTGCTTCCTTCATGCTGAAGTTCAACCACTTCACAACCCAGTACGCCTTGTGTTCTAGCTCCACCGGAAGATGACAAGATTTCCCATACATAAAGTTGTATGGTGTTGTACCTATGGGAGTCTTGTATACAATCCTATATGCCCATAACGCATCATCTAGTTTCAAAGACCAATCCTTCCTTGTCTTTGACACCGTCTTCTCAAGGATGCCCTTGATCTCTCTATTCGAAATTTCCACTTGCCCACTTATTTGTGGATGGTAGGGAGTGGCGATCTTGTGAGTCACCCCATACTTAGCTAGTAGAGCTTCTAATCGTCGGGCAATGAAGTGTGAACCTCCGTCACTAATGATGGTCCGTGGTGTTCCAAACCTTGGGAAAATAGTTCTATTAAAGAACTTGACAACAACCATGGCATCATTAGTTGGAGAGGCAATAACTTCAACCCATCTCGAAACATAATCTACAGCTAGAAGTATATATTGGTCTCCGCAAGATGATGGGAAAGGTCCCATGAAGTCGATTCTCCAAACGTCAAAGATTTCCACCTCCTGAATTTTGTTGAGAGGCATCTCGTTTCTCCTAGAGATATTTCTTTTTCTTTGACAAGCATCGCAACAAGAAACAAAGGTTTGCACATCCTTAAATAAAGTAGGCTAAAAGAATCCGGATTGCAATACGTTAGCGCTAGTTTTATTGGAACTAGCATGTCCTCCACAAGGAAGTGAATGACAATGACGAATGACAATTTGTATTTCGTCTTCCGGCACACATCTCCCAATGATGCCGTCGGGACCTCTCTTGAAGAGTAGAGGTCCATTCCAAAAGTATTGTCGGACATCCCTAAAGAACTTCTTTCTTTGTGCATAGGATAGTCCGGGAGGTATTTCTTGACAAACCTAGTAATTTACAAAATCAGCAAACCAAGGTTCGTTACCTCTAGAAATTTTGTCGATGCACTCTTCCATGATGTGTAAGTGTTCGTCCGAGAAGGAGTCATCAATGGGTAGATCTTCTTCTTCGATGTGTGGTAGACGACTCAAATGATCCGCAACAGAATTTTCCGAGCCTTTCTTGTCGCGGATCTCTAGATCGAATTCTTGTAGGAGAAGAATCCATCTAATCAGCCTCGGTTTTGCATCCTTCTTGGCGAGCAAATACCGGATTGCTGAATGGTCCGTGCATACAATCACCTTCGCTTCTACAAGATAAGAACGAAACTTTTCAAATGCATATACAATGGCTAAAAATTTTTTCTCCGTTGTAGCGTAGTTGAGCTGCGCTTCATCTAGCGTCTTGCTAGCATAGTAGATGGCATGAGTCCGGCCTTCCTTCTTTTACCCAAGCACTGCTCCAACAACTGCGTCACTTGTGTCACACATAACCTCGAATGGGAGATTCCAGTCCGAAGGTTGGATAATCGGGGCTGAGATGAGAGCTTCCCGGATCTTATAGAAGGCGTCTAAACAATCCTGCGAAAAATCAAAAACTGCATCCTTCATCAATAGATTAGTTAGCGGTTTCGAAATCTTAGAAAAATCCTTGATGAATCTTCTATAAAATCCAACATGTCCTAGGAAACTTCTTATCCCCTTCACCGAAGATGGAAGAGGAAGTTTCTCTATATTCTCTATCTTAGCTTTGTCAACTTCGATACCTCTATTAGAGATCAAGTGTCCTAGCACAATGCCTTCCTTAACCATGAATTGACACTTCTCCCAATTAAGAACTAGGTTAGTGTCTTCACACCTTTGCAACACAAGAGAAATGTTAGAAAGACAATTGTCAAATGAGGAACCATAAGCTTAAAAGTCATCCATAAAAACCTCTATGATTTCCTCAATATACTCGGAAAAGATGGCCATCATACACCTTTGGAAGGTGGCCGGAGCGTTGCAAAGTCCGAATGGCATCCTTCTATAAGCAAAAGTACCCCACAAACACCTGAATATGGTCTTCTCTTGATCGTCCGGGTGGATTGGAATTCTGGAAGAAACCACTATAACCGTCAAGATAACAGAAATAGGAGTGCTGTGTTAACCTCTCAAGCATTTGATCTATGAATCGTAGCGGGAAGTGATCCTTCTTAGTTGCATTGTTCAGCTTGCGGTAGTCAATGCACATCCTCCAACCCGTCACGGTTCTTGTAGAAATGAGCTCATTGTTCTTGTTGGTGATAACCGTCATTCCTCCTTCTTCGGGACTACTTGAACGGGGCTCACCTACTTGCTATCGGAGATAGGGTAGATGATACTTGCGTCAAGTAACTTAAGAATTTTCTTCTTAACAACCTCCTTCACGATCGGATTTAACCGTCTTTGAGGTTGTCGTGAAGGCTTGAAATCCTCCTCCATTAGAATCTTGTGCATGCATAAAGATGGTTTAATTCCTACAAGATCTTCTATGGTATAACCTAAGGCTTTCTTATGTTTCCTTAGAACAACCATTAGTTTCTCATGTTCATCTTCATTTAAATCGGAACTAACAATAACGGGAAAAGTAGAATTAGTTCCAAGAAATGCATACCGAAGATGTGTGGGAGGTGGCTTCAATTCCATAGCTATTGATGCCTTTGATGAGTCTTGAGGTGTGTCCGATGCTTCCTTAGAAGTCTCTAAGGGTGCAGGAGTGATTGAAGAAGACTCAAGAGTAGTTGTGGAAAGAACGAAGTTGTTCTCAGAATTTCCCAAAATTACAGCACCATTGTTACTTCCACAGCCGTGGTTTAGGGCGTGGAACTCTCTGTTGTGCTCGTAACAGCAGTTTACGGCCAATTTTGGTGAAACCACAGCCGTGGAATAGCACGACTGACCGTGATTTCTCACATTTTTTGAGTCATTGTATAGTTTCTCAAACTCTTCCTCTTGTACTTCCTTTAGCTCTTCCAAGGCTTCAATCTCAACATTGCAATCCTCTTCCTCTCCTTTTTCCATGATGTTCATGGTTATGACCTTTTGCAATGGATCTTTGAATAAGATCGAGCTCACTTCCTCTCTAGACGCTTCTTCATCATAGATGGTAAACATATCCTCTCCAAGTGTTGGCTCTTTCACCAAAGTTGAGAGAACAAACTCAACCTTCTCTTCTCCTATGTCGAAGGCTACTCTAGCGTTCTTGCAATCAACCATACAACTGGAGGTTCCAAGAAACAGTCTTCCGAGTATGATCGGGAGCGGACAATCTGCGGGAATGTCAAGCACAACAAAGTCTATTGGAATATAGAACTTACCGAGCTTGACTGGGACGTCTTCAATGATATTGACGGGACGAGTTATGGATCGATCCGCCATGTACAACGTCATCTTCACCGGTTTAGATTCACCTAAACCGACCTTCCTACACAAAGCAAGCGGGATGATACATACGCTTGCTCCTAATTCACATAGAGCGTCGTATGTGACTTCTCCTATTCCAATTGGAATGCAAAATGACCCCGGATCTCTCAGCTTTGGGGGCATCTTTTTCGTGATCGTTTTGATGAGCTCCGAAGATTCCGAACTCATCTTGACTTCTCCAAAGTCTTCTAGCTTCCTCTTGTTAGAGAGGAGCTCTTTCAAGAACTTCCCGTAAGCGGGCATACCTACAATTGAATCAATGAAAGGTATGTTAATATGCAGTTTGCTCATGAGTTCAATGAACTTACCGAATTGCTTGTCTAGACGCGCTCTTGCATTAGATTGCGGGAATGGTATAGGAGGTTTGTAAGGTGGAGGAGGAACATTGACATCTTCCTTCTCCTTCTCCTTATCTTTTCCCTTCTCAGCTGGAACTTCCACAAACTTAGGCTGCGGGTCGGTGGTTGTCACGTCACTCCTAGTAGTGATAACCCTCTCTGTTTTTCCGGGAAGCTTCCATTGATCTCTAGGAATTTCTCCGGCCTTGCTGAACACTTGGTTTTCCAAAGCTTTGTGTGCTTTATCAACCAAAGTTATGTAGCTCGCCAAACCTTGTAGCTTTCCTAAGATTGTCTCCAACATGGGATCGGGCTTCTCCTTCTCCGTCTTGTTTGAGCTATTTGATGTTTGCCCTTGGCGTTTCAAAGGGGTAGAAGAAGATGGAGATGTTAAAGCATTTTCAGCATGTGAATAAGGATTACCTGGATTTTGTTTCATGGATCTCCAATTGTTGTTGTTGGAGTTCCTATTGTTGTTATTCCAGTTGTTGTTCCGGTAGTCATTCCTATTCCCTTGGTTGTTATCTCTCCCTAGGTAGTTTGCCGCTTGCTCCTTCGCCTTTTGAAGGCTAGTTTTTAAGACTTCCTTCAACTCTTTGATCTCATTGTTGAGGGAGAATATTTGAGTTTGTGCAGCTTGATTCAACTTAGCTCCCGGATCCCGTTGATTCTGGTTATTAGGATCCACCTTCCGGTGAGAATACTTCTCAATCACTTGGGCTTCCTTCTCAATAAAGTCCCAAGTGCCATCTTCTCTCATGTCCATAAATGTACCACAAGAAAGAGATTGAAGATTGAATTGTATTTCCGCATCCAACCCTTTGTAGTAGATCTCCAATATTTCCAGCTTTGAAATGTCATGGTGTGGGCAATCCAATAAGAGATCTTGAAACCTTTCCCAAGATTGAAACAAACTTTCGTTAGGTTTCATAGAAAATGCATTAATCTTACCTCTCAACTCCGCCGTCTTGGATGGCGGAAAGAACTTGGTGAGGAACTCCGAAGATAGATCCTCCCATGTGTGAAGTCTTCCAACTAGAAGAGCTTGATACCAAGATAAAGCCTTGTCCTTCAAAGAGAAGAAGAACAATTTGATCTTGTAGTTGTTGTTGTTAGCCCTCTTCGGCTTCAATGTCTCCATGAGAATCTCGAAATTCTGCAAATGTTGGTGTGGAGATTCAACACTAGTTCCACCAAATTGGCTTTGGCGAACCATGGTGATAACTTGCGGGCTAAAACTGAATTCTTGGATATCTTCAGCTCCGAAATTCAGACCTAGACGGCGCGGTTGCTGAATTGGATCCATCCTTTTCCCAAGAGTCCGTGGTTCATCCCCTTCATGAGCAACTCACACATCTCCAACGGGAATGCGAGGAACAACCGGTGGTATAGGGTTTTTACGAACGGGATGGATCACCGGATCAATGTCCTCTAATGCCAGCATATCCTCATCATCATCGTCGGATGATTCAGTTCTAATGGACCTAGTTGGTTTGGTTTTCTTCTTCTTCTTAGAGTCATTCATCTCTAACTTCATGTCCAACATCATAGCTTTGAGCTCATCTATTTGGAATTGATGACGCTCTAATTCTTCCATACGAGCCTTCTCACTCAACTTGAGTTGAAGTTGAGCTTCATCCAACTCCGCTTGGATGTTTCTCTCATTGTTTTCAGCCATCTTTTTCTCTTTCAACTTTCTTCTCAAAGTTTTCTCAAGTTCTGGATCGAAAGAAACTAGATCTTTGATAGATCTAGTCTTTTGCATATACCTAAAGAATCTGCAAAAATCACTCAAAAAAGAGATATCAAATAACAAGAGCAAAACTCTCAAGCTCGACAACCGAAAACCGAAATTGGTCTAGACCAAATCCCCGGCAACGACGCCAAAAACTTGTTCACCTCAAAGTGTGCGTGCAAATAAGTTTTAGTTATAAAACTGAAATCAAAGCAAGCGAACCCGCAGTGTACGGATTGGTGAAGTAAAGCAAGAATTTTAGAGTATCGAACTCAGGGATTTGGTGGATCAAATTCAGTTCACTAATTATCGAGCAAGTAAAGTATAAGCTTTGCAAATATATTGGGAAAACAGCAATCCTTAAGATCCAGGTATTCAATTGTGGCAATCGATTCAAGATATTCAATAAATATAAGGACAGATTCAAGATTGCAAAGGTATAACTAATATAAGGTTGAGTACGGTGAAGTTCCAAAACCCTATGTAACTCACCCAATGACACTCTCTATAAAGGTTGTTGAGGCTGCAATATAGAAAGGATCTAAGGACAAGAATTACTCTCAAATACCCATGCCCAAACCCAAGGAATCAAAGATAAACTAGAACGGTTAAGGTTATGACACTCGAAACCGAAATAGAGGATGTTCAGTCTCAATACTATCTAGGAAAGGCAAGTCAAGGCTAGGTTAAAGCAAATCTCTAACTTTGGATTAAAGCAAAAAGCAAAGGTCGTAAAACAGAGAAAATCACGGCTAGATCTTGAGTTTCCACGGCCGTGGAACTCAAGAACAACCCGTAATTTAGGGTGTCGAAGAGGTTTCTCACACTCTCAGGGTCCAATCTATTATGATCGATCTATTATCATCTAAACCACAACTATCAACCCTTTACCTTAGAATTGCTAAAGGGTTTTAGCCAACAATCATAGTCATTGAATCAAATATCAATTTAAGAAGAAAGAAAGATAAAATCCCTCGAAAACTCAATAACCAATCAAAGTCAATCTCAAATCCGAACAATAAAGTAGTATGTTTAATGAATTCAGAATATGGAACAAGAATCTTCACAGCAATCTTAGGGAACAATGAAGAACGGAGTGTCAATCCATCTCCAAAAGAAAAATCCTAAGAAAATCTCCAAAGTACGCAATCTTTAATATCGCGTCTTTCATAAGCCACGATCCGAAATCTCCAATCCTCCGTCTCAATCCCCAGCGTCGGATTGCAAGCAAAGATAAAATAAACCCCTAAGCGACCGTCCTCGAAACTCCCTTCTCAAGCCTTCTTATAGAGTGAAATAGGGTTACGAGAAAAGCCCAATAACCGTCGCCGACATGGCAAATATGACACATCACTTCGCCATGGAAATCACGGTCTAGTACAAGTTTCCACCGCCGTGGTTTTGGGCGTGAAACTTTCTGTTGTGCTCTGAATTCACTCTCCACGATCCAAGGCCAAGCCCACGGCCGTAATTTAGGGCGTGAAAGTCCAAATCCTTTGTGAAAGCCTTTATTTCGTGATGTTCTTCACTCATGCTCCTTCTTTAGCTCCTCCAAAGCATCTCTTTGACATCTAGCATGATCAAATACTCCTTTCCTTCCACATTTTGCTCCAATTCAAGCCCTTATTCACCTATAAACAAAACAAAGCTAGTGTAGATCTCTATATCGACAAAGTGGGTGAATGAGCTCACAAATGCTTCAAACTCAAATCCATATACACATAAAAGAGGGAAAAACAATCAAAACAAGTGCCTAAAATATAGTCATATTTCATGCTAACAAAATAGACAAAAAATGAACTATATCATTTTGCCCATTGTACCCCTAATGTAGTGTGCTAGCAACTATTTCTTTTAATCTTGTGTCGGATATGAATGTATTTTTAGTTTGCTCTCTCTCAGGATAGGTGGTATGTTCATGAGGATTGCATGCCTCTCTGGAGTACACTCTCTGTGTTTTTTTTAGTCATAGACCGCATGTCACAAGTGGGTGAATGAGCTCACAAATGCTTCAAACTCAAATCCATATACACATAAAAGAGGGAAAAACAATCAAAACAAGTGCCTAAAATATAGTCATATTTCATGCTAACAAAATAGACAAAAAATGAACTATATCATTTTGCCCATTGTACCCCTAATGTAGTGTGCTAGCAACTATTTCTTTTAATCTTGTGTCGGATATGAATGTATTTTTAGTTTGCTCTCTCTCAGGATAGGTGGTATGTTCATGAGGATTGCATGCCTCTCTGGAGTACACTCTCTGTGTTTTTTTTAGTCATAGACCGCATGTCACAAGCATGTACATATACCTTATTCGTTTAGTATAATTGTGCTTTCAACGGGGCCGATTATGCCGTTTTTTCCTTTTCAATAAATTTAACTTTAACTCAAAAATAATTTAGGTACTTAAGCATAATACCACAAGAATTTGTAGAGAAATCTCGTATTACCAACTAGTAATTGAGAATAAAACCACATATTTTCTAGTTATGCTAGGGTGGATTTCAAAGACCTCATTAATTACTTTTAGATTACACATAGTTCTCAACTACCCTTTTGTTAATCAAAATAACCTAATCCAATACAACTTCAATAAGCTCGCCTCCACTAGCTCCCGGAAAAGTTTTCGACTCTTCTCCTTGAACGCTTTTAGCTCTCAAGTTCTTCTTCTATTGGCTTCGGATATGTGAGTCGTTGATTTACAACGCTAATCCTAGTGATATGGTTAACCTAGTATATACAATCCTAAGATAAGATAATAATCTAACAAAGTTAGTTATAATAATATCTTTTAGTAACAAGTTAACTAATATACTAACAATATCTCCTAGATACATAATACACGTAGGATAAATACAACACGCTTGAAAATCTTTTAAGATAGGCGCTCGGATGATCTTTTCTTGATAAGTTTGGTTGTATCCTTCTATCTTATATATGAAAAACCTAGTTGTATATGTTGTTTAGTAAGATTTTCCATACCCTTGAGTTTTGGTAGTACATATTAGATACTTCTGTATTGGAAGTTTTCCGTTGATACTTCAACGATCCTGAATGAACTCAAACAAATAATTATTACTTTAATACGAGATTTGTCAATCATCAAAACGTAGGCGTACTTAATTATTATGAAATGTGAAGTCGTTCGCTTTCAACGATAAATATTTTAAATATTCTAACAAAACGTTCTATTACTTTTTTTTTTGGTGGGAAAACGTTCTATTTCTTTGATTTAAAGTAATATATAACTTTTTTATATTTGTATTTCATTTTTTTAAAAATGAATAGGGTGAGGACAAAAAAAGGATTTGGACAGAGTAACAGAACCTTATGTTCCGAGGTCCTAACTTGGCTCGAAACAAATAAAAATTGGTTAAAATATTGACCAAGTCTGGTGAGGTTCGAATATGTCGAGATCTGCTTAATATATAAAGACGTAGTTGTTCCTTTTTAAGTATTCATGGCTATCGTAATTTGTGATCAACTAATTCTATCCCCCATATAAGTTCATTTTGAATAATAGTTCATTGCAACACAAATCAGTAAAAGATAAAATTAAACAAGTGACAATTTCTTAATCACATGCACTTTGACAAGGGAAAAAAAATGCTATAAGATGACTATACTACAAGTTGTTTTTCGTGATCTTTGTCTTCTTTCTTTTGTACTCTAGGGTCATCTAGGTGTTATTTTTCTATTCACAATTTTTCTAGTTGTAAGTGAGAAGTATATATTAGAGAATTTAGATTAAAATAATTTAGTTACACCTATCAACCACAACATATGGCTTAAATTGTAAGCACGGTTAAAATCCTGATAAAATGAAGTTGAAATCCGGATAATGGTTGACCGCGTGATAGTCCGGTTGCAGTTTTGGTTGAAGATATTAAAAGATTTCACCCAAGGACCAACCAACCTGACGTTCATCTGCCACTTTAACTAAAAAAACATGAAATTACTACTCTCATTCTAAATTAAACCCTGAGTTTCTAAACCAAAATGTTATTTCACTCTCAACCGAAATACTCCTTCACTTTATAAAGATTACAAACTTGAGCATTTTTTTCAAGTCCGAGGAATTGATGGAGGTCGAATGTCAATCAAGTTTAAGATCTATAAAAAACAATTCGATTTATGATTTACAAACTTAGTGTCAAGCTAATGTTGTTCTAGATTTTTAGGAGACACTTAATTTTGAAATGTCAGCTTGTTACTCGGGAAATCGAGTTATCGCATTATTGTATTATGTTATATTTGGTTGTTTGTTTTGAAAGTCGCTTAATTTTTAGGGTGAACCCAAAAAAAATGACCTACCGATCACCCGTAGTTATGGTTTAGGGTGAAAGGATCATCGGGTGAACGATTTCTTAGTATAGAACGGGTGATGGAAGTGGTACAACCACCCATCACCGGCCCATTTTCACCCCTACTATTACTAGTTTGGTATTTAGTGTGTGAATACAATACTTTCGGACTTTAGAATTGTGCAACAAAGAGTTTTAAAACTTTGTTTTGGTCTTGTCACATTAATTTGGGAACTCATTTCGGCATAAAGTAAAATTTTGATAATATAAACAGACAACTTAAAGAAATTGATGAACAAATTGAAAATTTTCATTAAAAAATATTTAGGTTTTTTAACCAACAAAAAAATGGTAAACTTAATATAGGCAATAAATAAAGGGAATGGTTGTTTGATTACTAATATAAATACTTGATGCAAAGAGTAAAAATAGCCAACTTACAACTTGACAACAAAAATACAAGCTTCCATTATAGAAAAGCTCTGGGTCGTAGAGACAAAAATATAGTAGTCACAATTACTAGAATAATGGATCAATTCTTTCAAAAGAAGAAAATATAAACAAAAAATTTATACATGACTATGAACATAGATTTGAGGCATCATTGATAGACCAAAATAAACTGGAGAAACAACTTAAAGTCATCCAAAACGAGATAACGGAAAATGAGAACATAGAACTAACAAAACCTTTCACTATGAGATGTAGCAATAATCACCAGGTCCGGATAACATGCCGGTAGATATCTATAAACATAATATTGGCATATCATTGGTCTTGTAATTATAAGAATAATCAAAAGTTTTTACAAAACTAAAAAAATCCTACAATAAATTGGTCATACTTTTATCACCCTTCTTTCATCGACAACTACGCATCGTAGACCAATTTACTAATTTATCAACAATTAATAAAAATATTATTAACAAAGACTCGTACCTCGGCGGTGGAAGAGCAAGATGTTGCATATCCTCGCAATGACCCTCCACCTAGACACGCTCCATGTTCACCGCCGAGATCTGAAACTGCTCTTCCTCGAGCGTCGCCGGAGACAATGCCGGTGGAGTCGCCGCCGTCGCCGGAGTGACTCCCCGCTTGACAATGCCCCGTCCCTCCCTCTTCTCCTAACCATCGTGGTGATGGTGTGGTGGTGGTGTTGTGGTGGCTGCTAGCGGTGAACATCGTCGGAGAGAATGAAAGTTGGTGGTGGTTTTTTGTTTGTGATGCGTACTCGTACCAGCCTTTTGCTAAAATGTTATGCAAATTTCCCTTTTTCTCGTACGGAAATCACCTACACGCACGCGTTGTGGATGTGTAGTTGTCTTTCACTCGTATGGAGAGTAACTACGCCTACGCTTCCAGAACGCATAGTTGCCTTCTGCTTAAATGTTAAGCGAAGATCAAATTTCAAGTACAACGGCTACGCTTCTCAGGCGCGTACCACTTTTCTCTAACGGATGTACATTTCAAACTACTATGGTTAGACATTCTGAATGCATTCCAATATGTTCCCTTTTTAAAATAAAAAATTGGTCTTATTTCTACATCTCCGCTATGCGTAGTCGAGTTTGTGTTGTGGATAACATGTTTCATAGATGGAAATGTAATGTTATCATCATAGTAAAAACGCTCCCAAAGGAATCGCTCCCACAAACCCTTATCTTTGCCGGAGGTAGGTCTCCCCGCCTCCTCCATCCTGCGTGGCCTCCCAGGCACCCCCCTCTCCATCCCCACCCACCCAGCATGGGCGGCTCAAAAAGATCCAAAAAGCTTTCCCTAAAACTTTCTGATCTAAACTACTGTTCTAGCCTTCCCCCCGAAACCCACCTCATAAGATCTAACAACGCCCGGTCATCGAAAGCTTCGACGTCTAACCCCCCGGTGATGTCGTTGGCTACCCTTTTCCCCCCACTTCCACCGTCTTCTGTTGGTATTCCCTCTGACCCTACCCCATCCATGGTGCCACCGGGAAGCCCAAGCTCTCTCCCCTCGGCGGCCAACCATGCTAACCCCCATACATCCCCTCCTGAGGCCAACTATGCAATCCCTCAAGCCCCCCTCAACCCTCTTGCGGCTTCTCATCTACGTTTGCCCTCTCCCAATGCGTTGGCCTTGGGAACTTCCACCTCTTCTGACACGCCGCCCATTGACATTCCCCACTTAACCCCCACGCCTTGCATTGTAAACTCATCCCACTTTAATTGCTCCAAGCCTGTTGAGATCCCCACCCCATCTTTTAAAGAAATCCTCATAAAGAACCCTACTCTTAAACACGTGCCGCTTACCTTCTCCCCAGGACTGGATAACGGTATTATCCCCTTCTCTGTTGATGACATAGCTGACTCTTTGACAAAGTGGAACCTTTCCCTTGGCGGGTTCCCCTTGGGTAGCCCTCTGGCCTTCCAACGAATGAATAGCTTCGCCTCTCATTCTTGAAATTGCGTTACTAAACCAAAGATCTTCAAGAATGATAAGAGAGTCTTTATCTTCCAATTTGCTTGCGAGGAGGACCTTAACGCTATTCTCCTTGGCATTCCTTGGATTATCAATGGTTCCACCTCTTTCTTGCTAAAGAAATGGTCCCATGGAATGACCCTCGACTATGCTAGCCTGTCTTCGGTTCCAATGTGGCATACTCTTCATGATCTCGACTATCGCTTTTGGTCGCCTCACATGCTTGCAAAGGTCGGCTCTACTATAGGCATTCCGCTCCTCACTGATAGTTGCTCAGCTTTGCATGATCGCCTCAACTATGCAAAGATCCTGGTGGAGATTTCGGCTTCAAAACCTCTCCTGTGGGAGATTACCTTTGCTGGACCAAATGGGGAGACTATCTTGCAGAAAATAACTTATGATTGGCTCCCGGAGCACTACCCTAATTGTCTCATCTTCGGACATTGTTGTAAGCCTCCAAAGCCTCATAGTGCTCGTCCCGCTACAAAGGTATACAAGCCTAACGCTCTCCCCACCTCCTCTAGACCCCCCTTCTCCCCACTCTGGATCCCAGTCACCGGGTTCCCCTACCTAACTCGTCGGCAGCCACAAAAACCTTGGACATGCTGACTATCCCATCTCTACCCACCCAAAATCTCACATCAACCCTAAACCCTCCCCCAAGTACCCCCCCCCC
>BSUD01000004.1:40913328-40982078 GCA_033239045.1 Fagopyrum esculentum | reverse complement strand
GATGCTTCTAATACCTCTTCTACAGACCCTTCCAACCCCCCTCCCTCGATCCCTCCTACCCCACCTACTTCCCACCCCCCCTATACAGCAAACCCTATGCAGCTCACATCAGACCACACCTTCCCCCTCTTGGTAAATGTCAAGGATGTTTACCTCGCTGAAAGCAATTAATGATGAATCTCAATGTTGGCGCATGGAACAATAGGGGACTAAACCACCCTAATAAGCAACAAGCAATTCGTGATATGATCAAGCGCCATAACCTTGATGTTTTTGCTATCCTTGAGACTCGTCTCTCTGACTCAAAGATGAACAAACTCTCGCTTCTCATCCCTAAATCAATTCGTGATATGATCAAGCGTCATAACCTTGATGTTTTGGCTATCCTTGAGACTCGTCTCTCTGACTCAAAGATGAACAAACTCTCGCTTCTCTTCCCTAACTGGATCCAAATCTCAAACTACTCACCCACCCACAAATGTAAAATTTGGGTTTGGTGGAACCCAATCTCTACTGACCTTAACCCTATCCTCTTCAACAACCAGCTTATCCATTGCATCATCTCATCACCCAACTCCCAAATGCTCAATGCTCCTTTGCTTGCACTTTTGTCTACGCTCACAACTCGCCTGATGAACGCGCTCCTATCTAGAGCAACATTGAGGCCATAAAACAGCTTAACAACAATGCCCCTTGGGCGATTCTTGGTGACTTCAATACCATTCTCTTTGAAAACGAGAAGCTCTCTAGTTGCGCTTCTAACTCTCAGGCCCTATCGTCGGAACTCTCTGACTGTTTTGCTTCAAACTCCCTCACCGATCACATCTTCTCTGGATGTAGGCTTACCTGGAACAACAAACAAATTACATCCAAAATATGGAGCAAGCTCGACGGGATCATTATAAACTCATCTTGGTCCAACTCCTTCCCCAACTCATCTGCCCTTTTCGACAACCCATTCATTTTTTATCACTCCCCGGGTATCCTCTCCCTCAACCCAAACCACTTTCAACCAAAGCGCCAGTTCAGATTCTACAACAATTGGGTCTGTCATGAGTATTTCAACTCCACTGTCTCTCACTCTTGGAACCTGCCTACTCACCGCGACAATGGTGATAGTATGAACATTTTATCCCAAAAGCTCAAACGTCTTAAATTCTCTCTTAAAAAGTTTCCAAGTGTGAGTTTGGAGGTCCTCTACTCGTCTGTTGAAGCCATCAAATCCTCCCTCTCCTCTACTCAAATAAACCTGCAAAACTTACCTCTTGACAACGCCCTTCTGGATGCCGAGAAGCGCCTTACCATTGATCTCAACCAAAAGATGAACTTGCTCAGATCGAACCTTGCTCAACTCCACAAGGCCTCTTGGATAAAAAACGGTGATCAATGTACCTCCTTCTTCTTTAAGAATATTTCTGCTAGAAGAGCGGCTAATATGATCAAGTTTCTCCAAGATCCAAACAACCCCGCCAGCGGGCCCACCCACAATCCCTCAAAAATAGCCACTGTCCTTCTCAAGCATTTCTTTGAGATTCTGCACCCCTCTACAATTCATAACCCACGTAACCTCTTTCTTGACTGCCGGCTTCCATCCATATCCCGGGAGGACAAAACCGCTCTTTGCAAGCCCTTCACTAAAGATGACATTAAAGAGACGCTTTTTCACATGGGCAATAAAAAAATCCCCTAGTCCGGATGGCTACAACGCCTTCTTCTTCAAAACTACTTGGAATACCATGGGTGATGATTTCTCAAATGTCATCTTAGACTTCTTCCAAAAGGGTCATTTCTCTAGCCAAATGAACCACACCTCGATTTCTTTTATTGCTAAACGCCCTAACCCCCTGAAAGCCTCTGACTTTAGGCCCATCTCCTGTTGCAATACCTCTTACAAGGTCATTGCAAAGCTCTTGGCCAACAGACTCCACTCCATCCTTCCTTCAGTTATCGGCAGATATCAAGGTGCTTTTGTAAAGGGCCGATCTATTAAGCACAACATTTTGATTTGTCAAGAGCTTTTCAAGAAGTACAACCAACATATAATATCCTCAAGATGTACTCTAAAACTAGATATTTCTAAAGCATTCGATACCGTTGATCACTTTTTCATCCTTAACTGCTTGAGACGAATGAATTCCCTGAGGATTTCGTTCAATTAATTGGTAGTTGTATCACCTCTCCTACCTATTCTATCAACTTGAACGGTTCTCTCCATGGGTTCTTCAAGGGTACTCGAGGACTCAGACAGGGCTGCCCCCTCAGCCCACCTCTCTTCGCCATTTCCATGTAGGTTCTTTCCTCAATGATCAATACAAGCACCGCTAACCCCGACTTCAATAACCATCCTAAATGTGCCTCCCCCCGCCTCACCCACCTTTGTTTTGCTGACGATTTGCTACTTTTTTGCAGGGGTGATCTTACTTCTCTAAACATTCTGAAGGATACCTTGGATCACTTTGGTCGTTACTCTGGCTTACTCGTCAACCCTACTAAATTTGCTCTTTTCGTTGGTGAACTCCCTTCTGACGATTGTACCCAGCTCTCTTCGGCCACTGGCGTGCCTCTTGGTGCACTTTCTTTCACCTACCTGGGTGTGCCCGTGGGTAGTAAGCGTCTTAACATCCGTGATTACTCTCCTCTCATTACGAAGCTCACTACAAAAATTAAATCTTGGAGTGCCAGATGCCTTTCCTACGCGGGGAGGAAACAGGTCATTCAATCTATTCTTATGTCTATCCATCTTTATTGGTGCAATGTTCTCCCCATCCCTATGATGATCATCCAAAAAATCAAAGGGTTGTTGCGTTCTTTCTTATGGTCGGGGAAGGCTTCTAGCGCCAGATCGTTGGTTTCTTGGAACTCTATTTGTAACTCCTATGCTGATGGCGGTCTTGCTTTCAAAGATATTCTCTCTTGGAACAAGTCTTGCATCTCTAGGCTCATCTACGACCTCGACCAATGTAACCCTATTGACAACCTTTGGTGCGAATAGACAAAGTCCAACATCCTCAAAGACGCATCAATCTGGTCCTATCCCGCTTCCTACAAGCACAGTAACCCTTGGAGCTCTATCATAAAGGTTAGGGACGAAATTCTCGCAGCCTGATCCAGCAACAACAACTTCATCCGAATCTCCGGTCCTAATGGGCGCTTCAAGACTTCTACGGCCTACGACATCTTCCGACAACCGCCTGATCCTCCTACTCACTATAACCTCAACATCATCTAGAAGGGATTAAATGTTCCTAAGTGCAGTTTTATCACCTGGTTGGCTAGTCTGCACCGTCTTCCCACCCTTTCGAAGCTTGCAAACTAGAACATCATTCAAAATGACTCCTGCAAGCTTTGTAGCCACTACGTTGAAGACGAGTCTCACCTCTTCCACCTTTGCAGGTACTCATGCCTCGTTCTTGACCTCATCTCCAGGTGGACGAGAACTCCCACCCTGCTTCCCTACAGACCCAACTTATGGGAGTGGTTGCGCTCCTTGAAGCCTAACAAGCATGATCTCATTACTCATGTTCGGATCTCCTCTATCTCGAGCTTCATTTACTTCGTATGGAAAGCTAGGAATGATCTCATTTACAATGACAGCTCTACTCACCCCTTCATCTGTGCAAAAAAATCCATTTGTGCTACCAAAACATTCACTGTCTGCACATGGAAAGATCGATCTCCCAACTCTATCATGCGGGCCAATATCCTGGACATTCATTTGAACTAATCTACTTGCTTTCTTTGTTATCTTGTTTTTCTAAGTCTAGGAGACTTTCTCTTGTACATTCTAGTTACTAATATAAATATTTTTCAAAAAAAAAAAAAAACATGTTTCATAGGCTACGAATAGAAATGCCAAAGATTATAAGCATCTTTACAAGCGGTTGAAATAAAAATCAGTAAGAAAAGTGTCTTTGACCCGACAAGCCGAAAATCACGGTATGAGTAACAAAGTAAATGTAAGCATGAAAGTAGTATTGGGGAAGAACGATCCAACCGTTGAAAAACTTTATGTGAAACCGTGTTGGTGGACCCATGACCCGCATTGGGGCTTTACCCGAGTCTGACCCGACCCAATATTTTAATTCACTCCTGCTAAAAATGGAGAGCTGTCACCTATGACAGAAGAGTAGGGCTCACGTGATGAACTTCTTTTTGAGGCCCAACATACGCAATAATGGAGACGCATGCATGCGATCTGAACCTATGATGCGCCCCATGTGAACCCTCCATTATATCGCCCATCTTCACCTGCTCTCTTCCTCTTCGTCGTATAAAGTCAAATATACACAGCTTTGCTTCAAACAAACAGCGAACAAAGAAGAAGATGAACAAGAAGAGCTCCCCGTTATCACTCTTTGGGCTTTGCATTCTCCTCCTCCTCCTCTTTGCCTCTAGTAATTATTACTAATCATCTTTAATTTAATTTAATTTATGTTTTCTCATCTGCAAATTAATTAGTTACATGTACTTAATTACAGATGATGAGATGGTGAAGGGTGTGGAGGGGAAGAAGAGGGTCTGCCAGTCACTCAGCCACGCTTTCAGAGGACCGTGTTTCCGGGACCATAACTGCGCCCTTGTCTGCCGGAATGAGGCCTTCTCCGGCGGCCGATGCAGAGGTTTCCGACGTCGCTGCTTTTGCACTAAGTTCTGTCACCCTGAGCCTTGACTCTTTTACTTTGGTTTAGCTTTACACTTTACTGTGTTTCAGTGTGACTCTGCTTCCTCATTGGTGTAATGGCATTTACATTATATGCCTTCAATTATAATGTTTGCCTTTTAACTTATCTTACTTACAATATGCACGTGACTGTCTTCACTTTAGGCTTTCTAATTTCTTTTTTCACTTTTTTTAGTTATATATTATTGATAACATTACTCTACAAAAAAATATATTAAGCATAAAATTAAAATTCAAAACATTTGTTTAAATTGATCAGTTAAGAAATAAAAGCAAAATAATTACAAAACTTAAATAATGACAACTTGATTCATATATTGGATATTTTCCACAATAGTAAAAAAACAAAAAAAAAAACTATGAAAGTAGATACCGATGAAAATTATTTCCAGGTTTGGAAAGACGCGTTGTTTAAATCATAGGTTTATATGAAGAAATCAAGGTTTGAAACATCGATTTTTAAATTAAAAAAAATATCTAAGGAAATCACATTTTTTTCTAACTAAAAAGCCAAAAGTGAAAGTTGTTCTTGATCTTTTCCGAATTTTTATATTTTAGTGGACTTTCCTAAACTTGTCGAACTGTTGGATTGAGAGCTGTGTGAGTTGGAAACCACCGTCTTTGTTTGTTTTTTTTTTTTTTTGAAAATTTAATGTATATTAGCTCAGAAGGGGATTTACATGGTCCAACTTGGAGACAATGTCCAACTTGGTTACAAGTGCATAGAGTGTTTGAGAAGTGGGAGATAGAGCAGTGAAAGAAAAGAGAAAAAAGAGAGTAGCAGACAGAAAGGACAGAAGCCAGACCCAACTACATCAGTTGGATGCCGAGTGTTGATGCCCAAGTAGTAGATTGGTTGGACCTGTCATTCCAGTGGTGTGAGAAGTGATTTTTAGTAGCTTGAATGATGTTATGAGCACACGTAGCTTCACTTGTGATCGTGTTGTTGTATGCGATGTCGTTTCTGGCCCTCCATATGAAGTATATGAAGTTAATAATAGCAGCGATTCTTACCATGGAGATGAGGCATTTCTTGTTGTTTTTGAGGGATCCAAGCCAGTTCCATAGGTTGTCCGAGTATGGAAATGGGGGAGGGATGTGCAGCCACCTTGAGACGAGATTGAGAGTGATGATGGCGACACAGCAATCGTGAAACAGGTGGGATTCGCTCTCAGGACTGCGCTCGCAAAGGTAACAGGTATCAATTTGTGTGAGGTTCCAGGCGCACAGTTTTGTACGGGTAGGGAGCCGGTGATGTGCAGCCATCCAAGCAATGAAGCAACCCTTTGGAGTGTTGGTTCTTCTCCATATATTGTTATATAGTGTAGGGTTAGCTGGATGGGGAAGTCGATGGATGAAGTGATAGGCCTTAGTTGTGGAAAATTTGCCGTTGGTCCTAACAACAGAAGAGATGAAATCAGGACCGGAGTGAGTATCTTGGATGTGTCTAATGAGGTCTTTGATTTTGATGAGGTAGTTCCACGAGAAACTGAACTTGTAGTTTTCCTCGCAATTCCAAACGGAGCGGTGCTTTAGAATATTGTTGCAAATCCAGGAGGTCCATAGATTATGCGAGGGAGGAAGGCTGTGCAGTTCAAATATCATCTTGGACATACAAGCCTTATTCCACGCCAGGAGCTCCTTAAAGTCGAGTCCTCCATCCGCCGTTGGGGAGCAAATAGTGGACCATGCGACTAACGCTCTCCTGCTGGAATCAGAACCCGACCAAAGAAAGGAGCGAAGCAGTCCATTAATCTTCATGATGATTTTGTGAGGGATAGGCAGCAGAGAACACCAAAAGTACTGGAGCGGAATGAGTATTGATGAAATAAGCTGCTTCCTTCCAGCGTAAGAAAGCTTCCGAGCACTCCAAGCATTGATTTTGAGCGTGATGCTGTTGATGAGTTTAACGAATTCTGCATGCCTCAGACGTCTACTTCCGATGGGTATGCCTAAGTAAGTGAATGGAAGTGTTCCAATCGGGATCCCAGTTAAGGATTCGATGGAGACAAGATCTTGTTGAGTAGTGCCCCCGAGGAAGATAGAGGATTTGTTGGCGTTGATTTTTAGTCCAGAGTAGAGACTAAAATAGTTGAGTGTGTTCTTCAGAATGTTGATTGAGCCTATGTCACCCCTGCAAAACAGCAAAATATCGTCAGCAAAACAAAGGTGGGTTATGGTGGGTGAGGAGCATTTGGGGTGTGGGTTGAAGTTTGGATTGGATGTGTTGGTTTTAAGCATGGATGAAAGCACTTCAATTGCAATGGTGAAGAGGGAAGGTGATAGTGGGCAGCCCTGACTGAGTCCTCTAGAGCCCTTGAAAAAGCCCTTAAGAGAATCATTGATGTTGATGGAGTATGCTGGGTTTGAGATGCACGCATCAATGAGCTTGATGAAGCTGATTGGGTATCCCATTCTACCAAGGCAATTGATAATAAAGTGGTGGTCGATCATGTCGAAGGCCTTTGTAAGGTCGACCTTAATTGCACATCTCGGAGATACATGCTTCTGGTTGTATTTCTTGAGCAATTCTTGGGCAATGAGTATGTTGTGTTTGATCGATCTGCCTTTAACGAAAGCACCTTGGTAGTTCCCGATCATATAGGGAAGTGTAGCATTCAGTCTCGCAGCCAGGATCTTAGCGATCACCTTGTAAGGTGTGTTGCAACATGAGATCGGCCTGTAGTCGGCTGGAACACTGGGGTTTGGTTTCTTTGCAATTAGGGAGATTGAGGTGTGGTTATAGTGAGGGGGTAGGGCTCCCGAATTGAAAAATGTGGTGATCGCCTTGGTGAAGTCATCGCCGGTAATACTCCAAGATTGTTTGAAGAAGAATGCGTTATAGCCGTCCGGACCGGGAGCCTTCGTATCTCCAATAGAGAATAATGCATCTTTGATCTCAATCTGAGTAACATTGCGGTTAAGCGAATCGGTCAGATCCTGGGGCAACGTGGGTAGTTGGCAATCAGGGAAGTGGTTGAGAGGATTAAGGACATTTGGAGGGTTTAGGATGCTAGAAAAGTGGGAGGTTAGGATATCTGAGATTTCATCCTGATCAAAAGTAGTTACGTTTGAATTTTCGAGGGGGTAACTGAGGCTTTTTATTGTGTTCCTTGCTCTTCTATTTAGTATCCCCTTGAAGAAGTAGCTACTGCATTGGTCGCCAAACTTGAACCACGCAGCCTTAGAAAGTTGCGCCAGAGTGTCCGTAAGTGTGTTTTGGTTGGTGCGGAGGGACAATAAGGTGCATCTCTCGAGCTGGATGAGAGCCTCATTGAGAGGATCGTTCTGCAGGTTGGTTTGGGTGGTGGCGAGAGAGGATTTGAGGCCAGTGATTGTTGTTTGGAGAGTCTCAAGTTTGGCACTTGGGAAGCGTTTCAGGTGGGGTTTCAGCCGCTTGAGCTTGTCTGTGAGAGAGATCATTGGGCATAACGTGGGATTGGAATCAGGGAAAGCCCAGGAGGTTGTGACCGTATTCAAGAAGCCTTCATGCTTAGCCCAGGAGTTATTGAATCTGAATTGACGGTGGGCATTGTTAGGTTTGGGGTTAATGGTGAGGATGGCAGGTGAGTGATCGGATATGTTTGGAGTGTCAAAGAAAGCGGTCGAGTTGGTGAGGTTGGTAGTCCAGGCATCGTTCACCACAATACGGTTCAGCTTACACCATATTCGGTTAGGGAATTGCTTGTTATTCCATGTCATTGTGCAGCCCGAGTAAGGTAGATCAGATAGGGAATTTTCAGTGAAGCATGAAGCGAGCTCATCCGAGTGAATGCTATTTGTGGAGGGACTCTCGGAAATCTTCTCATTTGGGGAGAGAATGGTGTTAAAATCTCCCATGAGAAACCATGGAACAGTCGAGCTAATCTGTTGAATGGTTGAAATGGCATTCCACATGGGGTAGCGCAGCTCAGCCGAGTTGTGAGCATAGATGAAGGTACCTTCTAAGTATGGGTTAGAGGCGGGGGCAGTGGGGTTTGTATTTTGTGTGGTGAGGGTGATAGAGCAGTGAATGAGTTGATTAGTTCTGAGGATTGTGGTGATATGTGTGGTGAGCGGGTTCCACCAAAGCCAGATGCGGCATCTGAATTCAGCGGAGAAGTTGGAGGTGTGTTTCCAGTTTGGTATGAGTGAGGAGAGCTGAGACATCTTGTTCTCAGTAAGCTTGGTTTCTAAGATTGCTATGATGTCAAGGTTGTGGGTTTTAACAATGTCGCGAATAGCCTGGTGCTTGCTGGGGTGGTTTAGACCCCTTATGTTCCACGAACATATGTTAAGATACATGAACAACATTTTGAGTGCATCCCGTATCCTTGATAGCGGGAGAAGAGGTCTGAGGAGGTGTGAGAGGTTTGGTAGCTTCAGGTATAATTGCTGATTCAGTTGGGGAGTGAGAGAGGGTGTTAGTCAGAGAGGGGGTTTGGGTAGCTGGGGCTGTGGGTGGGTGGGAGTGCCCAGGGACAACCAAGTCAAGCGAAGGTGAAGGTGAAAAGTTATCTGAAGGGTGAGTGTGAGTATGAGTGCCCTGGGAAGATTTGTTTTCCAGCAGAGCGTTTTGGGGCTGAGTTTCTGTGGTGAGTCTGTTGTTTGCTTTTGGTGGTGGGCTCATTGTGGTTGCGTTGGATTTGCCTTTTGTGTGTGTTGGTTTATGTATGAATGGTGTTTTCAGTCTTTGTGATTCATCAGGGGTGGGAAGGATTGGTTCCAAAGGCGAGTGGATGGAGCGAGAGCGAGTCACCTCATGGAGTTTTGTTGATGTTTGCTTGTTGTTCACGTACCTCTTGCATTTGTGTCCGAATGTGAGGCAGTCGGGGCAGTGGTCGGGTAGCCATTCGTACTCCACTTTCTGTTCAATTTTTTCCCCATCCGGTCCCATGAATATGATAGAGCGGATGAGAGGCGTGCTTGCGAGGATCTCAACGAGAATTCTCGCAAACCCCAGACGCTCTTGGTTGGCGGATACCCCATCAGTGAGGATAGGCACACCAATGCTAGAGCCAATCCTAGCTAGCATCCTTGGGGACCAGAACCTATAGTCCAGGCCGGGGAGTGAGATCCATACAGGGATGGAGGACAAACTAGAGTAGTCTAGTGCCATTCCGTGACGCCACCGCTTAAGAATGATGGAAGTGCTTCCATTGATAACATAAGGGCTCTTGAGTAGTATCGTGTTCAAGTCATCTTCGGAGGCGAAATGAAAGACGTACACTCCATTATCATTCCTGATCATCTTGGCTTTAGCAATGTGGTTCCATGACAGAGATGCGAAGCTCGACATTTTATGATAGGCCAGTGGGCTTCCAACAGGGAAACCAACCAGCGTCAGGTTCCATTTGGAGACAGCGTCAGAAATATCATCATCATTGAAGTGGATGATGCCTTGATTCTGTCCAGGGGTGTATTCGAGGGGGACATGGTTCCTAGGCAATGCATTTAATAGCATGCTTTTGAAGGAGCCGTTTGCATTTTCAAGGTGTTGGGGAAGCTGTAGGGTCGCGGTTGGTGGGACATGAGGAGTTAGGGCTGGTGTGGGCAGACTTTGTGAAGTCTCTTCCAGGTTTTGAGGAAGCTGAAGAGTCCCGGTTGGTGGGGCATGAGTAGTCGAGGACGGAGTGGACTGGGTTGGTGTGAGTTCTTCCTGGTTTTGATTGAGCTCAGGTTCCAGCAGAGTGGTTGAGACAGTTTTGACAGTTGTATCGACTGTTGAGTTTGATGCATCCGCTTGCACGAATGAGTTTAGCACAGGTTCCGGAGAAGCTGGAGTTTTGTAGGCTAGTGAGTGTGGGTTTTTTGTACAGTAGCATGCAGATACAGTAGGGTTTTTGTTTGTTGCTGGGAGGTTCTTTAGGTTGTTTTTGGCAGTAGCAGTGTTGGGTGTGAGTGGTGGGAAAGCGGTCTGAGATGTAATCTCAGGGGTCTTGTGGAGCGAAGGCATCCCAAGCCTGGAGTTGTTCGATCGGATCAGCTCTTCAGGCACCAGTTCGATAGGGCTAGGGGGGTCCGCTAATGAGATGTGGTTGTGTTTCGGACCCAGGTGTAGCTCCGAAATCTTGATTGATCGGTTTTTTGAACGTTTGGAGCCTCCCATGGGGGAGAGGGGGTGGTGGTGACAAGGTGGGGTTGGGGAGCAGCCTGGGGGCCGCTCAGGGGATGGAGCAGGCGAAGCCTACTCCGGTGGTTGTTTTCCAGTGAGAGAGAAGAGAGAGAAGAGAGCTTTTTGCATAAACCAAAGTTCATAAATCTTAATTATTCATATATATGCAACAAGGCTATACTAGATGGTTACTTTCAATTATTCATAAACCAAAGTTCACGAGTCATATATATGCAACAATATCTTAATTCATTATAGTGTGATTCTTGTTTTCTTCGATCGCTTCAATTATACATTTGTTTATAGTTATTATTGTTTCCTACCACTGTTGTCTTATTGCTTTCTTTTTAATTAACATAATCAATTACTAGTATCATTCAATAAGACGTAGTCTTTGAGAATTCGATACCAAATATGCTACATCAGATCGCATAATACTTGCGGGGGAGGTTGTTGCTACCATTTGAGAAAACATTGACGATCAAGTGTTTAGCGTTGTTGTCCAGGACTACTGATAGAATTGATTGATAACTAGTTCTTGGTTATGTTAAGTTGTTTTTATTCCTGAAACTTTTTTATTTTTGTTTTTTATTCACATTCTAGATTGGTGAATGCGAAGAGTCCGCAACCCTAACAAACTTCTCCCTCTTGACAACGAGATTGAGCACCCCCTCGTCTAACAAAAATCTACCAAGAAAGTCGTTGCAAGTCAAGCAATTGCAGACCAAAATAATCAACTTCTTGTTGTTGATCCATAAGCCAAAATTGATAGGCTCAATGTTGCGCTTACTTTTGAAAGGGTTCATCACCCTCAAACGTTGGACGCTAGGATGAATCCTAGACAAAGGGTGTCACACCAATCTTTTGTACTCCTTGCACTTGGAGGTCGAGACTTCAACCTTAGGATGAACACCATAAGACGGATCCAAAATGATCAATTCTCGGGAATGTTGAAGGATAACCCAAATCAACATTTGCAAAATTTTGAGAATATAATGAACACTTTGAATTATGATAACATTGCACTTTATGCCTTGAGAATGCGGGCATTTATTTTCTCTTTGATAGGAAAAACTGTAAATTGGTTGTGAAATCACCCTTTAGGTATGATGACATGAACTATGACCTATTTTTAGGCATGCATTTATGTAGATTTTCCCTTTATTTTGCATGCATTGACATACATTCATATCAATTATGTTTATTCACCTACTTTGCAAGAATAGAGGTCTACACAGCGTTTTGTTGCAATTGTAGGGAATATGACACATTTTGGATCAAAAGGGAGCATGAAAGTGCAAAGTGTCGAAAGGATAGCAATTGGACCACATTGGAGCATAAAAAGAAGCAAAACCCAGAGTGAACTTTGATACCCCAAAGTAACCTCTGATACCTCAGAGCGGGCTTTGATATCACATCTCGACCGAGATAGTCCAAGGTCAACCGAGATGGACATAACAGAGAGTCACCTGGACCCACATCTCGACCGAGATGTTTACGCTGGGCTCCGATACCGCCAGAGTGGGCTTTGATACCAGCGGGCTCAACATTCTTTTTTCGACCCAAAGTTCTAGGGTTTATCTTTAAGGCTGTAAACCCTAGATTGTCTTCCTATAAATATCTCTTATAGCCTTCAACATTGAAGAGCAGGACCGGTCCTTGTTTCCTTGGTGCTTGGGGAAATTTTATTTTTGGATGCCCTTAACTAACATTTATCGATTTACAATTGGCTTTATACTCTTTTTTAGGGGTTTGGAACCCAATGGACTCATCCCAATCCGATTTTATTAGATATAAAAATATTATCATAAGTGGGTATATAAAACCAAAATCCTGTTTTATAAAGTAAAATAAATCAAAACCGAATTCTGATACACATGACTAAACATGTTATATGTGTGCGTCTTATTAGTCACTAAGTCAATTTATATCGAATTTAAGGTAAATCTTTTCCATCACAATAAAAGCAAGACGAATAAAGAGATGATATAGTAAACTATGTGGAGAATGAAGTGAAGTTTTTCTTTATATATATATATATATATATATATATATATATATATATATATATATATATATATATATATATATATATATATTAAGGGAGAGAGGGAAAAGTTCTAAAAATTATTGTTTAAAAAAAAAGTTAAATAAAGATTAGAATAAAATATTAAACAAATGAAATTAATTTTGTGTTTTGGAGATTTGAAAAATCTAATACAATTAACCTTTTTTAATCTAATTTTATTTTAAAAAATATAAATATAAATGCACGTGGAAAGAATACCATACTAGGCCCTCATAAATGCTCTCCTACAAATTAAACACAACACCTTTGTTTTAGTCAATTTATATTTTTTTTAGCAGATTTGGTGCCCTGAATTTAATGGGGCCCTGGGCTACGGCCCACACCGCCCAGTAACAGGGCCGGGCCTATTGAAGAGGACTCCCCACCGACGTGGATTGACACCCCACGAAGGACGGCTGATTTTAGACGGAAATAAGATTGGATCTAAGATAGATCAGAAGGAAGGGTAGGAAGACGGCTATTGAAGGAAGGATTTCTTAGGGTTCAAGGAACCTTGAATTGTGAGGATTTTCTTGGGGAGTATTTGCGATTTTGTTATCATTCTCTTTTTGGAACACATTATTGATACTATTGATTTGTTGTTTACTTTGATTATTGGAACGTCTTTGTTGATTGATTATTCACCTTTTCTTGATATTCTTGATGTAACTGATATTACTTTGATAATGATGATTGTTGGCTAAACCCCTGCGATTCTAGGGTGATTAGTTGAAGGTTGTGGTGTAGAAGGTGAAAGAATGAACCTTTATCTGAGTGGACCCTGAAAGCTTGATTAACCCTAATCTAAAACCCGTCTCGGGCTGTTCGTTGAGCATCTCGACCGATATTGATATAGAACAACACGAGATCGCCCACTGCTTTGCAGAAACCGAGTTTAGGTTATAGTTTGTCAAATCCTATGCTTGTTGCACCTTTCTTGGTTTATAGACAAGCCTAGGATGAGACTTACCCGGTGATTCCTTTGTTTGTATACCGATGATGATGAGTGTTAGGTAATAAAGGTTTATCCTTTATTAGGGTTTGAGTGTGTCTTCATCCTACCTTTGAGAGTTAACCTGAAACTTACCCGATGATGATTAGTTTTGTACCCTTAGGTGAGTGATGTTGGTTTGAGTATTCTTACCTTCCCTTAGTTCCTTGAGACTTACCCGATGATAGGAGCTTTAGTTTGGGAAAGAGGGTAGTGAGACTTACCCGGTGATCTATCCCATCGTTGAAACATCTTCCCTCAGCAAACCTCAGCTTTGTCCACATTACCTTTAGAATTCTTGAGTCAAAACCACAACTGGATACTATGATCTTTAGAATATGCATTTCCTCATCTTGCTATACATCTTGTCTTTTGCTTTTGATCAGTACCATTGCATGCTTTTGAAGTTAGTTTGCTTTACTGTGATTATTCTCACCGATTCCCTGAGATCGACTCCGGAATATAAGTCCCTACTACGATTGATCCATACAATGTGGGTTCGCTTTTGAATAGGTTTATTATTCAGATTATAAATTTAAAGCTTTGTCTGCACATACCTTTTGGAGCGAACAAGGTACTTTTGCTAATTGGGAGGTATTAACAACAACTTTCATGAGCAAGTATTTTCCTCCCGACAAGACTGCTGAGATTAGGGAGAAGATTTTCCATTTTGAAATGGAAGCTAGAGAGAACTTCCATTCCGCATAGGAAAGTTTTTAATGAGCTGCTGCATTCATGCCCTCACCATGAAATCGAGAATGGAGAACTTCTAGAATATTTTTATAGTGGGATGAACTAGACTACTAGGAATTTGGTCGACAACACAAATTTCCCTGGATTCACAAGGATGAATGAAGATGAAACTTGGAACAACCTTGTAACTGTTTCTGAGCATACATAAAAGTAAACCAAGAAATGCAACAAGACACGAGGTGTCTACAATATCAAAGATGATGACATGATTGACAAGTTTTATGAGAATGTGCAAGCCTCCTTGAAACTTGTTGATGGTCATACTACTTTCTCAATCCCTAATTTAGATACTAATATAAACTATCAATTTTGCAAGGGCATGTGCAATGAGATAAAGGATTGTTCAACCTTCAATGAAGACATGATATATTATGAGGTCATGGAACAAGTCAACTATTTGGGAAATCAAAGAGAATGTCAAAGAACGCCTATGCAAGACCTCCCTTCTAACATGTGAATTTTCCATCATTTCTTAGGAGAAATTTCCTGCTCAGAGATCCCATCCCTGATCAAGCACCAACTCCTACACAAGCTAGAACATCAACCACACAAGATCAAATTTTGGAGAGGCTCGTCAATGGACCGCAAGCACTCGTTGGATCAATATGAGACATCACGAACTCGATCATGAGTATAGATAAAAAAATTCAGCATGATGGAAACCACTATTGAAGTGCTTGGAAAAGGACATAAGATGCTAAAAACTCAAGCTGTCCAACTCAACCAACAACTTAAGAAGGCTCAAGGAAAACTCCCTACAACCAAATAATCAAATCCTAAAGGAATTTGTGTTATTATGATATCATGTTTTTATGCTATCTTTGTAGATGTATTTTTTAGTGCTTTTCTTAGTTTTGCATGAAAAAGACATTCACATTTTTTTATGCTTTAAAGTATCAAAGTGTAACGTCCGGAATTTTTATTCCGGCTAGTGAGTGGGTTAGCAACCACAGGCGTGGCTCAGTTTTTCCATAGGCACGATGTGCAGAGTGACGGGATTTCACCTCGATCCCATTCCGACCCTTCGTTTGGGTGAGTGACCCTTCGTTTTAGGGAAACCGACCCCTCATTACCCCTCTATTTGCTTACCCCTTAGCTGGGTTCTCTCTCTCTCCTCCCATTTGTTTCACGTGACTTACTTCTCCTCTAGCTCCTCTCCTTTCCTTTCTTTTGCTCCACCTTATTCATTGGATCTTCCACGGCCCTTCCACCTTTGTTTGTGTGAGCTGCTCCTCTTGGATACGAAATGGAGACAAAGGATCCGAGCTATACCGTTATCGGTAATCTTCTTCTTCCTCTTTCATCTTCTCCTTCTTCCTCAAGCTTCAATGGTGCATGGACCCTTACTCTTTTCCCTTTTGGCTTGTTTGTGAGTGGATCATGTCTAGGATGGTTGTTTGTGTATGGATCCAAGTGATGGATGTTCTGGAGCCAAGCAAGGGAGCTAGGAGACCTTGGAACATCAAAGAACCAGTCGAAGAATCGCTCGAAGATTGCCTTCTAAAGCTTGACCGCACCCGCGACTGGACAGCGCCGCAGGGGCGGCCACTGCCCTGAGCCACAAGGGTGGCCAGCCCAGGCCATAGGGGCGGCCACTGGCTCAGCCTGCCCTCCCGTGCGGTCTTCTTCTCCTCTTCGCGACTATGCTTCCTTCCTTTCGTGCCGCGTCTTTTCCCCAGTGAGTATCCTCCCTTGAGCATGTGTTCCTTGCTTATCCTAGAGTGTATTCATGTTAGAAGCATGCTAGGATGGCTTTAGATAACCTTGTGGAATGCCATGTAGTGGCCTTGGACCATATATGAGTGGTTGAGGTTATCGTTGTTCTTGGACTTGTTGAGTGTTGGGGCTTGAGTTGGTCATCATGTCATGAGTATATGGTTGTCCTTGTGAGGCTCGTGAGGCTTTATTGGTTGTGGTTACACATCGGTTGAGGTTGTGAATATTAGGACGAGCGTATCCTATCTTGTGCTTCGCTTTTTGATCTTGCGAGAACTTTAGGTCTAGAAGTCTAAGGACTTCTAGCATGCGAGAATGTTATTGATTGTTGTTCCTTGTCTTGAACATGATTTGGTTATATTCCTACGTGAAATGTGATTCGGTTGATTGTTGGGACGAGGTAAGTCTCCGAACTTACTGAGCTCACTTTTATGCATTATTTGGATATATGATGGTAGTGTGTGCTTTGGTTTTAGTTATAATCATGAAACTGGATTAGGACGACTTGGTTATATATATATATATATATATATATATATATATATATATATATATATGTTGTTGGCCCATTGTTTATTATTGTCGGGTGGTGACATCACTACCCAGCTCCCGATGGAGACTAGGAAGTTCTCTGCACCAGGCCATACATGGTATACGGGCGGGCTTCTTCACCACTCCACATGGTATACGGGAAGAGCTCCGCACCACTCTTGTTGGTTACACGGGGACAGAGGCGAGAGTTATAAGACTCTCATGTCACACTTTGGAATGAATGGAAATAGTATCGGAATGACTTAAATGAGAGGATAAGAATCTGATTGTATGTATACGAGCATGATGTGTGTTATGTGTACTTATGTGTGTGTTTGTGTCCTTGCTATCTCTATAATGTCTAGAATGTGAGCTAACGGTTTTATACCGATTGTTGTGGTTGATGTGCAAATCAAGTCTAGCCGAGTGATCCGGTGGAGTGGGCAGTCGAGGTTCTATAAATCATAGGTCGAATTTGGGGGATTTGAGTCCGTGTTTTGTTGTTATATATTTGTGCATTGTTGGCGGCGTTGTATATACAGCTTTGTCTTTCCTTTCTTATGTATTCGGAAATCATATCATTGCATTACATATATTTTTTGGTTTGGCCTTTATTTGTGACCGGTGAAATTATTGTCAGGATAACGGTTGGGACTCATTGTGAGGTCTCCGCCCGTAGCATCCCAAGTCCCGCAAATTCAGGGTGTTACACGAAGAATGTCTACTCCCCATGTGCTTTGTGTTTTTAGGTGTTTTAGGTCTAAATTGGAGCACAAAGGACTAATCTAAGGAGTACTCACCACCACCACCACCATTATCATGGCGCTAAAGAAGCAAGGAAGCAAGGAAAACAATGAGCAAGACAAGCAAGAAGCCCATGAAGAGGACCCTCGAGTTTACAAAAACAAAAGGTAAGAAGACTTAGAGACCCCAACTAAGAACAACTCAAGTTGAAAATGTCAACCTAGGTCGAGTTCACCTAGGAAACTCGAGCTAAGAAGACACAAAACTCGACCAAGGAAGACAAATAACTCGGGCAAGGAAGACATTTATTCAACATTGGTCTAGTGAGCCAAAAAGTTGACCTAAGAAGAAGAAGAAGAAACTGGAGCAAAGAACACTTTTCAGGAAAATATTGCACTTACCTTGGGTAAAAATGGAAACCGAGCAAAAAAGCACAAATACTCAATCAAAGAAGCACAAAAACTCGAGCTATATATGTGGCGGTGGAAAAACTCGATTGGGGAGCTCTTCGACTCGACCCAAGGCAACCAAAAACTCGACCTTCCTACTTGGCGTGGGCCACTTTTGCAACTAACTCACATTTGACGTGTGAGATTGATTAGATCATTCTAGAATTAGGGACTACAAATTTACCTTATAAAGAGAGGACATGATTGTTTGTATTTGATATCATCCAAGAAACAAAATAATTATCTAAATTCTCTTTTTAAGTTAGCCGATTTGAAGGAAGAAGTAGAAATGTTCTTGAAGTTTTTCACAAATCTCTTCACTAGATCCATTTTCAATCTTGTTTTGGTCATAACTATGTATTAGTAAGTCCAAATCATTCCATTCTTTTCCTATATTCATAATTTTCAATCTAGTTTGTCACCATGGTATCCATTTCAACTGTTTGTGTTATTGAATTTTTGGTCATGAGTGAGTAGTCACCTTACTAGGATTTGGGGTGAAAACTCCAAATCAGGCTAGCATTGTCTTGATCTATATCGTGTTTATAAAAATATGGAGAATCAAATACATATTTAGTATCATATAGGAGTTCTCTAACCCATTTGAAAGTTAATCCTTGTTTGATCTTATTTTGAATGTCGGATGCTAGATTCTTCATAATCTAGATTTTCCATACCACATTGTATATTTTCAAGCATGAATGAGTGTTTGTATAGATTAATCATCTTAGATGAGACTTATAAGTAGTTATACGGTGATTGTGCAATGTTTGAGGCCTATGATGCTTGAATGGTGTTAGTTATGGCCGTGAGGATGGCTAAACACATTTGCCATGTGAATGTACAACTATCACTATGTCGAATTGTCCAAGTAAATAGCAAACACCATGTGATGCTTGCTGTATCGACCAAAATTTTGATTCCGGATATCCAAGGCATGAAGGTTGGAAACACTCGAGGAGCTAAGAAGAGGCAGCCGCCGCGTCCGACCTTCACCGCGGTCGTGGTGGCTACGGTCCCGGGTCATTATGACTGCGGTCGCCTCGATACAACAGATCGGCCCCTATTTTTTGTAACAATCGTGATCTTTTCAGTTCGTGGATTATCATGACCTTTGTTCTTTCCTTAGAAGCGTAACTATCTTTCCCCTCTATAGGTTTCAAACCCTAGCAACCTTCTATCCCTTATTAACACAAACACCTTTCTTTTGTTCTTCTTTTCCCTTCTCCTCTCCTCTCCTATTTTCACCCTTGTCTCGTCAATCCTTCAATCTGAACATGGATATCTGAACGCAACAACGCAAGCACTTCCCATATTAGGCAACATAAGTTTTGTACCCATCGGGAGGAAGGTACCATTCCTCTCAAAATAGTACATGAAGGAGAGCTTTCATTCGATTCCAGGCATGGACAACAGACAAACCAACAAGAAAGTAGGTTCCTTTTCTTTGCTCCATCTTACTCCCGATCACGTTGCTTCTGGTCTTAAGTAAATCTTCCCCTTTCTGCACGAGAACGGAAACGACAACAACCTAGTCATTGCACCATGTGGTCATGGCCATCCATCCCCGCGGTCATGGCTTCATAATCCGCGGTCGTGTAATTCGTCTAAAAGGTTTCTAAGTTCGAGCATTCAATTATAGAAACCGATCTAGGTATGTTAAATCCTTCCTTTCCGCCTAATATTTTGAAAGGTTATAGTTGGAACATGGTGATGAGACATAACAGAAATAGAGTGAATCTCGACTAGTGGTTTAGAGGTAGGGTTCTTTCGAAGTTGAGTTCTTAGGATGTTAGGATAACGTCGAAATATGTAAAGTGTAGGCAAATTGTTATGATACAATTTTTGGACCTTTTTCATGAAAAAGATAGATTATTCTGATGGGCTTGGAATGTTGGTAGGTTGTTGGGTTAGACTTGGGATGTGTCATAATTATAAATTGTGTAGGACGACTTGTATATTTTAATTACCAGTGTATGTATAACAGGTAGTGGCATCACTGCCTAGCTCTAGCATGAGTCTAGGAGGTTCTCTACGACCAGTCCATACATGGTATACAGTGAGATGCATAGGATCCATTGCCAATAGAATACGGGGTTGGAGGTGAAGGTCGGTAGACCTTCGTGCCACACAATAAGTTGAATTAGAAATGAATAACTTAATACAAGATTAATAAATTGATTTTTGTGTAAGCATGATGTGTGTTTCATTTTTGCAATGATGCGTGTATGTACTATTGTAGTTCTTATATGTAGGTTGTTAGCTAATGGTTTATCCGATGTTGTAGATGCCTTGCAATACAGGATAAATGCCGAGTGATCCGCACGGAGTGGTCAGCAGGGTTCCCCGTACATTAAAAGATGGGATTTGGGGTCCTTATATTTCAATCTTTCTTTTTGCATTTGTCATTTCAGATTGTCGTACTGATGTGTCCTTGACTGAGAGTCTTTCTTTTTGGATCATGACATTCTTGCATATTATATTTATTTGGTTTTCCCTTTTTATTTGTTCCTTGTTATAAGATCCGGTGAGATTGTTGTCAGACTAGGGTCAAGACCGACTATGAGGTCATAACCCATAGCGCCCCGAGTTTTGAAAATTTTGGGTGTTACAACATGGTACAAGAGCCCTAGGTTGACAACAATGGCACTTGCAATCTTTTGAAGGGCCGAATAAATAAATAAACAAAACCCGAAAGGGATGTGAGTTTTCTAAATAAAATTTGTTTTCAAATCATGTGCATAGTTGGGATGAGATAGAAAGTATCTGGGACCACCACTACTTCCGTAGATCTTAGCAACTTTGCTTTTTATATTGAATTTAAATTTCTCGTATTAGTTAGATTTATCTTGTATCTTATTTATGATACCTCGTGCAGATGACACGTACTAAAGCGACATTCGTTGTGGGACGAGGTAGAGATCGTCCATCTCTTCTTCCTGTTGGGAGAGGTAGGGGTGAAAGGAATCTCGTAGTCCGAGGCCAAGGCCGAGGAGGTAGCCCTATAGTAGCGAGAGATCAGGGTCGAGTTCCCCTAGATGAGCCGCTAGTAGTAGATTGGCAGATGATAGGACTGAGGAGATTGATGAGAGTATAGCTCCCGAAGTCGGGAATGAGATTCTTGCTAGAAAAGACCACAGATAGAGCAATCAGCTGAGTCGAGTCGCATCTCGTTGGGAGCGAACGAGTTAAGAGAGTACGTCCAGTAGGTAGTAGATACATCTAGGACGGGAGGACGCATTCTAGATCCTTGGTACTTACAAGGTCTATTGAGGTGTCACAAAGAGTACCTCCGGTGCAAGATGCACGGAAGAGAGTAGCTGAGGTCGTCAAGGCTTGGAATTATCAAAGAGCACCGATGTCAAATTCACGGTTAAAGACTTTCAACCACATACGAGTACCTCACTTCGACGAGAATTCAGTAGATGGAGCACTTGTCGGGACACGTAGAGATTGCTTTGGAGTCGATCCGTTGCCTAGAGGATCAGCGGGTTGAGCTGGTGCAGACTCTATTTAGAGAGCAAGCACCTTACTGGTGGAGGACCGTCCGCAGCGGGGTGACATGATTTGAGTAGATGATGAGTCTTATACGAGAGTAGTTCTGCCTTGCCGCGCCGAGGAAAGAGAGAATGTGGGACTTCTTTGAGGCAGAATTTGAGGATGTTCTGATTGCGGAGGCGATTAGGAAGATCTATGAGGTGTTGATACTACTTGGTCTGGCTGCACCTCCGGTAAATCAACACGTGTACTTGTTTTTTGGGAGATGTAGAGAGATTACCCGCTCCTATCTTGCGGATTTGAGTAGATGATGAGTCTTATACGAGAGTAGTTTTTCCCTGCCACACTGAGGAAAGAGAAACTGTAGGACTTCTTAGAGGCAGGATTTGACGATGTTCCGATTGCGGAGGCAATTGGGAAGTTTATTGAGTTGACACTACTTGGTCTGGCTGCACCTCCGGCAAATCAGCATGTACTTGTTTTTTGGGAAAGGAGAGAGATTACCCGCTCCTATCTTGCAGATTTTTGTTGTTAGTCGCTACTAGACTACTAGGATAGGGCCTCAGCGTATGAGAGAGACAGGCAGGTCCTAAGAGAGTTGCTCGGTCAGGTGGACAGAAGAAGCGGTAGCGAATAGGGCATAACGGTACTAGTATTGGAGCTTCTGGATTTGGACGAGGTCAGGTACACGGACGACCGAGTCATAACCCTAGAACTCATATTCAGAGAGGGAGAAACAGTGCCACAATTGTGCCGGTTATGGACACATCCGACTTAATTGTAAGAAGCCACCAGTGACATGCTTCACGTGCAACAAGCCGGGACTTAGGGCTATATTCTGCCGTCAGGTCAAGGCTCCATCATAATAGGGTTCTTCCCTTGCAGGCGCTCCGGGAGGCGGATAAAGACCACCACAATATTAGGCTCAAGGCCAGCAACAATAGTATCAGGCCCCGGGCAACCCTTCTCCAAAAAGTTCCATGCAACGACATGGTCGCGTTCGAGGACGTGGTAGTAGTGCAGTTGACACCGGATGAACTCAGGCTCGAGTGTTTGAGTTGAGGAGCGTTGACCAGTCATCCGCACCTGCAACTACAAGTACTATTTGGATTAAAGATTTCCTTGTTAGAGTTCTTTTTGATACTGGTGCTACACATTCCTTTATTTTTCCGATGGATGCGTAGATAGGTTGTCCTTAGTTATAGTGAAAGGGGAACCTTTTATGTACGGTTACCAGACGGGGGTAAAATTAGAGGTTCCCGAGAGATCAACGATTGTCCCATTCGCTTGGATAATCGAGACTAGTTAGTGGAATTGCTAGTCACGCGCTTAGTCAATGAGGACGTTATTTTGTGGATGGATTAGATGGAGAGACATGGAGCAGTATTGAAAATTGGTAGGAGGATTGTGACTGTAACCATCGAGGTAGGTCATGTGGAGATATTCCAAGGTTGGAACCTCGGAAAGTCGGGTGCAAGATATTCCGGCAAAGAACAGTCCGAGATTTGTGTCTAAGGTTATTTATAAGGGAGATCTCTATGTAAACTAAGAAAGATACCTTTAAAAGAAAATCTAGAAAAAATATCTTTTTAAGATAATCCCAAAAAAAACATAAACCAAAAATAAACAATTACCTTAAATAATGTTTAAGAGCCTTTAAGGTAATCAGCAAAAATATAATCATTGGCTGGATCTTCAAGCGCAGGTCAGAGGCCAAATCTCGGGTGGTAATCTCGTCCGAGATTCTTGGGAATGGACCGAGATTTCTTCTCTGAGACTCTTTCTTCGTTCTATCCTTCTTCGTTGCTTGATGGGTCTTCTTGGTCGTGGCTTGGCTCTTCTATTACAGTCAGTAATGTCACTAAGGCTTCCTAAGAGCTAGTAAGGACTCCTTGAGTGTACATGTTGTAAGTATACTTGTAACTTCATCTTAAATAGCCTTTTCTCTTGAAATCATGATTGTTCCTTCCATGATAGGTTCCATGATAGGATCCGAAGAAGATGTAGCTGGTTTGTTCTTCAATGCTTTAGCTTGTGATCTCGTAGTTGGTCCTTGATGACGTGTTGGAGATGGTCCCACATCAGACTCCCCTTCTTGAGATGGATTCGTCCTCAAATCATCAACATGCTCATCTCTAAACTCGTAAGGACTCAAATCTCCGACATTAAAGATGGGACTTACACCATAGTTAGCTGGAAGTTCCAGGACATAAGCATTGTCGCCAACTTTCCACTTCACCCTAAATGGTCCATCTTCTCTTGGAGACAACTTATACTTCCTCTTCTTTAGAAATCGTTCTTTTCTTAGATGCAACCAAACTAAATCTCCGGTTTTGAACAACATCTCCTCGCGATTTCGATTTGCTTTTGAAGCGACGTTTTTCCCTTTTTGCTCCTGCCTTAGGCGCGTCTTCTCATGTAATTCCTTAATGAACTCCACCTATTTTTCTGCAATGAAATCTACTCGCTCCTCTTGACGCAACGGTATAAGATCAAAAGGAGTCATAGGATTCACTCCATAGACACACTCAAAAGGTGTTAGATTAGTAGATTTTCAACATCCTTAAGCATGTGAGGCCAAAAGAAATGTAAATGAAGCATATGATAAGTTTTATCCCTTCCAAAATGTCCCATTAAACCTCCCATATGCACCTCTTCAACTAATAATAATCGGAGAGAACATCTAGGAATACAAACTTTATCCTCATGGAACAGAATTCCTTCGAAAAGAAAATACTTGCCTCGCAACAGTGGTAAATTTCGGTCTAAACTCGGCCGAGATTCTTGGAAGTTGGCCGAATTTACACTGAATGTAAATGTCACAAAAATCAACATCCTCCTCGTATACCTCTTTGATATAATGGAACCCTAAGACCTTAGAATCCGTGTTACTAATCAAAGTGTACCTCTTGGAAAGGGCATTAGCTACAACATAATCCTTTCCCTTTTTGTATTTAATAACGTAAGGAAACTTCTCAATGAACTCCATCCATCTGCCGTGTCTCCTATCCAACTTATCTTGACTTCGAAAATGCTTTAAAGACTCATGATCAGTTCTAATGACGAATTCATTAGGCCAAAGGTAATGTTCCCATGTCTTGAAAACTTGTAATAAAACATATAACTCCTTATCATAGGTAGAATAATTCAAGCATGAACCTTTTAATTTCTCACTAAGTAGGCTAAAGGCTTACCTTCTTGCATGAGTACTCCTCCAATACCACTACTTGAAGCCTCACATTCTACTTCGAAGGGTTTGGTGAAATCCGATAGTGCAAGAAGAGGTGTGTTTGATAGTTGCCTCTTTAGTTCCGTAAATGCCTTCTCTTGCGCTTTTTCCCACTCAAACTGTACTTGCTTCTTCGTGAGATGTGTGAGAGGGGTTGCGATGGTGTTGGAATCCTTCACGAAGTGCCTATAGAACGTCGCCAATCCATGGAAAGCTCGCACATGCCCAACGGTGGTAGGTGTAGGACATTCTTGGATTGCTTTGATCTTTTCTTTATCTACTTCAAGGCCTTTTGTTCTTACTACAAATCCAAGGAAAACCACTTGATTAGTACTATATTCGCATTTCTTAATGTTAGCATATAGAGATTCAGATCTAAGAGTTTCAAGTACTTCCCTTAAGTGATTTTCATGCTCCTCAATGGATTTACTATAGATGAGGATGTCGTCGAAGTAGACATCCACAAACTTTTCAATAAAATGGTGTAAGACATGATTCATTAACCTCATAAAAGTACTAGGAGAGTTAGTCAAACCAAAAGGCATTACCAACCACTCATAAAGTCCAAACTTGGTCTTGAATGTCTTCTTCCATTTGTCTCCCTCCCCTATCCGGATTTGATGATATCCACTCTTAAGATCGATCTTGGAAAACAAGGTGGAACTGCTAAGCTCATCTAGCATGTCATCTAATCGAGTAATGGAGTGCCAATACTTGATGGTGATGCTATTGATTGCTCGAAAATTAACACACATCCTCCAAGTGTTGTCCTTTTTGGGTACCAACAGAACAAGAACCGCACAAGGACTCAAGCTCTCACGTACATAACCTTTGTTCAAAAGGTCTTTCACTTGATCTTGTATTTCTTGACTTTCATGCGGACCCATTCTATAAGCAGGTCGGTTACGAAGTGATGAACCTGAAATGAAGTCAATCCGATGCTCAATACCTCAGAATTGAGGAAGACCGATAGAAATCTCATCCAGAACTACGTCTTTGTACTCATCTAAAGCCTGTAGAATGTTTGAAGGCAAAGTGGTCTTCACTTCATCACTTAAAGTCAATAGGCTTTTATATAAACTCAGTAAAGAAAGATCTAAAGGAACATAATCATCAAGAAACTCCCTTTTGGATGATAGAAGGGTTTGTTGATGTCCTAGAGGAGAAATCTCGAAAGGGTTACAGGGATCTCGGCCGAGATTTTCTTGATCGGGCAGAGATTGTTCACTGGAACGTGTCTGGCCATCAAATCTCGGGGGAGATTTCGACAATTTTCCCGAGGTTTCTTCTTTGAGGGTTAATTCTTGTTCCTTCTCCTGGCGTTTGTCCTTCTTTTTTTTCGTAATTCTCAATAATCTCTAAAGGTGTCATAGGCTTAAGAGTAATTAAGTTCCCATTAAACTCAAATGAATGTTTATTAGAAAAATCATCATGTGTCACCTTCCTATCAAATTGCCAAGGGCGGCCTAACAAAATATGACATGCTTGCATCGGCACAACATCACAAACAATAATATCTTCATATTTTCCCAATGTAAACACAATTCGAGCCTGTTTGCTTACTTTTAATTCCCCACAATCATTCATCCAATGCAATTTATAAGGTCGAGGATAATAGAAAGTAGGGATTTGCAACTTAGTGATCAATTCCTCACTAGCAATGTTGCAACGACTACCACCAATAATAATCATATTACAAACCTTTTCTTAAACAAGACATCTAGTATGAAAAAGGTTTTCACGTTGATTATCCTCACATGGAGCAATTTTAGCATGCAAAATGCGTCTAGCAATTAAAGAGTCACCATGCTCATATTCATAATCGCTATCACTATGGTTATCGTGCTCATGCAATGAATTGCTATGTTATGATGATGTTCATTTTCTTTTTCGGTTTCATATTTCCCTTGTTGATTTAGAATAGAACCCTTTTATTAGGAAAATCTCGCATGCAATGACCTCTACCTTGACATTTAAAGAACACAATGTCTCTAGATCGTAAGGTAGAGTTAGAAGTACTCCCTTTGTTATCCTTTGAAGGCTCATTCAAAGGAAGAAACTGAGTGGAGGGCTTATGGACTGTGGAATCCGGAAGGATTCTCTTTTTGATACCATGTATTATAGTCTATATTTTGGGATTGGTTTGGACGTTTTATCTTGATAAATCTGCATGTATGGATGTATATTCTTTGATTATCATGTTGTTTTGTTTACCTTTGCAAGAATCGAGGTCTACACCTAGTTTCATTGTGATTGTAGGGAAAATGGCACGTTTTGGAATAAAGGAGTCATTGGAGCTACATTATGGAGCATTGAAGAGCTACAAGAAAGGCTCAAGAAGCATGGAAATGGAACGGGGAAGATTGAGTTTGGACCAGATAAGAGATATTTACACTCAACTGAGACTCACCTCGGTTGGCTACAGTACCACCTCGACCGAGGTGATCTTCAGGATAGGCTGGACCGAGGCGAATATTATAACGGCCATAAGATCTTTATTTTTGGCTGAGATCTTCTATTTTTGGAAAGTGAATTTCCTATATTTTAGGATTATTTTCTAGATGGAAGGATATCTTTTTGGATGATCTATTTGGAAGATTGGAAGATATTTTAAGGAAGGAAATTGCCTTTAAGGATATTTTATCTTAGGAAGGCGATTCTCCTATATAAAGAGTTGGATTTTCTAGAGAGAAATTATCTCAGAGCAGAGTTCTCCAAATCAGAAAGTTGAAGGAAGTTTGGAAGGAAGTTTGGAAGATTGAATAATCCAAGGAAGTTAGTTTGAAGGAAGGTTGAAGGAAGTCGTAAGATTTTCTTAGTTTAGTTTGATTTGTTGTCATTCTGATTGTGATTGAAGAATGCATTTCGATTGTTTGTTTGATTGTTTGATTGAGTTATTGAGACCTTTGTGTTAAGGTTTTCTTGTTCGAATATTGATTTCTTTCTTATATATTTGATTATAGTTATCATGATGATTGTTGGCAAAGTTCTTTATGCCATTCTAGGGGAATTGGTTGAAGGTTGTGGGGAAGACGATGAAAGAATGAGCCTTTACCCCAATGGACCCTGAAAGCTCGAGCCTTTACCTTAACCGACGAACACCTCGGTCAGCCGTGGAACATCTCGACCAAGATGGTACATGAACTAAGCGAGGCGAGACCTTTCCCGATCCTTATATGAGTTGAGGTTTCAGTTTGTCAAATCCTATCCTTGTTATACCTTTACTGGTTCAACGCAAGCCTAGGATGAGACTTACCCAGTGATTCCTTTGTTTGTATACCCAAGATCATGAGTGTTAGGTAATAAAGGTTTATTCTTTATTGGGGTTTGAGTGTGCTTTCATCCCATCTTTAAGAGTTAGCCTGAGACTTACCCGGTAAAGGTTGATTCTATCCCCTTGGGTGGTGTGTTGGTTTGAGATTATAGTTCCTTTCCATAGTACCTTGAGACTTACCCGGTGAGAGGATCTTTGGTTTGGGATAGTGAGTAGTGAGACTTACTCGGTGATCTATTCCCACCTTTGAAACACCTTCCCTTTGCAAACCTCAACTTTGTCAATATTATCTTTTGAGATCTTGACTCGGAACCACAACTGGATGCTTTAATCTCTAGAATCCACATTTTCTTTACGTGGTTATTACATCATCTTTGATATCTTTTCTTCGTTGCATGTTTTTAATTGACAACCTGAATTACCGATCTTTGTTTCACCATAGTCCTTGTGTTTGACCCTGGAATTCTTGTTTTTATTACAATCGATCCGTACACTGCGGCTTCGCTTATTGCAATTATTTTTGGTATAAATATTAAAGCTTGCACACACCTTTTGGAGCCAACAAGTTTTTGGCGCCGTTGCCGGGGACTTGGTCAAGACCAAGTTCGGTTTCAGTTGCCTTTTGGGGCTGCTGCCCTTGTTGATATTGATTACTAGAGTGATTTCGCAGGATCTTTCTTAGGTTTATGCGAAGAGCTCGTGCTGGAAAGGAAATCGTTCCTTACACCCCCGAACCAGAAAAGACATACAAAAAAAGATTGAAAGAAGCTAAGATGGCTGATCAAGATAATCGAGATCTTGAAGCCGAATTGAAGGAGGCATTGGAACAACTTCGCCTCAGTAAAGAAGAATTACAACGAGAGAAAGACGAGACTCATGCAAGAACTGAAGAGATTCAAGCTGATATGGCCGCTCTACGAGCTCAAATCTTACCTCGACCGGTCCCAGTTGCTCAACCGAAGCAAGACCCAGTCCTAGTTGCACCGGCCGAGATACACCCACCACCTCGGATGCCGTTCGTGGTAGATCGATGTGATCTTTTTGCTGGAGTTCCACAAACCCTAGGTCAGAGGATGGACCCGAATCAGCAAGTGCGGCGTCCAGGAGTCAATCTAAGAGATCCAACTGAGCATGATTATGAACTTCGACCTCAAGTTCTAACCATGATTCGACAATGTCAATTTGGAGGTTTGGAGAGAGAATCTCCACATCAACATTTACAAAATTATGAGATTCTGATGGAGACTTTGAGACCATCAAGAGTGGAGAATAACAATTACAAGTTGAGGCTTTTCTACTTCTCATTGAAAGACAAGGCGCTTGCTTGGTATCAATCTCTTCCAACTGGAAAAATCAACACATGGAAAGAGATGACTACAGAGTTTCTTACTAAGTTCTTTCCCCCATCAAAAACCGCTGAATTGAGGGGTAAGATCAATGTTTTTATCATGAAAGAAAAAGAAAGTTTGTCCAAGTCATGGGAAAGATTCAAGGACCTTTTGTTGGTTTTCCCTCATCATGGGGTTCCAAAGATCGAGTTGCTGGAGATATACTTCAAATGTTTGGTAAAAGACACTCAATTCAAACTCCAATTACTTTCCGCCGGCACTTTCATGGATATGCCGATAGATGAAGCTTGTGATTTCATAGAAAAACAAGCTTTACACATGGAGAAATATTCCCATCAAAGGGTTGAAGATGGAGCAAGGCGAGTTAGCTTTCAGGAAAGAGGTGGTGAACAAGGAGATTCTTAAGTTGTTGGATGCAGGTATCATATTTCCCATATCGGATAGCAAATGGGTGAGTCCGGTGTATGTAGTTCCCAAGAAGGGTGGGATGACCGTTGTGACAAACAAGAACAACGAGTTGATTCCTACTAGGACCGTTACAGGCTGGAGGATGTGCATTGATTATAGGAAGCTGAATGTGGCCACTCGAAAGGACCATTTCCCTCTTCCATTCATCGACCAAATGCTCGAATGATTAGCTCAACATTCCCATTTTTGCTATTTAGATGGTTATAGTAGCTTCTTTCAGATTACTATCCATCCGGATGATCAAGAGAAGACCACTTTCACTTGTCCATGGGGGACATTCGCTTATCGGAGGATGCCATTCGGATTGTGTAGCGCACCTGCTACTTTTCAGCGTTGCATGATGGCTATCTTTTCCGAGTATATTGAGGAGATCATGGACGTATTCATGGATGACTTTTCGGTGTATGGTTCCTCTTTTGATAACTGTTTGGCTAACCTTTCTCTAGTGTTACAACGTTGTAAAGACACTAATCACGTTTTGAATTGGGAGAAGGGTCACTTCATGGTTAGCGAAGGAATAGTTTTAGTACACCTCATTTCCAACCGAGGTATCGAGGTCGATCGAGCTAAGATCGAGACTATTGAGAAACTTCCTCCCCCTTGTTTTGTTAAGGGTTTGTAGAGTTTTCTCGGGCATGCAGGTTTCTACAGGAGGTTCATCAAGGATTTCTCTAAAATCTCTAAACCGCTCACTAATATTTTGAATAAGGATGTTGTGTTTGAGTTTTCGCAAGAATGCCTTGATGCTTTTTACAAGATAAAAGAAGCGCTGATTACCGCTCCCATCTTTCAACCTCCCGATTGGACCTTGCCCTTTGAGATCATGTGTGATGCTAGTGATGTGGCCATAGGAACGGTACTTGGACAAAAGAAGGATGGCCGAACCAACGCCATTTACTATGTTAGAAAGACACTAGATGAAGCTCAACTAAACTACACCACCACCGAAAAAGAGCTTTTGGCAGTTGTTTATGCATTTGAGAAGTTCTGCTCTTACTTAGTGGGAGCGAAAGTTATTGTTTACACTGACCATGCAGCTATTCGATACTTACTGGCTAAGAAAGATGCAAAGCCGCGCCTTATTCGTTGGATTCTCTAGCTTCAAGAGTTTGACCTAGAGATTCGCGATAAGAAGGGATTCAAGAATTCTGTGGTGGGTCACCTTAGCCGGCTACCTCCTATCTCGCTCGAGAAGGATGACTACCCGTTGATGACTCATTTCCGATGAGCACTTGCATTTTATGGAGCATTGGATGGAATCCTTTGTTTCTCCCCGTGATGAAGATGAAGTATGGGGTGAGGACACCTTACACCTTGTTTGAGGATGGCATACGGTCCAGCTATCGACCTTAAACCGAGCGCTTCTTGGGAGGCAACCCAAGGTATTGCTTTTTTTTTTCCCTTTTTCTAGCTTAGTTTAGATAGTTTACTTTGTGTTATTGTGTCCTCCTAGACATGAATCAGGTACTCTCTAAGAAGGAATTACAACTCAGGAGCTACATTGAAGGACAAAAGTTCGAGAAATTGAGAACACGGAGTTTGATTGAGTCACATCTCGGTTGTTGTCACAATACCTCGACCGAGATGTTATCTGTCAACCGAGGTGATTAGGTCTGACATCCACTCTGACACCTCGGTCCGCTCAAGAACATCTCGACCGAGGTGTAATCAAATTCAGCAAGGGGGATAAAAGGCTGTGACGGTTTCTCTTTCCTCTCAATTTTCCTTATCTACGCTCACCTCGACCGCGGCTCCCTCTCTACTCAAATCTTCCATTCTTGATCGTTTTCCACGATTCTTGGCTCCGAATGGTTAGAGGAAGCAAGAGATTTACTTCCCAAGCAACAAACAACACAACAAACGCTTCAAATTTGCAAATTTAGGGGTATTTTGACATAAACCCTAACTCTTCCTATTTTTCTCGATTCTGCATAGATCTGGCTTTGGTTGCCATAGTTTGCTGCTGAAAAAGATATAACTACACCATAGGAGGCTTTTGGTAGTGTTTTTGGGTGAAAAACCTTGCAGTTTACAGATCTCGCTTCGTACAACACTTCGCCTCGATCGACTCGACTGTGTCTCAGCCGAGGTATTCTTGGCCAACCGAGGTGTTCTTCCAGTCATGAGAAGTTCACGCAGATCTGATCGTCAGTTGGCCTTGAGGGATAGGCCCAACAGTTCACACCACTCCTCCCCTTCTTCTGCAACACAGTTGACCATCCCGGTCATTCATGAGAGACACCAGCGGGATTATGATCGGATTTGTGGGCGCCCCATCATTGTCCCACGATTCTTTGATGTTGATGCCTTTGAGTTGCTCCACGTGGTGGAGGACATGAAGAAGATGATTTCTATGGTTGGCCAGGAGGATTTCTTGGGCATTAGAGTGCCAGCTTATCTAGAGCCGACCTTGGAGTTCCTCAATTCAGTTACCTATGTGCCGGAGCATCGAGGGATCAAGTATAGGTTGCTAAACAAGAACTACACAGTTCCTTTGGATCAGTTTGGGAGATCTTTGGCTTCCCGACCTCTACCGTTACAAATTTTCCTTCTCGAGCGGTGGCTCGGAGTTTCTGGGGCGAGATAGCCCATGTTACAGATCATAAAGACACATGGTAGCCTGGAGATTCCCGGTAGTGGACCATCTTCTACCTCGCCTTCCGCTTAGCTCACAGGATTTTTAGCGAGACACTTTTGGCGCGTACTGAGACGCCCCAGATGGTTAGACAGGGTGAGATCTTGAGTCTGTTCTGTATGGTCACCAGAGGAGTTCCAGATTTTGCTACCATGCTCGCAGATGACCTTCACAAGATCAAGAGGAAGTCGAAGGGCAATATCTGCTGTGGTGGGCTGGTGACCCACATCACCACTTCTATGGGATTTGACTTGTTTGGATGTACACTATTTGTGGCTCTGAAGCCGCTGGGGTTGTAGGAGATGATCAACACGCCGCATACTCGTTCCCCGTGGCCTTGGCACACCCTATGTTGCCATACCATGGGAAATGAAGTCTCCTCGGGGCATTCTTTGGTCTTCCTAGTTCTCTGTCTATGATCACTAGTATTGGTCGGCTGCATGGTTTCCGTACATGCCGGATACTGCTGCTAGAGAGGCAGCTGAGGAGGAGGATGATGATGATGTTGTGTATGAAGGTGCTGCTATGGACACCGGTACTGATACCGATGGGCCCAGTATTCCCACCGTTGACCTTGACAATGAGGCCACAGAGGATGAGAGGGAGGCATCTACACCACCACCACCGCCACCTCAATAGCAACGATCCATTGAGGCTCTTACGCCGCCCTGACAGTTGACATCACCCAGCGCTTCGATGATCAGCGCAAATACATTACCAGCGTATGGAGGAGAGCCAACATTACCAGTGTCGGATGATGGAGCTACAATATCAACAGACGATGGGTTATCCATTCGATCCTTCCCAGCATCCCTTCATTCCACCACCACCGCCAGCGGACGAGGACTAAGAGCTTCATAGATTTATTTTCTATATATATTATGCAGTTCAGCTAGTCCGGTGAGTACTTTGTTCCTTCAAACTTATATTTGACCCATTGGGACAATGTCTCCCAAGTATGGAGTATTTGATGTATTATATGACTTACTTGACTATGGCTTGTATGACTCTTTTGATCTTTGATCTTATTTGGCTTTATGTGCTTATCTGTCATTACATGCATACATACAGGTTTCTGTTTGAGAAAAACGTCAAAAACCAGTTTGAAAAAAGTTTTTAGCTCGACTGAAACGTTCTTGACCAAACGAGGTCGTGAAAACCGAGGCACATCTCGGTTGAACACCTCGGATGCCGTCAGAACACCTCGACCGAGATGGGTTTTTAATTGATAGATTTTTGAAACGTTTGGTGCTTCTTTTCTGGATATGACCTCGATGAATATATTTGTTTGCAAATTGGTTTTGAAATCCTTATATGCTCAAAAGGTTTTATGATATGTTTAAGTTGCTAAATGCTTTGTTTAAAATTCTAGCATGTTTAATACTTTGTTTTTATCAAAATTATGTTGGATTTGAAGGTTGGCACCACAATATCAATTCTCTCACATTCTTCTTGGGATGATTAAGGCAATTCATTCTCTTCTTCTTCTTCTTCTTCTTATTGATCATGCTTTAGCCCCTCATATACATATTTTCCTCCCTTTACCTATCCGGGAATTTGGATGCAGTTGACGAAAAGCGTGTAAACTGAAGTTTAGATCTTGGTTGAAAGTGTTAGAAAGAAATAAATTAGGTTTGGGGACGTTGATCTTAATGATGAGTAACTCGGCACCATTCACATAGCCGGGTGTTTGTGTCTTGCCAAAGTCGGATTGATCGATAGTCCTAACGGGTCATGGTATGTGCATCAAGGGTTTGAGGCATCTCGAGAAATTGATGATTGTTGATCTCCTAGGCTTCGATTATTGTGCACCTATGTCCATGTTCCCAAAAAGTAAAGTAAAGTGAAAATAAGCAAAGCTTATTGGTGGAAGATGTTGTGATTCAAAGAAAGTGAAGTAAGATCTTATTTCCGGATTCTAGCACCATATTACCCTATATACATCCCACCCTGACACGTTTCTTGACCTCTTTTGGAAGCCTGGAGACCTCGAGCATGTTGATTGACTTGGTGGTAATAACTGGATTATACATGATTGATTTCGATACATATGATTTATTATGCATTCTATGATTTTGTGCAAAGATGAACAACTTTCTTATATTTATAAAATGTTTTGATCATGTCTTGATTTTATTTGCCATGAAGCATTCTCTTAGGGTGATCTATGAATGGAGTGCACCATCAAAGGTTTTTTTTAATGATTTTTATTGATCTTTTTGACTTATAATCCATTTTATCTTGTATCTAAGATTTGGATCTTGCTTGGGGACAAGCAAGGGACAAGTATGGGGTATTTTAATAGCATGTATTATAGTCTATATTTTGGGATTAGTTTGGACGATTTATCTTCATAAATTTGCATGTATAGATGTATATTATTTGATTATTATGTTGTTTTGTTTACCTTTGCAAGAATTGAGGTCTACACCTAGTTTCGTTGTGATTGTGGGAAAATGACACGTTTTGGAACAAAATGGAGCTAAAGGAGCTAAGGAGTCATTGGAGCTACATTATAGAGCATTGAGGAGCTACAAGAAAGGCTCAGGAAGCATGGAAATGGAACAAAAGATTGATTTTGGACCAGATTAGAGAGATTTACACTCAGTTGAGACTCACCTCGGTTGGCTATAGTACCACCTCAACCGAGGTGATCTTCAGGGGCAGGCTAGACCGAGACGAATATTATAACGGGCATAAGATCTTTATTTTTGGCTGAGATCTTCTATTTTTGAAAGTGAATTTCCTATATTTTAGGATGATTTTCTAGATGGAAGCATATCTTTTTGGCTGATCTATTTGGAAGATTGGAAGATATTTTTAGGAAGGAAATTGCCTTTAAGGATATTTTATCTTAGGAAGGTGATTCTCCTTTATAAAGAGACGGATTTTCTGGAGAGAAATTATCTCGAAGCAGAGTTCTCCAGATCAGAAAGTTGAAGGAAGTTTGGAAGATTGAAGATTTCAAGGAAGTTAGTTTGAAGGAAGGTTGAAAGAAGTTGTAAGATTTTCTTAGTTTGGTTTGATTTGTTGTCCTTCTGATTGTGATTAAGGAACGCATTTTGATTGTTTGTTTGATTGTTTGTTTGATTGTTTGATTGAGTTATTGAGACCTTTGTGCTAAGTTTTCTTGTTCGAATATTGATTCATTTCTTATATATTTGATTATTGTTATCATGATGATTGTTGGCTAAGTTCTTTATGCAATTTTAGGGTGATTGGCTGAAGGTTGTGGGGAAGACGATGAAAGAATGAGTCTTTACCCTAGTGGACCCTGAAAGCTCGAGCCTTTACCTTAACCGACGAACACCTCGGTCAACCGTGGAACATCTCGACCTAGATGGTACATGAACTGAGCGAGGCGAGACCTTTCCTTATTCTTATCTGAGTTGAGGTTTCAGTTTGCCAAATTCTATCCTTGTTATACCTTTCCTGGTTCAACGCAAGCCTAGGATGAGACTTACCTGGTGATTCCTTTGTTTGTATACCCAAGATCATGAGTGTTAGGTAATAAAGGTTTATCCTTTATTGAGGTTTGAGTGTGCCTTCATCCCATCTTTGAGAGTTAGCCTGAGACTTACCCGGTAAAGGTTGATTCTATCTCCTTGGGTGGTGTGTTGGTTTGAGATTATAGTTCCTTTCCTTAGTACCTTGAGACTTACCTCGTGAGAGGATCTTTGGTTTGGGATAGTGAGTAGTGAAACTTACGCGGTGATCTATTCCTACCTTAGAAACACCTTCCCTTTGCAAACCTCAACTTTGTCCACGTTATCTTTTGAGATCTTGAGTCGGAACCACAACCGGATGCTTTAATCTCTAGAATCCACATTTTCTTTACCTGGTTATTACATCATCTTTGATATCTTTGCTTTGTTGCTTGTTTTTAATTGACAACCTGAATTACCGATATTTGTTTCACCATAGTCCTTGTGTTCGACCCTGGAATTCTTGATTTTATTACAATCGATCCGTACACTGCGGATTCGATTATTGCAATTATTCTTGGTATAAATATTAAATCTTGCACACACCTTTTGGAGCGAACACTTTCCTTCATCTTTCTTGGGAAAATCTCGGTTGGGATCTCGGCCGAGATTCTTGTAACTTGGCTGAGATTTCTTCTCTGACGCCCAAGAATTTGTCCCTTGATTCCGTCCTTTGATCTTCTTCTCCACCCTGATAGCCAAATGCAATAAATTATTCATGGAAGCATAGGGATAAACATCAATCTCATTAGCTAAGGAAGGATGTAAAATTCGTAGAAATCGAGCCATAATAAACTTCTCATTCTTTTACACATTAGCTTTCACATCGATGTTTGCATGGCGTTGTAGACTTCCTCCACAGTCATTGAACCTTGTTTAAGTTTCTCTAAGAGCTGCCGTACTTCCTTACCGTAGTGCGGAGGTATGAATCTAGGTTTCATCAAAAGCTTCACGTGTTCCCAAGTATTGAACCAAAGTTGGATCGTAGCTTTCATCAAAAGCTTCATAGATGACCTAGAGATTTATTTCGGAATTTTTATATTTTTATCTAGGCTTCATATCTTGAGCCAAAGTTGGATCCTAGTGATTTTTTGGAAGGTTAGGAAAATGAGTAGTTTCTAATTTCTACCCAAACTCATCCTTAAGAGTTATAATATGACATTTAGTCCTAAATAAGAGTTTAAGCATGTATTATGAGATTTTTAGAAGTTTCGGGACCAAGGGTAAAATGGTCATTTTACCTTAGATGTGTATTTTAGTAGTTTCTCTTCTAATAGGATCTTACATCTTAGAAGTCTTAGACTTCTAAGTACTTGGGAAATGTGTTGATCCACTTGCCTCCTTTGACAGATCGAGTTGTGATTAAGATAGTCGAGATCTGATACAGGTAAGTCCTTTGGGCTTACTTAGCTACCTTTCAGATATGAGTGTGAATAATGATAGTGGTGTTTAAGTGATGTGTTTATACGTGTATCTAATATTAATTATTGACCGACCTACATACTTGGCCTAAGAGTAACGGGTGGTGGCATTCTGCTCAGTTAGCCCGGGCGTTGGGGGTTTCTTTAGGGACTAGTCCATACTTGGTTTGCGGGGACGGAACTAGTGGAGGTGTGCAAAACCATCACCAGTTGGATAAGGGACGGAGGCGAGAAATCTTAAGATTTTTCGTGCCACAACTTTTAAAACATGATGAGATGAATCACCTAAGCTATCAGATAATAACCGGATTGTGTGCCAGCATGCTGTGTGTTTATATTTCCTTAAATGTGTTTGTGCTATTTTTATTCTGCTTATATTTGATTAGTTAGCTAATTGTTATATTGTTGTTTAGACGTGCCACAGGTTAGAGCAGATGCCGAGTGATCCGGAATAGTGGTTAGCCGGGGTGTCGTACTTCATAGGACGGGTTGCAGTCTTTTCTTTATGTTGGTCTTTCAGTTATGGCATTTTCATGTTCATAGATTGTAAGATATTATTGTTACAAGCTGTCAGTGTTCTGGTCACATTCATGACTTTGTCAAATATATTAATATATTTTATGATTCTGGTTTTGCTTATATGTGCCTTGTTGTAAGATCTAGTTAAGTTGTTGTCAAACTAAGGTCGGGACCCATTGTGAAGTCCTAACTAGTAGCTCCCTGAGTTCCGAGAACTTGGGGTGTTACACCCATGACCTAGAGTTAGCTGCAGTGGTACCTAACCTTAAGATTTAGCGTCACTATATTTATGGGACGACGTGTAAGATCTTCACGAACCATGAAAGTCTGAAGTACACTTTCATTCAGCGAGAGTTGAATAACCGCCATATTACCACTAGTTGTTTTCATTTTATGGGAGGATTATTTTCTTTTATTTCACTAATAATATTAATTATTTTTCAATTTTTTGTGTCACAGTTTTGCATAATTGTTGTAGTTTTGGTATTATCATTAGTTTCTAGAGTTTATGGACAAGCAAATAAGATGTGTTTAATGCTTTCAATATGATGATTACGGAATTCACAATGCACCATGTCGATCCATCCAATCCATGCCCAAGATAATTTCTTCATGTACTAAGTACATGACGAAGAAGTCAGCTGACCAATCGCGACCTCCCAATCTAATATGACAATCACGAACCTCTCATAAACCTCGAATCATACCCCCATCAGGTAATCCTATAAAGAAGGGTCTACCTTCTACAGTAACTAAGGTCAATCTATCTACACATGCATCAGATATAAAAGAATACGTAACACCGGTATCGAAAAGAACTCTAGCAAGAAAACCATTAATATGAATGGTACATGTAGATGATGGGGCTGTCGGCTCTACAACACTCCTCAACTCATATACTCTGGTTGATGCATCTCTGGTGTCTACAGATCCACCAACACGTCATCTACCTCTCCCATGTCCCGGAGTGGAACCTTGAGGAGCGGTAGAACCAGAAACTCTCTGCTGCTGTTGCTGGTAATGAGATATCTGTCATCCTCTAGCAACACTGGCAGGTGAAGAATCCTGCTGTGATAGCGCCTTTCCCTGACGGAAAAACGCAGCTCTGTGTCCGGGCTTGCCAGAAAAAAACAACTCACTGATGGCTTCTTGCAGTCAACTCGGATGTCTCCAACTACTCCACAATTATGACACTGCCGTCCTCTGTCATAACTCTGCTGAAAACAAGAACGTCCAAGCGTCTGACTACGCCCAAAACCAACTGCTCCAACTCCAGCACTGGTTGATCTAGTCTTATGTCTCTTCCCAGGACCTCCTGTCTGAGAAGTTCTCTTATGACCCGGTCGGTCTCTCTCATAAGCAGAAGCTCTATCCTGATAGTCCATCAAAGAATCACAACGGAAACAGAGCAAGATAAGAGCGTGTAGACTCTCTCAACCTCCGAGAGAAAAAGGTAAACATGCTGATCCTCAGGTGGTGTAGACGGACCCAACAAAGATAACTCATCCTAAAACTTGTTGATGATCTCAACAATAGGTCAATCCTCGAATCTAGCCTCAAGGAAATCCTGAAGACGGTCTCTCCTCATAGCTGCAGGGCAGTAGCAATCCCTGATCACCGTCTTCATCTGCTCATAACTGGTGACCTTAATGCAAACGGTCCTTCACCAAGAATGAGCCTGATCCTTCAGCAGTGTTTGTGCTATGTTGACTCAACTTCCCTTTGGGAAACCGATAGCCTTCATAGCAGTATCCAGTTGTCCTAGCCACTGCTCCACCTCCAATCCCGTGTTTCCCACGAAAGTGGGAACCTTCAACTGATCGAAAGCCTTCAACCAACTGTCGGGCTTCGGCTCCTGTGCCTCAGCCGGTGCTCTAACAACCTCAACAACTCTAGCAGGCGTGGCAACAACCTGTGAAACTCTCTGCGAAACCTCAAATGACCTCGCAGGAACTGGAGGTACTGGTGCTGGTCCTCCAGTCCTGATAGCCCCCTCAACTCTCTACACATAGTCGCGATATGCAGAAGCTCCGATAGACACTTGTGCGGACTCTGTCGATGGTGCTCTCTGTGCTCCAGACCTAGTAGCGGTCCTGTTCCCAGCCTCAGGAACAACACTCTCAGCAACTTCCTCAGCAAACGCTCCAACGATAGGCGGATCAACAACTGGGGCTTGGCCCCGACCTCTAGCTAGTGGAGGTCTTCCTGCACGTCCTCGTCCACGGACGGTAGGTGAAAGTGGTGGTCGACCCCTTCCTCGCCCCATAACAGATGTAGCTCTAGTACGCGTCATCTACTATAAGGATAGGTATAAGAAACTATATACAAGGCCACACTACAGCTAAAGTAAACACATATAAAGGGTAACACAAAGAAACTACAGTGCTGAGATCCGCAAAGGTAGTGGTGGTCGCCCGTACATCTATCCCAGACCGACAAGTTTAAAACAAAAACTCCATTTTGAAAACGTTAGACCCCTTGCGGGTTCTATTTATTTATCCATCCGACCTTTAGAAGATTTTGAGTGCCATTGTTGGCAATCTAGAGCTCTGATACCATATTGTAACACCCCAAGTTCTGGGAACTCGAAGCGCTACGGGCTAGGACCGCACAATGGGTCCCGACCCTCAGAGTGGCAACAACAAACGGATCTTACAGCAAGGCACATACGAATGAAAACCAAAACTTAACATAAAACCAAAGGTTTAAACAAAAGAATACACAAAAGCTCCACAACCGAGTTCAAAACAAAAGGGAAACAACAAAAGAAACGAAACCCGATCCCGTCCTATAATGTACGGGAATCCCGACTGACCATACCATCCGGATCACTCAGCAACATCCTGAACCTGCGGAGCACAACGACACTATAAACCGTTAGCTAACATTCTAGATACTAGCAAGAACGTAAAGGCACAAACACACATAAGGTAAAGAAAACAGATAACATGCTTGCACACAACCGGTTATTATCTTTAATTAAGGCTATCCATTACTAATTCAACTTCTGTTATCACACGAGAATCTCCCGAAACTCGCCTCCGCTTCCGTTTACCAATAGGAATAGATCAGTACTATCCGTTACCTACGGGCCTGGGTTGCAAGAGCACATTCTAGTCTCCTATAGAACTAGACAACTGGTCATCGCCCGGTTATAATACACTTGGGCCAGTTAAGGTATCAAAGGGTGAATCCTATTCCGATTATCCGTTATAAACATGATAACAACACAAACAAGCCAAAACAATCCAACTAATACGCGGAATGAAGCTAAGTAAGTCCAAGGGACTTACCTCACTCGAAGATAATTCAAAGCTCAACAACAACTCAGGAACAACTAAGGAGAAAGCTCAATTTCCCTCAGGAAAGGAGCAAGGAAAGCCTGTATGAACAAGCAACACGAATCAGGAACGAAACGGTTGCTAGAAGTCTATAACTTCTAGTCTCAATGATCTCTAAGAGATCTCCACAAGATAAGGGCCCAACCTTAGTCTTACAACAACTCAGGGGACAAGGAACAACCACAAGGAACCAAGAAAGGAACGAAGAAAGGAAGGAAGGAAGCAACTCACCAAAGACGGGAGCTACTGTAGAGAAAACCGCAGGGGCGGCTGGACAGAGGCGCATGGGCGGCACGTGACAGAGGTGCAGGGGCGGCTCTGTGCAGGCGCGGGGGCGGATCTTCGACAGAAGCTACTGTCGGGCTTCTCTTCGACATAATTCACAGCAAGGGATACCAAAGCTTGAACCTTTGACTCCAACACGTCAAGACTCAACTCCAAAGAGCCTGAGAACAATAAAGGATCAACAATGAAACGCTCCACAAGAATCAAGGATCAAGCTTGATTCTTGGAGAAGAAGAAAAGGGATGAACGAAGAAGAAAACGAAACAGAAAGAGAAGGCATGCAGCAACAGTAAGAACGTGAAGAAGAAACCAGAAGAGGTGAACTTACACCTTCAGCAAGGTCGCATGAAGCAAGGGGACGGCTACAACTCTTAGGGTTGAAGAAGACGTAAACAAGAAACTGGAAAAAGAGGAAAAGACGGGAATATAAAGGGATGGCCTGAAAAGATAGATGGAAAGGCGTCTAGGGTTTAGAAAGAAGATCAGGAAACCGGCCCATAAGATAGAATATCGGATATTCTATCTATGGAAGAAAGATAAAAAGAACGGAAGAAATATCGGGCACGATCTGTCGTCATCCGCAGGGGTGGATCATCTCGGCCGCGGGGGCGGCCGGCCTCAGGGGCGGCCCTCTTCACCGTAGGGGCGAAGAAGGCAAAAACTGGGATCTTACAAAAGATTATTATATACATTTGTTCATTTAAATGAAACCAGCTTCTTTTAAAAGATTATTATTAAGACCAAATTATAATCATATTTATAAGAATTAATATTTTAAAATCAGACCCACTTATAAGAAAAGATTATTATGAACTTATGAAGTAACCAAGTATGCATAAGTTATTAAGTTGTAACAAATTAACATTATTAATTCATTGTTTTGCCTAACTCAAATATTTTCCCATTAAATACATAAATATTTTAAATATAAATATTAGTACATACAATGTTGATTTATCCTTCATAAAACAAAACGGGTACTCGGATGCCTAAAACGATCAGATGAGGCGATGAATATGATGATCCACAGATATTTGGATATCCGATTATCCATGGATAATTGATGAGCCACTGATCCGTGAGTATCTTGATAGGCGGATATCCAGAATTTTTCGGATATCCATGATTATTCAGATATCCGTGGATATTCGGATGCCTAAAACCCTGATCCGTATCGGATCCGTTGGTCTAGGAAGATCTCCCGTGTCGGATTCGGACCAGATCAAAACGGGTACTAAAATATCGGGGTTTTTCGAATCGAGTCAACAAATTTTTCAAACCGGATGGGCGGATCAAATTGGTTTTGCCACCCATACTAATCATATTGGCGAATAATTATCCAACCAACTAAAATCATCTGCGGTGCCATATTTTATTAGACCAAAATATTCACATAACTAGGTAATTTGGATTTAACTCGAGAAATTGCAGCATCCAAAACCACCCGAATAAAGATGTTAGGAAATCATATCATCTTTGACCCAACCGAACTTGACCCGCCTTAGTTGGCACCTCTCAAAACATTAAAAAAACAAAGATAATCCGACCCGAAGTGACCCGAGAACCAACTAAACCGATTTGTTATGGCCCAAGAACCAAGTCTACCCAATAATCCGTTCCAACCCGAACAACTAGTACCCGACCCAAATTGACCCGATCCGAAACAACCCGCTAACAAAAACAAACCTATTTATACCCGACTCGATTCCAACCCGACCCCGTTTGACCCGACCAGAACTCGACCCACCGACCCGACCCGCCAACCCCGTTTGACACCACGAAAAGAACTGATGCTACCCGATAACCCGTTTAAACCCGAACATTTGGTACCCGACCCGACCCAAACCGACCCGACCCGAAAAAAACAGTTTAAAAACCAAACCTACTTTTTATCCGACCCAATTCCAACCCGAGCTTGTTACAACCCGACCCGACCCCGACCCGTCAACCCCGTTTGACAGCTCTACTTCTGTGTCTTATTCTTTCTTTTCCTACTCACATAGATGAGCCCACGAAGATGCCAACCAAACTCGGGCCCAATGACCGGTGCGGGCTGTTCTACTAAACAAGTCCCAAAGTTTTGTGGGCCTCTGTGACACATTTATAGCTTAGTGAAAAGTAATTATGTATTGCTTGCATGATCCAATTGGTAAATTGGTGTTATTTAACTCTTTTGGACTTAAAAAATTACGGATTTAATTCTTGGGGATCTCTATCCCTATTTTATTCTTAATATTTAACTAAAATTATTTTATTATTTATAAAAAAGTTCTTTTAATTTTGTTTTTTAATTACTTGTATTACCTTTAGTGTTTAATTCTTGTATTCTTTAAATTTTATTATATTATTTTTAGTATATAAAATATAGTTTATGAAATACTATTATTTAATAAAAACCGTGTAATATCGTTTTAATTTTTGTAAAAGACATCTAATATTTTTTGGGATGGGGCCTCCGAAATCAATGAGACCGCCATGATGCCAACATCACCACTAAGGACAGAGCCAATAGGTTCTTATTTCACCATAGTAGGGTTATTCAAACTTGGAATTTTATGTAGATAAGTTTTGAGTAGGAACAGGAGAGTAGATGACTCCAAAATCGTTTCTGAATCGAAGGATCCGTTCAAAAGTTTTTTTTGGTTTAGATCTAGGTTCTTTTGGTTTAGATCTAGGGTTAATGGGTGTTTTTTTTCTCCAGGTTTTGGACCGTGGGTTGTGGAAGCGCATGAACGCACACGTACTTTTATTATAGTGTCAAAAAACATATCAATCATCAATAGATCATATTTAAAGAATCTACAAATAATGGTTTAACTTAAAATTTTAAAATTCCTTTTTGAATTTTTGGAGCCTTATACATGTGACATCGTACATATATAATTGTCTATACATCTAGATGTCTATATAACAATCCCATGATAGAAAAAATCGCCCCACTAAATATTGGGTGAGCCAATTCCGGACTCCATCAATCCACCAAAACTCAATATCAGTTTTTCCATACATGCGCTGCCGTCAGGAGTTGAACTCGAATCTCGAGACTAACCAATTAAAGAGTCGAGCACCGCGTCTCATTGAACCAATTGAGTATTGGTCCCAAACTTAATATTTAACTAGTACAACTCTAACAGTATGTGGATTTACAGTGTATACTGGGGGCGTTGGGATTCTGGTGCACTTGCTCCGATTTCATCCTCATACAAGTAAAATCAAACTTTGTGACAAGTGTGGGGACAATGCAGATCTGGCTTTACTTCTCCCAACACCTTACGTAAAGTCCCAAATCAAAATGGCATCCAAAGCTCATCACCAGCTAACACACACAGCAATCTCTGCGTCACCTCACTCTCTGTGCTTTTTTTGTTGCTTTGCCCATTGTGAGTTCCGAGTCACCACCGACCCCACTCAAGATCTTCATTTGGGCAAATGCACTTGAAACAATCACTCTACTTTCCACGTTGCCATACAATTTTATAAGTTTTCAAAATTCAAATCATCTTCTTCTGCTATAAATACATACATCCTCTCGCCTCCATTTTCATTCATTCACTAAAACTCAAAGCAACAGGCAAAAATGATGAAGAAATCACTTGCCTTGTTCGTTCTCCTCATCGTCGTCCTCGCTTCGCGTAAGATCACACGCCATTCTCTCTAACTGTTAAATTACACTTAATTGTTTCTAATTACTTTGATTAATTATTTTAGAGGGAATTAAAGAAGCCGAAGCTAGGGTTTGCGAATCCCAGAGCCATCACTTCAAAGGGTTGTGTATGAGAAACCACAACTGCGCCATGGTCTGCAGGACTGAAGGAGGCTTCTCCGGTGGGCTGTGCCGGGGTTTCCGTCGCCGTTGCTTCTGCACTCGTCGCTGTTGATTCATCAGAATTAAGTTATAAATGAATGCATGCATGTCATATCCCCTTTCATATCGTGTCTTGTTTTGTTGGATCTACTCTACTTCCGTCCTTTGCATTTTATCTTTTATTTTCAAGAATGTAATCATTTCCATCAACTCCATCGTTAATAAACATCTCAACCCCATAGCTTCTCTAAGTTAGGCTTTCCAAGAACAACAATTTCTACTTTCTTCAACCATTTCAACTCTCGCATCTTTTATTCAAACTATTGCTAATCCCTTACTTATGCATGTCGCTTCTCGCCCAAATTACACAAAATTTAACTTCACCTGTTAGGCTTATTTTTGTATTATACGAGGTTTTGAGGCGTGAAATCAATATTTTTTAGTGATATTTGCTCCTTTTCTGTTGTTGTTGGTTTAAGCAAATCACTCCTAAACATACAAACAAAGCCCATTTCGATTCATACAACAATCTGATGGAAATTGGTAAACACATAGACCTTACATTGTATATGTAAGAAAACAAACAATGAAGGTTGCATATGTGATGAATTTGAGCATTGTTGAATATCCCTAAACACAAGCTGAGATAGTGGTTGATATAGGGATGATATGTATTTCCTCGATCTAGACAATGAAACTTCAATTGACACAAAGGGATGACAAACTCGACACACATCAGAAAACAAAGCAGAGGTGAACGAAGGAGAAGGGGATGCAAAAATGGAGTGGAAAGGATGAATTGAAAGATACGTAAGGTAGATGGATAGAGAAGATAAAACCGTAGATAAGTCGATTGAAAGAAAATTTGATCTCGGATCAAAGACCGATCAACGCAACCAACAACCCTGCCTCGTACAACTCCACCACAATCTCAACAATTAAGGTTGACAAACAAAAAGGGAGCTTACTGAGCCTAGAAGCACCAATCTTAAGGAAAATTAATACAATCAAATTCAACCAATCTGGAAACCAGCAACCATACATTTCTTACCAAAAGCTCTCTTCTAAATTGAAAGTTACATGAAAACTTAATTAAACAATGTCTTATTTGCCATGAAACTGATTTAGAATAGGATTATATATATATATCCTAAACCTTTTCTAAAGGTAAAAAAATATAAAATCAAAAAATAACTTTTAAAAGTCTTTAAAACTAGCTTTAAAAGGCTTTCTACCTCCTAAAAACACTTAAAATGTCTTAAAATACCAAGTCTAAATAATATTCTTAAAAACGTCTTCTTCCAATAGCCAATACCCTCCTAAGAGACAAATGTCTCCTCACATGTGCATGGTTGCACATGCATCCATAGAACGTCTTCTACATATGCATGAACTCGTCTTCACTTGTACAAGTTTTCTTAGGCATCAAGAAGGTGTCATCACTTCCTTTCATGTCTAAGATGGTCACTAAAGTCCTCATAAATGCATAAATGGTCATGGCTTGGTGAAGATCTCTAGCTTGAGTCTATGTGATAGTACCTTCATGGATAGGGGCTAGAGAACATGGATAAGGTGGTGGTGGTGATGCTACCACATCAATTGTACATATAATTTTGAGAGGTCTTGCAATAAGTGAACTTGATTATTATTTACGACTATGATTCATGTAATGATGATATTAGTTTTTAGAGTGATTACCCATATCGCTATTGAGAACAAAGAGGCGATGAAGATCACAGTCTTTTTGTCTTATTGATGAAGAAGAGAAAGTTACAATAAATAGAAAAACAAAAGGAGCGTAGAATATGGAAAGCCAAGGAATAAATATGGAAAATAAAGGAGCGTGGAATATGGAAAGTAGAAAGTCGCCCGTTAATACTCCCCCTCAAGTTGGAGCATGTAGATCACGAATGCCCAACTTGCAAAGGAGATAAGAAAATTGTTGTCGACCCAATGCTTTAGTCATGATGTCCGCAAGTTGCTCATTGGTCCGAACATGAGAAGCTGAAATGACGCCAGAAGTGAGCAAATCCCGAATGAAATGACAATCAATCTCGATGTGTTTGGTTCGTTCGTGAAAAACGGGATTGACGGAGATATGAAGCGCAGATTGACTGTCACAGTACAAGAGCATAGGAGATGCGTGCAAAACCCCAAGAGAACGAAGAAAGGCTTTAATCCACAAAAGCTCACAACAAGCAGCAGCCATGGCCCGGTACTCGGCTTCAGCGGAAGAACGTGAAACTGTAGGCTGCTTCTTCGTTTTCCAAGAGACGGGTGACTCACCCAAGAAGACATAATAACCAGTAACAGATCGGCGAGTGAGAGGACAAGATGCCCAATCAGAATCACAGAAGGCCGATAACCGAAGAGAGCTCCCCCTAGACAGAAACAAACCCTGGCCCGGGTGTCCCTTGATATAACGAAGGACACGAAGTGCAGCCTGCCAATGAGCGTCGGTTGGAGACTGCATAAATTGTGACAAGATATGAACTGCATAACTGAGCTCCGGTCTAGTTATTGTTAGATAAATCAAACGACCAACTAGACGACGATATTGATCAGGAGCAGCAAGAGGAGGGCTCGAAATGATGGCCAAGTCATGATTTTGAGATATTGGGAAATCAGCGGGCTTCGCACCCAAAAGACCAGCCTCGGATAATATTTCGAGAGCGTACTTGCGTTGGCAAAGAAACAACCCATCTGGCCCGTGGGAAATTTCGATACCAAGAAAAAACTTGAGCACACCCAAGTCCTTCATGTGAAAACAAGAATGCAAATAATGCTTGAATCGATCTATCTCATGTGAGTCATTACCTGCAATGACAAGGTCGTCGACATAAACCAGCACATGTAGCTCCTTCCCATTGCGGAGAAAAGAGAAAAGGGAGTAATCAGCATAAGATCTAGAGAATCCATAGCTAAGTAATGCGGAAGCCAGCTTAGCGAACCAATTCCGTGGGGCCTGACGAAGTCCATACAAAGACTTCCGAAGGCGACAAACACGACCAGAGGAGTCCGAAAAACCCGGAGGAAGCCGCATGTAAACCTCCTCAGCAAGATCCCCATGAAGAAAGGCGTTGTGAACGTCCATTTGATGGAGAAACCAACCTTTTACAGCCGCCACAGAAAAAAGAATACGAACCGAAGACATTTTCGCCACTGGTGCAAATGTCTCAGTATAATCTATGCCCTCCACCTACCGATTACCAAGAGCAACAAGACGAGACTTGTACCTCTCAATCGAGCCATCTGACTTGTATTTGATTCGGTAGACCCATTTGCAACCAATGGATTTTTTAGTAGGAGGAAGTTGTGCAAGGTCCCATGTCTTATTGCGAGTCAAAGCATCAAGTTCCGACCGCATGGAAAGACGCCATACTTCATGCTTAACCGCCTCTGAAAACGAAGAGGGCTCTGTAGTAGCGGATACCGCAGCAACAAATCTAGCATGGTTTTCACCAAAAAAAGAAGAACTAACATAGTTAGCTATAGGGTAAGGTGTAGTACCTGAGAACGGTGAAGAAGCAGACGGAGAAGGAGAGCTGGGGGGAGGTGCTTGGAGTGTAGAGTGACACACAAAGTCACGAAGAAGAACATTCGGCAATCTCTCTCTAGAAGAGCGTCGCAGCGCATGTTGTGCGGGCTCAACACCAGCAGACGTAGATCCATCATGTACAGAGTCTGAAGGGGGTGCATCAGAAGAAGACAAAACATTTTGTTCTGGAAAAATATCATCGAAACATGCGGCATGAGGGGCTGAATGCAACAAAGGGTCCGTCGCAACATCAGTTGATTGACGGAAAGGAAAGCAATCCTCCTTAAAGACCACATCACGAGATACAAAAATTTTATTTGTGGCTATTTCCATAACCCGCCAACCTTTCTTAGCGTAGGGATAACCCAAAAACACACAACGAGTGCCACGAGCAGCAAACTTATCACCACCTCGAGGAAGAATAGACGCAAAGCACAAGCATCCGAAAACCCGAATGTGAGAATAATCAGCGATATTATTGAATAATATAGCATAAGGAGAAGCACCTTGCAAAAGAGGAGTAGGAGTCCGGTTAATCAAGTATGCCGCAGTGAGGACACATTCCCCCCAATAGCGAGTAGGCATGGAGCTTTGAAACATTAAAGCTCGAGCAACATTAAGCAAATGGCGGTGTTTCCGCTCAACTCTCCCATTCTGTTGAGGAGTGTACACACACGAAGTCTCAAAAATAATCCCCGAAGTAGAGAAGAAGTCTCGCAAGGGAAGAAATTCAGTCCCGTTATCCGCCCGAACTCGCTTAACATGAGAGCTAAATTGTGTTTGAACCAAAGCACAAAAATTTCGCAACAACTGCACCACTTCTGTTTTCGAGACCATCAAATAAACCCAAACAGAACGAGAAAAATCATCGACAATAGTCAAGAAAAAACGAGCACCAACAGATGAGGGAACCCGGTACGGACCCCAAACGTCAACATGAATTAATTCAAATATTGAAACGGCTTTATTAATACTTCGCGGAAAAGTAGTACGAGTTTGTTTAGCCTCATAGCAAACTGAACAAGTTTCTTTTAACATAGACTTATCAACTGAAATACCAGGTAAACTAGAAATAGACGAAAATGACGGATGACCCATCCGCCGATGCCAAAGAAAAGAGTCTGCAGCAGTTCCAGCAGCCCCTACAAAACCATCATATTTGGCGCAAGTTCCGATCAACCATAAAACTCCACCCTCAGCCTCACCTGCTCCAATCACCGTCCTCGTAATGCGGCCCTGAATTGCACACAAAGTATCCGTTAACGTAACTAGATACCGCTGCTCAGCAATTAAATTAAGGAACGAGATTAAATTGCAATGGAACGAGGGAACCAATAACACATTATCAATGTGCAAGGAAGTTCCAATTAAAATAGATCCGGCCTGCATAGCGACAGAAATTGACTTGTCCGGCAACAAAACATTAACTGGAGAGATCGTATGGATATTAGATAACAAGCTTCGTTGCCCAGTCATGTGGAATGAAGCCCCTGTATCCAAGATCCAACGATCTGAAACCTTACCCATCAAGTGATCCTGAGAAGGATTGGATGACTGAAACGACCGTAACATTTCCATCATAGAAGACCACTGAGCATCCGAGAGGGCAGGACGAAAAGCATCTCTATCCTGAGTAGTATTTGTTCGAGGAGGAGGCCCTGGCGAAGAAGTGACTGCAGCGTTGGCCACCACCTGAGAGCTGACTGTGTTGTTTTTAGGAGATGATGAGGAAGAACCACGACCACGAGAGCGGGACGAATTTTGGCGAAGATCTCCCCACCATTCAGGATATCCAATAATCTTGAAGCAACTCGCAACCTCATGTCCCGGCTTGTTGCAGTGACTACACTGTAGTTTTGAGCGATCAATCGACTTATCCACATCGGATCTAAGACGGCCTCCGCTGCTAGCACCGTGCGACCCATGTCCTGCGGCAAATGCAACAGCCTCAACCCGGGTCTGCTTCTCTATATTTGACGCCTTTGATTGTTCCTCTTGCACCGCCAGAGAATACACTCTATCGATGCCCGGAAGAGTTTCCATAGCAAATAGACTAGAACGCAGTGTTCCATAGACCGAAGAGTCCAAGCCCATCAAGAAGTGATGAATAAACTCCTCATCCCGCTGCGTCTGGAGCTTTGCTGTCAAGGTACACGAGCACTGACCACAAAGACAAGTTAAGAGAGGAACATACGTGTTTAATTCTGCATAGAGATGTTGAAGGCGAGCAAAATAGGCGTTAATCGACAACCCATTCAACTCAGATCGGGCAATTTCTGTACAAAGATGATGAATACGCGGGGCGTTGCCAACCGAAAAACGACGACGAAGAGAGTCCCATAGATCCTTGACTGTGTCGTTGTAAGTAATAGAAGAGCGAAGAGAGGGATCGATGGATTGCAAAACCCACCCAACCAACATGGAATTTACACTCCACCAATCTTCAATATCAGCAGAATCTTCGTCAGGCTTCGTGAGTGAGCCATCAAGAAATTTCACCTTGCGCTTCGCCCGGAAAGCATTCCGCACCCCTTTCTCCCACTCTTGAAAATTAGGGCCTTTCAAGATTACCGGTGCAACGTTCATCCCCGGATTATCCGAAGGATGAAGATAATAATACGACGTTGGATCCAACGTCAAAGGCTTGCGCGGAGTTACCAGATTGTCATCCTCTACGGACGACGACATGATCAGAAAAAAATTGTGTTTGTAGGCTCTGATACCATGAGAACAAAGAGGCGATGAAGATCACAGTCTTTTTGTCTTATTGATGAAGAAGAGAAAGTTACAATAAATAGAAAAACAAAAGGAGCGTAGAATATGGAAAGTCAAGGAATAAATATGGAAAATAAAGGAGCGTGGAATATGGAAAGTAGAAAGTCGCCCGTTAATAGCTATATCTTACATAAGTTGAGGGCGACATTATTAGTCTTGTATAAGTAGATCTTGCTATTTTGGGTGTCTACTTATTGAGATGTGAGCATTCAAGGTCACACTGAGAATAGTTTGAAGAATAACTAAAGAAAACCAACAACTAGTAAAACTCTCCTTGAGGCCGAGAAAGTTAAAGTAAAAAAAATAAATCAATTGGAAACCGAGAACAAGATAAGTAAAAAAGAAATGTCCTCACTATAGTGAACGATCAAGTACATCACCTTCAATAATCAAGTCGACAAAGTACAAATTCATCAAATTTGAAGTAAAGAAGAAGAATTACATTCAATCGATAAGGTTTATCCAAACAGGTTGAGTAAATCAACCTATATATCTAGTCCACTTGGACTACTTTGCACGTCAACCTATATATCTAGTCGACTTGAACTGGTTTGCAAGTCAACTTAGGAGCATGTTGATCAAGTAGACCGCTTTGAATATTTTGTCAACTAAAAAGGACCTATCTTATCTCGGGAAGTCGTAAATGTACGGTGTTAAATTTAATAAAAGCACGACGGCGACGAATCATGTAACCGTTAACAGTTTACGGTTACGCGATCCGTAATTGTGAACTTTTGAACACTAAAAGCGCTTACGGATCACGTATCCGTAAGCGCTTCCCATTTCACAAAAACAAAACAGCGGCGAGAGGAGGTAGACGAAGAAGATGAAGAGTCGATCGAGCAAATCCAGCGCGTTTTACACAAATCAAGCAATGGATCAAGACGGTGACAGAGGACGACCGTTAGAAAAGCGAAAACATAACCCGGGAGAGGTAAATGTGCGGTTTTTGTTCAATTTTCGGTTTTTAGTTTTCGGATTCGTAATTGTGCATAAAATTGAGTTTATTTGTTAGATTGAAGTTGATTTAGATTATTATTGTGTTGGAATGGTGCAAATTTGAGCTTGTGACCGGTTAACAGCTACGACAATCCGCCATTGAAGGTGGATTGTCGAAGACGATGAACAGTGGCACCACGGTCACGCGTTCCGGAACCGTGGTGTTCATAATGCATTCAAATGCATTTGATTGATTTAAATTTAAATTTAAATAAAATAATTTGTATTGAATTCATTTAAATGAAATTTAATTTAATTATAATAAATTACAAATAAATTCAAATTAATTAAAATTAATTAAATTAAAATTAAAGTTACAATTAAATTAATTGATACTAATTACCTTAAATTAAAATTGATTTAATTTATTTAAAATGAATTTAATTAATTTAAATTATATTTAAGTATATTAAATAATATTATCCGAAGTAACATTCATTAAATTAAATTAACTTAATTTGAAATTGTTTCATCCGAATTAATTTAAATTAAAGTGCATGCAAATAGATTTATTTAAATGAAAATAAAATTAACAAAATAAAATAAAATTCAAATGTATCGTATTGAAGGAAATAATTTAAATTAAATTAATATTAATTAGAGCAATTACATTATATTGAGTTAATTAAATATAAATAAATTGTATTTAATTAGTTAAAATCAAATAAATATAGCAAACTAACTTACATTAAACTTATAAATTATTCAAATATAATTACGTAACGCATATCGTACTACAAGCCATGGAGAGGCGGAGGCGTCCTACAACCTCCGCTCGTAGGGAGATCTCATCCGACGGATAGTAGCTATCAGGTTGCTCGCCTGGAAGCCGGCACACCACCAGCTCAGCTGCCAGTGAGGCCTTTCATATTTGAGCCATCTCCAGCAGTCGGTATGAATGCTCTTCCATCGCCGACGTATGCGACCGAGTCAGAAGGTGAGGAGGACGCTTCCTCTGTACAACAGAGCATGTAGTTGTAGAGGAGCATCTGGTAAAGCACACCGATATTACTATTGACGAGCAAATGGATTCACAAGCAAATGTACACGTCGATCCACCAGGTTGTGACCACAATGAGGCAACCGACTTCCAATACGATATTCCAGGTGAGGAGTATGTTGATGCGCCACATGAGCCATTTATCCCGACAGATCGAGCCCATGTTATTGCAAACACGGGACACCCTTGATCAGCGATATGCTGAAATGCTATGATGGTCACCGTGCTCGCGGTGTGTAGATGGGTGAGGTAGATAACTAAACCACACTAGTAACAAATTATGTTACAAAACCAATCAATAAAACGTCTAATTGAATCAAAAATTTTATGAAGGAGGACTACAAGAGGCCTATTACCGCGTTGCGGCGGATAGAGCACATCACTGTGCTGAGCAGATGGATCTCAATTTCTGTCAGGGAGGACCTCACACCTTGGTTTGCTATTGCTTCCCAGAGTCGGTTGATAGATCTGCTGGACGTTTCTTTTGCCGGTGTTGACCATACCCTCATACATGCCTTTATCGAGAGGTGGCATCCAGAGACCAACAACTTTCACCTTCCATGGGGTGAAATTACCATAATATTTCACGACGTAGCCATCATCCTAGGCATTAGGATTGATTGGGAGCCCCTAGTGACACCGTTATCAGCACGATAGCATGCTTAGTGGTTGAGTGGCGTGTTCAACATTCTAGATGCCGAGGCACGAGGACACCAAATAACACTACTTGTAGATGCCTTGAGGATGGCATTTGATATCATTCAATCCGACCCAACCACCCTAGTTGAGGATGTTACTTTTCTAGGACACTCTTTACGCTAGAGTTCATCGTATACTTTGAATCTATCACGAAAGGGTGCATCCCATCCATTAACACTAGAATCATGTCCACGCCTCCATGTAAGGATCAAAGGCGGTAATGTAACGCCCGGAATTTTAGTCAGATACGTGAGCGGTTTGATAGTCTTTAGTGGTAGCCACCGCCCCTGCGGCATAGGAGAACTGCGGCCGCGGCCATCCATGGGCGCGGCTAAGGTGTTCTACAAGCGCGGTGATCTGATTGTACGGGATTTTATCCCATCTTCTTCCGACCTTTCATTCCTTCCTTTTTAGATCCCGACTCCTCGTTACATCTACCCTAGAGTGACCCTTGACCTCCCTTTACCTCTTATTTTCCACAATTGAGAAGTGTTTTCACCCTTTTCTCTTTTTTAGACACGTTACACCTTTTCCCCTTCTCTTCCTTCATCCCTCTTCTTCCTCCATCTCTTCCCTTGAAGCTCTCTAGGTGATGCCTCCCACAACTGTGAGTTGTTCATCTCGTTGGTAAGTTGTGGAATGTAGATCCGTGCTGTAGAGTAAGTTCTTCTTCCTGTTCCTCTCTTCTTCCTTCTTGCAACCCTAGGGTTGTGAAAGCCACAGACTCACTCAAGAGAGTCTTTTCTTGTGTTGGCTTGTGTTCTTAATTTCTTAGGCTGTGGAGAAGGGTTGTGATCTTGTGGTGGAAGCTAAGGGACGACCAAGCCAACTAAGGAGGCAATAGGAGGTCTGCTGCACATCGAATAACCGAAGAATTTCCGTTTTTGCAGTTCATTCGCGGGGTCAGCCCTGTGAGCCGTGGTATCAGGTCTTGTGAGCCATGGGGGCATATGTAGTGAACCGCGGGGGCGGATTTTGTGATCACGCCTTCTGAGTTACGCGGTCCCGTCCCTTCACCAGTAGGTCCTCGATCTCTTGAGCTCTTCATTCCTTTCTTCATCTTAGTGTTTGAAAAATCTTAGTATCATGTTTACTATGTCTTAGCATACCTTAGAAGTGAATGTCAAGTAGTGGCTTTGGACCTTAGGTGGGAGTTTGAGGATTTTTGAACGTCCTAAGGCTTGAGATGTTGATGTTATCTTGTGAGGTGTTGTTAGACCTTGAGTTATCTAGTTTGATCTTATGAGAATCTAAGGCTTGAGATTATGGTTATATGGTTGATATTGTGGATTCTAGGACGAGAGTATCCTAACATGTGTTGTGATTGTTGTGATCTAGTGAGATTGTGAGGACTAGGAGTTGTTATCCTAGTATATGTTGTTATGGGTTATGATCTTGCGAGATCAATGAGACTAGAAGTCTAGGGACTTCTAGCATGTCAGAGAGATGTTGATTGTGTGCCTTGTTTGATCAGGTGTTGAGTGCTTTTCTGCGGGAAGCTGAGTACGGGTTATAGCGGGGTTATCTTTGAGATAGGTAAGTCCACTGACTTACTTAGCTAGCTTTTGCGTATTAGTTGATGTGTGATAGTGGTGTGTATAAAGTTACGTTATAACAATGAAACTGGACTACGACGACCTTGTTATATGATAATTGACCCAAGTTTATGATAATGGACGGTGGCATCATTGCCTAGTTCTTACGAGAGCTAGGAGGTTCTCTACGACCAGCCTAGACAGGTAGACGGTTGGATGCTTCAAAACCATTCCTTGCTGGTATACAGGGACAGAGGCGAGTTTCAGGGATTCTCGTATAACAAACTGAAGTTGAATTAGTAATGAGAATAACGTAAATGAAAGATAATAAAATGGCTTGTGTGTGTGAGCATGATATGTGTTTATGTTGACTTATGTGTCTATATGCAGTTTCTCCCTCCTCAGCGAGGCAGGGCAGAAACGTTCCCTAACCATGTCTCTCATCTGATCATAACTAGTGGCTCGATCCCTCATGGTCCTCCACCACTGTTGTGTTGAGTCACGGAATAGAGTTTGTACTACCTCTATCCGTCTATCCTCAAGACATCTGATAGACTCCAAAGCTAAGTCCACATACAACCCATACCACCGTCTCGAATCCCACATTCCTAGAGAAAGGTGATACTCCCAGCTGATGGAATGCCTTCAGCTAGGTATCTGGTCGAGGCCCTCTATACTCCTCTGGAGCTCTAACAGATTCAGTAGTGCCGGCATAGTTGGCACCTGAATGGCTCCTTGGGACATCTCAAAATATCTCTCATGCACTGGTAGATCCGGGGCCCGTCTGCCCGCTCTGGAAGCTTCCTCTACACGCCAGATATAAGCACGAAACTCTGGTCCCCTCATGGAGATAATCCGAGTCATCTAACTGGACTCGGTGTGACCGCTGTGTCCTAGATCCACCGCTCCTCGTCTCTGGGATGACACTCTCAGCAACAAGAACTAGTCCTTGCCCTATCACACCTGGAGGAAGAGTTGGTCTACCTCTACCCCGGCCTATAGCAGGAGTTGCTCTAGTCCGAGCCATCTGCGGGGTATGCACACCTAACTTATAAGGCTATATATATGCCACATGTATATATATATATATAACACATACACATAGGCCATAATACATACATACATATATATATATATATATATATATATATATATATATATATATATATATATATATATATATATATATATATATATATATATATATATATATATCTATACTACTAAGATCTACGGCAGAGGTGACGACTTCTCGTACATTCTATCCTAAAACAACAACTTTTAAAACCATAAATCCTTATAAAAACGCCAGACCCCTTTCGGGTTCCGTTTATTTTATCCATCCGACCTCATTGTAGGTAGCAAGTGCCATTGTTGTAAACCTGATTCTGATACCAACTCTGTAACAACCCGAATCCGTGGGACTCGGGATTCCACATTGGGCTAGGATCTCACAGTGGATCCTGACCCTATCCTGACAACAAGTTTACTGGACCTTACAACATGGCACTAACAGATATAGAACAAATACATAAAACGGTATAAAACTATACATCAAAGGTATACAACATCATAGCGGAGTAAAAAACATCATCCTCACACAGGAGGTATACAAAACATCATCCTCACGCAGGAGGTATATAAACATCCCCCAAACCATAACCACCTAATGTACGAGAGTCCTCGGCCTATCACCTTGCCGGATCACTCTGCAGCGCGCCTATCTTGCAAGGCATCTACAACATGGTATGAAACCATTAGCTAACCATACATATATAAGGTAATGCATAAGCATAAGCACAGATCATGAAGATAAACACATAATCATGTTGTCACACATTTACCCATTTTATTATTTTTATATAATAGTCATTCACACAAATCGTATATATACAGATATATGAAACTATGTGAGTCGAGGACCATATCATCCTCGCCTCTAGGCCTACTATCCATCTGGAAGTAGTGTCGGTCACACAACCCGTGTACCCTATGGGAGTGGATTGCACCTTTCTTGTATACCAGATGACCTGACACTAGAGAACCTCCCAACTCCTTACAAGATGAAAGGGAAAGGTTATCACTGCCACACATTGGGGCTATAAAAAAACATAGGTCGGTGATAATCGACATCTCATACTATTATATCAAGCATATAACACACACACCACTCAAGTAAACACCCAATATAAGGATGGTAGCTAAGTAAGTCCTACGGACTTACCTCAACTTCGTACAATCTCAACCACGATTAACCTTCAATCATGAGAGGGACACTGCCTAATAACAAGGCATAAAGATGTATCAATTTCATATCAATCAAAGGGGTCAAACCTAGACCCAAGGGATCCATAGGATCATCCTCAACCTAAGCTTCACAACCTACTAATCCTTAAAGCCGTACAAGGCATAACATGATCATAACATCAACATCATCACACTCTCATCTATACCTAGCACGATACTACACACTCACACTAGGAAAGGGAGGGACAATGCCAACCTTAGGCAAGCGTAAAAGCAAGACACACCTGCAGAACAAGAGCAAAGCAAAGGCTGGAGTGTAGGGACCCGTAGGGGCGGCCTTGGGTGGCGCAGGGGCGGTGACTGCCGGCGCTGAGGCAGTCATGAGGTGGCGCAGGGGCGGCTGGTGTGCAGAATGCACACTTTCAACTCCTCTTTACTTCTTCACTCGAATCTCTTTACACCTTCTTCAACCAGCAGCCCTACACATACATATACATACATATATACATCAAACAAAGCCTATAAAGGCTGCCACAAGATCAAATCTTCTGAAACCTAAGATAGAAAGGAAGAAGAGAAGAGAAGAAAAGAAGAAAGAAAGAAGAAAAGAAGAAAAAAGCAAGGAAGAACTCACCAAGTTGAACCTTAACAGAGGGAGAATCCTCACCACAACCTCAAGGCTGGCTCATCAAAGGCACAACAACATCATACAACATCATCCTCATCATCCAAGCATCAAACTCTCACAAGATCAAGGAAATCAAGAAGAAGATTCAAAGGAGGAAGAAGAAGAGAATAGCGTAAGGGAGAAGATGAAGTTGTAAGAAAGGTGAAACTCTCATCCGAAGGTAATAGAAGATACTTATAGGGTAAGGAAAGGTAAAGCACGGGTCAAGAGTCAACAAAACCGGCTGCAGCACACCACAAACCGTAGGGGCAGATCATGGTGGCCACAGGGGCAGATCAGGTAGGCCGTAGGGGCAAACTCTGCAAACCGCAAGGGCGGTATAGGCATAAACCTGCACACTCAGCACCTCAACAACTAAGGCTCTTACATCAACGTCCCCAAAACTATTTTTCTACACAACACACTTCACTTTCAACTTTTCAACTTCAGCTTCACATTGCTTTTCACTAACATGCTTCCTAATTCCCGGATAGGTAAAAGGAAGGAAAAATAATAAAAGAGGTGTTAAGCATGATCAAGATGAAGAAAGAAAAAGAAATAAAATTGCCTCAATCATTCCAAAAAGGATGTGAAAGAACTTATCATGCGGTTTCAACCTTCAACACTCAAAATGATTTAGAATGAAAGCAAATTATCAAAAATGCATGAAATTCCAAAAAGTATTCAAATCCCACATATGTCATAAATCAATTCAAACATATAAAAATCATTATAGTTATTCCACAAAACAATATCATCATAGATATCATATCCATCCTAGAAGCACAAAAAAGTTTCAAATTTTCAAAATTTTCGAATTTTCAAAAAATTATATGATGTAAGACATAAAACATGCAAAAGGTATTGCAAATACCTCTACCCCATACTTGAAACTCACATTGTCCCCATTGTGAAGAAAAAAAAAAGGTGAAAAAGGATACTCGCAATGTAAGATGGTAAAATCAGGCAAAGTGAATCATTCTTTGGCGGTGGTGGCAGAAATCTGTAGAAGCTTGGATATGGAACTGTGAAATACTCTAATTGGAGTCGGAGAAATTTTTTGTTGAATGAAGAAGGGGATCATGTCGTGGCCGTATATATTTACGGAAAAAAAATTCCAGATTTTTTTTCGAAGGCATCTCGGCCGAGATGGTTTTTGATCATCCGAGATGTTTGACTGAGGTGACTCCCTGTTGTGTTCTTCTCGGTTGGCTGAGATTGATCTCGGTCTAGATTCCTGTAGGCAACCGAGATGGTTCAAACTTCCGTTCTTTTCTTAGATTTTGAACCTTGAATTTCCTCTATCACCTTCTTTGGTTTATTTTCCTTGGATTGTACCTAGCTCTTGTCATCACGGACACAAAAAAAAGGAAAAAACTACACTAAACTAATCTAGAAAGCAAGAAGAAAGTAATACCTTGGGTTGCCTCCCAAGAAGCGCTTGTATTAAGGTCGCTAGTTGGACCTAACTCCATGGAATTACTCAATGTACCTCGAATATCTTGGAGTACTAATCACATCCATCATAAAACTCTTCCAATATGGTTCCGGTTCCTAATTTCACCGGCAAATGGTAGGATCTCCCACGTACAAGCTTGTATGGTTTGGTTCTCACCGGAAGCCTACCGGTCTTCCTATGCTTCCATGGGACATAACTTAGTTTTTCGTCCCATCCTTTCCTAGATCAAGAAAACAGCTTCTCGAGAATTCTAGTAGCTTCCCCATCTCCAGCTTGGGGATGACGTATGGTCTTTGTCACATGAGTGACCCCATACTTGAACAAAAGACACTTCGTTGCCTTAGCAGTGAAGCGCTTGCTAACTCTACTCCTTGTAATCCAAGGAGCATCTACTCTCAACAATTTTAAGAGAGGTTTCATCTTGATTTAGGAGGTTCCTTTGGAGGAGACCTCCAACTCTTCGGTGCATCCCTGTAATGATTAGTAATTTCAAAGGGAGTAAGAGAAATTACCTTGTAAAGCATTTCAAGCCTTGGGATGAGATTTGTGTTAGGATAACAATCAACACATAAAACGTCTCCAACCTCATCTGATATTTCTTCAACCTTGACCATAGTTTCAATGATTTGGCCAAGGTTCTCCATATCTTTCTCTTCTTCCAATTCAGTTGATTCTTCTTTAATCTCGACCGAATTTTCAACAGTTGGGTCGAGGTCTTCCACTTTTTCAATGAGGACTTCAAGAGGGGTTCGGGATTGACAAGAGGAATGCTTAAAACTGGTTGTTCTTCCTTATACACCTCTTCCGGCTTAACATAGGATAATATGCTTTCGTGGAGCTTCTCCATCTTTTTTTTTTTTTTTTATCAATTTCTATAACTTTGATTCAAGCGAATCTTCAAGAGGTTGCTTATAAACCTTTTTAGGGACATTCGGCTTATCCCATAATGCAAACTCATCCTGAATAGCCTCTTCTCTTTCCTTTTCGTCACTAAATTTGATGAACGCAAATATGCACTACAAATATTTAAATGGTCCACCTGAGCAATTTGTCTTGCTCTCCAAACTGGATCAAATGCAGGTTCATAGCTCCTTATAGTCATTGGAAATCCTGAGAACTCAAAAACTCATACCGAAAAGATCAAAAGCAAAAACAAAAGCAAAAGCTTCCAAGTTAGACAACCGTACACTAGATTGGTCTTGACCAAATCCCCGGCAACGGCTCCAAAAAATTTGTTCGCTCCAAAAGGTGTGTGCAGACAAAGCTTTAAATTCATATCCCGAATTATAGACCTAACGATAAGCGAACCCGCAGTGTACGGATCTATCGTAGTAAGGGCTTATATTCCGGAGTCGATCTCAGGGATTTAGTGAGAATAATCACAACAAAGAAATCTAACTTCAGAAGCATGCAATATCACTTATCAAAAGCAAAAAACAAGATGTGTTATATGATTGGGGAACGCAGATTCTAGAGATCAAAAGTATTCAATTGTCGTTTCGACTCAAGATTTCTCAAGGTAATATGGACAAATCTGAGATTTACTGAGGGAAGGTGTTTCTATGGTGGGATAGATTACGGGGTAGGCCTCACTATCCACTTTCCAAAACCAAAGATCCTATTACCGGGTAAGTCTCAAGGAACTAAGGAAAGGTATGAGTACTCAAACCATCACTCTCACCTAAGGGAACAGAACTAACCATCACCGGGTAAGTCTCAAGTTAACTTTCAAAGGTAGGATGAAGACACAGTCAAACCCTAGTAAAGGATAAACCTTTATTACCTAACACTCATCATCATCGGTAAACAAGCAAAGGAATCACCGGGTAGGTCTCATCCTAGGCTTGCATGTAAACCATGAAAGGTGCAACAAGGATAGGATTTGGTAAACTATAACCTAAACTCAAGATTCGGACAAGATGTGGGTCGTATCGTGCAGTTCTTATTGATCTCGGTCGAGATGACTCCAAGAACAGCCTGAGGCGGGTTTCGGTTTAGGGTTAACTCAACTTTCAAGGTCCACTGACGATAAAGGTTCATTCTTTCATCGTCTACACCACAACCTTCAACTAATCACCCTAGAATCGCAGGGGATTTTAGCCAACAATCATCATTATCAAGCAATCAAGTATATAATCAAGAATATCAAGAAAAGCAAACTAAACACTCAACAAGGGTGTCTCAATAATCAAAAGCAAACAAACCAACAACGTATCAATAATGTGTTCCAACAGAATGATAACAAACTAATTACTTCCCAAGAAAATCTCACAAAATTTCTTCTCCTTCCTCCTTGAACTCCAAGTAATCCTTCCTTAGATCCCTTCCTTATAATCAGCCGTCTTTATTAGCGGTTGAAAGCCAACTTCCGTGGTGCATCAATCCACGTCGGTGGGGAGTCCGTCTCAATGTTGAAGGCTAAGAGATATTTATAGAGATATAAATCTAGGGTTTTACAAGCCTTGGGCCTTAAAGATACATCGAGACTTAAAGATAAACCCTATTTTAAAGATAGATTGCAGCTTAAAGATAAAACCCTAAATTTTGGGCCGAAAAGAATGTTGAGCACGTTGGTATCAGAGCCCACTCTGGTGGTATCAGAGCCCAACGCAAACATCTCGGTGGAGATGTGGGTCGAGGTGACTCCTTGTTATGTCCATCTCGGTTGACCTTGGACCATCTCTTCCGAGATGTGGTATTAGAGCCCGCTCCGAGGTATCAGAGTTCACTTTGTGGTATCAGAGTTCACTCCGGGTGCGTGTTCCTGACTTTCTTTGCTCCTTTTTATGCTCCAATGTAGTCCAATTGCTATCCTTTCGACTCCTTGCACTTTCATGCTCCCTTTTGATCCAAAATGTGTCATATTCGCTACAATTGTAACAAAACTATGTGTAGACCTCCATTCTCAAAAAGTAGGTGAATAACAACATAATTGATATGAATATATGTCTCATGCATGCAAAATAAAAGGGAAAATCTACATAAATACATGCCTAAATATAGGTTATAATTCATGTCATCAACACTTCATGAGCTTTCGTCCAATATGAATCATGACATGTCGTTATGCTCCTAATTTTTTTGTCTTGTCGTATATCTCAAATATTATAAGGAAGCACTCATTGATTACTTTGTTCCGGAACAAATCAAATATCGGAACTCACACATCCAACATCATCCTCTCGCGGGAAGTCTCAATTGACGCTTGAATCTGTCCAATCTGGTCATTTACCATTAAGTCTATGTTCTCCATCACCAACTGAAATCCTTGCACGCTAGAAGGCAACACACTCTTAAACAATGAGTGTGCAGACTCACACCTATAAACCAATATCAATTCAATATATATTATTGCAGTTTCACAATTACAAAACTTATAAAAAAAGATATGATTGAGTTCTTACACGTTTGTTTTCTTCGTGCCAAAGTGAAGATGCAAGTAACACCAAGCTCGAAAAATTTCTTCCTTGAATGAGATTAGCCATGTAGTTTCTAAATACTCCATTAATCTCGGATAACCTTGCTAGTACACTTTCATCTCACCCAACTGCCGCTCGTAACTCTCAGGAGATCTAGATTCAATAAGAGTATGGTAGTGTGATGCAACAACTATTTGTACTTCCTTTTAGTGTGTCATCGCCCAAGATCTATATTGAATGTTGCACTTTATATGAAAGGTGCAAATCATGTGCCTCACATCCTGGAAAACGACACCAAGTGCACTTATGAGTCCAAACTCTCTATCTGTCACAATCACCCTGATGTAACATTTCCGCACACATGTCGGAGTCTCCAAAATGCCCACTCGTAGTGATTGGAGTTTTCCTTGGCCATGAAAACAAATGTTATTGCGAATGTCAACCTCGTACTAGTGATACCGACAATCTCTAACAATGGCATCTTGTACCTATAGAGGGCATACAAAGAAGTTTGTAGTTTTGTTGAACTTCAAACCAAATGTGCATGCAATATATAAAGAATCGTAGAACACATGTATAATAAAACTTACTCGTTCGTCTTGTAGGTCGTGTCCATTATGATGACGTAGGGAAATAGATTGAGGAGCAGTCTTGAATCCGGATGCATGATGAAAAAATCCGAAACTTCATCCGACTCCGGATATCTTCTAACATTGACGTAGTAACGACGTTTCTCGAAAGTATGGAGTGTTTGTTGGAGTGGACTTCCTCCTTTGGCTTATAGCATCCTAATCTTCAATCCATCATTGTATATTTGTGTTATGGTGCTGACGTTGTTGGGATCATCCAACTGTAGTGACTTCAAAATATTCCTCGGCTTGAAACCCGACCCAAGCTCACGTCCCACTCTCCAAAACTAATCTTGCGTCAATCGGCCGGCATATATGTGTCCCTTTAACTACTCGGGAAGTGTATGGTTGTTCACCCCGTTTATAACATGGACCGTCCAATTCTCAACCTCTCTTTGTACGCCCTCAAGTTTAAATTTACAACTATCTTTTCTCTTTTTTTGTGCTCGACTAGACGACGACTCGGTATCAGGATTAACGTCTTTCTTCTTACGAGGAGTTCCCAAACGTTCGCATGTCAAACGAAGCGTAACAAATCCCCTAGCATTCTCCACAACCTACTTGTAACCAACACCATATTCATAGTTCCTCCCATGAATCGAGCACAATCCACCATTGTCTCGCGATCGTGGAAAAAGCCGCGAATTTCAATTATTTGCGTACAATTGGTCCCTCCGTCACGCGAATAATTCGGAAGACCCTAGTTCAGATAGAATAGAAAGGATAAGATTTCTTATTTTTCGGTTTAATGTTGAATGATTATTAGTTTTACGCAACATAACATAAACTAATACAAATCATAAAACCTACAAATATATCTAATGTATCTAGAATTAATTTCAATGATAAGGAACAACAAATTATAACATACTTACCTCGAAATGTTGAAGAAACTCGTTTGGGTCACTAAATTTTGTATCGTCGAACGAAATCATTATCTCATCATCCTCTTGTATTGACATTCTCGCAGGTGTTTTTGGAGATTTTGTAAGCATTAATCACCTCTTCCTTGACTCTCAATATATATATCCGATGGAAATACACAATGTTCTAATTACAACGGTCATATTTATTACTGTGACACAACGTTCGATTTACAACGTTCAAATCACAATGGTCAAATTATGACGGTTACGCAATGCGTGACTGCCACGGTCACACATTCCGTAACCGTGACAAAAGGTTCATGGTTACGAAATGCGTGACCATGGCTGTTACGGAATGCGTAACCGTGGCGGTCACGCATTGCATAACTGTTGTGCGTTTGAGAAATTCATTGTCGTGCCCGTAACACCCCTCCTTATCTTTCTATTCATATATCTTGTTTTGGGCTATCTTTTAGCTCGTCCACTTGGACATGTTTGTGGTTTATTGTACTAGGTTAAAAAAAAAAGAAAGAAAAATAGTCATTGCAAAATTTGAATGAGGATGACAAGAAAGAGAATCAAATACTAGGATTATTCCCTATGAATGTATGAGTATCAGTTTACGAGAACCACTCAAAGCCCTCGATTAACTTGTCCTCTTCATAGATTGTGTGCTTTAACTTCATCCGAGTTTACAAGTGCTCCATTGGGGGAATTGTCTGAGCGAAGCTGAGATGAAACATTATCAATAGCAGAGTTCAGTTGTGCAATCTTTTTGCCAAGTATCTTTCTTGTACTTTGTCAATCATAGTTAACAAAGACCTCGTTGGTAGATAAAATGAAGATTATTTCACAAAAACGGAGTCTCTTGCAAATAACTAAACAAAGCAAAAACTATTTATTATAATAAGTTGAAGTGTTTAGACAAGTAAGGAAACCTTGAATACAAAGAACCTAAATATATCCAGCATACCCTAGAATGATCCGCTCAACATGCTTACGACAATTTTACAAGTTTCATTCATCTCATTAAAATGCTCATAAAAATCTTTCCAAAGACATGCCCGAGAACAACACTAGTTAAGTGTTTGATTCAAAATTTACTATCCTTTTGACATACTAATATGATTAATTGGTCACATTCAAGGTCGGGTTGCTTTTCTCGGTATGAATCAGGTCATTCCAGCCTAATCATTGCACAAAGGACTTGTTTTCAACCGACATAAGGATCAAAAGGCAATGCACCATAGGCAAATTGTATATCTCCAAAGGCAATAATTTTAAGCAAACAGAAGAAAAAACATATATAATTGATCAAACATAAAATAAATCATATGAAACAATTATCAAAATAAATTTTGGGTTAGTTTCATTTAACATTTTCCCAAGTCAAAAGTTCATGTAAAACAGGGACACTTATTTTTATTTTCTCATTTTGAGTTTATTTGCCCATTTCACATCATTAAATTATGACATCAATTATTCTAACAAAGATGTTCAGCAAAATGTCTTGTAGAAGCGCTACTTTTTAGATAAATCACTTCATTAATCAATAATAGATCATACAATGGAACTTCATTTCTTATATATTCAGATGTTGGCATAATCCAAGCACAATACCCCCTACTCAAGACTTTAAGAGTACAGTCCATAGGCTTCATAAAAAAAATAGAGATTGCTTGTAGAGTTGATAACACAAACATATTTAGAAATTACGGTGACAACGCATGTGCATCCTAAAACTGTAAGCAAATACATATCAAGATCAAAACTACACTACCCAAGGCAAAGGGAAGGTTAGACTTTTTTGCGGAGCTTCAGATCGGTGGTAGACAACAAGTTTTGGCTTTTGAGCTTTATATGACAATCTAGATTTAACTAAGCTTGGCTTTAGCTTTTTAGGTTTATATGTAATATGCGTTGCAGACTTGTTGCCTTCATTTATACCCACCACTCTATCTTTTGTATTTGTCGGAAGTAGAGTATCACCCTCTACACTTCCCCTCTTTTTTCTTTCTTGTTCAATTTCTGTTTTGTGAAATACTCTTAAAATTCTTATCCCCTTTCATTCTATCAATGTTTCTCCATTTTCACATGTACAATAAAGGCAATAGTCTCTAGCATGTAGGTTAACAAAGCTACTTCAGAATTAAATCTAACATACTTACTAGTCATACATATTCTGGGACAACATACCCATATGTGCCTATTACACGAGTTGACACAAGAGTCTCATCACCTTGTAGTCCAGCTTTGGCAAGCCCAAAGTCAGATAGCTTCGTAGTGTAATTCTATTGAAATTCACCATAAAGATAACACGAGAAAACTACATTGTCAAAAAGTATAGCTAACCACCCACAACCATATAATTCTTATGAATGTTGCATATTTTGCAGTATGATCCGAGTAGGAGAAGAAAACAAACAATGTATATTCCGTAAATACTTTACTTTAACATTGAGCATTATGTACAAAGAGAACCATTGACAAAAACAAAGGAAATCCTAATTAATGGTAGTACACTTCCAAAAGGATATTAAAAAAGTCTTAAAATCACGATAGATAACAATCCTTTCAACATTAAGAAGGAAATATATCAAGTATATAATATAAAAAACGCTCTCTTTAAAAAACCCTAAGGGCAAAAAAGTTCGGGATCGTGTTTGACGAGCGTTTTTGGTTTTGTGTGCTCCGGCGACTAGTTATGGAGGTTGATACTTCCACACCAGAGGTGGAGAATGTGAAATCTAGTATTACAGAGGTGTCTGGCTTTGTGGAGGGATGTGAGGGGGAAGGCATGGAGGTTGAGATTGCACAGATGAATACAAACAAAGTACCGGAAGGGGTTGAATCCACAAAAGAGTCGGCGGTTGAGTGAGAAGGGAACCGAACGGAGAGTGTGGAAGACATAGAGAACCCAGAGCGCAAGAACGCGATCACTATAGAACTGGATAAGGGGACTCCTCTCAGTTTTGATGTAAGTTGTAAGGGCGCTAAAAAGAATGAAAAAGCTACGAGAGGTCTTGCACTAGGAGCCCAAGAAAAGTGGTGGATTGAGAAGAGAATAGACATGAACGCGTTGATAGGAAAGATGAATTTATCCTTCTTGTTGGGGGAAGACATGGATCCCATTTCGAGATAGATACTAGTGTGGCGACAACTCTCGAAGAAGAATCGAAATTAACTATAGTTCTCAAAGTCCTTGGCTACCCCATCGCTTTTCCGGTGATGGAGAGGAAGATTAAGGAGCTATGGAAGGTAGGAGGAAATTTACAACTCATCGATCTGGACAACGACTACTATGTGGCTAAGTTCAAGAATGAGAGTGAGTTTTTCATGGTTCTCACGGGAGAACCATGGTTAGTCTTTGGAAGATGTCTCATAATGAGAAGATAGTCACCGGAATTTGAGACAAATGAAACTATCACGTCGGCAATGACTTGGATCAGGATCACGTATCCCAATGCAGTGGTTTAATGAAGCCATTCTATGGAACATTGCGATAGGAGTGGGTAAACGATAGCCATGTGAAGAACTGGTAGGTGAATAAAAAGGATAAAAGATACTCTAGAAGGGGGGGG
>BSUD01000004.1:40856837-40913133 GCA_033239045.1 Fagopyrum esculentum | reverse complement strand
GGGGGGGGTTGAATAGAGTATGGCTAAGTTCAAGAATGAGAGTGAGTTGTTCATGGTTCTGATGGGAGAACCGTTGTCAGTCTTTGGAAGATGTCTCATAATGAGAAGATGGTCACCGGAATTTGACACAAATGAAATTATTACGTCGGCACCGATTTGGATCAGGATCACGTATCCCAATGCAGTGGTTTAATGAAGTTCTATGAAACATTGCGATAGGAGTGGGTAAACAATAGCCATGTGAAGAACTGGTAAGTGAATAAAAAGGATAAAAGATACTCTAGAAGGGGGAGGTTGAATAGAGTATGAGAACTTTTCGCAACACCAATCTCAAGGCCTTGAAACCAATTTCACGGGCCTTGATGTCGATCTGAGCTCTTTGTGATACACTTTGATTTCAAGGGCTTTGAAACAACTTTCAAGGGCCTAGAATTTGTACTCCTACAAAACAAATTTAGTCACAATAAAGCAAGATAAAATGCGGAATGTAAAAGATCGACACGAGGATATGTTTACGAAGTTCGGCTCTAAATAGCCTACTCTCCGTCCCAAGGTATAGCCTTAGGATCTAACTATCTATTATCAGCTTCAAAGAGTCCTAGATAAAAACTAGAAGAAATCCCCTTCTTCTCTCACTATAGCCAATGCTACGATCTAGCTCCAACTCTTCACCTTGCTATAATAGCCTAGTTACTTAACTAAGTAACACGCACTCGAGTATAACACTCTTTAGATATACCAATGGAGCTCTCGAGTTTTATCTCTCTCTAGGGGATAAAGCTTTTTAGAGAAAGATAGAAAGAAAAACTATTTGATCGAATGAAGATGTTTTGGATCGCTTGAAGACTATTGATGTTTCCGTGTATGCTTCTATATTTGTTCTTCAAACACCATCTTCATTTATAGCCTTCTATGGAGAGGTCTTCTAGCTGTTAGAAAGATGACCGTTTGAAGATGATTCTTCGTCTCCGTGAAGATTGCTTCTTGATTGAGATGAGATAGACGTTGTGGATCTTCATCTCCTGAGAACACGTTGATCTCTCAGCTCCTTAATCTTCTCGCATTTGTTGTGATGATATCAAATTCTAGAGGAGAGAATCTTCGTACTTTCGGTTGAGGACCTTCGAAAGATCTTTATTGGCCGGTTGAGATCTTCGTTCAATCATATCTTCTTATTGAGCAAATATTTCCTAGTAGATCTCCTTTAGTGATTTGAATTCATTTAGCGTGCAACCTTGACTTCTTTGTTCCCTTAAAATGAATTTCAAGGCCTCCGTCTTTTAAACACTCTAAACTCCTTATCTTTCCTTGAATCCGATTTCAAGGTCTTCCAAGGTCCTTTGTAGTGTCTTTCAAAACCTGCATTTATTCAATACAAACCACCAAACTAAACCAAGCAACTCGATATATAATCAATAAATTGTTAGTGTATAAAACTACTTCATTTGTGTTTAAGTCTTCCATCATCAACACCTTTACAACTTTATAATCAAGGTGGAGTTTTCAGTCTCCCCCTTGATGGAAGACAACACAAATGTTCCGTTCCTGCATTGTAAAGTTAGCGATGCATATATGAATATCAAACTAACTTAAAATGCAGAATGCAGAATATCGAAAAATGTCGGATCACATTTATTTCCCTCCCTTTGTCTTTCAACAAGGGAGAAAAATAGTCAAAGCAAGGGAGTTTTAAAGCATTACAACCCAAAGAAAGTATTTCACAAAACCACAAAAACAACTTTTTCAAACACAAGCCTTTGATATCAGAATCAAGGGCCTTGACAGTCATGGTCATCCAGAGAACCTCATTCTTGATACCACCTGTAAGAGCGTTCCGGAGGTCATGTTCTTTGTGGGAAATGTCCGTTCGCCTCTGATAAGAATTCTTGTCATATTTCTTGACAACACCAAATTCTTCAATATGCAACACGTATGGATCCTCATACGATGGTTGGCGAATAGGATGATCCTTGACGATCTTATAGCACTGTGTCATGACCTGTTCCGCATCCTTCGTGGTAGCTTGCCCATCTTCTTCTGTTAAGGGCTTGATGTTGTTGGCAGCTGTAAGAGAAAGAACGTTGACATGAAACATTTGATTAATTTTCTGATTTAAGATACCGAGTAGATCTTGTGTTTTGTCCAGACGGTCAGTCAGTGTTGATCGGAAGAAAACAAGATTACTTCTCAGAGAGTCCAATCCTCTTTTTGCAGCTTCCAAAAGCTGTACAGTTGTATAATTCCATGCTAGTTGCTCCTTTAGAACCCATACTGTTCTATAGTCAGTCATTGTTCTCTTAATTCGTATACTGTCAAAGAATTCCTCATCGAGTTCTCCACACACAAGATGTAGCTCCTCATCAGAATAATCAATCGAAAAGTGTTGAAAGATTTTTGGGAGCAAATTTCCATATGGCAAGTGGCAATCACTAGGAGAATTTATAACATTAACCATATGAGACAAGATAATTTCTGGAAGATTAACTTCTAGCCCATTTAGCACATGATACAAAAATACAAGTAGTGTATTTGTCACCACATCTCTATTGTTAACTCTTGGTACCACACATCTAACCAAAAGAAATTCTAGTTTCAAGGGTTAGATAAGTAGTAGTAGGTTGTGGTAAGGCACTGGGTAGAAGAAACTGTTCTTTGGCCATTTTAACGGTTCTAGCGGGGGTAGGATGATCAACAACATCATAGCGAGGAAGACCAAAAATATCAGCAATAATCTCAAAGGTAATGGTGATTTTCTTACCTTTAACAACAAAGTCCAGAATCCATTCTCCCTTTCTCTTTGGGCGGTTAAGCTGATATAGAACAACTTCGTTAATCTGGGGAAAGATATCTCCCCAGGGTTGAGAAGTATCCAGATAGAGCTTGCTTGAAGCACTTCAAGCCCTGGTAGGGAGAGGCATGTGAAGAGTTCTCGATCGACTAATTCACACATGCATTCATGTCGTTCGTTGAACTTAGTCAGCCATTTTTTGACGGCTATTTGACTTCCAAACCAGTGTGAGGGAAGGCCTATCTTGCCAAAATGTCAGCATCATCCATATGAAACGGGGCACTAGAGCTTGAATCTGAACCTGAGCTTGAGTCAGATTTTGAGTCGGAGGAAATCTGAACCACTCTCTGTCGTTTGGGGGCCGATGATGCGGCATCATCAATTGAAGATATCTTGGATGCCATGAAAATTTTTGAGAGAGAGAGAGGAAGCGGGTTTGTGAAATTTGAAAGAGTAAAGCACCGAGTTTGCAAAGAGAAGATGAAGCGAAAGAGATAAAGAAAGAAGAGAAGTAGTATTTAAGGAAAGAAGTCACATCAACGTAAGATCACTAAGATATTGAGAAACTAAAAATCTTGGGAGAATCATTGTTGATTAAAATTCTTTCCATAAATTTTGGTACCCACTTTTCAAAATTCTTTGAATTTGAAAATAAAGCCTTTTGAAATCCCTTTTAAAGAAAAGTCTTAAAAAAAATTTAGGAATTTGAATATCTAAAAGATATGAATTCCTAAATGATCCATATTTCATAATTTACCCTTGAAACTTGTTTCAAGGCCTTTGAAAATAATAATTGGGCTGCAAACGAAGGAGAAAATAAAATGATTTACTCCCCCTACGTTAATGCTTCCTTGTTCAACATACCAAGCTCTAATCTAATAAAATTAAATTGCTCTTCAGGAAGAGGCTTGGTAAAGAAATCTGCAAGCTACAAGTTAGTAGATATAAAAGAGATCGAAACATCACCTTTCTCAACATGATCACGTATGAAGTGATGCCTTACATCGATATGCTTCGTCCTTGAATGCTGCACAGGATTTTTGGTTATAGAAATAACACTAGTATTATCACATTTTATAGGAATACCTTTCAAATCAAAGCCAAGATCAAGAATTTGTTGAGCTATCCATAGAATTTGTGCACAACAGGCTCCCACAGCTATATATTCAGCTTCGACTGTAGATAGGGCGACAAAATTTTGCTTCTTGGAGTGCCAACTGATTAGGAATGACCCTAAGAATTGGCAACATCCAGAAGTGCTTTTCCTATCGGCCTTATAACCTGGAAAGTCTGCATCTGAATAGCCAATAAGGTGAAACGAGCTTTGACGTGGGTACCATAACCCTAGATCCATAGTGTCATTGAGATACAGAAAAATTCTTTTCACAATAATCAAGTGTGATTCTTTAGGATCAACTTGAAATCTTGCACATACGTACACGTTAAACATAATGTCAGGTCGACTAGCAGTTAAATACAACAATGAACCGATCATACCTCGATACTCCTTTTGTACTACACTTTTGCAATCTTTGTCATGGTCAAGCGAAAGTGTCGAACTCATAGGAGTCTTTGCGACCTTAGATTGATCCATCTTATACTTCTTAAGCAAGTCCTTTGTATACTTGCTTTGATTGAGAGAAATTCCTTTCTTTGCTTGTGTAACTTGAAGTCTAAGAAAGAAATTTAGCTCACCTATTAAGCTCATTTCAAATGCCCTGCACATAATATCGTTGCCTTTGGTTTTGATAAATAAAGTTTTATCAATCAACCCTATTTTGAATTTGTTTTCGAGAAGATACTTGGACAATCTTTCATACCAAGCTCGAGGAACTTGCTTAAGACCATAAAGAACTTTGTCCAATTTAAAAACGTTATCAAGAAATTCATCATTTTCAAAACCAGGTGGTTGAGCAACATAGACTTCTTCTTTTAAGAAGCCGTTTAGGAAAGCACATTTTACATCCATTTGAAAAAGTTTAATACTCATAAAAGATGCAAATGCAAGTAGCATACGTATGGCTTCTAACTTGGCAACCAGAGCAAAAGTCTACTCATAATCAATACCTTCTTCTTGGTTATAGCCTTGTTCTACAAGTCGTTCTTTATTTCGTATGACTTTTCCACTTTCATCCAACTTATTTCGAAAGACCCATTTTGTGCCGATGACGGATTGATGCTTTGGTCTTGAAGTAAGAGTCCAAACCTTGTTTCTCTCAAACTCATTTAGTTCGTTTTGCATGGCAATGATCCAGTCGGGTTCTTGAAAAGCTTGAACATAATTCTTTGGCTCGATAAGAGACACGAACGCAGAGAAAACACATAGATTCTTTACTTTAGATCGAGTTTGAACTCTTGCGTTGAGATTTGAGATCACTTTCTCTTGTGGATGGTATGAAGAATGTTGAAATTTTCTTCGTTTGTAATAATGGAGAAGATCCTGAAGGTTGAGCCTCATATGCTTGACTAGATACAGGTACCGTTGATGTATTGTCCTTGGTTCCTATTTCAAGGCCTTGAAGTTGGGTTTCAAGCCCTTGAAACGGAGTTCTGACATCACAGTTTTCTGTTTCAAGGTCTTGATGATGTGTTTCAAGGTCTTGAGGGTTTTCTTCGATATCTTGAATCTTTTCTTGCATATTCTTTTCTTGATCTTTAGGATCTTCATCCGAATTGTGATCTTCTCGTTGATTCAGATTTAGATCTGTAAAACTTTCACTCAAAGTACCATCATTGCTTTCATCAAAAATAACATGGATACTTTCCTCAATAATTTTGGTACGTTTGTTATAAACACGATAAGCTTTGCTATTTGAAGCATATCCAATGAATATAACTTCATTACTATGAGTATCAAATTTCCCAAGGTTATCTTTGCCATTGTTATGAACAAAACAAGTACATCCAAAGAGTTTAAATATTTGATTTCCTTCCTTTAAAGAGTTCATAATTAGGAGTCTTTTTCAAAATAGGACGAATTAAACATCTATTCAAAATGTAATTAGCAGTGTTTACTGCTTCAGCCCAAAAACTTTTTGGCAAACTATTTTCTAAAAGCATAGTCCTAGACATATCCTCAAGAGGGTGGTTCTTACGTTCTACAAGTCCATTCCGTTGAGGAGTTCTAGGAGCTAAAAAGTTTTGTGAAATACCATATTTTGCACAAAACAAATCAAACTTTAGTTGATCAAATTCTCTACCATGATCACTTTTTATAGAAACGATAGGTAGGTTTTTCAAAGTTTGCAACTCCTTACATAAATTTGAAAACTCAAACAATGCTTCAGATTTTTCTCGTAGGAATGAGATCCATGTGAAACGAGAGAATTCATCCACAAGAACAAGGATGTACTGCTTGCCTATGGGAAATTGACACGCATAGGTCCACAAAGATCCATATGTAAGAATTCAATGGGTCGAGAAGAACTTACAACTTTCTTAGGTTTGAATGAACCTCTTGTTTGTTTACCTTGTGTACAGGCTTTACATAGTTCATCTACCTTGAAATTTAGGTTTGGCAAGCCACGTACCAAATCTTTTGATAGTAGCTTTTGCATTGTGTGCATACTTACGTGACCAAATCTTCTATGCCAAAGCCTTGGATCATCGGTCAAGGCGTTTAGACATTTTAGCTTAGTTCCCGTCTTTTTGTCTCGAACTTCACATTTTTCTGAATCAAATAGTACTTTTTTGCCCTTATCACATATTTGAGAGATACTAAGTAGATTATACTTCAAACCATCAACCAGATATACATTATCAATGAAGTAGATGAATTATAACATATTTTACCAATGCCAATAATGTCACACTTTCCTTTATCACCAAGCATAATGGTTCCAGATGATTGATTCTTTAAATATGAGAATAGTGAGATTTTTTCACTCATGTGTCTTGAGCAACCACTATCTAATATCCATTTATGCTCCTTTACCTTGGTGATATCCTGCAAAACAGCAAACATCAACCTTTCCGGGTCGACCAAATGACATATTTTGGTCCATATTTAGGTTCGATCATGTTTGGTGGTCTAGTACCTTTAGGAACCCAGATTTGTTTGACCTGTTTCCTTAAACATAGAGGATAGGTGTTTCTAATAATATAAGGGTCATTTCTTCTATATGGACATGTAGATTTCACATGACCCTTTTTACAACAGTAGAAGCAACTAGGCATATGAATACTTCCTTTGGCTTTGACAAAAGTGGTAGTTGGTTTTCTAGGAAAGATCCTATGATAACCAATACCATTTTTGTTAAGTGAGGATTGTTGTTCACCCATCATTCTTTCAAGATTATCTTTTGAACGAGTGAATTTAACAAGTGTTGTCTTCTGGTCTTGACACGTTAAAGTTAGATCAACTTTCTCTTTCTCTAGATCGATATAGTTTCAATGAAGAGAGGAGAGATTGTCCTTGAGAATCGCATTTTCCGATTCTAAGGCCTTGATATTGTCATAAAGGTCTACCTTTTCTGTGTTAAGATTTTCAATCTCCAGAGACATCTCACTTAGTTGTTTTTCTTGTTCAAGAAGCTTTTCTTTTAGAGAATTTATCCTTATTTTATGTTCCTTGTCACATATAATAATGTCTTCAAGGAATTGTTTCAAGTCAGATTCAGGTTGAGACATAATAGTACTTACCACATTGTCAACATAACAATTTGAATCTTCTTCATGATCGGCCAAAAGACATAGGTTTGCTTGTTCATTTTCGTCTTCTGATTCATATGAAGATTCTGAATCACTCCATGAAGCTACCACATCTTTCTTCTTTCGATTATTTTTCTTGAAGTTGGTCCTTTTCTTTTGTGGACAATCCTTCATAATATGATATGTTTCACCACATTCAAAACAAATCAGCACTCTAGTTTTCTTGTTAGAGTTAGAAAACTTACCTCGGGGTTTTGATGTTTGTGAATATTCTCTATTGTTTGTAGATTGTTTCTTTATCTTGAGAATTATCGCGAGACCCTTAGAGATCATGGCAATTGCATCTTATTCATCATCATCATTATCACTAGCTTCCTCTTCTGATGGTACTTCTCCTTTCTCGATTTCAATGCTAGATTATTAGTGTTGGATGGGAGCTCCCCATCTTCTTCACCAAGAACCATTTCATGTGTGATGAGTTTTCCAAGGAGGTCATCAAGAGGAAGAGTTGAGAGATTCTGAGCTTTTTCGATGGCAGTCATCTTTGGTCCCCACTTGGCTTAAGGTAATCTCCTTAGAACCTTCCTAACTTTTTCTTCATGTGTGAAGACCATTCCTAGTGAGTCCAGGTTGTTCACGATCTCAGTGAATCTTGTGAACATTTCTTTGATTGGTTCATTTGGATTCATCTTGAATAACTCGTATTGTTAGAGGAATATACTAATCTTTGTTTCCTTGACTTTACTTGTTCCTTCGTAAGTGACAACGAGTTTGTCCCATATTTCCTTTGCACTCTTGCATGATGAGACGCGGTTGAATTCGTTGACATCTAATACGCAGTAGAGTAAGTTCATAGCTTTGTATTTCTTTGACACACTGTCCAAGTCAGCTTGTGTGAAGTCAGCTTCCTTCTTTGGGACTTAGACACCTTCAACCGTCGTAGTTGGGACTTTGGGGCCATTCTGAATGATGCTCCATAGTTCCATGTCCTGATCAATAATGAACATATGCATGAGTGCTCTCCGATGGGCAAAGTTGTTGCCATAAAACAGTGGTGGTCGTGATGAGGATCTTCCTTGAGCAAATCCTCCATCACCTGCATGATTCATGAATAGAGTATAGGAACTTTTCGCAAAACCAATCTTAAGGCCTTGAAACCAATTTCACGGGCCTTGATGTCGATCTGAGCTCTTTGTGATACACTTTGATTTCAAGGGCTTTGAAATAACTTTCAAGGGTCTTGACTTTGTACTCCTGCAAAACAAAGTTAGTCACAATAAAGCAAGATAAAATGCGGAATGTAAAAGATCGACACGAGGATATGTTTACGAAGTTCGGCTCTAAATGGCCTACTCTCTGTCCGAGGGTATAGTCTTGGGATCTAACTATCTATTATCAGCTTCAAAGAGTCCTAGATACAAACTAGAAGAAATTTCCTTCTTCTCTCACTATAGCCAATGCAACGATCTAGCTCCAACTCATCACCTTGCTATAATAGCCTAGTTGCTTCGCAGAGTAACACACACTCGAGTATAACACTCTTTAGATATACCAATGGAGCTCTCGAGTTTTGTTCGCTCCAAACGGTGTGTGCAAGCTTTAAATTTATAACCCTAGATGTAAGCTTAAAACAAGGATGCGAACCCGTAGTGTACGGGTCAATCGTAGTAAAAAGCAAGAAATTCCAACGGTCGATCACATGGACTTAGTGAAACAAAGCAGGTATAGGTTTGTCAATGCCACTACTAACCACAAAAGCGATTAAAACAATCAAAGATGATAAAAAGTCAATAAAGGAAATATGCAATTCTAGGGATTAAAGCATCTAGTTGTGGTTCCAACTCAAGATCTATAGATAAGCGGACAAAGCTGAGATTTTGCATAGGGAAGGTGTTACTAAATTGGAATAGATCACCGGGTAAGTCTCACTACTCACTAATCCCAAACCATAACTCCTATTACAGAGTAAGTCTCAAGGAATTAAGGAAAAGAACTATAATCTCAAACTAACACTCCAACTAAGTGAATAGAATCAACCTTTACCGGGTAAGTCTCAGGCTAACTCAAAAAGATGGGATGAAAGCACACTCAAACCCCAATAAAGGATAAACCTTTATTACCTACACTTATGATCTTATGTAAACAAACAAAGGAATCACCGGGTAAGTCTCATCCTAGGCTTGTATTGAACCAGGAAAGGTGTAATAAGAATAGGATTTGGCAAACTCTAACACTTAACACTCAGTTTCGGATCAGGTAAGTCACCTCGGTCAGAAGAATTCCACCCCGGACGAGATGTTCATCGACTGAGCGAGATGCTTAGGGTTAAGGATAAAAACTCGAACTTTCACGGTCCTACTGTGATTAAGATTATTCTATCATTGTTTTTCCCACAACCTTCAGCCAATCACCCTAGAATCACACAAGGAAATTAGCCACTCATCATCATGAAAGTAATAATCAAATATAAGGGAAAAAAGAGAATAATTGAACAAGAAAACCTTAAGAGAAAGACTTCAATAACTTAATCAATTATCAATCAACAAGCGTTCCTTGGATCAAAATCCAACAAGACAATCAACAATGAAGGGAATCTAAAAGAATCTTACAAAACCCTTCAAAAAGCTATAAAAACTATTAACTTCCTTCCTTCAATCTTCCTTCAACCTTCAAAAAGGTTCTTCAAATCTTCCAACTATCGTGGAATGCGGCTGTTCCGGTGTAAGCTCGTCTCCGGGTGATAGCGGGTGTTGGATTTGTGGAAAATCCAACCCTTTTTATAGGAAAATTACTCTCCAAAGATAAGATATCTTAGAAAGATCTCTTCCCATAAAAATAGGTAAAATATATGGGCTAAATTATCTTCATCCTTCCAGGAATCCAGCCCAAAAATATAAGATCCTCTTTCTAAAGATAAAGATCTCAGCCAAGAATAAAATATCCTTGCCGCGTCCAAGGTGTTCGCCTCGGTCGAGTCGGCTCCTCTGGATCACCTCGGTCGAGGAGACTCTGTAGTCAACCGAGGTGAATCACAATTGAGTGTGAAATCTCTCAAATCTGGTCCAAAGTGAATCTCTAATCCAATTCCATGATTCCTGGATTCTTCCTTAAGCTCCTGAATGTAGCTCCAATGACTCCTTAGCTCCTTTTGCTCCTTTTTGATGCAAAACGTGCCATTTTACCTACGATTACAACGAAACTTGGTGTAGACCTCGATTCCCACAAAGGTAGATGAAACGACAATACAATCACATAATATACATTCAAACATGCAGATTATTAAAGATAAAACGTCTAAACAGGCCCCAAAATATAGACAATTATTCATGCTATCAAAATACCCCATACTTAGCCCTTGTTTGTCCCCAAGCAAGTCCCGAATATGAAATACAAGATATAATGGATTATAAGTCATGAAGATCAATGAAAAAGTCTTTCAAAACATTTTAATGGTGTGCTACAATCATAGATCACTCTAAGAGTATACTTCATGGAATTTAAAATCAAAATATGCTTAAAACATTTTATAAATATATGAAAGTTGTTCATCTTTGCATAAAATCATAGAATGCATAATAAATCATAATTATCGAAATTAATCATGTATAATCTAGTTTAAACCACTAAGTCAATCAACAAGCTCGAGGTCTCAAGGGCTTCCCAAAAGAAAGGTCAAGAAACGTGTAAGGTAGGGATGTATAGAAGGTAATGTGGTGCTAGAATCCGGGAAAAGGATATCACTTCACTTTCACTTGACTTTCAACATCATCCACCAATAAGCTTTGCTTATTTCACACTTTTCCTCTTTTACTTTACTTTTTGGGATGCATGGACAGAGGTGCACAATAACCGAAGCCTAGGAAATCAGCAATCATCAATTTCTTGAGATGCATCAAACCCTTGATGCATATACCATGACCCGTTAGGAATATCGCTCAATCCGACTTTGGCAAGACACAAACACCCGGCTATGTGAATGGTGCCGAGTTACTCATCATCATGATTGACTTCCCCAAACCTATTTATTACTTTCTAACACTTTCACTTCCAGCCAACTTCTCAACTTTTCTTTCACCTGCTTTTCACTTTCTTGCTTCCAAATTCCCGGATAGGTAAAGGGAGACAAATATGTATATGAGGGGCTAAGCATGATTAAGAAGAAGAAGAGAAAAGAATGAATTGCCTTGGTCTTTCTAGGAAGAAAGTGAGAGAACTCATAATGTGGTGTCAACCTTCAAATTCAACATAATTTTGATAAGGACAAAGTATTAAACATGCCAAAAATTTCAAACAAAGCATTTAGCAACTTAAACATATCATAAAACCTTTCAAACACATAAAGATTTCAAAACCAGTCAGCAAACAAAGTCTTCACTGAGGTCATATCCAGATAAGAAGCACAAAAATCGTTTCGAAAACTTTCAGTTAAACCACCTCGGTCGAGATGTTCTAAGTCAACCGAGGTGAAGCACCTCGTTTGCCCAGAATCACTTCGGTCGAGGTCAAATTTTTTTTTCTTTCTAGTTTTTGACGTTTTTCTCAATCAAATAACATGTATGCATGCATGAAATCTCAGATAAGCAAATAGAGCATAATAAGATCATAAATATCCGTCATAGTAGCATACAATCATCCATAGTCAAATAATACATCAAATACCCCATACTTGGGACACATTGTCCCAATGGGTTAAAATAAGTCTAGAACATGAAGTACTCACCGGACATAGCTGAGCTGCATAATAAATAAAGAAAGAAAATCCTGCAAGCTCTCAATAATCACGATCCGGTGGTGGTGGTGGTGGCACATACGGGTGCTGAGATGGGTCGAAAGGATAGCCCATGACATGCTGAAACTGAATCTCAACCATCACGTGCTGGTTGTGTAGTCTCTCCTGCATCTCTTGGATCTCTAGGGATATGGCAGCATAGGAATCAATCATCTAATCCGTCAAATCGTCGATCCGATGGTGAGCAAGTGGATCCCTCTGCCGGCGTACCCTACGCCTAACGGGACGTGCTGGTGCTGCAGCTGGCTCCTCCTCAGTCTCATCATCATCCAAATCGATGACTGGCGCACTCGTCCCAGCAGTATCCATGCCCGTATCCATAGGAACACCACCATCCTCAGCAACATCATCATCATCATCCTCAGCTTCGTCTTCCTCAACTGGTCCTTGAGCTGCTGCAGTTGCTGCCTCTCTAGCATCCTCCATCAGTGGAATCCACGCAGTCTGCCAGTAGTGTGGATCAAATACGGAGAACTGAGCTGACCATCTGATCCCCTATGGTGCAGTCGGCTCCCATGGAATCGCCATATATGGCGTAGTAAGTCCTCAGGGAACCAGTATCCTCCGAGTGATCATCTCCTGAAGTCCAAGCAGCTTGGCAGCCGCCACCATGGTACAAGCACTGAGGTCCATATCCATGTAACTCGCTATATGAGTCACAATACCTCCACAGCAAATGTCGCCCTTCGTCTTTTCCTTTATCCTATGTAGATCCTCTGCCAGCATCAAACCAAAATCTGGGACTCCTCCAGTCACCATGCAGTATAAACTCAGTAGCTCGCTTTATCTGACCTTTTGGGGCGTCTCAGTACGCGCCAAAAGAGTCTAACTGAATATCCTGTGGGCCAATTTAAAAGCAAGATGGAATATAATCCTCTCCCTGGAATCTCCAGGTCTCCATCTATCAGCATGCTCAACCACGTGAGCTATCTGTCCCCAGAACACCCTAGCTACAGCTCGGGAGGGAAAATCAGCAACAGTCGGGATCGAATAGCCAAATATATCCCGCCAGTGATGTAAAGGCACTAAGTATTTCCGGTTCATCAACCGGTACTTCACGGTGCGCTCGGTAGGCAAGTAGGTAAATGAGCTGACAAACTCCAGGGTCGGCTCTAGATAGGCCGGAGCTCTGATCTCTGTGAACTGCTCTAGCCCCACAGCACAAATCATACGCCTCAAATCATCATCGACATGGAGGCAATCAAAAGCAGATATGTCTAGGAAGCGGGGTCCAATCATCGGACGGGCCGCTATGCGGTCATAATCGACTTGGTGTCTCTCGTGAATCACCGGTCTAGTACGGCGGGAAGAAGAAGAAGGAGAAGGAGAAGATCTGTCCCTCAGGACCAACTGCCTGTCAGAACTCATAATTTCTGGGCCTGTCAAACCACCTCGGTCGACCTGACAACTTTGTAGAACACCTCAGCCGAGGCACAGGCCGACTGGACCGAGGCGAAACTCTGCTCGATCGATTCCCTCAAAAATCCAGTTCTTTTCCCCCAAAATCACTACCACAGCTTCCTATGGGGTACTTAATCTGTTTCTCAGCAAATGTAGGGGCAACCAAAGCCCAAAACGAGAGAAATTAGTAGAGAAAGACGAAGTTAGGGTTTTATCGATAATTACCCAGATTCGGTCGATTCGATTCGTTCTTTTTGCAGATTGGTACTTGCAATGCAATCCTCTACCCTTTCCTCTCAGTTTAGAAGCAAGAATCGTCGAAAATGAGCGAAGAACGGAGGAGCGAGGTGGAAAATGCGCCGCGGTCGAGAAGAGGGTAAAGAGAAGAGAGAGAAATCTTCAACCCCTTTTATACCCTTTTCTGGAACTGTTGTCACCTCGGTCGAGATGGTCTCGACTGGACCGAGGTGTATGGACCGAGGTGAATCTTCAGAAACCCTAACCGCCTCGGTTGCTCAAGAATCATCTCGGTCGAGGTGCTGTGACAGCAACCGAGATGTGTCTCAATCAAACTCCGTCTTCTCAAATTCTCGAACTTCTGTCCTTCCAGTTGTGCTCTTAGGTTGTATTCCTTCCTTAGATGTCACCTGTTGTCTGTCTAGGACGCCAAAAACAAAACAAAGCAAAGCAAAAACAAACTATCTAAGCTAGACTAGACAAAGGGAAAAGAAAGCAATACCTTGGGTTGCCTCCCAAGAAGCGCTTGATTTAAGGTCGCTAGCTGGACTGTACGACATCTCTCAAACGAGGTATAGCGATGCAACCTCCTCAACCGGAACTTCGGGTTTGTATTTCTTAAGTCTATGACCGTTGACTTTGAAGCTTCCACTCGTTTCTCCCCAAATTTCAACTGCACCATGAGAGAAAACATGTTTCACAATATAAGGTCCGGTCCATCTAGATTTCAACTTACCTGGAAAGAGGCGGAGGCGGGAGTTGAAGAGTAGAACTAAGTCTCCTTCTTTAAGCTCCTTATGAATGATGCGCTTGTCATGCCATTTCTTCGTCCTTTCTTTATAGATTTTGGCATTCTCATAAGCGTTCAAATGCAGCTCCTCCAGCTCATTGATATCCAATAGCCGCTTCTCGCCGGCTTCCTTGATGTCGAAGTTCAACCATTTGATCGCCCAATATGCCTTGTGTTCTAACTCAATAGGCAAATGACAAGACTTCCCATATACCAAATTATAAGGGGTGGTACCAATGGGGGTCTTGAATGCGGTCCTGTAGGCCCAAAGAGCGTCGTCCAACTTCATGGACCAATCCTTCCTCGTCCTAGAGACGGTCTTCTCCAAGATTGCTTTAATTTCTCTATTCGAGATCTCGACTTGCCCACTAGTTTGAGGGTGATAAGGGGTTGCTACCTTGTGGGTCACCCCATACTTCGATAGAAGTGCCTTAAACTTCCGGTTGATGAAATACGTCCCTCCATCGCTGATGATGATGCGTGGAGTCCCAAATCGTGGAAAGATAGTCTTGTTAAAGAACTTCACAACCACCATGGCGTCATTAGTGGGAGAAGAAATGACTTTAACCCATCTAGAGATTTAGTCGACGACTAGAAGAATATAGAGGTTTCCTCCGGATGATGGGAAAGGTCCCATGAAATCTACTCCTTATACATCAAAAATCTCAACTTCTTGTATGTTATTGAGTGGCATCTCATTCCTTCTAAATAAGTTCCCTGTTCTTTGACATGCATCACAAGAGACAACAAACGTTTGCACATCCTTAAATAATGTGGGCGAAAAGAAACCGGAACGTAATACCTTAGCGCATGTCTTGTTGGCGCTAGCATGCCCTCCACAAGGAAGTGAGTGATAATGCCGTATGACGCTATTAACTTCATCTTCCGGTATGCATTTTCGAAGCATCCCATCCGGCCCGCGCTTGAATAGCAGCGGTTCATCCCAATAGTAATGGCGTACGTCCTTGAAGAATTTCTTCCTTTGAGCGTACGTCAATCCGGGTGGTATTTCCTAGAAAACAAGATAATTAACAATATCAGCATACCAAGGTCCTTTATTATCAGAAATTTGGTGGAGAGAATGTTCCACCAACTGAGTAGGAATGTCAGAGAAGGGAGTAAGAAGTTTGTTATTTTCAGTAGCCTCAGTTGACATCATCTCGCTTTCGACCTCGGTCGAGGTCCAGAGAGGTTGACCGAGATGTTCTTCAGTCACCTCGCTCGGTCAAGAAAGTGCCTGGGTCGAGGTAATGCAACTGGAACCGAAACTAGAGATCTTCTTCTCATGGATTAGTCTTTCAATTTTAGCTCCTGGATCTTCTTCCAGTGCCTTTAAGCTCCGTATATCTGCATCACAAGAAGCATCTATACCTTCCTCCATTAAAATAAAACTAATAACTTTTTCAAGTGGATCGTTAATAAGGATAGAGCTCACCAACTCTCTTGATTCTTCTTCATCATAGATGTTGAAGATATCATCTCCTAGCTGCTCTCCTTTCATAGCCGCAAGTAATGCGAATTCCACTTCATCTCCGCCAATATTGAACTCCAGCTTGGCGTTCTTACAATCCACATTGCAACCCAAAGTTGCTAGAAATGGCCTCCCGAGAATGATAGGAACAGGATAATCTACGGGAATATCAAGCACAACAAAGTCTATAGGTAAATAGAAGTTACCTAACTTAACCGGAATGTCTTCCAGAATGCCCACGGGATGGGTAATGGAGCGGTCCACCATGTATAACCGTATCTTAACCGGCTTGGGCTCTCGAAGTCCGATCTTAACACATAGCTCCAGCGGAATGATGCTCACGCTGGCTCCTAGATCACATAAGGCTTCACAAGTGACATCCCCAACTTGAATGGGAATGCAAAATGAGCCGAGATCTCTTAACTTGGGTGGCATCTTCTCCTTCATGATTTGAATAAGCTCCGAGGATTTAGATGTCATCCTTACTTCACCAAAGTCTTCCAATTTCCTCTTCCTTGATAGAATCTGTTTCAAGAACTTCCCATAGGCGGGCATCCCTAGAATAGCATCAAGGAAAGGAATATTAATGTGTAGTTTATTCATCAAGTCAAGGAACTTACCAAAATGCTTGTCTACATGTGCTCTGGCCCTTGACTGGGGGAGTGTAAGTTGTGGTTTATATGCAGGAGGTGGAATATAAACTTCAGTTTTCTCCTCCGCTTTCTATGGCTCCACCTTGGTTGGCATCTCGGCCGAAGTGTTCTTCGACTGTACCTGGACCGAGGTGGTCTTCGTCTGTGCTGGCATCGACCGAGGCACTGGATCTGCAGTCTTCAGTCCACTCCTCGTCGTTATGGCCATAATTTGGCCCTTAGGGTTGCTTTCCGTTCTTGCTGGAAGCTTCCTTGGATCTCTTGGCGCTTCATTCGCCTTGTTGAAGAATTGTTGTTCTAAGGCTTTTTGTGCCTTCGAAAATGAAGTCATGGATGTCTCCATAGAGCTTAGCTTGATTAAGATGGCCTCTAGCACTGCGTCTTTCTTTTCTGGCTGGGACGAACTCGACCCTTGCTCTTGACTCTTTAATGGAGTAGAAGAAGAAGAGGAAGAGAGGAAAGGATTAGAGGAATCGTTCGAATTGGAGTTAGATGATTGTTACCCGAATTTTGGTTGTTTGCCCTCCAATTATTGTTGTTGGATCCTCTATTGTTGTTGTAGTTGTTGTTCCGGAAACCGTTGTTATTGTTACGGTATCCATTGTTGTTCCTTGATCCTTGATCTTCCTTCTTGGATTGAGCAACTAAGAGTTCCTTCAATTGTTTCACGTCGTTCTTCAAAGACGTGAGTTGATTGTTGTTAGGCGGAGCATCTTGAAAGTTGACTCTTTTAACTCCACCTTCAGCACCTTGGTGGGAGTATTTCTCCATGTACAAAGCTGCTTCTCTATGAACTCCCAAGCTTCGTCAATCGGCATGTCCATGAACGTGCCGGCAGATAGTAGTTGAAGGTTGAACTGGGTGCTTCCGTCCAGTCCCTTGAAGTATATCTCCAACAACTCTATCTTTGGAATCCCATGATGTGGACAATCCAAAAGAATATCTTTAAATCTCTCCCATGACTTGGACAAGCTCTCCTTGTCCTTCATGATGAATGCATTAATCTTCCCTCTCATTTCAGCGGTTTTAGAGGGAGGAAAGAATTTCGTCAAGAATTCCGTAGTCATCTCCTCCAAAGTACTGATTTTCCTGGAGGAAAAGATTGATACCAAGTAAGAGCTCTATATTTCAAAGAAAAGTAGAAAGGCCATAGCTTGTAGTTGTTATTTTCCAACCTTGAAGGTCTCAAGGTCTCCATCAAGATCTCATAGTTTTGTAGGTGTTGATACGGCGATTCCCTCTCTAGCGCTCCAAACTGGCATTGGCGAATCATGGAAAGAACTTGCGGTCGAAGCTCATAATCATGGTCCGCTGGATCACCTAGGTCGACTCCTGGACGCCTCAGTTGTTGATTGGGGTCCATCCTTTGTCCTAGGGTTTGTGGAATACCTGCAAAAAGAACGTCTCGGACTGGCATCCGAGGTGGAAGTATCTCGGCCGGGGCGACATGTACTGGATTCTGCCTCGGTCGAGGGTCTGGAGCGGGGTCTTGCCTCGGTCGAGGATATGGGTTCGGTCGAGGTAGATACTGGTCTCGTAAAGCTGCCATATCTGCTTCGATCGCTTTAGTCCTTGCGCGAGTTTCTTCCATCTCTAGTCTCAGTTCTACCTTGCTGAGGCGTAGCTGTTCTAACGCCTCCTTCAATTCGGCCTCAAGATCGCGATTGTCTTGGTCGGCCATCTTCGCTTCTCTCAAGCGTCTTTTGTATGTCTTTTCTGGTTCGGGATCGTAAGGAACGATTTCCTTCCCAGCGCGAGTTCTTCGCATAAACTTAAGAAAAAGAACCTGCGAAAGTCACTCAAGTAGAGTGGTTAATAGAAACAGGGGCAAGTGCCCCGAAAGCAAACCGCAACCGGCTCGGTCTAGACCAAGTCCCCGGCAACGGCGCCAAAAACTTATTCACTCCAAACGGTGTGTGCAAGCTTTAAATTTATAACCCTAGATGTAAGCTTAAAACAAGGATGCGAACCTGCAGTATATGGGTCAATCGTAGTAAAAAGCAAGAAAATCCAAGGGTCGATCAGAGGGTCTTAGTGAAACAAAGCAGGTATAGGTTTGTCAATGCCACTACTAACCACAAAAGCGATTAAAACAATCAAAGATGATAAAAAGTCAATAAAGGAAATATGCAATTCTAGGGATTAAAGCATCTAGTTGTGGTTCCAACTCAAGATCTATAGATAAGCGGACAAAGCTGAGATTTTGCATAGGGAAGATGTTACTAAATTGGAATAGATCACCGGGTAAGTCTCACTACTCACTAATCCCAAACCGTAACTCCTATTACCGGGTAAGTCTCAAGGAATTAAGGAAAAGAACTATAATCTCAAACTAACGCTCCAACTAAGGGAATAGAATCAACCTTTACCGGGTAAGTCTCAGGCTAACTCACAAAGATGGGATGAAAGCACAATCAAACCCTAATAAAGGATAAACCTTTATTACCTACACTTATCATCTTATGTAAACAAACAAAGGAATCACCGGGTAAGTCTCATCCTAGGCTTGTATTGAACCAGGAAAGGTGTAATAAGAATATGATTTGGCAAACTCTAACACTTAACCCTCAGTTTCGGATCAGGTAAGTCACCTCGGTCAGAAGAATTCCACCCCGGCCGAGATGTTCATCGACTGAGCGATATGCTTAGGGTTAAGGATAAAGACTCGAACTTTCAGGGTCCTACTGTGATTAAGATTATTCTATCATTGTTTTTCCCTCAACCTTCAGCCAATCACCCTAGAATCACACAAGGAAATTAGCCACTCATCATCATGAAAGTAATAATCAAATATAAGGGAAGAAAGAGAATAATTGAAAAAGAAAACCTTAAGAGAAAGGCTTCAATAACTGAATCAATTATCAATCAACAAGCGTTCCTTGGATCAAAATCCAACAAGACAATTAACAATGAAGGAAATCTAAAGGAATCTTACAAAACCCTTCAAAAAGCTATAAAAGCTATTAACTTCCTTCCTTCAATCTTCCTTCAACCTTCAAAAAGGTTCTTCAAATCTTCCAACTATCGTGGAATGCGGCTGTTCCGGTGTAAGCTCGTCTCCGGGTGATAGCGGGTGTTGGATTTCTGGAAAATCCAACCCTTTTTATAGGAAAATTACTCTCCAAAGATAAGATATCTTAGAAAGATCTCTTCCCATAAAAATAGGTAAAATATATGGGGTAATTTATCTTCATCCTTCCAGGAAGCCAGCCCAAAAATATAAGATCCTCTTTCCAAAGATAAAAGATCTCAGCAAAGAATAAAATATCCTTGCCGCGTCCAAGGTGTTCGCCTCGGTCGAGTCGGCTCCTCTGGATCACCTCGGTCGAGGTGACTCTGTTGTCAACCGAGGTGAATCACAACTGAGTGTGAAATCTCTCAAATCTGGTCCAAAGTGAATCTCTAATCCAATTCCATGATTCCTGGATTCTTCCTTAAGCTCCTGAATGTAGCTCCAATGACTCCTTAGCTCCTTTTGCTCCTTTTTGATGCAAAACGTGCCATTTTACCTACGATTACAATGAAACTTGGTGTAGACCTCGATTCCCGCAAAGGTAGATGAAACGACAATATAATCACATCATATACATTCAAACATGCAGATTACTAAAGATAAAACGTCTAAACAAGCCCCAAAATATAGACAATAATTCATGCTATCAAGTTTTATCTCTCTCTTGCGGATAAAGCTTTTTAGAGAAAGAGAGAAAGAAAAACTATTTGTTCGCAGAAGATGTTTTGGATCGCTTGAAGACTATTGATGTTTCCGTGTAGGTTTCTATATTTTTTCTTCAAAGACCATCTTGATTTATAGCCTTCTATGGAGAGGTCTTCTAGCCGTTAGGAAGATGACCGTTTGAAGATGATTCTTCGTCTCCAAGAAGATCGCTTCTTGGTTGAAATGAGATAGACGTTGTGGATCTTCATCTCTTGAGAACACGTTGATCTCTCGGCTCCTTAATCCTCTCGTATTTGTTGTGATGATATCAAATTCCAGAGGAGAGAATCTTCGTGATTTCGGTTGAGGTTCTTCGAAAGATCTTTATTGGCCGGTTGAGATCTCCATTCAATCATATCTTCTTGTTGAGCAAATCTTTCCTAGAAGATCTCCTTTAGTGATTTGAATTCCTTTAGCGTGCAACCTTGACTTCTTTGTTCCCTTGAAATGAATTTCAAGGCCTCCGTCGTTTAAACACTCTAAACTCCTTGTCTTTCCTTGCATCTGATTTCAAGGTCTTCCAATGTCCTTTGTAGTGTCTTTCAAAACCTACATTTATTCAATAAAAATTACCAACCAAACCAAGCAACTCGATATATAATCAATAAATTATTAGTGTATTAAACTACTTCATTTGTGTTGAAGTCTTCCATCATCAGCACCTGTACAACTTTATAATCAAGGTGGAGTTTTCACCATGGATCCCAAAACTATCAATGAACAGGGGTAGACTTGCAAGTGTGTGTAGAAATTGATCTTAGTTTGCCTCTTAAAAGGGCTTTGTTCGTCAACATGAAATGTTGTGCAGTTGAATACGAGGGACTACACTTGTTATGCTTCAAGTGTGGAAGATACGGGCATTACGCATCACTTTACCAGGCTAAAGATGATGTTTAAGACAGTGAAATGAAAAACAAAACTGAGTCAGAGGGTGGCATGCAAGAAGATCGAGTAGAGACGACGGGCAAGAAGAAACCGGAGGAGGGGTCGCCGGTGGATCAGGATCAAGACCGATATGACCCTTGGATGCTAGTGGGCCGAAGGGAAAAAAACTTAAAACGAAAAGATATATTTTTTCATTATTCAGGGAGTGTGGAAGGGAATGCAAATATAATTGTTCATAATTATTAGGATAACACTGCCAAGTATAGAGAGAGTAATGTCTGGGGCTTTGAATACTACTAAGAATAAGAAGGCGGTCGTGCATGGTATTGTACCAAACGAGCTTCTCTCAAATCAGAAGCGAGGAGAACAGGCAGGGAACGCCTTTGTGTTTGCAGCGGATACAAATACGGAAGAGGAAGGGAGTTGGAGAAAAAGAAGAAGCGTAATAGGTTGAGGAACGAGAGACGGAAGTTAGCCCATAAAGCAAAGCTCTAATCGGTAGAAAGGATAAAATCAGGTAATTTGAAGAGACATAGACAAGGAAAGGAGTCGGTCAGAATATTGCTATATGACTTTGATGATAGTAGCGAGGGACCTGAGGATAAAAGAAGAGCAACATATGGTGTGATAGAGAAGCAGAAAGAGACAAATACGAAGGGCTTTGTTCAACAGAGTGAGGATTCCGAGGCTATCTTAGTCAAAAGTAGCGAGATAGCTTCACAGATCAACGTAGATATCAGTGACGGCAAGGGGAAGCCTGTTGTGACGACCTTTGGACCAGAGGGAGACTCCACTCAGCAGATAGTAATTCCGGTTTATAATTCACAACAGATAGGGCACTTGCAATAGGTTTAAATCCTGTCCAAAGCAGTGCGTGTCAATCTTGAAAATGGGTAGTACCAAAGAAGATGCGTTAGACAAGAAGTATGAAGAGGTGGATTGTGAGATGAGTGTGGCTAAGGAGGGTGATCAGGTCAGCGTCCTTGGGACATCTCAATAGTAAGGGATATCCAGTATCTCCCCCCCGCCCCCGCCTTCAAGTGTGTTGCTTCACCTTATTTTTAAGTTTCTTATGAATTGTATGTTCTGGAATGTTCAAGGGGCCGGTAAGAGCGGCTTCTGACACACGCTTTATGCAAATCTCACAAGATTGACATTCTCGCGCTCTTCGAACCTTGAATATCGGGTATTAGAGCAAATGATGTATGTCGACAGATGAATTTTTGAGGTTGTGTAGGAGTGGATCCTGTTGGATTTGAGGGGGGTGTTTGGCTCCTATGGGATGACTCTAAAACTCTTATCTCCATCATCAGTACTTGTGAGTACTTCGTTCATGTGAAGGTAACTATGGCTAGTAAGCATACTCACCTTATTGTGATTTATGGGCCACCTACTATCAATAGATGTATCCGCTTTTGAGATACTCTAGATTAGGAGCTTGCGGGATTGGCAGAACCTTATTTCATCAGTGGGCATTTCAATAGCATTATTGCGAGTCATGAGAGTAGAGGTGGCTCGAAAAGACTCCACAATGATTCGTAGAGTTTCATTGATCTCATCCACAACTATGGAATGCTTGACCCGGGGTTTACCGGTCCGGCTTTCACTTGGGATGATAGCAAATCTCGGAATAGAGGGGTTCAAAAAAGGCTGGATAGGGTCCTCATGATCAAGAAGTGAGGATGGTTTGGCCGGATGCTTCGGTTAGACACATGGAAAGATTCTCCTCAAACCATTCACATATCCTTCTCAGATTTCAACCTACTATCTTTTGGAGGCGGGAGAAAGGCCTTTTCATTTCGAGGCGGCTTGGATGACCCATGATGAGTTTCTCCCTATGGTGAAGAGATGGTGGGATATGCATGCGAGTACAGGTATACCTCTTTCTATTCTTAAAAGTTGGCTTTTACTTTGGAACCGCCGGGTTTTTGGTGATGTCTTTTGCAGGAAGGATAAAATCATGAAGGAACTATGAGAGCTTCAAAGCAACCTAACGAAGGCCCTAACGAATGAGGAGAAAGCCAAAGAGTTGAGTCGTTAGACGAGATTGGAAGAGGTTCTACAGCAAGAGGAAATTCTCTGGTTCCAAAAGTCAAGAGAGTAGTGGTTGACTATAGGAGACAAGAACAACTCTTTCTTCCACACAACGACGGTGATCAAAAGAAGAAGGAATAGAGTTGATGGGATGAAAAGAACAGATGAGAGTTGGGAGGAAGATAACTTATAACTTGAAAGAATTGTTGTCGACGTCTTCAAATATTTGTACAGTAATCGGGCTAAAGGGCATCAACCGAGGTGTAAGAGCCTTAGTTTCTAAGAGCTGAGTTGTAACACCCCGAATCCGCGGGATGTCGGAATGCTATGGGCGAGACCACACAATGGGTCCCGACCCTTAGCCTGATAACAATCTCACCGGACCTTTCTAACATGACACAAATAAAGGCGTAAAACTCAAAATAGTGTATAATGTATGCAATAAAAGAAAGGAAGGGATACAAGTTCGAAACTCAGCCGAGTCCTCAAAACGACATAAACGTAAAGGAATCCGAACGTACAACAAACCACAATCCGACAAAACAAGGAAAAACCCCTAAAAGCGCCCCGTCCTATAATGTACGGAGACCACTCGGTTGTCCACTCCTACACAAAACGGTTTAAAACCGTTAGCTCACATTCTATGCATTATAAGAATAATATGGGATAAACACACAGGAGAGTACTAAACACACAACATACACATTCATTACAATATATATATATATATATATATATATATATATATATATATATATATCTTTTTAGGTTGTTCCATAACTAATCCATTTGTTCAAGTGTGACACGAGAGTCTTATAACTCCCGCCTCTGTCCCCGTGTAACCAACAGTAGTGTGGCGGCGCTCAACCCGTATACCCTAAGGGAGTGATGAAGAAGTCCGCCCGTATACCGTGTATGGCCTGGTCGCATAGATCCCCCAGTATCCCTCGGAAGGTTGGACAGTGATGTCACCGTCCGATAATAATAGTAGTAACGATGGGCAAATAAATAAGGTCAAGTAGATCCGAGTCCGTTTTCATGTTCAAAAGCGGTAAACACACCACCACCATATATACTCAAATAAGGTATAAAAGCGGCTAAATAAGTCCGAGGACTTACCTCGTCTCAAGCTAATCAAACCAACGATCTCACTTTCCGAAAAGGAAGACCAAAGTCTGATCACCAAGATGTATATGTCAACAACAACTCACAACACACTCCAAGACTCTCCAAAGCTAAAAATAAACAAGGGTTTGAACAACTAGAAGCTAGGAATGCTCTCTTGAACCTTTTAGAGGTCAAGATCAAGATAAGCAAGGGAAAGTGGGAGCAACAACCCACAACCCAAGAGAGATTAAGCACACAACAAAGCTGGACTAAGAGGGTAAGATGAAAGAGAGACAACAAGGCCCTCACACACACAAGATTACTAAAGATTCAAGGGCACCTAGGTTCAAGCCAATAGATGGCATTCTCATAAGTCCTAGGTCCAACCTAATCATGCTTCTAGCTAAGACGCAACATAAGGTATAATGAAGGAACGAAGAGGAAAGGAGGAAGGAACCTACTGGTGAAGAAAACACAGCCGTGGAAGCAAGTTGGCGCTCCCGGTGGAACCTTGTCGCCGCCCCTGCGGATCCGCCCCTACGCCTCTGGTGGTCCACCCCCGTGGTCGAACAACAGAAACACCGTCTTCTTCGTTTCTTCAAGTGGTTCTTTGCTCCTAGTACCTCCTTCTCTTGTTGGGCCTCCTCCAAACCTTCACCGCAGTTCCTAGCTTCCTCACCACGACCTAAACGAGCTAAGGAAATGGACATGCAAGGGTTTACTAGATTTCTCTTCAAAAGCTTCCTCCATGGCCATGGAGGTGAAGAGAAGATGAAGAAGAGATAACAAGAAGCAAGAGGAAGAGCGGAAGAGACCACTTACCACAGCAGATCCGGAAAGCTCAAGCTGCAGATCCTACCAAGCTCTTCCAAGTCCAAAGAAGGTGAGATCTAGCAAGAAGGAAGAGAGGAGTGGAAGGAAGTGAAAGAACGTAAGAAGAAAAGTGGGGAAAAGAGGAGAGAGTAATGAGCTGAAAAAAGAGGTGGGATATCCAAGAGTCAGCCCCCTTGTCCCCTCACTCCTCTTCCCAAGGTTGGAATGGTAAAATATGTCCCTACCCCGTGTAAAAACCGGCGCTCAACAAACGTGCCTGCGGGAAATAAGCCGTAGACGTGGAAAAGTCGGAAACAACTCCACTTCCAGAAATAGAATTATCGGATGTTACATGAGTTGTTTTGAGCCAGTACCTAGCCGCCCCTGCGTGTTCAGTGGGTCACCCATGCGGGTCTTGTGGTCCACCCATGCGGCTCTGCAGGTCCGCCCCTGCGGTTTTCAACGACTGTACCCGTCTTTGATAACTCTTGACCGAGCTTTATGTTGGCTTCCTTCATAAGCCAACCCTTGTTTCCGATGAACGTTTTTTCATCTTCTCCAGCCTCTTCTCCTCATGTTCTTCTTCTTCTTCTCTTCCTCTCTTCCTTAGATCTTCTTCTTGATATTATTTGGATCTTGTGTGAGTTTTGAGAGAGTTGTTGAGCTTTGAGCTTGGATTGATGATGATAGATGTGATGCTGAGTTATGGAGAGCCAATTAAGGTTGTGTGGATGGTTATCTTCCCTTATGCTTAGGTTCCAGTTGTGGTGAGTCCTTCTTTCTTCTTCTTTCTTTCTTCTTTTCTTCCTTCTTCCTCTTTAGTTTAGGATTCACAAGCTTAACTTTTGTGTTGACCTTTCCTTGACATTTTGATGCTCATGTATGTATACATATGTGTATGTTTGATTGTTGGTTCATGAAGAAGTGAAGAAGAGCAAGTGAAGGATCAAAGAGAAGTTGAGGATCATCCCTCTGCACACTAGCGGCCCCTGCGTGTGGGTTGAGCTGCTCCTGCGCCAGAGTTGGTCCGCCCTTGCGCCTCACTGGTGTAGTGCCCTTGTGTCGTCTACTTCCGCAGGTGCGTGTCCAGGACACACCTAGTTGGTATGTCTCCTTCCTTCCTATCCTTTGGCCTTAGTTTTAGTTATGGTTAGGCTAGAATGGTTTGTGATGAGCTTGATGAGATGTATATTAGGAATGTGCCTTAGGAACTTGTATGTATGTTGAAAATTTGAGGTTTAGATGCGAGTTATAGTAGGTTATGGTTATGAGGTGTAGGAGACGTGTCTTCTAACCTTGACAGCCTCTGATATTGTGTATGCCTTGCTTATGCAGGCGTTGATCGTTTCCTCGAGGGGAAACTGTGACATGGTACAGGTTTACGAGTTTCAGGTAAGTCCATAGGACTTACATAGCGAGCAGTTGTGGATTTGAGTGTTTGTAATGGTTGAGTGTGTGTACATATGATTGTTACATTTATAACCTAAACCGGACTAGGATAACCACTCCATTACCTTATATGGCCCAAGTGTATTATAACCAAGCGGTGACAACCTACAAAATCTTGCCGAGAGTGGAGGAGGTGCTCGGAAGCCAGTAGCTCAGGGAGGACGTAGCTCCTCACGCAAAACTAGAGTAAAGGGGGAAGAGACGAAGTTCTTTTGGCTCCTCCTGCCACAAAAGAAGTTGAATTAGTAAGGGAATAACATAATTAAAGATAATAAACGGATGTATGTGTGTGTGACATTGCATATTGTGATGTGTTGACATGTGTATGTGTTATTACTTCATTCTTATACATTTTTGTTAGCTAACGGTGTATATCATGTCGTAGATGATCTGTAGGTTAGGAAGACTGCAGAGTGAGCCATATGGGTGATCACTGAGGGCTTCCGTATACTAGGTTGTTCGTGGGGTATGGGATGTTTTGTACTTGGATGTTATGATTTGCCGTTTTATACTCGATTGTGACGTTGTAAACCCTTTTGATGTATATATTGTACAATTTTATGTATTTGGTTTTAATCTATCTGTGCCTTGTTGTAAGATTCAGTGAAGTTGTTGTCAGGCTAGGGCCAGGATTCATTGTGGGATCTTAGCCTAGTAGCGCCCCGAGTCCCGCGCATTTGGGGTGTTACAAAGTTGGTATCAGAGCGAGGTTGACAACAATGACCCTTGTATTCTTCAATAAAGGTGGAGTAGATATATAAATAAAACCGGAAAGGGATTTGACTTTTTAAAAGGATTTTGGTTTTGAAAGAGTATAGTGTTTTGGGATAGTATGTACGGAAAGCTATCACCCTTTTGAGGATCTCGATAGTATATATATATATATATATATATATATATATACCTAGTATGTGTTGATGTGTTTGCATGTGACCTTTATATATATATATATATACACATATGGCATATATATAGCCTTATAAGTTAGGTGTGTATACTCCGTAGATGGGTCGGACTAGAGCGACATCTGCAGTTGGACAAGGTAGAGGTATACCACCCCTTCCTCCAGTAGTGATAGGTCAGGGACCAACTCCCGCTGTAGATCCACCTATAGTAGAGGATGTACACGAGGAGGTAGCTAAGAGCATCGTTCCCGGGACTAAGAGCGGTGGATCTGTGAGACAGAGATCACATCGTGTCTAGTAAAATAACTAAGATCATGTCTCTATGAGGGGACCAGAGTTCTGTGCGTACATCAAACGGGTTGAGAAGGCTGCCAGAGCGGGTAGACGTGCCCCGGATCTGCCAGCACAGGTGGGATCTTCTGAGATGTTCTAGGGAGCTACTCAAGTGCTAGTTATGCCAGCACATGCTGCCGAGGTTGCTAGAGCTCCAGAGGAGTATAGAGGGCCCCGACGAGACACTTGGTTGAAGGAATTTCATCAGCTGGGAGTACCACCTTTCTTTGGGAAGTTGGGATTGGAGACTGAGGTCTGGATTGGACATGTAGACTCAGCCCTTGAGTCTATCAAATGTCTAGAGGACCAATGGATAGAGGTATTACAAACTCTACTCCGTGACCTAGCTCAGCAGAGGTGGAGGACCATGTGGGTTCGAGCCACCAGCTATGACCAAATGCGGAGTATGATCAGAGAGTGTTTCTGCACTGCCTCTTTGAGGAGGGAGAAACTGTAGGATTTTGTTGAGGTGGGCTTCGAGGATGTGCCGATAGCATATGCCATTAGTCATTTCCAGACGGAGCTGGCATTACAAGGTCCAGCTGCACCTTTTGAGGACCAGCAGGTGTATCTAATCTCCCGCCGACTAAGGGGAGTACATGTTCTTAGATGGCGGGATTTCATTGCGAGTCTTTGACAAACTACCAGGATAGAGCCTTAGCTTACGAGCTTGAGAGGGATAGCCAGAGGAGGACTTCTCAGACGGGACGGTTTGAGAAGAGAAAGCATACGGGACAACCTAGGGTAAGAGCATCTAGATATGGGCAAGGCCAAACTCAAGGCCGCTTGAGCTATCCAGATTCTGCATAGACTTTTGAGAGAGGCCGGCAGTGTTACAATTGCGGAGCATATGGACATGTGAGAACTGATTGCCCGAGAGCACCATTGACTTGCTTCACTTGCGGGAAGCCAGGACATTGGGCTACGTTTTCCGTCAGGGCAAGGCGTCATCACAATAGGGTTCTTTCCCTGCTGGTGTAGTAGGAGGTGGGCAGGGACCGCCTCAATACCAAATCCAAGGACAATAGAGAGTCCCGGACCGTCCTACTACTCAAGGACCGAGTAGAGGGTGAGGCAGGGATAGTGGTGTCAGTGACACCAAAGGATCTCGAGGTCGAGTTTTTGAGCTGAGGAGTGTTGAGGAGCCGCCAACACCAGCTGCTACAGGTACCATTCTGATTCATGGTTTACTTGTTCGAGTTTTGTCTGATACGGGTGCCACGCACTCTTTCATTTCTAATGCATGCGTTGATAGACTGATCGTAGATATAGTAGAGGGTATACCTTTCTTGATAGGTGTTAGCATGAAATATTGTGATTTTTTTAGGCACGTTTTCTAAGTGTATTTCATCCATATTGATAGTCATTGATTAAGCATTGATGCATTTGTCAGCTAGTTTGTCTATATTGTCGATATGAAGATCTACACAAGCTTTATGTTGATTATAGGTAATTAAGAGCCATTTCCGAACGGAATTGAGCAAGGATGGAGTTGATTGAGCATGTCCATGAATTGAGGACATTCCTAGGAGCTAAAGATGTGCTAACTTGAAGAATAGCACGAGGAAAGGAAGAATCACGTTCTAGCCTAAACAACGCTCTAAAATACGGCCGTACTACATTCCACGTTCAAGTCCACGGCCGTGGAACCTTGGCAAGGGAAGCGTGGTTCATTCCAGCAACTTCTACGGCCGTGGAAGAGTTGTGTCAAACCGTGACACTTTCCACACTCTAAATTATGGTCGTGGAACCCTTCCACGACCGTGATCTTGGCGATCTTTTTCGCCACACTTTAAGCCACGATCTTCTACGAGATTGGGCCAGGCTTATATTTTATCTTACACTATAAAAGGACGGACAAGGAGAGATTCCGTCACCTCTTCTTAGACGCACCTTCGCTTACGCTTAGAAACATTTCCGATTGCACTTTGGAATTGCCCTAATTTCACATCTTGCGGACATTGTTATTGAGAGATTTGCGTTCCACCATTGAGATTTCCGGATTGACGGAAGATTTGATGATTTGGAAGATTGTTCGTGAGAAGATTTCGCTTCTTATTTAGGTTTGATTTAGAAGACGGATTGACATCCCGTTCTTCCTTCTTATCTAAGATTCGTGATTGTTTGCATTATTCCAAATCTATTGACGTTATTGTTCTTGACTTGTAGATTTGAGATTGACCTTAAAGTTATTGAAAATTTTCGGAAGTTTTCATCTTTCATTCTGTTAAACCTTGAATTTGATATCAATATGACTATTGTTGGCTAAAACCCTTTAACAATTCTAAGGTGAAGGGTTGATAGTTGTGGCTTAGATGATGATAAATCGATCGTAAACAGATTGGACCCTGAGAGTTAGAGAGAATCGCCGACAACTTTAAACCACAGTCTGTTCTTGAGCTTCCACGGCCGTGGAACTCAAGAACCACCCGTAATTTTGTGTTAGTTTACGAACTTGCTTTTACTTTAATCCAAAGTTAAAGATTTGCTTTAACTTAGTCTTGGCTTGCCTTTTCTAGGTGGTAGTGAAGCCTCAACAACCTCTACCTCGATTGTGAGTGTCACAACCTTAATCGGTTTAGTTAGTCTTGATCCTTGGATTACAAGTTTGGGTATTTGACATTAATTCTTACCTTTAGAACCTTCCTATATTGAAGCCTCAACAACCTTTATAGAGAGTGTCTTGTAGGTGAGTCATATAAGGTTTTTGGAACTTCACCGTACGATTACCTTACATTCGTATACCTTTGCATGCCTTAACTCTGTTCTTATATCTTTAGTATATCTTGAATCGATTGCCACAGCTGGATTCCCGGATCTTTAGGATTGTTGTTTTCCCAATAATTCGAAAAGCTCTTACATTTACTCGCTTGATAATCTATAATTGAATTTGTTCCTCCCAAATCCCTGTGTTCGATACTCTCGAATTCTTGCTCAACTATATCGATCCGTACACTGCGGGTTCGCTTGCTTGATTTCTAGTTTTATAATTAAAGCTTATTTGCACGCACGCTAGGTGGCGAACAAGTTTTTGGCGCCGTTGCCGGGGATTTGGTTTAGGCCGAATTCGGTTATCGGTTGTCAAGCTTGGGAGCTTCTCCCTTGTTATTTGATATCTCTTTGAGTGCATGCGCAGGTCTAGGAACACCGAGGATCTCTTACCTCTTGATCAAGAGCTTGAGAGAACTTTAAGGCAAAAGCGTAAGGAAAAGAAAATGGCTGAAGAAAACGAACGTGATCTTCAATCGGAGTTAGCGGAGAAAGAAGCTCAACTCCAATGGAGTGAGAAGACACGTAGGGAAGAAACGGATCGTCATCAAATGAAAGTTGACGATCTAACGGACATGATGTTCCAAATGAGGTTGGAGATAAACAACCTTAAGGAGAAAAAGAAAAGGAGGAGACCGGGAAGATCGCTTAGAGCCAACTCCTCCATGCCACCACTAGAGGAAATTGATCCCATGATCAATGTGAATCCATTCCATCCACGAGCAGCTGCAAATCGCCGTGTTCCACCTAGGAATGCAAGGATCGAACGTGTAGATGAGTAGCCAAGAACTCTTGGCCAAAAGATGGATCCAACGCAGCAACCACGCCGTCTAGGTGTGAACTTTGATGCTGATGATGTACAAGGGTTTAGCTTCAACCCTCAAGTTATTACTCTTGTTCGCCAAAACCAATTTGGCGGAACAAGCGCTGAATCTCCACACCAACACTTGCAAAACTTTGAGTGTATGATGGAGACAATGAGGCCGAAGAACGCGACTACCAACAGCTATAAGCTCAAGCCTTTCTTCTTCTCCTTGAAGGGGAAAGCATTGTCTTGGTACCAAGCTCTTCCTAGTGGGAAACTAGACACGTGGGAAGACCTTTCCGCGGAGTTTCTCACTAAGTTCTTTCCGCCATCCAAAACGGCGGAACTTAGAGGTAAAATTAATGCATTTTCCATGAGATCTAACGAAAGTTTGTTTCAATCTTGGGAAAGGTTTCAGGATTTGCTCTTGGATTGTCCTCATCATGACATATCCAAGCTTGCATTGTTGAAGATATACTATAAGGGGCTGGATGTGGAGACACAATTCAAGCTCCAATCCCTCTCATGTGGTACATTCATGGACATGAGGGAAGATGACGCTTGGGACTTCATTGAGAAGCAAGCAAGGGTCATAGAGAAGTATTGTCACCGGAAGGTAGAGGGAAATCGTGTGGAGCAAGGAGCAAAGCTCACACATGAAGCTCAAAATCAAATTTTTTCCCTCAACAATGAGATCAAAGAGTTGAAGGAGGCTATCAAGACCAACTTTCCAAAGCAACAAGGAAAAGATGTTGGCTACTTGGGCAACAACAACAACGGTGGTGAGAATACAAACCGCAACAACAACAATAACCGGAACAACAACCGGAATAATTGGAATGGCAACAACAACAACCGGAACAATAATTGGAACAACAATAGGGGTTCAAACAACAACAATTGGCGCTCCAATCAATAAAACTCCGGTAACTCTTATCCTTCCAATTCGAATTCACTAACTCCACCTTCCTCTTCCTCTACTCCTTTGAAAAGCCAAGGGCAAACATCTAGTGGAGGAAACACTTCGGGGAAGGAGAAGCCCGATCCCATGTTGGAAACGATTTTGGGAAAGCTTCAAGGTTTGGAGAACCGCATCATTAAGGTTGATGATTAAATTTCTAAGGTTGATAAAGCCCAAAAGGTTTTAGAAAACCAAATGTTTAGCCAAGCGAAGGAAGTTCCTAGGAATCAAGGGAAACTTCCAGGAAAAACGGAGGACAACATAAAGGGAAGGGTGATGGCAATCACAACTAGGAGCGGAGTGACTACCACCGATTGGCAACCTAAGTTTGTTGAAGTCTCCGTTGAGAAAGACAAAGAGAAGGGCAAGGAGAAGGAAGATGTCTACGTTCATCCTCCGGCTTACAAACCTCCCCTACCATTCCCTCAATCTAGAGCAAGAGCGCGTCTAGATAAACAATTTGGTAAGTTCATAGAACTCATGAGCAAGCTGCATATTAATATACCTTTCATTGATGCTATTGTAGGTATGCCGGCTTATGGCAAGTTCTTAAAGGAAATCCTCTCTAACAAGAGAAAGTTGGAGGATTTTGGAGAGGTTAAGATGAGTTCGGATTCTTCGGATCTCATCAAGACCATGAAGGAGAAAATGCCCCCCAAGCTAAAAGATCCGGGGTCATTTTGCATTCCCATAGGAGTGGGTGATGTCACATATGATGCATTATGTGACTTGGGAGCAAGTGTGAGCATCATACCACTTGCATTATCTAGGAAGATCGGTTTAGGCGACCCTAAACCGGTGAAGATGACGTTGTACATGGCGGATCGATCCATCACTCGTCCCGTCGGTATTGTAGAAGACGTCCCAGTTAAGCTAGGTAAATTCTTTGTTCCCATTGATTTTGTCGTGCTTGACATTCCTGCAGATAGTCCGGTCCCGATCATACTCGGAAGACCGTTTCTTGCAACTTCCGGCTGCATAGTCGATTGCAAGAATGCTAGGCTCGCCTTTGACATAGGAGAAGAGAAGGTAGAGTTCGTTCTTTCCACTCTAGTGAAGGAGCCAATCTTTGATGAGGATATATTCAATATCCAAGATGAGGAAGGGTTGTGTAGAGAGGAGATAAATGCTATTCTCTTCAAAGATCCATTACAAAAGATTATTACTATGAGACTAATGAATGTAGGGGAAGAAGAGGAGTGCAATGAGGCAATTGAAGCCTTAGAAGTACAAGAAGAAGTATGTGAAGAGGAGTTTGAGAAACTCCACGATGAAGCAGAAAACGTGAGAATCCATGGCCATACACTATATTCCACGGCCGTGTTTCACCAACCAAAGCATGGCTCACTCCAGAGGGTTACACGGTCGTGGAGGAAACAGAGCAACCGTATTTCCTTTCCACGCCCTAAACCACGGCCGTGGAGGATGCAGGGAAACCGTGATTCAGGCCGTGGAAGAGGGTGATCGTGCCACTTCTTCAACTTCTTTTGATTCTTCTCCCACACCTTCTACACCCTTAGATACTTCTAAGGAGGCATCGGATGCTCCTCAAGAATCATTGGAAGCTCCAAAAGCGATGGAACTAAAGCCACTTCCTACTCATCTAAGGTACGCTTTTCTAGGACCTAATTCTACCTTTCCGGTTATTGTTAGTTCCGATCTAAGCATAGATGAACATAATAAGCTCATGGTTGTCCTTAGGAAACATAGAAAAGCTTTAGGATATACTATTGAGGACTTAGTAGGAATCAAATCTTCCCTATGCATGCATAAAATATTAATGGAAGAGGACTTTAGGACTTCAAGACAACCTCAAAGGCGGTTGAATCCGACCATGAAGGAGGTTGTCAAGAAGGAAATTATTAAATTGCTTGATGCAGGTATCATCTACCCTATCTCCGATAGCAAGTGGGTGAGTCCGGTTCAAGTAGTTCCGAAGAAGGGAGGAATGACGGTCATCACCAACAAGAATAACGAACTCATTCCTACCCGAACCGTAACGGGATGGCGGATGTGCATAGACTACCGCAAGCTTAACAACTCGACGAGGAAGGATCACTTCCCACTATCCTTCATCGATCAAATGCTTGAAAGGTTAGCGCAACATTCACACTTTTGCTATCTTGACAGTTATAGTGGTTTCTTTCAGATTCCGATACACCCGGATGATCAGGAAAAGACCACATTCACGTGCCCGTGGGGTACGTTTGCTTATAGGAGAATGCCGTTCGGGCTTTGCAACGCCCCAGCCACCTTTCAAAGGTGCATGATGGCCATCTTCTCCGAATACATTGAGGAAATCATGGAGGTCTTCATGGATGACTTCTCCGTATACGGTTTCTCTTTTGACAATTGCCTTTCTAACCTTTCTCTTGTTTTACAAAGGTGTGAGGACACTAACCTAGTTCTTAATTGGGAGAAGTGTCAATTTATGGTAAAGGAAGGAATTGTACTAGGACACTTAATCTCTAGTAGAGGGATAGAGGTAGATAAAGCGAAAATAGAGACTATAGAGAAGCTTCCTCCCCCAACTTCGGTGAAGGGGATAAGAAGTTTCCTAGGACATGCTGGATTCTATAGGCGCTTCATAAAGGATTTCTCTAAAATATCAAAACCGCTAACTAATCTATTGATGAAGGATGTAGTTTTTGAGTTTTCGCAGGAATGCTTGGATGCGTTTAACATGATTCGGGAAGCTCTAATTTCAGCACCTATTATCCAACCTCCGGATTGGAACCTTCCCTTTGAGGTTATGTGCGATGCTAGTGACGTAGCTATAGGAGCTGTTCTTGGACAAAGAAAGGAAGGGCGAACCCATGCCATATACTACGCTAGCAAGACGCTAGACGAAGCGCAGCTCAACTACGCCACTACGAAAAAGGAATTTTTAGCCATTGTTTATGCTATTGACAAATTTCGCTCTTATCTTGTAGGTGCAAAGGTGATTGTCTACACGGATCATGCTGCGATCCGGTAACTCCTTGCAAAGAAGGATGCGAAGCCAAGGCTAATTAGATGGATTCTTCTCCTACAAGAATTCGATCTAGAGATCCGCGACAAGAAAGGTTTAGAAAATTCTGTTGCGGATCATTTGAGTCGCCTAACACATCTAGAGGACGACCACTTACCTATAGATGACTCCTTCCCGGACGAACACCTACATATCATTGAGGAGTGCATCGATGTGATCTCCAAAGGTAACGAACCATGGTTTGCTGATTTTGTTAACTATTTGGTTTGTCAGGAGATACCGCCCGGACTATCCTACAGACAAAGGAAGAAGTTCTTTAAGGATGTCCGGGAATACTTTTGGAATGAACCTCTCCTCTTTAAGAGAGGTCCGGATGGCATCATTCGGCGATGTGTGCCGGAAGATGAGATGCAAAGTGTCATCTGCCATTGTCATTCACTACCATGTGGAGGACACGCTAGTTCGAACAAGACTAGCACTAAGGTATTGCAATCTGGATTCTTTTGACCTACTTTATTTAGAGATGTGCAATCCTTTGTTTCCTGCTGCGATGCTTGTCAAAGAACAGGAAATATCTCTAGGAGGAATGAGATGCCTCTCAATAACATCCAAGAGGTGGAGATTTTTGACGTTTGGGGAGTCGACTTTATGGGACCGTTCCCATCATCTTGTGGAAACCAATACATCCTCTTGGCGGTGGATTACGTTTCTAGATGGGTGGAAGCAATTGCCTCTCCCACCAATGATGCCATGGTGGTGGTTAAGTTCTTTAACAAGACCATCTTCCCACGATTTGGGACGCCAAGGACTATCATTAGTGATTGAGGTTCTCACTTCATTGCCCGGCGCTTTGAAGCTCTTCTAGCTAAGTATGTGGTTACTCACAAGATCGCCACCCCTTATCATCCACAAACTAGTGGACAAGTTGAGATCTCAAACCGGGAGATCAAAGGAATCCTAGAGAAGACGGTTTCAAGGACTAGGAAGGATTTGTCCTTGAAGCTTGATGATGCATTGTGGGCGTACCGGACTGCGTACAAGACTCCCATAGGAACCACACCATACAACCTTGTGTATGGGAAGTCTTGTCACTTACCGGTAGAGTTGGAGCACAAGGCGTTTTCGGCTGTCAAATGGTTGAATTTCAGCATGAAGGAAGCGGGAGAGAAGCGTCTCTTGAACCTTAATGAGCTTGAAGAACTCCACTTGAACGCCTATGAAAACGCCAAGATTTATAAGGAGAGAGCAAAGCGTTGGCATGATAAGCATATCATTCCAAAGGACTTCAAAGAAGGAGATCAAGTTCTCCTCTTCAATTCAAAGCTTCGTCTCTTTCCAGGTAAGCTTAAATCTCGTTGGACCGGACCTTTTCTAATCAAACGTATTTTTCCCCATGGTGCAGTTGAAGTATGGGGTGAAGCGGGCGGAAGCTTTAAGGTGAACGGTCAACGACTCAAGAAGTATACGCCGGAACTCCAAGCTGAAGAGTTCGTGCCTACCGCACTCGAATAAGTGCGAAATTGGTCTAGCTGCGACCTTAAACAAAGCGCTTCTTGGGAGGCAACCCAAGGTATTGCATTTACGTTTTTGTTTTCAATTCATAGTTTAGCTTAGTTTAGACGTTTTTACTTTGTTTTGCCTTCGATTCCTTTTGGTATGTTCGTGTTTTTGGATGTAGGAACACTGGAAAAGGAAAGGGGAAGAGTAATTTTGAAGAAAAGTGACGAAACTTGGACTTTTGAGCATTACAGAGAGTTCCACGGCCTAAACCACGGTCGTGACAGCTACAGTGACCGTAATTTCCAAAAGCCTTTGAAAAATCACCAAAACCACGGTTCCGTACAATTCCACGGCCGTGGAACCCCCTGATAGACCGTGGTTTTCAAAAATTTTGCCGGCCACTATATAAACCACGTTCTTCACAAAAACACACCACAAAACCCAATTCCACGCCCTCTTTCGCCGGAATCACGCCCTTCACCTCAATTCTCCGTTCGTTAATCGTTTTCAACGATTCTTCGACCCAAACTGAAGCAAATCCGATCACCAACGAGATCCAAGCAACAATTCGAGCGGCAATTCACCAAGGAACGCAGAATTCGGATTTTAAAATCCGAAACCTAGGTTTTTTCCGCTCTTCTTTATCTTTGTCAATTCGGCTTCGTTTTTGCTAGCATTTGTAGGAGAACTGAATGAAATTGGAAGGAATTAGCATAGGACTGATTGACTGTTGAGTTTGGTGATTATCTGCAGAGTTTTGAGAAAAATCGAGACGAACCACGGTCTCTGTCACTTCCACGGCCGTGGAACACCAAGAACAGACCGTGGTTTTCAACAGTAATGAATTTTGTGAGGAGAGTTTCCGGGAGAAATAAGGATAAGAACAATGTGAAGGATAAGAATAAAAATAGGAAGGGTAAACCCTCTTCATCTTCATCCTCTAGAGCACCACCACCTTCCTCCCCTTCACCTCCATCATCACCTTCATCACCTTCACCTCCTAGCCCTAAGGTACCCACCATTCACGAGGATCATCTCGATGCATTAGAGAGGATCCACCATAGGGCTGTTATAGGACCTAGGTACCTATTGTTGGAGGATTTAGCTCCTCTACACATTATAAATGACCTTACTTGGCTCTTGGATAGAGCCGGATTAGTTGTCTTCTCGGCTATCCGAGAAGACGCTTACGAGGAGATCACGAGAGAGGTTTTGACGTCTTTTGAGCACAGCCACGTTGATAGGACAGTTTCTTTCCGTCTGATGGAAAGGAACTATGATTTCTCCATCCGGGAGTTCGGAGCCTTCTTTGGGTTCCTAGAGACCTTTAATGGTCGTTTCCCCAACGGCGTTTACGCCAAGGATTTCTGGGAAGAGGTCGCCATGATCTATGCCAGCGAGGACCGCTGGCAACCAGCTGATACCAAGGCTAAGTTGATGTATCACTTAGCCTTGAAGATTGCTCACCGGGTACTTTCTGAGTGTCTCTTCCCTAGGACGGAGACACCTCAGAAGATCAAGACGGATGAGCTATTTCTGTTATACTCCATCTTGTATGGGCGCCCTGCTGACTGCGCCACCCTCTTAGCTGCTACCATGAGCAAGCTAAAGAACAAGAGGGCGGGCAACATTGGATACGGTGGTATAGTCACCCACCTAGCTAGGATGTTAGGGGTATATTTTTCTGCATGTACACGTATTCCTGCCGTACCCCTAGGACTTCAGGCCTTCATGACTAGAGGTCTCATCTTCCCCACCCATAGAGGTCCACCTTATGCAGCTATGCCATGGGAGAGCAGGACGGGAAGGGGCATTGAGTGGCTCCCAGAGTATTCCATTATGATTGGACGCCATAACTGGAAGGAAACGTTCACTGCTATGCATGCGGACAGGATTGCAGCCCCTCCATATGTTCCACCACCACCGGTAGTTGAGGAGGAGATGAGAGATCCATATGAGGGAGGAGGAGGAGCTGAGCAGGATTTCGGCACGTTTCCGGATCAGCCGGACATCGCTTCTGATGTGCCTAGACGTTCTCCACGTCCCGCCAGAGCTTCAGGTTCATCTTCTCGCCGCGCCAGCGTGAGTGAGAGACCCACTTGGATGGAGACCCCTTCTGCGTGGTACGGAGCTCCACCACCATGGTCTACTCAGGTACCACCAGCACCAGCACCAGCATCGTCAGATACACCGGGGTGGTACAGCCAGACTCCAAGTTGGTATGAGCAAATGCCAGAGTGGGCTACTAGCCTTTCTGATAGGGTGGGAGCATTGGAGATCCGAGCCGACGCTAGAGATGGACGCATGGATGACCTCGACCATATGATGAGAGACGTCTACCGCCAGCAGTTCGGGCGGTACTACGATCCTAGCTTCTCTCCATTCCCGCCTCCACCGCAGTGATGACTTGCAGGACCGACAGTTTAGCCGCTCCACCGCCATTTTGTGAGTTCTTTTTCTTTCTTTCTTTTCTTCTTTTCTTTCTTTTATTTGAACATTAGGGACAATGTTTGTTCCAAGTATGTGGTGGGGTGTGACTAAAAGTTTGTAATAACTCTTACTCACTTTGATTGCTTCTATTGAGACTATCTTGCATGTTCATTATATTGTTACACGTTTCATTATCGCATTGCATGAAAAAGAGTTTGAAAAACCCAAAAAAAATTTGAAAAAATTTGAAAATTTTGTGCTTCTAAGGATAGAGATGATTTCTATGATAATCGCTACTTGTGAATTGAGTTTGATGACAATTGCATGCTTAAACGAATGATGAATTGAAAAGAAATTGAATGAGTTGATTATACCTCTTTTGCAAGTTTCATAATGTGATGAATGTTACTTAAATCATGTTGAGGGGTTGAAGTTGAAATCATACTATAAGTTCTTATACTTCTTGTTGAGATGATTAAGGCAATTCAATTTTCTTTCTTCTTTCTTTGATCATTTAGCCCCTCATTGAAATTATGGCCTCCTTTACCTATCCGGGAATTTGGAGGAGTTGATTGATATTGGCATGTTTGATGTGGGAGGGCCTTGAAAGCAATTATTTGCAATCAAAAGAATAGAAAGAAATTGTAGGTTTGGGGAAGTCAATCATGATGATGAGTAACTCGGCACCATTCACATAGCTAGGTGTTTGTGTCTTGCCAAAGTCGGATTGAGCGATATTCCTAGCGGATTATGGTATGTGCGCTAAGGGTTTGAGGCATCTCATAAAAATTGAGAAACACCAATCTCCTAGGCTTCGGTTTTTGTGCACCTCTATCCATAACTCCAAAAGTAAAGTCGAAAAATGAAAGGAAGAGAGCGAAGCTCTAAGTTGAAAGTGTTGCGGGAACCGGAAGAGAAGAACAAAAGAGTAGTTATCCACTTTCCCAGATTCATACACCACATTCCTTAAAGTTTTCCTTCCCTTTCCACATTCTAGACCTTTTTGAAAGTCCTTAAGATCAAAAGAATGTTATATGACTTGGTGATCTAAATTGAAGTTTCTTATGATTGATTTTGATAATGTTTGAAGGTTATGATGTTTGTATGGAAGTTTGATTGATTCATGAGCTTTCTTTACTCTTTACTCTTTGATTAAGTGTATGAAAGTCTTATAAACGAATGAAGCAAGATTTGAGAATGATCTATTGATTAGAAGGCACATTCATCCAAAAGAAGTATTGCTTTGAGAAGGTACACATATTTCATCCTAACTTTTGCTTTGAAAGCTTTTGAAAGACCTTGCTTAGGGACAAGCAAGTGGCAAGTATGGGGTTATTTGTTAGCATGAAATATTGTGATTTTTTTAGGCACGTTTTCTAAGTGTATTTCATCCATATTGATAGTCATTGATTAAGCATTGATGCATTTGTCAGCTAGTTTGTCTATATTGTCGATATGGAGATCTACACAAGCTTTATGTTGATTATAGGTAATTAAGAGCCATTTCCGAACGGAATTGAGCAAGGATGGAGTTGATTGAGCATGTCCATGAATTGAGGACATTCCTAGGAGCTAAAGATTTGCTAACTTGAAGAATAGCACGAGGAAAGGAAGAATCACGTTCTAGCCCTAAACCACGCTCTAAAATACGGCCGTACTACATTCCACGTTCAAGTCCACGGCCGTGGAACCTTGGCAAGGGAAGCGTGGTTCATTCCAGCAACTTCTACGGCCGTGGAAGAGTTGTGTCAAACCGTGACACTTTCCACGCTCTAAATTACGGTCGTGGAACCCTTCCACGACCGTGATCTTGACGATCTTTTTCGCCACACTTTAAGCCACGATCTTCTACGAGATTGGGCTGGGCTTATATTTTATCTTACACTATAAAAGGACGGACAAGGAGAGATTCCGTCACCTCTGCTTAGACGCACCTTCGCTTACGCTTAGAAACATTTCCGATTGAACTTTGGAATTGCCTTAATTCCACATCTTGCAGAGATTGTGATTGAGAGATTTGCGTTCCACCATTGAGATTTCTGGATTGACGGAAGAGTTGAAGATTTGGAAGATTGTTCGTGAGAAGATTTCGCTTCTCATTTAGGTTTGATTTAGAAGACGGATTGACATCCCGTTCTTCCTTCTTATCTAAGATTCGTGATTGTTTGCATTAATCCAAATCTACTGACATTATTGTTGTTGACTTGTAGATTTGAGATTGACTTTAAAGTTATTGAAAGTTTTCGGAAGTTTTCATCTTTCATTCTTTTAGACCTTGAATTTGATATCAATATGACTATTGTTGGCTAAAACCCTTTAACAATTCTAAGGTGAAGGGTTGATAGTTGTGGCTTAGATGATGGATCGATCGTAAACAGATTGGACCCTGAGAGTTAGAGAGAATCACCGACAACCTTAAACCACGGTCTGTTCTTGAGCTTCCACGGCCGTGGAACTCAAGAACCACCCGTAATTTTGTGTTAGTTTACGAACTTAGTCTTGGCTTGCCTTTTCTAGGTGGTAGTGAAGCCTCAACAACCTCTACCTCGATTGTGAGTGTCACAACCTTAATCGGTTTAGTTAGTCTTGATCCTTGGATTACAAGTTTGGGTATTTGACATTAATTCTTACCTTTAGAACCTTTCTATATTGAAGCCTCAACAACCTTTATAGAAAGTGTCTTGTAGGTGAGTCATATAAGGTTTTTGGAACTTCACCGTACGATTACCTTACATTCGTATACCTTTGCATGCCTTAACTCTGTTCTTATATCTTTAGTATATCTTTAATCAATTGCCACAGCTGGATTCCCGGATCTTTAGGATTGTTGTTTTCCCAATAATTCGAAAAGCTCTTACATTTACTCGCTTGATAATCTATAATTGAATTTGTTCCCCCCAAATCCCTGTGTTCGATACTCTGGAATTCTTGCTCAACTATATCGATCCGTACACTGCGGGTTCGCTTGCTTGATTTCTAGTTTTATAATTAAAGCTTATTTGCACGCACGCTAAGTGGCGAACAATAGGGTTACTAGATGGGGGTCAGGTTAGAGGTACCCGAGAGGTACATGGTTGTCCTATACATTTAGGAAACCGTGATTTGGTTGTGGACTTCTTTGTCATGCCGTTGGTGCATGAGGAAGTCATTCTGGCTATGGATTGGATGGATAGACATGATGTTGTGCTAGATGTCGGTAGGAGGACTGTGATAGTCTCTACCGAGTTTGGTCAGATTGAGGTCTTCCGAGGTTGGGACCTTGGAAAGGCGGGTATGGTTATTAGTGTAGTACGAGAAGTGAGATTGATATCACAGGGTTATGAAGCTTTCTGGTATTATGCCATGAAGGAGGGAGAGAGTCCAGCATTAAAGGACATCCCAATAGTCTGAGAGTTTCTGGTAGTGTTTGTACAGCCATCCATTTTGCCGCCTCAAAGGAGCGTAGATTTCGGTATCGAGTTGGAGTCTGGTACGAGACCGATCTCGAAGGCCCCATAGCGTATGGCGCCTGTCGAGTTGCTAGAGCTGAAGAAGCAACTCGAGGAGCTGGCTAAGAAGGGCTTCATACACCCTAGTGTATCCCCGTGGGAGCACCAGTCCTCTTCGTGCGAAAGAAGGACGGATCGTTGAGATTGTGAATTGATTATAAAGAGCTGAACATGGTGACCATCAAGAACAAGTATCCTTTGCCTCACATTTATGACTTGTTAGATCAGTTGTAGGTAGCGACTGTGGTCTCCAGGATCGACTTGCGCTCGGGTTATCACCAGCTGATGGTGAGAGAGCATGATGTGCATAAGACGGCATTTCGGACTCGGTATGGCCACTACGACTTTGTAGTGATGTCATTCGGCCTCACGAATGCAGCCGCCGTCTTTGTGGAATTGATGAATGGCATATTCATTGACTTCCTGGATCAGGTTGTGGTGATCTTCAAAGACAATATCCTGGTGTACTCTCGTAGCAGGGAGGAACATTAAGGACATTTGAGGACAGTGATGCGAGTTTTGAGGGATAGAGAACTGTATGCCAAGTTCTCTAAGTACGAAATCTGGATGCCAGAGGTAGCCTTTCTGGATCATGTTGTCTCAACCGATGGGATCAAGGTTGACCCGGCGAAGATAGAGTCAGTTGTAGCATGGACGACACCAACGAACGTCAAGGAAGTGCGTAGCTTCCTTGGCTTAGCCGGAGATTACCGATGCAGTGTGTAGGGATTCTGTGTGATTGCCCGTCTACTTACCAGCCTGTTGAGGAAGACTACCCGATTTGTATGGTCCGAGTCGTGTACTCAGAGTTTTGAGGAGTTGTAGAGAGGTCTGACTTCCGCTCCTATCTTAGCGCAGCTGGAGGGTACAGAGGACTTTGTAGTCTACAGTGACGCATCCAAGCTAGACTTGGGATGTGTTCTGATGTAGCGTGACAGAGTGATTGCTTATACGTCTAGACAACTGAAGACGTATGAGGAGAACTACCAGACTCATGATCTAGAGTTAGCAGTGGTAGTTCATCCTTTGAAGATCTAGAGACTTTACCTGTATGGTGCTACATGTCAGATCTACACATACCATAAGAGTTTGAAGTATATTTTCACAGAGCGGGAATTGAATAACCGCCTGGGTAGATGACTTGAGTTGATCAAGGACTTTGACCTTGAGATTTTGTATTATCCAAGGAAGGCGAATGTTGTCGCCGATGCCTTCAGTAGGAAGACGCCTTGAGAGAAGGCGATTGTGAGACTGACAATTCAGTCTCACTTCAGAGGGATCTAGCATGGCTAGAGATGGACATCCAATTTCCTGATGAGGATGCCTAGCTGAGCACTTTCAAGGTTCTATCTGATTTGTTAGGAGAGATCTAACAAAAGCAGGGGACCTGCCCAACGTTGATTAGGATTCGAGATATGATATCTCGAGGTGAGGCACCCCAATTCTCCATAGGAGCAGATGGAGTGATGAGACGCCGTGACTGCGTATGTGTACCCATTGATGCGGAGTTGAGACAGAGGATTTTACAGGAGGCTCACTCCACACCTTACTTTGTACACCTAGGTGCGAGTAAGATGTATCAGGATGTGAGACGTTCATACTGGTGGGGAGGGTTGAAGCCCAATGTAACCAGATTTGTGGCTCAGTGTGCGACCTGTCAGCAGGTCAAGATAGAGCATTGTAGACAAGGAGGAGAGTTCCATCCACTCCTAGTACCGCAGTGGAAGTGGGAGGACCTTTCCATGGACTTCGTAACAGGGTTGAGACCGAGCAGGAGTTTTGATGCTATCTATTTTGTAGTTGATAGACTAACGAAGACTGCAAGTTTCATCCCCATCAGGGAAATGTAACCTATGAGCAGATTGGCTGAGGAGTTCACTAGGCAGATAGTGAGACTTCATGGTGCACCGAGGACGGCCATCTCAAATCGAAATGGGCAATTCACCTCGAGGTTCTGGAAACAGATTTAGGCTTCTTTGGGGACGAGTTTGCTTTTCACGAATGCGTTTCATCCTCAGACAGATGGTCAATCAGAGAGGACCATTCAGACGCTAGAGGATATGTTGCAAGCTTGTGTGTTTGATTGGGGACAAGGATAGTCAAATTACCTCTCATTGGTTGAGTTCTCATACAACAACACCTGGCATGCATCGATTGGGATGGCCTCATATGAGGCACTGTATAGACATAAATTCCGTACGCCGTTATGTTGGGATGAGCCTAGAAGTGTCAGTGGTATAGTGCTAGAGCAGATTCAGGATGATATGGCTCGAGTAGCGCCGATTAGAGAGAGGATGTTGGCCTCACAACATCGCCAAAAGTCGTATGCAGACAGAATGCGTCAACCTCTAGAGTTCAGGGTAGGAGCTCATATCTGGCTAAGAGTATCTCCGAAGCGAGGCATCAGATGTTTTGGAATAAAGGGGAAGTTGAGTCCCCGATATGTCGGTCGTTTTGAGATACTAGACCAAGTTGGGAGAGCAGCCTACAGATTGGCTTTGCCACCGAGTTTAGAGGGTGTCCACCCTGGTCATGTGTCTAAGTGGAGGGAGTACATACCAGACCCGAGGCACATTGTCAGCTAAGCTGACTTAGTGGTTGAGCCGGACCACACTTTTGTTGAGCACCCTATTGCAGTCCTAGAACCAGGTGTGAGACGCCTGCGTTTGAAGGACATTCCTATGCTGAGGATACATTGGCCGAGGTGAGGACTAGAGGAGGCCACATGGGAGACCGATGATAGTATCCAGAGTATTATTGCCAAGATAGATGCACCTATTGGATCCACGAGTATATCTTAGTGCTATCTTGGTGAGTGTATGATATGTGTTTATGAGATATGTTGTGTTTTCGTGCTAGCTGTGCTGTGTGCATATGATCTTTCACATCTTGTTTGCTTGCGCGAGTTATGTTATAGTTGGAGATGGTTCTTTCTCCATGTTATTGTGTTATGATCAGGATTAGCTGGAGATGGTTATCCCTCCATGCTATTATTGATGGACATAGTTTGAGTGGAGATGGTTTTCCTCCATGTGGTTATGTTATGAGTACGATTGGCTGGCGATGGCTTTCCTCCATGCTTTGTGACGTGGTTATATCTAGGCTAGAGATGGTTTACCTCTATGCCTTATTTAGTGGTGTGATAGTGTTGTTGGAGTGATGATTCCTCCATGATGTGCTTTGAGGTTATAGAATGTTATAGGGTATGATCTTGTGAGCGGAGATGTGATATCTCCGATAGTAAGAGTGTTGATACCTCTGCATATGTCCGAGAGGATTTGGGATCATGCAAGTTTTGGGACGAAACTTGTTTTTAGGGGAGTGTGATGTAAGAGCCTTAGTTTCTAAGAGTTGAGTAGTGCTGAGCCAGGACTTAGTCGCCCCTGTGTGTCCAGAGGGATGCCCCTGCGGGTCTTGTAGTCCGCCCCTACGGCTTTGCAGGTCCGCCCTTGTGGTTTTCAGCGGTTGTAGCCGTCTTTGTTGACTCTTGACCGTGCTTTATGTTGGCTTCCTTCATAAGTCATCCCTTGCTTCTGATGAAGGGTTTCTTCATCTTCTCCAGCCTCTTCTCCTCACGCTCTTCTTCTTCTTCTTCTTCTTCTTCTTCTTCTTCTTCTTCTTCTTCTTCTTCTTCTTCTTCTTCTTCTCTTTCTCTCTTTCTTTGATCTTCTTCTTGATCTTCTTTGGATCTTGTGTGAGATTTGAGAGAGTTGTTGAGATTTGAGCTTGAATTGTTGATGAGAGATGTGATGTTGAGCTATGGAGAGCCAATTGAGGTTGTGAGGATGATTATCTCCCCTTTTGCTTAGGTTCCAGCTGTGGTGAGTCCTTCTTTCTTCTTCTTTGTTTCTTCTTTTCTTCCTTCTTCCTCTTTAGTTTAGGATTCACAAGCTTAGGCTTGTATGTTGACCTTTCCTAGACATTTTGATGCTCATATATGTATACATATGTGTATGTTTGGTTGTTGGTTGATGAAAAAGTGAAGAAGAGCAAGTGAGGGATCGAAGAGAAGTCGAGGATCATCCCTTTGCACACCAGCCGCCCCTGCGCCAGAGTTTGTCCGCCCTTGCGCCTCACTGGTAAAGCGCCCTTGCGTCTCTTGCTTCCGCAAGTGTGTGTCCAAGACATACCTAGTCGGTATGTTTCCTTCCATCCTTTCCTTTGGCCTTGGCTTTAGTTATGGTTAGGCTAGAATGGTTTATGATGAGCTTGATGAGATGTATATTGGGAATGTGCCTTAGGCACTTGTATATATGTTGAGGATTTGAGGTTTAGATGCGTGATATAGTGGGTTATGGTTATGAGGTGTAGGAGATGCGTCTCCTAACCTTTGCAGCATCTAATATTGTGTATGCCTTGCTTATGCAGGCGTTGATCGTTTCCTCGAGGGGAAACTACGACGTGGTACAAGTTTACGAGTTTCAGATAAGTCCATAGGACTTAATTAGCGAGCAGTTGTGGATTTGAGTGTTTGTAATGGTTGTGTGTGTGCGCATATGATTGTTGCATTTATAACCTAAACCGGACTAGGATAACCACTTTATTACCTTATATGGCCTAAGTGTATTCTAGCTGGGTGATGACCACCTGCCAAAGCTCGCCGAGAGTGGAGGAGATGCTTGTAAGCCAGTAGCTCAGGGAGGACGTATCTCCTCATGCAAAACCTAAGCTAAAGGGGGAAGAGACGAGGTTCTTTAGGCTTCTCGTGCAACAAAAGAAGTTGAATTAGTAAGGGAATAACATAATTAAAGATAATAAATGGATGTGTGTGACATTGCATATTGTGATGTGTTGATAAGTGCATATGCTACTACTTCATTCTTACTCATTTTTGTTAGTTGACGGTGTATACCGTGTTGTAGATGATCTGCACGTGAGGAAGACTCTAGAGTGAGCCAGATGGGTGATCAGTCGAGGGCTTCCATACACTAGGTTGTTCGTGGGATATGGGATGTTTTGTACTTGGATGTTATGGTTTGCCGTTTTATACTCGGTTGTGACGTTGTAAACATTTTGATATATATATTGTACAGTTTTATGTATTTGATTTTAATCTATATGTGTCTTGTTGTAAGATCCAGTGAACTTGTTGTCAGGATAGGGTCAGGATCCATTGTGAGATCCTAGCCCAGTAGCATCCCGAGTCCCGCGGATTTAGGGTGTTACACGAGACATGTAGATTGAGCCGAATGGGTTCCCTTTGATTCCACGCCTACACTGACCTTAGGAAAAGTGTCTCCCAAGAGGAAGTTTGGAGGGTTGTTGAAAGTATGGGAGCTTGCAAAGAATCGGGAATTAGCGGTTTCCAACCTGTTTTCTTCCAAAAATGTTGGAAAATTGTTGGTAACTCGGTGATGAGGGAAGTGGATAAGTTCTTCAAGGAAAAAAACTTTCAAAAGGGATTAATGAGACCATCATTTGCCTTATTGCTAAAGTAGGTACCCCGGAGATGATTAGTCAGTTCCGACCTATTGCTCTTTGCAACGTCATCTACAAGATTATGTCCAAGGTTATCGTACAACGTATGAAAGGTTGCATTGACACACTTGTAGGACCCACCCAGGACACCTTCATCCCGGGTAGGTATATACAAGACATCATTATTCTTATGCAAGAGATCATTCACTCTATTGGGAAAAAAAAGTCGGGGAAAAAGTATATGATTCTTAAGCTGGACCTTGAGAAAGCTTACGACAGGATTCAAAGGAATTTTGTAGGGGATACCGTTAGAGCTGCGGGATTTCCGACTGAGTGGTGTGATATGATAAATGAGTGCATCTCTACCATACACATGCAAGTGAACTGGAATGGGGAACTTATTGAGCAATTCACGCCAAAAAGAGGTCTCACACAAGAGGACCCACTTTCTCTCAATCTTTTTATTCTTTGTGTGAAAAGATTAAGTCATTTGATTATCGAGGAAGTTTACAGGGGAAGATGGAAACCTATTAGGTTATCCCGTGAGGGACCCAAGTCATCTCATCTTTTCTTTGCGGACGACTTGACCCTTTTTGTGGAGGCCAGCGTGGATCAGTTGAGAGTGGTGTTAGACTGCCTGATGTGTTTTGTAAGGCTTCGGGGCTGAAAATCAACATCTCAAAATCTAAGATCTTTGCGTTCCCTAATATCAGTAGTGATCTTTGCACGACGCTGCAAAGTATTAGTGGTTTCGAGGTCACCAGGAGGTTCGGAAAATATCTTGGCGTTCCTTTGCTTCAAGGACATGTTACTAAGGAAACCTTCTCCTATCTTCTAGATAAGATCAGCAATAGACGGAATGGTAGGAGGGGAAAAAATCTAAGTTTCTCCGGAGGTGTTACGCTCACGAAATCGGTAATCTCTTCAATCCCTATATATGCCATATCTTCGCTGATCTTTCCAAAAGGGGTGTGTGAAAGAATCAACAAGATGAGTAGAAACTTCAAATGGGGTCATAATGAAGAGAGTAGATGAATGCACACGGTCGCGTGGGAAACCTTGTGCGCTACTAAAAGGAACGGAGGTTTGGGTATAAAGTCCATGGAAGAGCTTAACATGGCCATGGTCGGGAAAGTTGGTCGGAGATTTCTCAAGAATGAATCGAGTCTTTGCCGAGAGTTCTTAAAAGAAAATATGTTCAAGTGTCGGGACAAGATCATTTTGCGGCTTCCTACACTTGGAGGTGCATCAATAGGAGTATCAGTGAGGTGGTGGCTCCTGGGTATCGTTGGGTGGTTGGCAATGGGGAGACGATGGCTTTTTGGGAGGACCGTTGGCTACTAGATAGATCTCTTCTCGAGGAAGCAACCAGATCGGTCGAACCACAGCTGTGTAATAGGAAGGTAGCTGAGTTTTGGAGAGACGACATGGACTGGAGGTGGGATGTAATCGGAGACGTGTTGCCTTTGACATTCGTCCTCAAGCTGCTATGGGGCTGGTGCAGAGTTCCGAGGATCGTTCAGAAATGGACGACATAAGCTCTAGTGATGTGCTATCATGGCAGCATAGCAGCGACATAAACTACTTGGTCTCCTCGGCCTACGGCATTCTCAGGGAGGAAAGGAATCGATGTGGCATTGATCGGGACGTGTTCACCATGGTGTGGAAGCTGTGCATTCAAGAGCGGATTAAGTTCTTCACCTGGAAGTGAATGGAGGCATCCTTACTAATGTTGAGAAGATACGCAAGCACATAGCTGAGAATGCCGATTGCTCCGTCTGTCATAATCATCACGAGACCTTTGCTCATCTTTTCAAAGATTGTCATGCTAGTATACTTCTTTGAACCAACCTTAATGCTAGAATGCATGGAGCAAATATTTTCGATTTACCTTTCACATCATCGATAAGAGGTAATATTCCTTCTACTAGTATTTACAACACTTTTGTGCAGGTGGAATGTGGTTTTCGTTGTAGGTCTTTGGTGTCCTTGGCGATGGAGAAACGAAAGAGTTTTAGAAGACAAGATTACAAGAACGGACAATCATATCTTCGTTGTCAAGAAAGGCATGGAGTACATGGAAGCGTGGAGAAAGATCTCAATTCTTAAGCCAAGCATTGTCCGGGCTGTGATAAAAGTCAAATGGGATCCCCCGCCGGAGTCTATGTTGAAGGTTAATACGGATGGCTCGGTTAGAAGCAACGGGAAGGCGGCAGCGGCTGGAGTTTTTAGGAATCATGCAGGGGAGTGGCAGGTTGGTTTTGTTGCAAACCTGGGTATATGCTCCGTTCCGATGGCGGAGTTGTGGGGCATATATTATGGGTTGAAGTTGGGTTGGGAGAGTGGGAGTTGAAGTGTGATTCTTGAATCAGACTCACATTTAGCTATCACTCTCCTAGACAAAGACATTCCAAGGTGTCACCCCCTTGCCAGTCTAGTTAGTCAATGTCAAGACCATCTTAGGAGGAACTGAATTATCCAAATCCGTCATGCCTACTATGAGGCGAATAGTGTCGTGGACTCTTTAACTACTCTAGCTTTTGGTTTCCCTGGGGTTTAATATTTTGCATGACCCTCGAGGGTATAGTTGATCTGTTACATTATGATGTAAGGGGTCGGGCTATCTCCCGCTTGCGTACTACTTAGCCTCCTTTTCATATATTATAAGCGCGATTAGATGCGCCGAAGACCACTGGCTCTCCTTCCGACAAAAAAAAAACATTAAGAAGGAAATAACCATGCAGTGAAAGAAGGGCATGAGATACAAGTTGAAGAAGTCATAATCAATTTTAAATGATAACACTCAAAAGGAGCAAGATAAACTTCATCTTCAGTTTATAACTTTACCATTAAGGTGAAGAAGTTTACTGAAACTAGTGAAAACTCATTTTCAACATCTCATCTATGTAATTGATCAATTTATTTTCCAGTTCATTTTATAATGTTGCAAATGAAATTATAAACATTCCAAAATGAAGATGTCTAAGGACTTTTGACGAACAGTTTATTAGAGAAGATCTTATCTTATCTACATCTAGGTTGTTATGATCTAGGATGTTAGGATTATGATCCTCTCTCATATACTCTACTGCGTATAAGTACCATTCATTATCACATTCAATATACTGCAGTATCTTAGTTAAAGGAGGAAGATTCATACACGAGAAAATTTGATGGCTCACAAAGCAAAATCTTGGTTGTACAAAACACTTTTCATCGCACGGGAGTCACATAGCGCTTCATAGAAGATTGCCGGAAAGTGAGGTAAGTAACATCTTGTTATTCATCTTTTGCTTTGTGAGCCATTAAAATAGGTCGAATTGTAAATTACATTATTAATGATCTATACAAATGTTACAGTAGTAATGCAGATTTCATACAACAATTAATGTAGGTCTTTCAAACAAATCATACTTCTTTTTTTATAGTATAAACAAATAAATGAAACCCTTTTTTAAATCCAATTCATTGTTGTTCTTTCAATCATGGGTGATAAAGACTATGTTATTGAAGAAGATTTCATTTTTCCACTTGATCTAAATGAAAACCACTAGAAGAAGTAGATGATTGTGCTTCCAAAGAGTAGTTTACTCTTGCATTTGATCTAAACGAAACGTACTACGGTCAAAAAGTAGAACAAGGTACTTAAATCTGGCAAGCTAAAACAGATTTCATGTCTCCATATGATCTAAACCAAACCTATTATGATGAAAGGGAGGTGTATTTAAACAAAGAGATTCACGAAGTGACAACTATTGCTTCTCATTTTGAACTAAACGTGCTTTATTTCCTCTATGACAAAACAATAAATGATCCAAATAAATAGCTTGAAGTTGTAGTTACTGAAGATAGCAAGTTTGAGCCAATTCTTGAAATGCTGGAAATTCTTGTCCCCGGTTACTTTTAGGATTTTTGAGTACCGTATGTGTATGATTAATCTTCAAATGAAATATGTTTAACAATTATATCGGTGCAACTTTAAGGTTTTTGGTGTACCGTATCGTTAGTCTTCAAAAGCAATATGTTTAACAATTGTCATTGGTGCACTAGAAAAAACTTACAAAAGTCAAAATGTAGAAAATGCATGAAAAATTAGAAAATGTAGTCATATCAAACCTTAAGATAACATATTTATTATTGATTGTACGAGAGACTTTTCAATTTGTTGTTTGTTTGTAGTTTGCAACCCTCGTCAACAATCAACTTGCCTAAAAAACACCCTCTATTGTACACATTAGAGGAAACCCCTCTATCATAAAAAAATCAAAGGGAAATCCCCTTAAAAAACCTAACCCACCTTCCTCATGACTCCTAAATCGGTAACCCAACAAATATAGGCTGCCAAAATGCCGGCACAATCAGCCTCAACCCCAAATCATTCTCAAAGATCTCCTTCACAACCACTCTATTATAGAAGATCTAAAGCTCCTTAGAATCAAATTTCCCCTTCAAAAGGTTAGTGAATGGAAATCTCGACTTATTAGGAGGTGTTCGGATGTGGGTCTCTCGAACCACTATTCCACCCAACCCTATCATTTCTTGGCTCGAGGCACCGGAGGACTAGTCGCTTGACAGCGGTTCGTTCGCCCAACGATTTTGGATAGCCCTAGTGTTGCTCAGTCAGAAAGTTGGTGGTGGTTGTTCTGTCTCCTTGATGTCAAAATGTGAAGCTCCCCACTTAGTACCCTAAAACAACCTTCTAAGAAAATTACTTTCTTTCCCACCCAGGAACGTGAATGGTAATGACCGACCAAAGTTTAGGAGACCACAAATCAAACCAATATGGCCGAAAAGTCAGAAACTAATAACAATAAACAAGCTAGCAACACCATCAAAGGGGATTTAGAAAACCAAATTTCGATTGACAAAGGAAAAAAAAGCCCTTGACATATGAAACCAAATCCCATGAGGGACCTATCAACAATACAAAAGATTATGATGTGGATATGGAGAAATAAATCAAACAACTCGACAAAGTCCGCAAAAACGTTGACGACAAGAATTATGACCTAAGTATAGGCATGCATTTAGATAAATTTTACCTTTTGTTTTGCATTCATGGACATATATTCATATAAATTGTGCTTATATTTTCCTACTTTGTGAGAATAGTTTTGTTGCAGTTTTAGGAAATATGGAGCATTTTGGATAAAAAGGATGCATGGAAGTACAAGGCGTCAAGAGGAATGCAAGCAAGGAGTTAATGACAATACGTAACAAAAGAGAAATCTCGGTTGAATAAAATATATCTTGGCCGATTTTTATTCGGGTTCATCCGAGATATCGCTGAAAATGGCCCATGGCCCGTATGTCAAAACTCTAATTTTAATTATTAAAGATAAAGGCGGCTGCAGCGGAAAGGACACCAATTAAAATAGAATTGAGAGGAGACGAGAGTTCGAGACGTTCGGAACACAGAAGGAAGGATTACAACATCAAGTGATCGAGGATTCGCATCATTAGTTACAACACATAGAAGGATTGAGAAGATTTGTGAGGAATTATTGAAGGAAGATACTTAGTTGCTAGCTTTCGTTGTTTGAACACAAGGTTGAACCTTTATTGTTGATTTGCTCAGTTTTGATATTTGAAGACCATTTGCTAAGTATTATTCTCCCTTTCTTTGGTTATTTCGGTTTTATGTCTTGCTCGATATTATATATATTCATTGATCTGAATATGACTGACGTTCGCTAGAACTCTTGCGATTATAGAGTGATTAGTTGATTGATGAATGATCATCCAAGCTAAGTCAAGGTCCGTTCACAAGGGCTCAAGCTAAACTACAAGTTGAGATGGATGCATTGCTTATAACCATGAGCCATGAACCACCTAACTCACCTTCCATGAGCCAACGAGCCTTGATGATGATCATGGTCCACCAAGGAACAAGTTGCACGCCTAAGGGTTCTAAATAAGGCTGAAATGCTCTAAATGGGTTGAATAAGCTTATTTGGTTGTTTTAAGTGCTTTTAAGGGCCTGTTTGGTTCCAACTCCGGAAACGGAAACGGAATGGAAACGAATTTAGTCCATATGTATATTCATATTCATGAAATTTTATGGAATCATTCCTCATGGTTTAATGAAAAATGCACTTGCTTCCTCACATTTTGTTACCCTATAGGGTATCAAAAGTGAACTGGAATGGGGAACTTATTGAGCAATTCACGCCAAAAATAGGTCTCACACAAGAGGACCCACTTTCTCTCTATCTTTTTATTCTTTGTGTGAAAAGATTAAGTCATTTGATTATCGAGGAAGTTTACAGGGGAAGATGGAAACCTATTAGGTTATCCCGTGAGGGACCCAAGTCATCTCATCTTTTCTTTGCGGACGACTTGACCCTTTTTGTGGAGGCCAGCGTGGATCAGTTGAGAGTGGTGTTAGACTGCCTGATGTGTTTTGTAAGGCTTCGGGGCTGAAAATCAACATCTCAAAATCTAAGATCTTTGCGTTCCCTAATATCAGTAGTGATCTTTGCACGACGCTGCAAAGTATTAGTGGTTTCGAGGTCACCAGGAGGTTCGGAAAATATCTTGGCGTTCCTTTGCTTCAAGGACATGTTACTAAGGAAACCTTCTCCTATCTTCTAGATAAGATCAGCAATAGACGGAATGGTAGGAGGGGAAAAAATCTAAGTTTCTCCGGAGGTGTTACGCTCACGAAATCGGTAATCTCTTCAATCCCTATATATGCCATATCTTCGCTGATCTTTCCAAAAGGGGTGTGTGAAAGAATCAACAAGATGAGTAGAAACTTCAAATGGGGTCATAATGAAGAGAGTAGATGAATGCACACGGTCGCGTGGGAAACCTTGTGCGCTACTAAAAGGAACGGAGGTTTGGGTATAAAGTCCATGGAAGAGCTTAACATGGCCATGGTCGGGAAAGTTGGTCGGAGATTTCTCAAGAATGAATCGAGTCTTTGCCGAGAGTTCTTAAAAGAAAATATGTTCAAGTGTCGGGACAAGATCATTTTGCGGCTTCCTACACTTGGAGGTGCATCAATTTGAGTATCAGTGAGGTGGTGGCTCCTGGGTATCGTTGGGTGGTTGGCAATGGGGAGACGATGGCTTTTTGGGAGGACCGTTGGCTACTAGATAGATCTCTTCTCGAGGAAGCAACCAGATCGGTCGAACCACAGCTGTGTAATAGGAAGGTAGCTGAGTTTTGGAGAGACGACATGGACTGGAGGTGGGATGTAATCGGAGACGTGTTGCCTTTGACATTCGTCCTCAAGCTGCTATGGGGCTGGTGCAGAGTTCCGAGGATCGTTCAGAAATGGACGACATAAGCTCTAGTGATGTGCTATCATGGCAGCATAGCAACGACATAAACTACTTGGTCTCCTCGGCCTACGGCATTCTCACGGAGGAAAGGAATCGATGTGGCATTGATCGGGACGTGTTCACCATGGTGTGGAAGCTGTGCATTCAAGAGCGGATTAAGTTCTTCACCTGGAAGTGAATGGAGGCATCCTTACTAATGTTGAGAAGATACGCAAGCACATAGCTGAGAATGCCGATTGCTCCGTCTGTCATAATCATCACGAGACCTTTGCTCATCTTTTCAAAGATTGTCATGCTAGTATACTTCTTTGAACCAACCTTAATGCTAGAATGCATGGAGCAAATATTTTCGATTTACCTTTCACATCATCGATAAGAGGTAATATTCCTTCTACTAGTATTTACAACACTTTTGTGCAGGTGGAATGTGGTTTTCGTTGTAGGTCTTTGGTGTCCTTGGCGATGGAGAAACGAAAGAGTTTTAGAAGACAAGATTACAAGAACGGACAATCATATCTTCGTTGTCAAGAAAGGCATGGAGTACATGGAAGCGTGGAGAAAGATCTCAATTCTTAAGCCAAGCATTGTCCGGGCTGTGATAAAAGTCAAATGGGATCCCCCGCCGGAGTCTATGTTGAAGGT
>BSUD01000004.1:40843405-40856637 GCA_033239045.1 Fagopyrum esculentum | reverse complement strand
ATCTTTTTATTCTTTGTGTGAAAAGATTAAGTCATTTGATTATCGAGGAAGTTTACAGGGGAAGATGGAAACCTATTAGGTTATCCCGTGAGGGACCCAAGTCATCTCATCTTTTCTTTGCGGACGACTTGACCCTTTTTGTGGAGGCCAGCGTGGATCAGTTGAGAGTGGTGTTAGACTGCCTGATGTGTTTTGTAAGGCTTCGGGGCTGAAAATCAACATCTCAAAATCTAAGATCTTTGCGTTCCCTAATATCAGTAGTGATCTTTGCACGACGCTGCAAAGTATTAGTGGTTTCGAGGTCACCAGGAGGTTCGGAAAATATCTTGGCGTTCCTTTGCTTCAAGGACATGTTACTAAGGAAACCTTCTCCTATCTTCTAGATAAGATCAGCAATAGACGGAATGGTAGGAGGGGAAAAAATCTAAGTTTCTCCGGAGGTGTTACGCTCACGAAATCGGTAATCTCTTCAATCCCTATATATGCCATATCTTCGCTGATCTTTCCAAAAGGGGTGTGTGAAAGAATCAACAAGATGAGTAGAAACTTCAAATGGGGGCATAATGAAGAGAGTAGATGAATGCACACGGTCGCGTGGGAAACCTTGTGCGCTACTAAAAGGAACGGAGGTTTGGGTATAAAGTCCATGGAAGAGCTTAACATGGCCATGGTCGGGAAAGTTGGTCGGAGATTTCTCAAGAATGAATCGAGTCTTTGCCGAGAGTTCTTAAAAGAAAATATGTTCAAGTGTCGGGACAAGATCATTTTGCGGCTTCCTACACTTGGAGGTGCATCAATAGGAGTATCAGTGAGGTGGTGGCTCCTGGGTATCGTTGGGTGGTTGGCAATGGGGAGACGATGGCTTTTTGGGAGGACCGTTGGCTACTAGATAGATCTCTTCTCGAGGAAGCAACCAGATCGGTCGAACCACAGCTGTGTAATAGGAAGGTAGCTGAGTTTTGGAGAGACGACATGGACTGGAGGTGGGATGTAATCGGAGACGTGTTGCCTTTGACATTCGTCCTCAAGCTGCTATGGGGCTGGTGCAGAGTTCCGAGGATCGTTCAGAAATGGACGACATAAGCTCTAGTGATGTGCTATCATGGCAGCATAGCAGCGACATAAACTACTTGGTCTCCTCGGCCTACGGCATTCTCACGGAGGAAAGGAATCGATGTGGCATTGATCGGGACGTGTTCACCATGGTGTGGAAGCTGTGCATTCAAGAGCGGATTAAGTTCTTCACCTGGAAGTGAATGGAGGCATCCTTACTAATGTTGAGAAGATACGCAAGCACATAGCTGAGAATGCCGATTGCTCCGTCTGTCATAATCATCACGAGACCTTTGCTCATCTTTTCAAAGATTGTCATGCTAGTATACTTCTTTGAACCAACCTTAATGCTAGAATGCATGGAGCAAATATTTTCGATTTACCTTTCACATCATCGATAAGAGGTAATATTCCTTCTACTAGTATTTACAACACTTTTGTGCAGGTGGAATGTGGTTTTCGTTGTAGGTCTTTGGTGTCCTTGGCGATGGAGAAACGAAAGAGTTTTAGAAGACAAGATTACAAGAACGGACAATCATATCTTCGTTGTCAAGAAAGGCATGGAGTACATGGAAGCGTGGAGAAAGATCTCAATTCTTAAGCCAAGCATTGTCCGGGCTGTGATAAAAGTCAAATGGGATCCCCCGCCGGAGTCTATGTTGAAGGTTAATACGGATGGCTCGGTTAGAAGCAACGGGAAGGCGGCAGCGGCTGGAGTTTTTAGGAATCATGCAGGGGAGTGGCAGGTTGGTTTTGTTGCAAACCTGGGTATATGCTCCGTTCCGATGGCGGAGTTGTGGGGCATATATTATGGGTTGAAGTTGGGTTGGGAGAGTGGGAGTTGAAGTGTGATTCTTGAATCAGACTCACATTTAGCTATCACTCTCCTAGACAAAGACATTCCAAGGTGTCACCCCCTTGCCAGTCTAGTTAGTCAATGTCAAGACCATCTTAGGAGGAACTGAATTATCCAAATCCGTCATGCCTACTATGAGGCGAATAGTGTCGTGGACTCTTTAACTACTCTAGCTTTTGGTTTCCCTGGGGTTTAATATTTTGCATGACCCTCGAGGGTATAGTTGATCTGTTACATTATGATGTAAGGGGTCGGGCTATCTCCCGCTTGCGTACTACTTAGCCTCCTTTTCATATATTATAAGCGCGATTAGATGCGCCGAAGACCACTGGCTCTCCTTCCGACAAAAAAAAAACATTAAGAAGGAAATAACCATGCAGTGAAAGAAGGGCATGAGATACAAGTTGAAGAAGTCATAATCAATTTTAAATGATAACACTCAAAAGGAGCAAGATAAACTTCATCTTCAGTTTATAACTTTACCATTAAGGTGAAGAAGTTTACTGAAACTAGTGAAAACTCATTTTCAACATCTCATCTATGTAATTGATCAATTTATTTTCCAGTTCATTTTATAATGTTGCAAATGAAATTATAAACATTCCAAAATGAAGATGTCTAAGGACTTTTGACGAACAGTTTATTAGAGAAGATCTTATCTTATCTACATCTAGGTTGTTATGATCTAGGATGTTAGGATTATGATCCTCTCTCATATACTCTACTGCGTATAAGTACCATTCATTATCACATTCAATATACTGCAGTATCCTAGTTAAAGGAGGAAGATTCATACACGAGAAAATTTGATGGCTCACAAAGCAAAATCTTGGTTGTACAAAACACTTTTCATCGCACGGGAGTCACATAGCGCTTCATAGAAGATTGCCGGAAAGTGAGGTAAGGAACATCTTGTTATTCATCTTTTGCTTTGTGAGCCATTAAAATAGGTCGAATTGTAAATTACATTATTAATGATCTATACAAATGTTACAGTAGTAATGCAGATTTCATACAACAATTAATGTAGGTCTTTCAAACAAATCATACTTCTTTTTTTATAGTATAAACAAATAAATGAAACCCTTTTTTAAATCCAATTCATTGTTGTTCTTTCAATCATGGGTGATAAAGACTATGTTATTGAAGAAGATTTCATTTTTCCACTTGATCTAAATGAAAACCACTAGAAGAAGTAGATGATTGTGCTGCCAAAGAGTAGTTTACTCTTGCATTTGATCTAAACGAAACGTACTACGGTCAAAAAGTAGAACAAGGTACTTAAATCTGGCAAGCTAAAACAGATTTCATGTCTCCATATGATCTAAACCAAACCTATTATGATGAAAGGGAGGTGTATTTAAACAAAGAGATTCACGAAGTGACAACTATTGCTTCTCATTTTGAACTAAACGTGCTTTATTTCCTCTATGACAAAACAATAAATGATCCAAATAAATAGCTTGAAGTTGTAGTTACTGAAGATAGCAAGTTTGAGCCAATTCTTGAAATGCTGGAAATTCTTGTCCCCGGTTACTTTTAGGATTTTTGAGTACCGTATGTGTATGATTAATCTTCAAATGAAATATGTTTAACAATTATATCGGTGCAACTTTAAGGTTTTTGGTGTACCGTATCGTTAGTCTTCAAAAGCAATATGTTTAACAATTGTCATTGGTGCACTAGAAAAAACTTACAAAAGTCAAAATGTAGAAAATGCATGAAAAATTAGAAAATGTAGTCATATCAAACCTTAAGATAACATATTTATTATTGATTGTACGAGAGACTTTTCAATTTGTTGTTTGTTTGTAGTTTGCAACCCTCGTCAACAATCAACTTGCCTAAAAAACACCCTCTATTGTACACATTAGAGGAAACCCCTCTATCATAAAAAAATCAAAGGGAAATCCCCTTAAAAAACCTAACCCACCTTCCTCATGACTCCTAAATCGGTAACCCAACAAATATAGGCTGCCAAAATGCCGGCACAATCAGCCTCAACCCCAAATCATTCTCAAAGATCTCCTTCACAACCACTCTATTATAGAAGATCTAAAGCTCCTTAGAATCAAATTTCCCCTTCAAAAGGTTAGTGAATGGAAATCTCGACTTATTAGGAGGTGTTCGGATGTGGGTCTCTCGAACCACTATTCCACCCAACCCTATCATTTCTTGGCTCGAGGCACCGGAGGACTAGTCGCTTGACAGCGGTTCGTTCGCCCAACGATTTTGGATAGCCCTAGTGTTGCTCAGTCAGAAAGTTGGTGGTGGTTGTTCTGTCTCCTTGATGTCAAAATGTGAAGCTCCCCACTTAGTACCCTAAAACAACCTTCTAAGAAAATTACTTTCTTTCCCACCCAGGAACGTGAATGGTAATGACCGACCAAAGTTTAGGAGACCACAAATCAAACCAATATGGCCGAAAAGTCAGAAACTAATAACAATAAACAAGCTAGCAACACCATCAAAGGGGATTTAGAAAACCAAATTTCGATTGACAAAGGAAAAAAAAGCCCTTGACATATGAAACCAAATCCCATGAGGGACCTATCAACAATACAAAAGATTATGATGTGGATATGGAGAAATAAATCAAACAACTCGACAAAGTCCGCAAAAACGTTGACGACAAGAATTATGACCTAAGTATAGGCATGCATTTAGATAAATTTTACCTTTTGTTTTGCATTCATGGACATATATTCATATAAATTGTGCTTATATTTTCCTACTTTGTGAGAATAGTTTTGTTGCAGTTTTAGGAAATATGGAGCATTTTGGATAAAAAGGATGCATGGAAGTACAAGGCGTCAAGAGGAATGCAAGCAAGGAGTTAATGACAATACGTAACAAAAGAGAAATCTCGGTTGAATAAAATATATCTTGGCCGATTTTTATTCGGGTTCATCCGAGATATCGCTGAAAATGGCCCATGGCCCGTATGTCAAAACTCTAATTTTAATTATTAAAGATAAAGGCGGCTGCAGCGGAAAGGACACCAATTAAAATAGAATTGAGAGGAGACGAGAGTTCGAGACGTTCGGAACACAGAAGGAAGGATTACAACATCAAGTGATCGAGGATTCGCATCATTAGTTACAACACATAGAAGGATTGAGAAGATTTGTGAGGAATTATTGAAGGAAGATACTTAGTTGCTAGCTTTCGTTGTTTGAACACAAGGTTGAACCTTTATTGTTGATTTGCTCAGTTTTGATATTTGAAGACCATTTGCTAAGTATTATTCTCCCTTTCTTTGGTTATTTCGGTTTTATGTCTTGCTCGATATTATATATATTCATTGATCTGAATATGACTGACGTTCGCTAGAACTCTTGCGATTATAGAGTGATTAGTTGATTGATGAATGATCATCCAAGCTAAGTCAAGGTCCGTTCACAAGGGCTCAAGCTAAACTACAAGTTGAGATGGATGCATTGCTTATAACCATGAGCCATGAACCACCTAACTCACCTTCCATGAGCCAACGAGCCTTGATGATGATCATGGTCCACCAAGGAACAAGTTGCACGCCTAAGGGTTCTAAATAAGGCTGAAATGCTCTAAATGGGTTGAATAAGCTTATTTGGTTGTTTTAAGTGCTTTTAAGGGCCTGTTTGGTTCCAACTCCGGAAACGGAAACGGAATGGAAACGAATTTAGTCCATATGTATATTCATATTCATGAAATTTTATGGAATCATTCCTCATGGTTTAATGAAAAATGCACTTGCTTCCTCACATTTTGTTACCCTATAGGGTATCAAAAGTGAACTGGAATGGGGAACTTATTGAGCAATTCACGCCAAAAATAGGTCTCACACAAGAGGACCCACTTTCTCTCTATCTTTTTATTCTTTGTGTGAAAAGATTAAGTCATTTGATTATCGAGGAAGTTTACAGGGGAAGATGGAAACCTATTAGGTTATCCCGTGAGGGACCCAAGTCATCTCATCTTTTCTTTGCGGACGACTTGACCCTTTTTGTGGAGGCCAGCGTGGATCAGTTGAGAGTGGTGTTAGACTGCCTGATGTGTTTTGTAAGGCTTCGGGGCTGAAAATCAACATCTCAAAATCTAAGATCTTTGCGTTCCCTAATATCAGTAGTGATCTTTGCACGACGCTGCAAAGTATTAGTGGTTTCGAGGTCACCAGGAGGTTCGGAAAATATCTTGGCGTTCCTTTGCTTCAAGGACATGTTACCAAGGAAACCTTCTCCTATCTTCTAGATAAGATCAGCAATAGACGGAATGGTAGGAGGGGAAAAAATCTAAGTTTCTCCGGAGGTGTTACGCTCACGAAATCGGTAATCTCTTCAATCCCTATATATGCCATATCTTCGCTGATCTTTCCAAAAGGGGTGTGTGAAAGAATCAACAAGATGAGTAGAAACTTCAAATGGGGTCATAATGAAGAGAGTAGATGAATGCACACGGTCGCGTGGGAAACCTTGTGCGCTACTAAAAGGAACGGAGGTTTGGGTATAAAGTCCATGGAAGAGCTTAACATGGCCATGGTCGGGAAAGTTGGTCGGAGATTTCTCAAGAATGAATCGAGTCTTTGCCGAGAGTTCTTAAAAGAAAATATGTTCAAGTGTCGGGACAAGATCATTTTGCGGCTTCCTACACTTGGAGGTGCATCAATAGGAGTATCAGTGAGGTGGTGGCTCCTGGGTATCGTTGGGTGGTTGGCAATGGGGAGACGATGGCTTTTTGGGAGGACCGTTGGCTACTAGATAGATCTCTTCTCGAGGAAGCAACCAGATCGGTCGAACCACAGCTGTGTAATAGGAAGGTAGCTGAGTTTTGGAGAGACGACATGGACTGGAGGTGGGATGTAATCGGAGACGTGTTGCCTTTGACATTCGTCCTCAAGCTGCTATGGGGCTGGTGCAGAGTTCCGAGGATCGTTCAGAAATGGACGACATAAGCTCTAGTGATGTGCTATCATGGCAGCATAGCAGCGACATAAACTACTTGGTCTCCTCGGCCTACGGCATTCTCAGGGAGGAAAGGAATCGATGTGGCATTGATCGGGACGTGTTCACCATGGTGTGGAAGCTGTGCATTCAAGAGCGGATTAAGTTCTTCACCTGGAAGTGAATGGAGGCATCCTTACTAATGTTGAGAAGATACGCAAGCACATAGCTGAGAATGCCGATTGCTCCGTCTGTCATAATCATCACGAGACCTTTGCTCATCTTTTCAAAGATTGTCATGCTAGTATACTTCTTTGAACCAACCTTAATGCTAGAATGCATGGAGCAAATATTTTCGATTTACCTTTCACATCATCGATAAGAGGTAATATTCCTTCTACTAGTATTTACAACACTTTTGTGCAGGTGGAATGTGGTTTTCGTTGTAGGTCTTTGGTGTCCTTGGCGATGGAGAAACGAAAGAGTTTTAGAAGACAAGATTACAAGAACGGACAATCATATCTTCGTTGTCAAGAAAGGCATGGAGTACATGGAAGCGTGGAGAAAGATCTCAATTCTTAAGCCAAGCATTGTCCGGGCTGTGATAAAAGTCAAATGGGATCCCCCGCCGGAGTCTATGTTGAAGGTTAATACGGATGGCTCGGTTAGAAGCAACGGGAAGGCGGCAGCGGCTGGAGTTTTTAGGAATCATGCAGGGGAGTGGCAGGTTGGTTTTGTTGCAAACCTGGGTATATGCTCCGTTCCGATGGCGGAGTTGTGGGGCATATATTATGGGTTGAAGTTGGGTTGGGAGAGTGGGAGTTGAAGTGTGATTCTTGAATCAGACTCACATTTAGCTATCACTCTCCTAGACAAAGACATTCCAAGGTGTCACCCCCTTGCCAGTCTAGTTAGTCAATGTCAAGACCATCTTAGGAGGAACTGAATTATCCAAATCCGTCATGCCTACTATGAGGCGAATAGTGTCGTGGACTCTTTAACTACTCTAGCTTTTGGTTTCCCTGGGGTTTAATATTTTGCATGACCCTCGAGGGTATAGTTGATCTGTTACATTATGATGTAAGGGGTCGGGCTATCTCCCGCTTGCGTACTACTTAGCCTCCTTTTCATATATTATAAGCGCGATTAGATGCGCCGAAGACCACTGGCTCTCCTTCCGACAAAAAAAAAACATTAAGAAGGAAATAACCATGCAGTGAAAGAAGGGCATGAGATACAAGTTGAAGAAGTCATAATCAATTTTAAATGATAACACTCAAAAGGAGCAAGATAAACTTCATCTTCAGTTTATAACTTTACCATTAAGGTGAAGAAGTTTACTGAAACTAGTGAAAACTCATTTTCAACATCTCATCTATGTAATTGATCAATTTATTTTCCAGTTCATTTTATAATGTTGCAAATGAAATTATAAACATTCCAAAATGAAGATGTCTAAGGACTTTTGACGAACAGTTTATTAGAGAAGATCTTATCTTATCTACATCTAGGTTGTTATGATCTAGGATGTTAGGATTATGATCCTCTCTCATATACTCTACTGCGTATAAGTACCATTCATTATCACATTCAATATACTGCAGTATCCTAGTTAAAGGAGGAAGATTCATACACGAGAAAATTTGATGGCTCACAAAGCAAAATCTTGGTTGTACAAAACACTTTTCATCGCACGGGAGTCACATAGCGCTTCATAGAAGATTGCCGGAAAGTGAGGTAAGGAACATCTTGTTATTCATCTTTTGCTTTGTGAGCCATTAAAATAGGTCGAATTGTAAATTACATTATTAATGATCTATACAAATGTTACAGTAGTAATGCAGATTTCATACAACAATTAATGTAGGTCTTTCAAACAAATCATACTTCTTTTTTTATAGTATAAACAAATAAATGAAACCCTTTTTTAAATCCAATTCATTGTTGTTCTTTCAATCATGGGTGATAAAGACTATGTTATTGAAGAAGATTTCATTTTTCCACTTGATCTAAATGAAAACCACTAGAAGAAGTAGATGATTGTGCTTCCAAAGAGTAGTTTACTCTTGCATTTGATCTAAACGAAACGTACTACGGTCAAAAAGTAGAACAAGGTACTTAAATCTGGGAAGCTAAAACAGATTTCATGTCTCCATATGATCTAAACCTAACCTATTATGATGAAAGGGAGGTGTATTTAAACAAAGAGATTCACGAAGTGACAACTATTGCTTCTCATTTTGAACTAAACGTGCTTTATTTCCTCTATGACAAAACAATAAATGATCCAAATAAATAGCTTGAAGTTGTAGTTACTGAAGATAGCAAGTTTGAGCCAATTCTTGAAATGCTGGAAATTCTTGTCCCCGGTTACTTTTAGGATTTTTGAGTACCGTATGTGTATGATTAATCTTCAAATGAAATATGTTTAACAATTATATCGGTGCAACTTTAAGGTTTTTGGTGTACCGTATCGTTAGTCTTCAAAAGCAATATGTTTAACAATTGTCATTGGTGCACTAGAAAAAACTTACAAAAGTCAAAATGTAGAAAATGCATGAAAAATTAGAAAATGTAGTCATATCAAACCTTAAGATAACATATTTATTATTGATTGTACGAGAGACTTTTCAATTTGTTGTTTGTTTGTAGTTTGCAACCCTCGTCAACAATCAACTTGCCTAAAAAACACCCTCTATTGTACACATTAGAGGAAACCCCTCTATCATAAAAAAATCAAAGGGAAATCCCCTTAAAAAACCTAACCCACCTTCCTCATGACTCCTAAATCGGTAACCCAACAAATATAGGCTGCCAAAATGCCGGCACAATCAGCCTCAACCCCAAATCATTCTCAAAGATCTCCTTCACAACCACTCTATTATAGAAGATCTAAAGCTCCTTAGAATCAAATTTCCCCTTCAAAAGGTTAGTGAATGGAAATCTCGACTTATTAGGAGGTGTTCGGATGTGGGTCTCTCGAACCACTATTCCACCCAACCCTATCATTTCTTGGCTCGAGGCACCGGAGGACTAGTCGCTTGACAGCGGTTCGTTCGCCCAACGATTTCGGATAGCCCTAGTGTTGCTCAGTCAGAAAGTTGGTGGTGGTTGTTCTGTCTCCTTGATGTCAAAATGTGAAGCTCCCCACTTAGTACCCTAAAACAACCTTCTAAGAAAATTACTTTCTTTCCCACCCAGGAACGTGAATGGTAATGACCGACCAAAGTTTAGGAGACCACAAATCAAACCAATATGGCCGAAAAGTCAGAAACTAATAACAATAAACAAGCTAGCAACACCATCAAAGGGGATTTAGAAAACCAAATTTCGATTGACAAAGGAAAAAAAAGCCCTTGACATATGAAACCAAATCCCATGAGGGACCTATCAACAATACAAAAGATTATGATGTGGATATGGAGGAATAAATCAAACAACTCGACAAAGTCCGCAAAAACGTTGACGACAAGAATTATGACCTAAGTATAGGCATGCATTTAGATAAATTTTACCTTTTGTTTTGCATTCATGGACATATATTCATATAAATTGTGCTTATATTTTCCTACTTTGTGAGAATAGTTTTGTTGCAGTTTTAGGAAATATGGAGCATTTTGGATAAAAAGGATGCATGGAAGTACAAGGCGTCAAGAGGAATGCAAGCAAGGAGTTAATGACAATACGTAACAAAAGAGAAATCTCGGTTGAATAAAATATATCTTGGCCGATTTTTATTCGGGTTCATCCGAGATATCGCTGAAAATGGCCCATGGCCCGTATGTCAAAACTCTAATTTTAATTATTAAAGATAAAGGCGGCTGCAGCGGAAAGGACACCAATTAAAATAGAATTGAGAGGAGTCGAGAGTTCGAGACGTTCGGAACACAGAAGGAAGGATTACAACATCAAGTGATCGAGGATTCGCATCATTAGTTACAACACATAGAAGGATTGAGAAGATTTGTGAGGAATTATTGAAGGAAGATACTTAGTTGCTAGCTTTCGTTGTTTGAACACAAGGTTGAACCTTTATTGTTGATTTGCTCAGTTTTGATATTTGAAGACCATTTGCTAAGTATTATTCTCCCTTTCTTTGGTTATTTCGGTTTTATGTCTTGCTCGATATTATATATATTCATTGATCTGAATATGACTGACGTTCGCTAGAACTCTTGCGATTATAGAGTGATTAGTTGATTGATGAATGATCATCCAAGCTAAGTCAAGGTCCGTTCACAAGGGCTCAAGCTAAACTACAAGTTGAGATGGATGCATTGCTTATAACCATGAGCCATGAACCACCTAACTCACCTTCCATGAGCCAACGAGCCTTGATGATGATCATGGTCCACCAAGGAACAAGTTGCACGCCTAAGGGTTCTAAATAAGGCTGAAATGCTCTAAATGGGTTGAATAAGCTTATTTGGTTGTTTTAAGTGCTTTTAAGGGCCTGTTTGGTTCCAACTCCGGAAACGGAAACGGAATGGAAACGAATTTAGTCCATATGTATATTCATATTCATGAAATTTTATGGAATCATTCCTCATGGTTTAATGAAAAATGCACTTGCTTCCTCACATTTTGTTACCCTATAGGGTATCAAAAGTGAACTGGAATGGGGAACTTATTGAGCAATTCACGCCAAAAAGAGGTCTCACACAAGAGGACCCACTTTCTCTCAATCTTTTTATTCTTTGTGTGAAAAGATTAAGTCATTTGATTATCGAGGAAGTTTACAGGGGAAGATGGAAACCTATTAGGTTATCCCGTGAGGGACCCAAGTCATCTCATCTTTTCTTTGCGGACGACTTGACCCTTTTTGTGGAGGCCAGCGTGGATCAGTTGAGAGTGGTGTTAGACTGCCTGATGTGTTTTGTAAGGCTTCGGGGCTGAAAATCAACATCTCAAAATCTAAGATCTTTGCGTTCCCTAATATCAGTAGTGATCTTTGCACGACGCTGCAAAGTATTAGTGGTTTCGAGGTCACCAGGAGGTTCGGAAAATATCTTGGCGTTCCTTTGCTTCAAGGACATGTTACTAAGGAAACCTTCTCCTATCTTCTAGATAAGATCAGCAATAGACGGAATGGTAGGAGGGGAAAAAATCTAAGTTTCTCCGGAGGTGTTACGCTCACGAAATCGGTAATCTCTTCAATCCCTATATATGCCATATCTTCGCTGATCTTTCCAAAAGGGGTGTGTGAAAGAATCAACAAGATGAGTAGAAACTTCAAATGGGGGCATAATGAAGAGAGTAGATGAATGCACACGGTCGCGTGGGAAACCTTGTGCGCTACTAAAAGGAACGGAGGTTTGGGTATAAAGTCCATGGAAGAGCTTAACATGGCCATGGTCGGGAAAGTTGGTCGGAGATTTCTCAAGAATGAATCGAGTCTTTGCCGAGAGTTCTTAAAAGAAAATATGTTCAAGTGTCGGGACAAGATCATTTTGCGGCTTCCTACACTTGGAGGTGCATCAATAGGAGTATCAGTGAGGTGGTGGCTCCTGGGTATCGTTGGGTGGTTGGCAATGGGGAGACGATGGCTTTTTGGGAGGACCGTTGGCTACTAGATAGATCTCTTCTCGAGGAAGCAACCAGATCGGTCGAACCACAGCTGTGTAATAGGAAGGTAGCTGAGTTTTGGAGAGACGACATGGACTGGAGGTGGGATGTAATCGGAGACGTGTTGCCTTTGACATTCGTCCTCAAGCTGCTATGGGGCTGGTGCAGAGTTCCGAGGATCGTTCAGAAATGGACGACATAAGCTCTAGTGATGTGCTATCATGGCAGCATAGCAGCGACATAAACTACTTGGTCTCCTCGGCCTACGGCATTCTCACGGAGGAAAGGAATCGATGTGGCATTGATCGGGACGTGTTCACCATGGTGTGGAAGCTGTGCATTCAAGAGCGGATTAAGTTCTTCACCTGGAAGTGAATGGAGGCATCCTTACTAATGTTGAGAAGATACGCAAGCACATAGCTGAGAATGCCGATTGCTCCGTCTGTCATAATCATCACGAGACCTTTGCTCATCTTTTCAAAGATTGTCATGCTAGTATACTTCTTTGAACCAACCTTAATGCTAGAATGCATGGAGCAAATATTTTCGATTTACCTTTCACATCATCGATAAGAGGTAATATTCCTTCTACTAGTATTTACAACACTTTTGTGCAGGTGGAATGTGGTTTTCGTTGTAGGTCTTTGGTGTCCTTGGCGATGGAGAAACGAAAGAGTTTTAGAAGACAAGATTACAAGAACGGACAATCATATCTTCGTTGTCAAGAAAGGCATGGAGTACATGGAAGCGTGGAGAAAGATCTCAATTCTTAAGCCAAGCATTGTCCGGGCTGTGATAAAAGTCAAATGGGATCCCCCGCCGGAGTCTATGTTGAAGGT
>BSUD01000004.1:40829914-40842886 GCA_033239045.1 Fagopyrum esculentum | reverse complement strand
GAGTATCAGTGAGGTGGTGGCTCCTGGGTATCGTTGGGTGGTTGGCAATGGGGAGACGATGGCTTTTTGGGAGGACCGTTGGCTACTAGATAGATCTCTTCTCGAGGAAGCAACCAGATCGGTCGAACCACAGCTGTGTAATAGGAAGGTAGCTGAGTTTTGGAGAGACGACATGGACTGGAGGTGGGATGTAATCGGAGACGTGTTGCCTTTGACATTCGTCCTCAAGCTGCTATGGGGCTGGTGCAGAGTTCCGAGGATCGTTCAGAAATGGACGACATAAGCTCTAGTGATGTGCTATCATGGCAGCATAGCAGCGACATAAACTACTTGGTCTCCTCGGCCTACGGCATTCTCAGGGAGGAAAGGAATCGATGTGGCATTGATCGGGACGTGTTCACCATGGTGTGGAAGCTGTGCATTCAAGAGCGGATTAAGTTCTTCACCTGGAAGTGAATGGAGGCATCCTTACTAATGTTGAGAAGATACGCAAGCACATAGCTGAGAATGCCGATTGCTCCGTCTGTCATAATCATCACGAGACCTTTGCTCATCTTTTCAAAGATTGTCATGCTAGTATACTTCTTTGAACCAACCTTAATGCTAGAATGCATGGAGCAAATATTTTCGATTTACCTTTCACATCATCGATAAGAGGTAATATTCCTTCTACTAGTATTTACAACACTTTTGTGCAGGTGGAATGTGGTTTTCGTTGTAGGTCTTTGGTGTCCTTGGCGATGGAGAAACGAAAGAGTTTTAGAAGACAAGATTACAAGAACGGACAATCATATCTTCGTTGTCAAGAAAGGCATGGAGTACATGGAAGCGTGGAGAAAGATCTCAATTCTTAAGCCAAGCATTGTCCGGGCTGTGATAAAAGTCAAATGGGATCCCCCGCCGGAGTCTATGTTGAAGGTTAATACGGATGGCTCGGTTAGAAGCAACGGGAAGGCGGCAGCGGCTGGAGTTTTTAGGAATCATGCAGGGGAGTGGCAGGTTGGTTTTGTTGCAAACCTGGGTATATGCTCCGTTCCGATGGCGGAGTTGTGGGGCATATATTATGGGTTGAAGTTGGGTTGGGAGAGTGGGAGTTGAAGTGTGATTCTTGAATCAGACTCACATTTAGCTATCACTCTCCTAGACAAAGACATTCCAAGGTGTCACCCCCTTGCCAGTCTAGTTAGTCAATGTCAAGACTATCTTAGGAGGAACTGAATTATCCAAATCCGTCATGCCTACTATGAGGCGAATAGTGTCGTGGACTCTTTAACTACCCTAGCTTTTGGTTTCCCTGGGGTTTAATATTTTGCATGACCCTCGAGGGTATAGTTGATCTGTTACATTATGATGTAAGGGGTCGGGCTATCTCCCGCTTGCGTACTACTTAGCCTCCTTTTCATATATTATAAGCGCGATTAGATGCGCCGAAGACCACTGGCTCTCCTTCCGACAAAAAAAACATTAAGAAGGAAATAACCATGCAGTGAAAGAAGGGCATGAGATACAAGTTGAAGAAGTCATAATCAATTTTAAATGATAACACTCAAAAGGAGCAAGATAAACTTCATCTTCAGTTTATAACTTTACCATTAAGGTGAAGAAGTTTACTGAAACTAGTGAAAACTCATTTTCAACATCTCATCTATGTAATTGATCAATTTATTTTCCAGTTCATTTTATAATGTTGCAAATGAAATTATAAACATTCCAAAATGAAGATGTCTAAGGACTTTTGACGAACAGTTTATTAGAGAAGATCTTATCTTATCTACATCTAGGTTGTTATGATCTAGGATGTTAGGATTATGATCCTCTCTCATATACTCTACTGCGTATAAGTACCATTCATTATCACATTCAATATACTGCAGTATCTTAGTTAAAGGAGGAAGATTCATACACGAGAAAATTTGATGGCTCACAAAGCAAAATCTTGGTTGTACAAAACACTTTTCATCGCACGGGAGTCACATAGCGCTTCATAGAAGATTGCCGGAAAGTGAGGTAAGGAACATCTTGTTATTCATCTTTTGCTTTGTGAGCCATTAAAATAGGTCGAATTGTAAATTACATTATTAATGATCTATACAAATGTTACAGTAGTAATGCAGATTTCATACAACAATTAATGTAGGTCTTTCAAACAAATCATACTTCTTTTTTTATAGTATAAACAAATAAATGAAACCCTTTTTTAAATCCAATTCATTGTTGTTCTTTCAATCATGGGTGATAAAGACTATGTTATTGAAGAAGATTTCATTTTTCCACTTGATCTAAATGAAAACCACTAGAAGAAGTAGATGATTGTGCTGCCAAAGAGTAGTTTACTCTTGCATTTGATCTAAACGAAACGTACTACGGTCAAAAAGTAGAACAAGGTACTTAAATCTGGCAAGCTAAAACAGATTTCATGTCTCCATATGATCTAAACCAAACCTATTATGATGAAAGGGAGGTGTATTTAAACAAAGAGATTCACGAAGTGACAACTATTGCTTCTCATTTTGAACTAAACGTGCTTTATTTCCTCTATGACAAAACAATAAATGATCCAAATAAATAGCTTGAAGTTGTAGTTACTGAAGATAGCAAGTTTGAGCCAATTCTTGAAATGCTGGAAATTCTTGTCCCCGGTTACTTTTAGGATTTTTGAGTACCGTATGTGTATGATTAATCTTCAAATGAAATATGTTTAACAATTATATCGGTGCAACTTTAAGGTTTTTGGTGTACCGTATCGTTAGTCTTCAAAAGCAATATGTTTAACAATTGTCATTGGTGCACTAGAAAAAACTTACAAAAGTCAAAATGTAGAAAATGCATGAAAAATTAGAAAATGTAGTCATATCAAACCTTAAGATAACATATTTATTATTGATTGTACGAGAGACTTTTCAATTTGTTGTTTGTTTGTAGTTTGCAACCCTCGTCAACAATCAACTTGCCTAAAAAACACCCTCTATTGTACACATTAGAGGAAACCCCTCTATCATAAAAAAATCAAAGGGAAATCCCCTTAAAAAACCTAACCCACCTTCCTCATGACTCCTAAATCGGTAACCCAACAAATATAGGCTGCCAAAATGCCGGCACAATCAGCCTCAACCCCAAATCATTCTCAAAGATCTCCTTCACAACCACTCTATTATAGAAGATCTAAAGCTCCTTAGAATCAAATTTCCCCTTCAAAAGGTTAGTGAATGGAAATCTCGACTTATTAGGAGGTGTTCGGATGTGGGTCTCTCGAACCACTATTCCACCCAACCCTATCATTTCTTGGCTCGAGGCACCGGAGGACTAGTCGCTTGACAGCGGTTCGTTCGCCCAACGATTTCGGATAGCCCTAGTGTTGCTCAGTCAGAAAGTTGGTGGTGGTTGTTCTGTCTCCTTGATGTCAAAATGTGAAGCTCCCCACTTAGTACCCTAAAACAACCTTCTAAGAAAATTACTTTCTTTCCCACCCAGGAACGTGAATGGTAATGACCGACCAAAGTTTAGGAGACCACAAATCAAACCAATATGGCCGAAAAGTCAGAAACTAATAACAATAAACAAGCTAGCAACACCATCAAAGGGGATTTAGAAAACCAAATTTCGATTGACAAAGGAAAAAAAAGCCCTTGACATATGAAACCAAATCCCATGAGGGACCTATCAACAATACAAAAGATTATGATGTGGATATGGAGAAATAAATCAAACAACTCGACAAAGTCCGCAAAAACGTTGACGACAAGAATTATGACCTATGTATAGGCATGCATTTAGATAAATTTTACCTTTTGTTTTGCATTCATGGACATATATTCATATAAATTGTGCTTATATTTTCGTACTTTGTGAGAATAGTTTTGTTGCAGTTTTAGGAAATATGGAGCATTTTGGATAAAAAGGATGCATGGAAGTACAAGGCGTCAAGAGGAATGCAAGCAAGGAGTTAATGACAATACGTAACAAAAGAGAAATCTCGGTTGAATAAAATATATCTTGGCCGATTTTTATTCGGGTTCATCCGAGATATCGCTGAAAATGGCCCATGGCCCGTATGTCAAAACTCTAATTTTAATTATTAAAGATAAAGGCGGCTGCAGCGGAAAGGACACCAATTAAAATAGAATTGAGAGGAGACGAGAGTTCGAGACGTTCGGAACACAGAAGGAAGGATTACAACATCAAGTGATCGAGGATTCGCATCATTAGTTACAACACATAGAAGGATTGAGAAGATTTGTGAGGAATTATTGAAGGAAGATACTTAGTTGCTAGCTTTCGTTGTTTGAACACAAGGTTGAACCTTTATTGTTGATTTGCTCAGTTTTGATATTTGAAGACCATTTGCTAAGTATTATTCTCCCTTTCTTTGGTTATTTCGGTTTTATGTCTTGCTCGATATTATATATATTCATTGATCTGAATATGACTGACGTTCGCTAGAACTCTTGCGATTATAGAGTGATTAGTTGATTGATGAATGATCATCCAAGCTAAGTCAAGGTCCGTTCACAAGGGCTCAAGCTAAACTACAAGTTGAGATGGATGCATTGCTTATAACCATGAGCCATGAACCACCTAACTCACCTTCCATGAGCCAACGAGCCTTGATGATGATCATGGTCCACCAAGGAACAAGTTGCACGCCTAAGGGTTCTAAATAAGGCTGAAATGCTCTAAATGGGTTGAATAAGCTTATTTGGTTGTTTTAAGTGCTTTTAAGGGCCTGTTTGGTTCCAACTCCGGAAACGGAAACGGAATGGAAACGAATTTAGTCCATATGTATATTCATATTCATGAAATTTTATGGAATCATTCCTCATGGTTTAATGAAAAATGCACTTGCTTCCTCACATTTTGTTACCCTATAGGGTATCAAAAGTGAACTGGAATGGGGAACTTATTGAGCAATTCACGCCAAAAATAGGTCTCACACAAGAGGACCCACTTTCTCTCTATCTTTTTATTCTTTGTGTGAAAAGATTAAGTCATTTGATTATCGAGGAAGTTTACAGGGGAAGATGGAAACCTATTAGGTTATCCCGTGAGGGACCCAAGTCATCTCATCTTTTCTTTGCGGACGACTTGACCCTTTTTGTGGAGGCCAGCGTGGATCAGTTGAGAGTGGTGTTAGACTGCCTGATGTGTTTTGTAAGGCTTCGGGGCTGAAAATCAACATCTCAAAATCTAAGATCTTTGCGTTCCCTAATATCAGTAGTGATCTTTGCACGACGCTGCAAAGTATTAGTGGTTTCGAGGTCACCAGGAGGTTCGGAAAATATCTTGGCGTTCCTTTGCTTCAAGGACATGTTACCAAGGAAACCTTCTCCTATCTTCTAGATAAGATCAGCAATAGACGGAATGGTAGGAGGGGAAAAAATCTAAGTTTCTCCGGAGGTGTTACGCTCACGAAATCGGTAATCTCTTCAATCCCTATATATGCCATATCTTCGCTGATCTTTCCAAAAGGGGTGTGTGAAAGAATCAACAAGATGAGTAGAAACTTCAAATGGGGTCATAATGAAGAGAGTAGATGAATGCACACGGTCGCGTGGGAAACCTTGTGCGCTACTAAAAGGAACGGAGGTTTGGGTATAAAGTCCATGGAAGAGCTTAACATGGCCATGGTCGGGAAAGTTGGTCGGAGATTTCTCAAGAATGAATCGAGTCTTTGCCGAGAGTTCTTAAAAGAAAATATGTTCAAGTGTCGGGACAAGATCATTTTGCGGCTTCCTACACTTGGAGGTGCATCAATAGGAGTATCAGTGAGGTGGTGGCTCCTGGGTATCGTTGGGTGGTTGGCAATGGGGAGACGATGGCTTTTTGGGAGGACCGTTGGCTACTAGATAGATCTCTTCTCGAGGAAGCAACCAGATCGGTCGAACCACAGCTGTGTAATAGGAAGGTAGCTGAGTTTTGGAGAGACGACATGGACTGGAGGTGGGATGTAATCGGAGACGTGTTGCCTTTGACATTCGTCCTCAAGCTGCTATGGGGCTGGTGCAGAGTTCCGAGGATCGTTCAGAAATGGACGACATAAGCTCTAGTGATGTGCTATCATGGCAGCATAGCAGCGACATAAACTACTTGGTCTCCTCGGCCTACGGCATTCTCACGGAGGAAAGGAATCGATGTGGCATTGATCGGGACGTGTTCACCATGGTGTGGAAGCTGTGCATTCAAGAGCGGATTAAGTTCTTCACCTGGAAGTGAATGGAGGCATCCTTACTAATGTTGAGAAGATACGCAAGCACATAGCTGAGAATGCCGATTGCTCCGTCTGTCATAATCATCACGAGACCTTTGCTCATCTTTTCAAAGATTGTCATGCTAGTATACTTCTTTGAACCAACCTTAATGCTAGAATGCATGGAGCAAATATTTTCGATTTACCTTTCACATCATCGATAAGAGGTAATATTCCTTCTACTAGTATTTACAACACTTTTGTGCAGGTGGAATGTGGTTTTCGTTGTAGGTCTTTGGTGTCCTTGGCGATGGAGAAACGAAAGAGTTTTAGAAGACAAGATTACAAGAACGGACAATCATATCTTCGTTGTCAAGAAAGGCATGGAGTACATGGAAGCGTGGAGAAAGATCTCAATTCTTAAGCCAAGCATTGTCCGGGCTGTGATAAAAGTCAAATGGGATCCCCCGCCGGAGTCTATGTTGAAGGTTAATACGGATGGCTCGGTTAGAAGCAACGGGAAGGCGGCAGCAGCTGGAGTTTTTAGGAATCATGCAGGGGAGTGGCAGGTTGGTTTTGTTGCAAACCTGGGTATATGCTCCGTTCCGATGGCGGAGTTGTGGGGCATATATTATGGGTTGAAGTTGGGTTGGGAGAGTGGGAGTTGAAGTGTGATTCTTGAATCAGACTCACATTTAGCTATCACTCTCCTAGACAAAGACATTCCAAGGTGTCACCCCCTTGCCAGTCTAGTTAGTCAATGTCAAGACTATCTTAGGAGGAACTGAATTATCCAAATCCGTCATTCCTACTATGAGGCGAATAGTGTCGTGGACTCTTTAACTACCCTAGCTTTTGGTTTCCCTGGGGTTTAATATTTTGCATGACCCTCGAGGGTATAGTTGATCTGTTACATTATGATGTAAGGGGTCGGGCTATCTCCCGCTTGCGTACTACTTAGCCTCCTTTTCATATATTATAAGCGCGATTAGATGCGCCGAAGACCACTGGCTCTCCTTCCGACAAAAAAAAACATTAAGAAGGAAATAACCATGCAGTGAAAGAAGGGCATGAGATACAAGTTGAAGAAGTCATAATCAATTTTAAATGATAACACTCAAAAGGAGCAAGATAAACTTCATCTTCAGTTTATAACTTTACCATTAAGGTGAAGAAGTTTACTGAAACTAGTGAAAACTCATTTTCAACATCTCATCTATGTAATTGATCAATTTATTTTCCAGTTCATTTTATAATGTTGCAAATGAAATTATAAACATTCCAAAATGAAGATGTCTAAGGACTTTTGACGAACAGTTTATTAGAGAAGATCTTATCTTATCTACATCTAGGTTGTTATGATCTAGGATGTTAGGATTATGATCCTCTCTCATATACTCTACTGCGTATAAGTACCATTCATTATCACATTCAATATACTGCAGTATCCTAGTTAAAGGAGGAAGATTCATACACGAGAAAATTTGATGGCTCACAAAGCAAAATCTTGGTTGTACAAAACACTTTTCATCGCACGGGAGTCACATAGCGCTTCATAGAAGATTGCCGGAAAGTGAGGTAAGGAACATCTTGTTATTCATCTTTTGCTTTGTGAGCCATTAAAATAGGTCGAATTGTAAATTACATTATTAATGATCTATACAAATGTTACAGTAGTAATGCAGATTTCATACAACAATTAATGTAGGTCTTTCAAACAAATCATACTTCTTTTTTTATAGTATAAACAAATAAATGAAACCCTTTTTTAAATCCAATTCATTGTTGTTCTTTCAATCATGGGTGATAAAGACTATGTTATTGAAGAAGATTTCATTTTTCCACTTGATCTAAATGAAAACCACTAGAAGAAGTAGATGATTGTGCTGCCAAAGAGTAGTTTACTCTTGCATTTGATCTAAACGAAACGTACTACGGTCAAAAAGTAGAACAAGGTACTTAAATCTGGCAAGCTAAAACAGATTTCATGTCTCCATATGATCTAAACCAAACCTATTATGATGAAAGGGAGGTGTATTTAAACAAAGAGATTCACGAAGTGACAACTATTGCTTCTCATTTTGAACTAAACGTGCTTTATTTCCTCTATGACAAAACAATAAATGATCCAAATAAATAGCTTGAAGTTGTAGTTACTGAAGATAGCAAGTTTGAGCCAATTCTTGAAATGCTGGAAATTCTTGTCCCCGGTTACTTTTAGGATTTTTGAGTACCGTATGTGTATGATTAATCTTCAAATGAAATATGTTTAACAATTATATCGGTGCAACTTTAAGGTTTTTGGTGTACCGTATCGTTAGTCTTCAAAAGCAATATGTTTAACAATTGTCATTGGTGCACTAGAAAAAACTTACAAAAGTCAAAATGTAGAAAATGCATGAAAAATTAGAAAATGTAGTCATATCAAACCTTAAGATAACATATTTATTATTGATTGTACGAGAGACTTTTCAATTTGTTGTTTGTTTGTAGTTTGCAACCCTCGTCAACAATCAACTTGCCTAAAAAACACCCTCTATTGTACACATTAGAGGAAACCCCTCTATCATAAAAAAATCAAAGGGAAATCCCCTTAAAAAACCTAACCCACCTTCCTCATGACTCCTAAATCGGTAACCCAACAAATATAGGCTGCCAAAATGCCGGCACAATCAGCCTCAACCCCAAATCATTCTCAAAGATCTCCTTCACAACCACTCTATTATAGAAGATCTAAAGCTCCTTAGAATCAAATTTCCCCTTCAAAAGGTTAGTGAATGGAAATCTCGACTTATTAGGAGGTGTTCGGATGTGGGTCTCTCGAACCACTATTCCACCCAACCCTATCATTTCTTGGCTCGAGGCACCGGAGGACTAGTCGCTTGACAGCGGTTCGTTCGCCCAACGATTTCGGATAGCCCTAGTGTTGCTCAGTCAGAAAGTTGGTGGTGGTTGTTCTGTCTCCTTGATGTCAAAATGTGAAGCTCCCCACTTAGTACCCTAAAACAACCTTCTAAGAAAATTACTTTCTTTCCCACCCAGGAACGTGAATGGTAATGACCGACCAAAGTTTAGGAGACCACAAATCAAACCAATATGGCCGAAAAGTCAGAAACTAATAACAATAAACAAGCTAGCAACACCATCAAAGGGGATTTAGAAAACCAAATTTCGATTGACAAAGGAAAAAAAAGCCCTTGACATATGAAACCAAATCCCATGAGGGACCTATCAACAATACAAAAGATTATGATGTGGATATGGAGAAATAAATCAAACAACTCGACAAAGTCCGCAAAAACGTTGACGACAAGAATTATGACCTATGTATAGGCATGCATTTAGATAAATTTTACCTTTTGTTTTGCATTCATGGACATATATTCATATAAATTGTGCTTATATTTTCGTACTTTGTGAGAATAGTTTTGTTGCAGTTTTAGGAAATATGGAGCATTTTGGATAAAAAGGATGCATGGAAGTACAAGGCGTCAAGAGGAATGCAAGCAAGGAGTTAATGACAATACGTAACAAAAGAGAAATCTCGGTTGAATAAAATATATCTTGGCCGATTTTTATTCGGGTTCATCCGAGATATCGCTGAAAATGGCCCATGGCCCGTATGTCAAAACTCTAATTTTAATTATTAAAGATAAAGGCGGCTGCAGCGGAAAGGACACCAATTAAAATAGAATTGAGAGGAGACGAGAGTTCGAGACGTTCGGAACACAGAAGGAAGGATTACAACATCAAGTGATCGAGGATTCGCATCATTAGTTACAACACATAGAAGGATTGAGAAGATTTGTGAGGAATTATTGAAGGAAGATACTTAGTTGCTAGCATTCGTTGTTTGAACACAAGGTTGAACCTTTATTGTTGATTTGCTCAGTTTTGATATTTGAAGACCATTTGCTAAGTATTATTCTCCCTTTCTTTGGTTATTTCGGTTTTATGTCTTGCTCGATATTATATATATTCATTGATCTGAATATGACTGACGTTCGCTAGAACTCTTGCGATTATAGAGTGATTAGTTGATTGATGAATGATCATCCAAGCTAAGTCAAGGTCCGTTCACAAGGGCTCAAGCTAAACTACAAGTTGAGATGGATGCATTGCTTATAACCATGAGCCATGAACCACCTAACTCACCTTCCATGAGCCAACGAGCCTTGATGATGATCATGGTCCACCAAGGAACAAGTTGCACGCCTAAGGGTTCTAAATAAGGCTGAAATGCTCTAAATGGGTTGAATAAGCTTATTTGGTTGTTTTAAGTGCTTTTAAGGGCCTGTTTGGTTCCAACTCCGGAAACGGAAACGGAATGGAAACGAATTTAGTCCATATGTATATTCATATTCATGAAATTTTATGGAATCATTCCTCATGGTTTAATGAAAAATGCACTTGCTTCCTCACATTTTGTTACCCTATAGGGTATCAAAAGTGAACTGGAATGGGGAACTTATTGAGCAATTCACGCCAAAAAGAGGTCTCACACAAGAGGACCCACTTTCTCTCTATCTTTTTATTCTTTGTGTGAAAAGATTAAGTCATTTGATTATCGAGGAAGTTTACAGGGGAAGATGGAAACCTATTAGGTTATCCCGTGAGGGACCCAAGTCATCTCATCTTTTCTTTGCGGACGACTTGACCCTTTTTGTGGAGGCCAGCGTGGATCAGTTGAGAGTGGTGTTAGACTGCCTGATGTGTTTTGTAAGGCTTCGGGGCTGAAAATCAACATCTCAAAATCTAAGATCTTTGCGTTCCCTAATATCAGTAGTGATCTTTGCACGACGCTGCAAAGTATTAGTGGTTTCGAGGTCACCAGGAGGTTCGGAAAATATCTTGGCGTTCCTTTGCTTCAAGGACATGTTACTAAGGAAACCTTCTCCTATCTTCTAGATAAGATCAGCAATAGACGGAATGGTAGGAGGGGAAAAAATCTAAGTTTCTCCGGAGGTGTTACGCTCACGAAATCGGTAATCTCTTCAATCCCTATATATGCCATATCTTCGCTGATCTTTCCAAAAGGGGTGTGTGAAAGAATCAACAAGATGAGTAGAAACTTCAAATGGGGTCATAATGAAGAGAGTAGATGAATGCACACGGTCGCGTGGGAAACCTTGTGCGCTACTAAAAGGAACGGAGGTTTGGGTATAAAGTCCATGGAAGAGCTTAACATGGCCATGGTCGGGAAAGTTGGTCGGAGATTTCTCAAGAATGAATCGAGTCTTTGCCGAGAGTTCTTAAAAGAAAATATGTTCAAGTGTCGGGACAAGATCATTTTGCGGCTTCCTACACTTGGAGGTGCATCAATTTGAGTATCAGTGAGGTGGTGGCTCCTGGGTATCGTTGGGTGGTTGGCAATGGGGAGACGATGGCTTTTTGGGAGGACCGTTGGCTACTAGATAGATCTCTTCTCGAGGAAGCAACCAGATCGGTCGAACCACAGCTGTGTAATAGGAAGGTAGCTGAGTTTTGGAGAGACGACATGGACTGGAGGTGGGATGTAATCGGAGACGTGTTGCCTTTGACATTCGTCCTCAAGCTGCTATGGGGCTGGTGCAGAGTTCCGAGGATCGTTCAGAAATGGACGACATAAGCTCTAGTGATGTGCTATCATGGCAGCATAGCAGCGACATAAACTACTTGGTCTCCTCGGCCTACGGCATTCTCAGGGAGGAAAGGAATCGATGTGGCATTGATCGGGACGTGTTCACCATGGTGTGGAAGCTGTGCATTCAAGAGCGGATTAAGTTCTTCACCTGGAAGTGAATGGAGGCATCCTTACTAATGTTGAGAAGATACGCAAGCACATAGCTGAGAATGCCGATTGCTCCGTCTGTCATAATCATCACGAGACCTTTGCTCATCTTTTCAAAGATTGTCATGCTAGTATACTTCTTTGAACCAACCTTAATGCTAGAATGCATGGAGCAAATATTTTCGATTTACCTTTCACATCATCGATAAGAGGTAATATTCCTTCTACTAGTATTTACAACACTTTTGTGCAGGTGGAATGTGGTTTTCGTTGTAGGTCTTTGGTGTCCTTGGCGATGGAGAAACGAAAGAGTTTTAGAAGACAAGATTACAAGAACGGACAATCATATCTTCGTTGTCAAGAAAGGCATGGAGTACATGGAAGCGTGGAGAAAGATCTCAATTCTTAAGCCAAGCATTGTCCGGGCTGTGATAAAAGTCAAATGGGATCCCCCGCCGGAGTCTATGTTGAAGGTTAATACGGATGGCTCGGTTAGAAGCAACGGGAAGGCGGCAGCGGCTGGAGTTTTTAGGAATCATGCAGGGGAGTGGCAGGTTGGTTTTGTTGCAAACCTGGGTATATGCTCCGTTCCGATGGCGGAGTTGTGGGGCATATATTATGGGTTGAAGTTGGGTTGGGAGAGTGGGAGTTGAAGTGTGATTCTTGAATCAGACTCACATTTAGCTATCACTCTCCTAGACAAAGACATTCCAAGGTGTCACCCCCTTGCCAGTCTAGTTAGTCAATGTCAAGACTATCTTAGGAGGAACTGAATTATCCAAATCCGTCATTCCTACTATGAGGCGAATAGTGTCGTGGACTCTTTAACTACCCTAGCTTTTGGTTTCCCTGGGGTTTAATATTTTGCATGACCCTCGAGGGTATAGTTGATCTGTTACATTATGATGTAAGGGGTCGGGCTATCTCCCGCTTGCGTACTACTTAGCCTCCTTTTCATATATTATAAGCGCGATTAGATGCGCCGAAGACCACTGGCTCTCCTTCCGACAAAAAAAAA
>BSUD01000004.1:40817277-40829904 GCA_033239045.1 Fagopyrum esculentum | reverse complement strand
ATCTTTTTATTCTTTGTGTGAAAAGATTAAGTCATTTGATTATCGAGGAAGTTTACAGGGGAAGATGGAAACCTATTAGGTTATCCCGTGAGGGACCCAAGTCATCTCATCTTTTCTTTGCGGACGACTTGACCCTTTTTGTGGAGGCCAGCGTGGATCAGTTGAGAGTGGTGTTAGACTGCCTGATGTGTTTTGTAAGGCTTCGGGGCTGAAAATCAACATCTCAAAATCTAAGATCTTTGCGTTCCCTAATATCAGTAGTGATCTTTGCACGACGCTGCAAAGTATTAGTGGTTTCGAGGTCACCAGGAGGTTCGGAAAATATCTTGGCGTTCCTTTGCTTCAAGGACATGTTACTAAGGAAACCTTCTCCTATCTTCTAGATAAGATCAGCAATAGACGGAATGGTAGGAGGGGAAAAAATCTAAGTTTCTCCGGAGGTGTTACGCTCACGAAATCGGTAATCTCTTCAATCCCTATATATGCCATATCTTCGCTGATCTTTCCAAAAGGGGTGTGTGAAAGAATCAACAAGATGAGTAGAAACTTCAAATGGGGGCATAATGAAGAGAGTAGATGAATGCACACGGTCGCGTGGGAAACCTTGTGCGCTACTAAAAGGAACGGAGGTTTGGGTATAAAGTCCATGGAAGAGCTTAACATGGCCATGGTCGGGAAAGTTGGTCGGAGATTTCTCAAGAATGAATCGAGTCTTTGCCGAGAGTTCTTAAAAGAAAATATGTTCAAGTGTCGGGACAAGATCATTTTGCGGCTTCCTACACTTGGAGGTGCATCAATAGGAGTATCAGTGAGGTGGTGGCTCCTGGGTATCGTTGGGTGGTTGGCAATGGGGAGACGATGGCTTTTTGGGAGGACCGTTGGCTACTAGATAGATCTCTTCTCGAGGAAGCAACCAGATCGGTCGAACCACAGCTGTGTAATAGGAAGGTAGCTGAGTTTTGGAGAGACGACATGGACTGGAGGTGGGATGTAATCGGAGACGTGTTGCCTTTGACATTCGTCCTCAAGCTGCTATGGGGCTGGTGCAGAGTTCCGAGGATCGTTCAGAAATGGACGACATAAGCTCTAGTGATGTGCTATCATGGCAGCATAGCAGCGACATAAACTACTTGGTCTCCTCGGCCTACGGCATTCTCACGGAGGAAAGGAATCGATGTGGCATTGATCGGGACGTGTTCACCATGGTGTGGAAGCTGTGCATTCAAGAGCGGATTAAGTTCTTCACCTGGAAGTGAATGGAGGCATCCTTACTAATGTTGAGAAGATACGCAAGCACATAGCTGAGAATGCCGATTGCTCCGTCTGTCATAATCATCACGAGACCTTTGCTCATCTTTTCAAAGATTGTCATGCTAGTATACTTCTTTGAACCAACCTTAATGCTAGAATGCATGGAGCAAATATTTTCGATTTACCTTTCACATCATCGATAAGAGGTAATATTCCTTCTACTAGTATTTACAACACTTTTGTGCAGGTGGAATGTGGTTTTCGTTGTAGGTCTTTGGTGTCCTTGGCGATGGAGAAACGAAAGAGTTTTAGAAGACAAGATTACAAGAACGGACAATCATATCTTCGTTGTCAAGAAAGGCATGGAGTACATGGAAGCGTGGAGAAAGATCTCAATTCTTAAGCCAAGCATTGTCCGGGCTGTGATAAAAGTCAAATGGGATCCCCCGCCGGAGTCTATGTTGAAGGTTAATACGGATGGCTCGGTTAGAAGCAACGGGAAGGCGGCAGCGGCTGGAGTTTTTAGGAATCATGCAGGGGAGTGGCAGGTTGGTTTTGTTGCAAACCTGGGTATATGCTCCGTTCCGATGGCGGAGTTGTGGGGCATATATTATGGGTTGAAGTTGGGTTGGGAGAGTGGGAGTTGAAGTGTGATTCTTGAATCAGACTCACATTTAGCTATCACTCTCCTAGACAAAGACATTCCAAGGTGTCACCCCCTTGCCAGTCTAGTTAGTCAATGTCAAGACTATCTTAGGAGGAACTGAATTATCCAAATCCGTCATTCCTACTATGAGGCGAATAGTGTCGTGGACTCTTTAACTACCCTAGCTTTTGGTTTCCCTGGGGTTTAATATTTTGCATGACCCTCGAGGGTATAGTTGATCTGTTACATTATGATGTAAGGGGTCGGGCTATCTCCCGCTTGCGTACTACTTAGCCTCCTTTTCATATATTATAAGCGCGATTAGATGCGCCGAAGACCACTGGCTCTCCTTCCGACAAAAAAAAACATTAAGAAGGAAATAACCATGCAGTGAAAGAAGGGCATGAGATACAAGTTGAAGAAGTCATAATCAATTTTAAATGATAACACTCAAAAGGAGCAAGATAAACTTCATCTTCAGTTTATAACTTTACCATTAAGGTGAAGAAGTTTACTGAAACTAGTGAAAACTCATTTTCAACATCTCATCTATGTAATTGATCAATTTATTTTCCAGTTCATTTTATAATGTTGCAAATGAAATTATAAACATTCCAAAATGAAGATGTCTAAGGACTTTTGACGAACAGTTTATTAGAGAAGATCTTATCTTATCTACATCTAGGTTGTTATGATCTAGGATGTTAGGATTATGATCCTCTCTCATATACTCTACTGCGTATAAGTACCATTCATTATCACATTCAATATACTGCAGTATCCTAGTTAAAGGAGGAAGATTCATACACGAGAAAATTTGATGGCTCACAAAGCAAAATCTTGGTTGTACAAAACACTTTTCATCGCACGGGAGTCACATAGCGCTTCATAGAAGATTGCCGGAAAGTGAGGTAAGGAACATCTTGTTATTCATCTTTTGCTTTGTGAGCCATTAAAATAGGTCGAATTGTAAATTACATTATTAATGATCTATACAAATGTTACAGTAGTAATGCAGATTTCATACAACAATTAATGTAGGTCTTTCAAACAAATCATACTTCTTTTTTTATAGTATAAACAAATAAATGAAACCCTTTTTTAAATCCAATTCATTGTTGTTCTTTCAATCATGGGTGATAAAGACTATGTTATTGAAGAAGATTTCATTTTTCCACTTGATCTAAATGAAAACCACTAGAAGAAGTAGATGATTGTGCTGCCAAAGAGTAGTTTACTCTTGCATTTGATCTAAACGAAACGTACTACGGTCAAAAAGTAGAACAAGGTACTTAAATCTGGCAAGCTAAAACAGATTTCATGTCTCCATATGATCTAAACCAAACCTATTATGATGAAAGGGAGGTGTATTTAAACAAAGAGATTCACGAAGTGACAACTATTGCTTCTCATTTTGAACTAAACGTGCTTTATTTCCTCTATGACAAAACAATAAATGATCCAAATAAATAGCTTGAAGTTGTAGTTACTGAAGATAGCAAGTTTGAGCCAATTCTTGAAATGCTGGAAATTCTTGTCCCCGGTTACTTTTAGGATTTTTGAGTACCGTATGTGTATGATTAATCTTCAAATGAAATATGTTTAACAATTATATCGGTGCAACTTTAAGGTTTTTGGTGTACCGTATCGTTAGTCTTCAAAAGCAATATGTTTAACAATTGTCATTGGTGCACTAGAAAAAACTTACAAAAGTCAAAATGTAGAAAATGCATGAAAAATTAGAAAATGTAGTCATATCAAACCTTAAGATAACATATTTATTATTGATTGTACGAGAGACTTTTCAATTTGTTGTTTGTTTGTAGTTTGCAACCCTCGTCAACAATCAACTTGCCTAAAAAACACCCTCTATTGTACACATTAGAGGAAACCCCTCTATCATAAAAAAATCAAAGGGAAATCCCCTTAAAAAACCTAACCCACCTTCCTCATGACTCCTAAATCGGTAACCCAACAAATATAGGCTGCCAAAATGCCGGCACAATCAGCCTCAACCCCAAATCATTCTCAAAGATCTCCTTCACAACCACTCTATTATAGAAGATCTAAAGCTCCTTAGAATCAAATTTCCCCTTCAAAAGGTTAGTGAATGGAAATCTCGACTTATTAGGAGGTGTTCGGATGTGGGTCTCTCGAACCACTATTCCACCCAACCCTATCATTTCTTGGCTCGAGGCACCGGAGGACTAGTCGCTTGACAGCGGTTCGTTCGCCCAACGATTTTGGATAGCCCTAGTGTTGCTCAGTCAGAAAGTTGGTGGTGGTTGTTCTGTCTCCTTGATGTCAAAATGTGAAGCTCCCCACTTAGTACCCTAAAACAACCTTCTAAGAAAATTACTTTCTTTCCCACCCAGGAACGTGAATGGTAATGACCGACCAAAGTTTAGGAGACCACAAATCAAACCAATATGGCCGAAAAGTCAGAAACTAATAACAATAAACAAGCTAGCAACACCATCAAAGGGGATTTAGAAAACCAAATTTCGATTGACAAAGGAAAAAAAAGCCCTTGACATATGAAACCAAATCCCATGAGGGACCTATCAACAATACAAAAGATTATGATGTGGATATGGAGAAATAAATCAAACAACTCGACAAAGTCCGCAAAAACGTTGACGACAAGAATTATGACCTAAGTATAGGCATGCATTTAGATAAATTTTACCTTTTGTTTTGCATTCATGGACATATATTCATATAAATTGTGCTTATATTTTCCTACTTTGTGAGAATAGTTTTGTTGCAGTTTTAGGAAATATGGAGCATTTTGGATAAAAAGGATGCATGGAAGTACAAGGCGTCAAGAGGAATGCAAGCAAGGAGTTAATGACAATACGTAACAAAAGAGAAATCTCGGTTGAATAAAATATATCTTGGCCGATTTTTATTCGGGTTCATCCGAGATATCGCTGAAAATGGCCCATGGCCCGTATGTCAAAACTCTAATTTTAATTATTAAAGATAAAGGCGGCTGCAGCGGAAAGGACACCAATTAAAATAGAATTGAGAGGAGACGAGAGTTCGAGACGTTCGGAACACAGAAGGAAGGATTACAACATCAAGTGATCGAGGATTCGCATCATTAGTTACAACACATAGAAGGATTGAGAAGATTTGTGAGGAATTATTGAAGGAAGATACTTAGTTGCTAGCATTCGTTGTTTGAACACAAGGTTGAACCTTTATTGTTGATTTGCTCAGTTTTGATATTTGAAGACCATTTGCTAAGTATTATTCTCCCTTTCTTTGGTTATTTCGGTTTTATGTCTTGCTCGATATTATATATATTCATTGATCTGAATATGACTGACGTTCGCTAGAACTCTTGCGATTATAGAGTGATTAGTTGATTGATGAATGATCATCCAAGCTAAGTCAAGGTCCGTTCACAAGGGCTCAAGCTAAACTACAAGTTGAGATGGATGCATTGCTTATAACCATGAGCCATGAACCACCTAACTCACCTTCCATGAGCCAACGAGCCTTGATGATGATCATGGTCCACCAAGGAACAAGTTGCACGCCTAAGGGTTCTAAATAAGGCTGAAATGCTCTAAATGGGTTGAATAAGCTTATTTGGTTGTTTTAAGTGCTTTTAAGGGCCTGTTTGGTTCCAACTCCGGAAACGGAAACGGAATGGAAACGAATTTAGTCCATATGTATATTCATATTCATGAAATTTTATGGAATCATTCCTCATGGTTTAATGAAAAATGCACTTGCTTCCTCACATTTTGTTACCCTATAGGGTATCAAAAGTGAACTGGAATGGGGAACTTATTGAGCAATTCACGCCAAAAAGAGGTCTCACACAAGAGGACCCACTTTCTCTCTATCTTTTTATTCTTTGTGTGAAAAGATTAAGTCATTTGATTATCGAGGAAGTTTACAGGGGAAGATGGAAACCTATTAGGTTATCCCGTGAGGGACCCAAGTCATCTCATCTTTTCTTTGCGGACGACTTGACCCTTTTTGTGGAGGCCAGCGTGGATCAGTTGAGAGTGGTGTTAGACTGCCTGATGTGTTTTGTAAGGCTTCGGGGCTGAAAATCAACATCTCAAAATCTAAGATCTTTGCGTTCCCTAATATCAGTAGTGATCTTTGCACGACGCTGCAAAGTATTAGTGGTTTCGAGGTCACCAGGAGGTTCGGAAAATATCTTGGCGTTCCTTTGCTTCAAGGACATGTTACTAAGGAAACCTTCTCCTATCTTCTAGATAAGATCAGCAATAGACGGAATGGTAGGAGGGGAAAAAATCTAAGTTTCTCCGGAGGTGTTACGCTCACGAAATCGGTAATCTCTTCAATCCCTATATATGCCATATCTTCGCTGATCTTTCCAAAAGGGGTGTGTGAAAGAATCAACAAGATGAGTAGAAACTTCAAATGGGGGCATAATGAAGAGAGTAGATGAATGCACACGGTCGCGTGGGAAACCTTGTGCGCTACTAAAAGGAACGGAGGTTTGGGTATAAAGTCCATGGAAGAGCTTAACATGGCCATGGTCGGGAAAGTTGGTCGGAGATTTCTCAAGAATGAATCGAGTCTTTGCCGAGAGTTCTTAAAAGAAAATATGTTCAAGTGTCGGGACAAGATCATTTTGCGGCTTCCTACACTTGGAGGTGCATCAATAGGAGTATCAGTGAGGTGGTGGCTCCTGGGTATCGTTGGGTGGTTGGCAATGGGGAGACGATGGCTTTTTGGGAGGACCGTTGGCTACTAGATAGATCTCTTCTCGAGGAAGCAACCAGATCGGTCGAACCACAGCTGTGTAATAGGAAGGTAGCTGAGTTTTGGAGAGACGACATGGACTGGAGGTGGGATGTAATCGGAGACGTGTTGCCTTTGACATTCGTCCTCAAGCTGCTATGGGGCTGGTGCAGAGTTCCGAGGATCGTTCAGAAATGGACGACATAAGCTCTAGTGATGTGCTATCATGGCAGCATAGCAGCGACATAAACTACTTGGTCTCCTCGGCCTACGGCATTCTCAGGGAGGAAAGGAATCGATGTGGCATTGATCGGGACGTGTTCACCATGGTGTGGAAGCTGTGCATTCAAGAGCGGATTAAGTTCTTCACCTGGAAGTGAATGGAGGCATCCTTACTAATGTTGAGAAGATACGCAAGCACATAGCTGAGAATGCCGATTGCTCCGTCTGTCATAATCATCACGAGACCTTTGCTCATCTTTTCAAAGATTGTCATGCTAGTATACTTCTTTGAACCAACCTTAATGCTAGAATGCATGGAGCAAATATTTTCGATTTACCTTTCACATCATCGATAAGAGGTAATATTCCTTCTACTAGTATTTACAACACTTTTGTGCAGGTGGAATGTGGTTTTCGTTGTAGGTCTTTGGTGTCCTTGGCGATGGAGAAACGAAAGAGTTTTAGAAGACAAGATTACAAGAACGGACAATCATATCTTCGTTGTCAAGAAAGGCATGGAGTACATGGAAGCGTGGAGAAAGATCTCAATTCTTAAGCCAAGCATTGTCCGGGCTGTGATAAAAGTCAAATGGGATCCCCCGCCGGAGTCTATGTTGAAGGTTAATACGGATGGCTCGGTTAGAAGCAACGGGAAGGCGGCAGCGGCTGGAGTTTTTAGGAATCATGCAGGGGAGTGGCAGGTTGGTTTTGTTGCAAACCTGGGTATATGCTCCGTTCCGATGGCGGAGTTGTGGGGCATATATTATGGGTTGAAGTTGGGTTGGGAGAGTGGGAGTTGAAGTGTGATTCTTGAATCAGACTCACATTTAGCTATCACTCTCCTAGACAAAGACATTCCAAGGTGTCACCCCCTTGCCAGTCTAGTTAGTCAATGTCAAGACCATCTTAGGAGGAACTGAATTATCCAAATCCGTCATGCCTACTATGAGGCGAATAGTGTCGTGGACTCTTTAACTACTCTAGCTTTTGGTTTCCCTGGGGTTTAATATTTTGCATGACCCTCGAGGGTATAGTTGATCTGTTACATTATGATGTAAGGGGTCGGGCTATCTCCCGCTTGCGTACTACTTAGCCTCCTTTTCATATATTATAAGCGCGATTAGATGCGCCGAAGACCACTGGCTCTCCTTCCGACAAAAAAAAAACATTAAGAAGGAAATAACCATGCAGTGAAAGAAGGGCATGAGATACAAGTTGAAGAAGTCATAATCAATTTTAAATGATAACACTCAAAAGGAGCAAGATAAACTTCATCTTCAGTTTATAACTTTACCATTAAGGTGAAGAAGTTTACTGAAACTAGTGAAAACTCATTTTCAACATCTCATCTATGTAATTGATCAATTTATTTTCCAGTTCATTTTATAATGTTGCAAATGAAATTATAAACATTCCAAAATGAAGATGTCTAAGGACTTTTGACGAACAGTTTATTAGAGAAGATCTTATCTTATCTACATCTAGGTTGTTATGATCTAGGATGTTAGGATTATGATCCTCTCTCATATACTCTACTGCGTATAAGTACCATTCATTATCACATTCAATATACTGCAGTATCCTAGTTAAAGGAGGAAGATTCATACACGAGAAAATTTGATGGCTCACAAAGCAAAATCTTGGTTGTACAAAACACTTTTCATCGCACGGGAGTCACATAGCGCTTCATAGAAGATTGCCGGAAAGTGAGGTAAGGAACATCTTGTTATTCATCTTTTGCTTTGTGAGCCATTAAAATAGGTCGAATTGTAAATTACATTATTAATGATCTATACAAATGTTACAGTAGTAATGCAGATTTCATACAACAATTAATGTAGGTCTTTCAAACAAATCATACTTCTTTTTTTATAGTATAAACAAATAAATGAAACCCTTTTTTAAATCCAATTCATTGTTGTTCTTTCAATCATGGGTGATAAAGACTATGTTATTGAAGAAGATTTCATTTTTCCACTTGATCTAAATGAAAACCACTAGAAGAAGTAGATGATTGTGCTTCCAAAGAGTAGTTTACTCTTGCATTTGATCTAAACGAAACGTACTACGGTCAAAAAGTAGAACAAGGTACTTAAATCTGGCAAGCTAAAACAGATTTCATGTCTCCATATGATCTAAACCAAACCTATTATGATGAAAGGGAGGTGTATTTAAACAAAGAGATTCACGAAGTGACAACTATTGCTTCTCATTTTGAACTAAACGTGCTTTATTTCCTCTATGACAAAACAATAAATGATCCAAATAAATAGCTTGAAGTTGTAGTTACTGAAGATAGCAAGTTTGAGCCAATTCTTGAAATGCTGGAAATTCTTGTCCCCGGTTACTTTTAGGATTTTTGAGTACCGTATGTGTATGATTAATCTTCAAATGAAATATGTTTAACAATTATATCGGTGCAACTTTAAGGTTTTTGGTGTACCGTATCGTTAGTCTTCAAAAGCAATATGTTTAACAATTGTCATTGGTGCACTAGAAAAAACTTACAAAAGTCAAAATGTAGAAAATGCATGAAAAATTAGAAAATGTAGTCATATCAAACCTTAAGATAACATATTTATTATTGATTGTACGAGAGACTTTTCAATTTGTTGTTTGTTTGTAGTTTGCAACCCTCGTCAACAATCAACTTGCCTAAAAAACACCCTCTATTGTACACATTAGAGGAAACCCCTCTATCATAAAAAAATCAAAGGGAAATCCCCTTAAAAAACCTAACCCACCTTCCTCATGACTCCTAAATCGGTAACCCAACAAATATAGGCTGCCAAAATGCCGGCACAATCAGCCTCAACCCCAAATCATTCTCAAAGATCTCCTTCACAACCACTCTATTATAGAAGATCTAAAGCTCCTTAGAATCAAATTTCCCCTTCAAAAGGTTAGTGAATGGAAATCTCGACTTATTAGGAGGTGTTCGGATGTGGGTCTCTCGAACCACTATTCCACCCAACCCTATCATTTCTTGGCTCGAGGCACCGGAGGACTAGTCGCTTGACAGCGGTTCGTTCGCCCAACGATTTCGGATAGCCCTAGTGTTGCTCAGTCAGAAAGTTGGTGGTGGTTGTTCTGTCTCCTTGATGTCAAAATGTGAAGCTCCCCACTTAGTACCCTAAAACAACCTTCTAAGAAAATTACTTTCTTTCCCACCCAGGAACGTGAATGGTAATGACCGACCAAAGTTTAGGAGACCACAAATCAAACCAATATGGCCGAAAAGTCAGAAACTAATAACAATAAACAAGCTAGCAACACCATCAAAGGGGATTTAGAAAACCAAATTTCGATTGACAAAGGAAAAAAAAGCCCTTGACATATGAAACCAAATCCCATGAGGGACCTATCAACAATACAAAAGATTATGATGTGGATATGGAGAAATAAATCAAACAACTCGACAAAGTCCGCAAAAACGTTGACGACAAGAATTATGACCTATGTATAGGCATGCATTTAGATAAATTTTACCTTTTGTTTTGCATTCATGGACATATATTCATATAAATTGTGCTTATATTTTCGTACTTTGTGAGAATAGTTTTGTTGCAGTTTTAGGAAATATGGAGCATTTTGGATAAAAAGGATGCATGGAAGTACAAGGCGTCAAGAGGAATGCAAGCAAGGAGTTAATGACAATACGTAACAAAAGAGAAATCTCGGTTGAATAAAATATATCTTGGCCGATTTTTATTCGGGTTCATCCGAGATATCGCTGAAAATGGCCCATGGCCCGTATGTCAAAACTCTAATTTTAATTATTAAAGATAAAGGCGGCTGCAGCGGAAAGGACACCAATTAAAATAGAATTGAGAGGAGACGAGAGTTCGAGACGTTCGGAACACAGAAGGAAGGATTACAACATCAAGTGATCGAGGATTCGCATCATTAGTTACAACACATAGAAGGATTGAGAAGATTTGTGAGGAATTATTGAAGGAAGATACTTAGTTGCTAGCATTCGTTGTTTGAACACAAGGTTGAACCTTTATTGTTGATTTGCTCAGTTTTGATATTTGAAGACCATTTGCTAAGTATTATTCTCCCTTTCTTTGGTTATTTCGGTTTTATGTCTTGCTCGATATTATATATATTCATTGATCTGAATATGACTGACGTTCGCTAGAACTCTTGCGATTATAGAGTGATTAGTTGATTGATGAATGATCATCCAAGCTAAGTCAAGGTCCGTTCACAAGGGCTCAAGCTAAACTACAAGTTGAGATGGATGCATTGCTTATAACCATGAGCCATGAACCACCTAACTCACCTTCCATGAGCCAACGAGCCTTGATGATGATCATGGTCCACCAAGGAACAAGTTGCACGCCTAAGGGTTCTAAATAAGGCTGAAATGCTCTAAATGGGTTGAATAAGCTTATTTGGTTGTTTTAAGTGCTTTTAAGGGCCTGTTTGGTTCCAACTCCGGAAACGGAAACGGAATGGAAACGAATTTAGTCCATATGTATATTCATATTCATGAAATTTTATGGAATCATTCCTCATGGTTTAATGAAAAATGCACTTGCTTCCTCACATTTTGTTACCCTATAGGGTATCAAAAGTGAACTGGAATGGGGAACTTATTGAGCAATTCACGCCAAAAAGAGGTCTCACACAAGAGGACCCACTTTCTCTCAATCTTTTTATTCTTTGTGTGAAAAGATTAAGTCATTTGATTATCGAGGAAGTTTACAGGGGAAGATGGAAACCTATTAGGTTATCCCGTGAGGGACCCAAGTCATCTCATCTTTTCTTTGCGGACGACTTGACCCTTTTTGTGGAGGCCAGCGTGGATCAGTTGAGAGTGGTGTTAGACTGCCTGATGTGTTTTGTAAGGCTTCGGGGCTGAAAATCAACATCTCAAAATCTAAGATCTTTGCGTTCCCTAATATCAGTAGTGATCTTTGCACGACGCTGCAAAGTATTAGTGGTTTCGAGGTCACCAGGAGGTTCGGAAAATATCTTGGCGTTCCTTTGCTTCAAGGACATGTTACTAAGGAAACCTTCTCCTATCTTCTAGATAAGATCAGCAATAGACGGAATGGTAGGAGGGGAAAAAATCTAAGTTTCTCCGGAGGTGTTACGCTCACGAAATCGGTAATCTCTTCAATCCCTATATATGCCATATCTTCGCTGATCTTTCCAAAAGGGGTGTGTGAAAGAATCAACAAGATGAGTAGAAACTTCAAATGGGGGCATAATGAAGAGAGTAGATGAATGCACACGGTCGCGTGGGAAACCTTGTGCGCTACTAAAAGGAACGGAGGTTTGGGTATAAAGTCCATGGAAGAGCTTAACATGGCCATGGTCGGGAAAGTTGGTCGGAGATTTCTCAAGAATGAATCGAGTCTTTGCCGAGAGTTCTTAAAAGAAAATATGTTCAAGTGTCGGGACAAGATCATTTTGCGGCTTCCTACACTTGGAGGTGCATCAATAGGAGTATCAGTGAGGTGGTGGCTCCTGGGTATCGTTGGGTGGTTGGCAATGGGGAGACGATGGCTTTTTGGGAGGACCGTTGGCTACTAGATAGATCTCTTCTCGAGGAAGCAACCAGATCGGTCGAACCACAGCTGTGTAATAGGAAGGTAGCTGAGTTTTGGAGAGACGACATGGACTGGAGGTGGGATGTAATCGGAGACGTGTTGCCTTTGACATTCGTCCTCAAGCTGCTATGGGGCTGGTGCAGAGTTCCGAGGATCGTTCAGAAATGGACGACATAAGCTCTAGTGATGTGCTATCATGGCAGCATAGCA
>BSUD01000004.1:40685214-40817267 GCA_033239045.1 Fagopyrum esculentum | reverse complement strand
TACTTTGTGAGAATAGTTTTGTTGCAGTTTTAGGAAATATGGAGCATTTTGGATAAAAAGGATGCATGGAAGTACAAGGCGTCAAGAGGAATGCAAGCAAGGAGTTAATGACAATACGTAACAAAAGAGAAATCTCGGTTGAATAAAATATATCTTGGCCGATTTTTATTCGGGTTCATCCGAGATATCGCTGAAAATGGCCCATGGCCCGTATGTCAAAACTCTAATTTTAATTATTAAAGATAAAGGCGGCTGCAGCGGAAAGGACACCAATTAAAATAGAATTGAGAGGAGACGAGAGTTCGAGACGTTCGGAACACAGAAGGAAGGATTACAACATCAAGTGATCGAGGATTCGCATCATTAGTTACAACACATAGAAGGATTGAGAAGATTTGTGAGGAATTATTGAAGGAAGATACTTAGTTGCTAGCATTCGTTGTTTGAACACAAGGTTGAACCTTTATTGTTGATTTGCTCAGTTTTGATATTTGAAGACCATTTGCTAAGTATTATTCTCCCTTTCTTTGGTTATTTCGGTTTTATGTCTTGCTCGATATTATATATATTCATTGATCTGAATATGACTGACGTTCGCTAGAACTCTTGCGATTATAGAGTGATTAGTTGATTGATGAATGATCATCCAAGCTAAGTCAAGGTCCGTTCACAAGGGCTCAAGCTAAACTACAAGTTGAGATGGATGCATTGCTTATAACCATGAGCCATGAACCACCTAACTCACCTTCCATGAGCCAACGAGCCTTGATGATGATCATGGTCCACCAAGGAACAAGTTGCACGCCTAAGGGTTCTAAATAAGGCTGAAATGCTCTAAATGGGTTGAATAAGCTTATTTGGTTGTTTTAAGTGCTTTTAAGGGCCTGTTTGGTTCCAACTCCGGAAACGGAAACGGAATGGAAACGAATTTAGTCCATATGTATATTCATATTCATGAAATTTTATGGAATCATTCCTCATGGTTTAATGAAAAATGCACTTGCTTCCTCACATTTTGTTACCCTATAGGGTATCAAAAGTGAACTGGAATGGGGAACTTATTGAGCAATTCACGCCAAAAATAGGTCTCACACAAGAGGACCCACTTTCTCTCTATCTTTTTATTCTTTGTGTGAAAAGATTAAGTCATTTGATTATCGAGGAAGTTTACAGGGGAAGATGGAAACCTATTAGGTTATCCCGTGAGGGACCCAAGTCATCTCATCTTTTCTTTGCGGACGACTTGACCCTTTTTGTGGAGGCCAGCGTGGATCAGTTGAGAGTGGTGTTAGACTGCCTGATGTGTTTTGTAAGGCTTCGGGGCTGAAAATCAACATCTCAAAATCTAAGATCTTTGCGTTCCCTAATATCAGTAGTGATCTTTGCACGACGCTGCAAAGTATTAGTGGTTTCGAGGTCACCAGGAGGTTCGGAAAATATCTTGGCGTTCCTTTGCTTCAAGGACATGTTACCAAGGAAACCTTCTCCTATCTTCTAGATAAGATCAGCAATAGACGGAATGGTAGGAGGGGAAAAAATCTAAGTTTCTCCGGAGGTGTTACGCTCACGAAATCGGTAATCTCTTCAATCCCTATATATGCCATATCTTCGCTGATCTTTCCAAAAGGGGTGTGTGAAAGAATCAACAAGATGAGTAGAAACTTCAAATGGGGTCATAATGAAGAGAGTAGATGAATGCACACGGTCGCGTGGGAAACCTTGTGCGCTACTAAAAGGAACGGAGGTTTGGGTATAAAGTCCATGGAAGAGCTTAACATGGCCATGGTCGGGAAAGTTGGTCGGAGATTTCTCAAGAATGAATCGAGTCTTTGCCGAGAGTTCTTAAAAGAAAATATGTTCAAGTGTCGGGACAAGATCATTTTGCGGCTTCCTACACTTGGAGGTGCATCAATTTGAGTATCAGTGAGGTGGTGGCTCCTGGGTATCGTTGGGTGGTTGGCAATGGGGAGACGATGGCTTTTTGGGAGGACCGTTGGCTACTAGATAGATCTCTTCTCGAGGAAGCAACCAGATCGGTCGAACCACAGCTGTGTAATAGGAAGGTAGCTGAGTTTTGGAGAGACGACATGGACTGGAGGTGGGATGTAATCGGAGACGTGTTGCCTTTGACATTCGTCCTCAAGCTGCTATGGGGCTGGTGCAGAGTTCCGAGGATCGTTCAGAAATGGACGACATAAGCTCTAGTGATGTGCTATCATGGCAGCATAGCAGCGACATAAACTACTTGGTCTCCTCGGCCTACGGCATTCTCAGGGAGGAAAGGAATCGATGTGGCATTGATCGGGACGTGTTCACCATGGTGTGGAAGCTGTGCATTCAAGAGCGGATTAAGTTCTTCACCTGGAAGTGAATGGAGGCATCCTTACTAATGTTGAGAAGATACGCAAGCACATAGCTGAGAATGCCGATTGCTCCGTCTGTCATAATCATCACGAGACCTTTGCTCATCTTTTCAAAGATTGTCATGCTAGTATACTTCTTTGAACCAACCTTAATGCTAGAATGCATGGAGCAAATATTTTCGATTTACCTTTCACATCATCGATAAGAGGTAATATTCCTTCTACTAGTATTTACAACACTTTTGTGCAGGTGGAATGTGGTTTTCGTTGTAGGTCTTTGGTGTCCTTGGCGATGGAGAAACGAAAGAGTTTTAGAAGACAAGATTACAAGAACGGACAATCATATCTTCGTTGTCAAGAAAGGCATGGAGTACATGGAAGCGTGGAGAAAGATCTCAATTCTTAAGCCAAGCATTGTCCGGGCTGTGATAAAAGTCAAATGGGATCCCCCGCCGGAGTCTATGTTGAAGGTAAATACGGATGGCTCGGTTAGAAGCAACGGGAAGGCGGCAGCGGCTGGAGTTTTTAGGAATCATGCAGGGGAGTGGCAGGTTGGTTTTGTTGCAAACCTGGGTATATGCTCCGTTCCGATGGCGGAGTTGTGGGGCATATATTATGGGTTGAAGTTGGGTTGGGAGAGTGGGAGTTGAAGTGTGATTCTTGAATCAGACTCACATTTAGCTATCACTCTCCTAGACAAAGACATTCCAAGGTGTCACCCCCTTGCCAGTCTAGTTAGTCAATGTCAAGACTATCTTAGGAGGAACTGAATTATCCAAATCCGTCATGCCTACTATGAGGCGAATAGTGTCGTGGACTCTTTAACTACTCTAGCTTTTGGTTTCCCTGGGGTTTAATATTTTGCATGACCCTCGAGGGTATAGTTGATCTGTTACATTATGATGTAAGGGGTCGGGCTATCTCCCGCTTGCGTACTACTTAGCCTCCTTTTCATATATTATAAGCGCGATTAGATGCGCCGAAGACCACTGGCTCTCCTTCCGACAAAAAAAAAAACATTAAGAAGGAAATAACCATGCAGTGAAAGAAGGGCATGAGATACAAGTTGAAGAAGTCATAATCAATTTTAAATGATAACACTCAAAAGGAGCAAGATAAACTTCATCTTCAGTTTATAACTTTACCATTAAGGTGAAGAAGTTTACTGAAACTAGTGAAAACTCATTTTCAACATCTCATCTATGTAATTGATCAATTTATTTTCCAGTTCATTTTATAATGTTGCAAATGAAATTATAAACATTCCAAAATGAAGATGTCTAAGGACTTTTGACGAACAGTTTATTAGAGAAGATCTTATCTTATCTACATCTAGGTTGTTATGATCTAGGATGTTAGGATTATGATCCTCTCTCATATACTCTACTGCGTATAAGTACCATTCATTATCACATTCAATATACTGCAGTATCCTAGTTAAAGGAGGAAGATTCATACACGAGAAAATTTGATGGCTCACAAAGCAAAATCTTGGTTGTACAAAACACTTTTCATCGCACGGGAGTCACATAGCGCTTCATAGAAGATTGCCGGAAAGTGAGGTAAGGAACATCTTGTTATTCATCTTTTGCTTTGTGAGCCATTAAAATAGGTCGAATTGTAAATTACATTATTAATGATCTATACAAATGTTACAGTAGTAATGCAGATTTCATACAACAATTAATGTAGGTCTTTCAAACAAATCATACTTCTTTTTTTATAGTATAAACAAATAAATGAAACCCTTTTTTAAATCCAATTCATTGTTGTTCTTTCAATCATGGGTGATAAAGACTATGTTATTGAAGAAGATTTCATTTTTCCACTTGATCTAAATGAAAACCACTAGAAGAAGTAGATGATTGTGCTTCCAAAGAGTAATTTACTCTTGCATTTGATCTAAACGAAACGTACTACGGTCAAAAAGTAGAACAAGGTACTTAAATCTGGCAAGCTAAAACAGATTTCATGTCTCCATATGATCTAAACCAAACCTATTATGATGAAAGGGAGGTGTATTTAAACAAAGAGATTCACGAAGTGACAACTATTGCTTCTCATTTTGAACTAAACGTGCTTTATTTCCTCTATGACAAAACAATAAATGATCCAAATAAATAGCTTGAAGTTGTAGTTACTGAAGATAGCAAGTTTGAGCCAATTCTTGAAATGCTGGAAATTCTCCCCGGTTACTTTTAGGATTTTTGAGTACCGTATGTGTATGATTAATCTTCAAATGAAATATGTTTAACAGTTATATCGGTGCAACTTTAAGGTTTTTGGTGTACCGTATCGTTAGTCTTCAAAAGCAATATGTTTAACAATTGCCATTGGTGCACTAGAAAAAACTTACAAAAGTCAAAATGTAGAAAATGCATGAAAAATTAGAAAATGTAGTCATATCAAACCTTAAGATAACATATTTATTATTGATTGTACGAGAGACTTTTCAATTTGTTGTTTGTTTGTAGTTTGCAACCCTCGTCAACAATCAACTTGCCTAAAAAACACCCTCTATTGTACAAATTAGAGGAAACCCCTCTATCATAAAAAAATAAAAGGGAAATCCCCTTACAAAACCTAACCCACCTTCCTCATGACTCCTAAATCGGTAACCCAACAAATATAGGCTGCCAAAATGCCGGCACAATCAGCCTCAACCCCAAATCATTCTCAAAGATCTCCTTCACAACCACTCTATTATAGAAGATCTAAAGCTCCTTAGAATCAAATTTCCCCTTCAAAAGGTTAGTGAATGGAAATCTCGACTTATTAGGAGGTGTTCGGATGTGGGTCTCTCGAACCACTATTCCACCCAACCCTATCATTTCTTGGCTCGAGGCACCGGAGGACTAGTCGCTTGACAGCGGTTCGTTCGCCCAATGATTTTGGATAGCCCTAGTGTTACTCAGTCAGAAAGTTGGTGGTGGTTGTTCTGTCTCCTTGATGTCAAAATGTGAAGCTCCCCACTTAGTACCCTAAAACAACCTTCTAAGAAAATTACTTTCTTTCCCACCCAGGAACGTGAATGGTAATGACCGACCAAAGTTTAGGAGACCACAAATCAAACCAATATGGCCGAAAAGTCAGAAACTAATAACAATAAACAAGCTAGCAACACCATCAAAGGGGATTTAGAAAACCAAATTTCGATTGACAAAGGAAAAAAAATCCCTTGACATATGAAACCAAATCCCATGAGGGACCTATCAACAATACAAAAGATTATGATGTGGATATGGAGGAATAAATCAAACAACTCGACAAAGTCCGCAAAAACGTTGACGACAAGAATTATGACCTAAGTATAGGCATGCATTTAGATAAATTTTACCTTTTGTTTTGCATTCATGGACATATATTCATATAAATTGTGCTTATATTTTCCTACTTTGTGAGAATAGTTTTGTTGCAGTTTTAGGAAATATGGAGCATTTTGGATAAAAAGGATGCATGGAAGTACAAGGCGTCAAGAGGAATGCAAGCAAGGAGTTAATGACAATACGTAACAAAAGAGAAATCTCGGTTGAATAAAATATATCTTGGCCGATTTTTATTCGGTTTCATCCGAGATATCGCTGAAAATGGCCCATGGCCCGTATGTCAAAACTCTAATTTTAATTATTAAAGATAAAGGCGGCTGCAGCGGAAAGGACACCAATTAAAATAGAATTGAGAGGAGACGAGAGTTCGAGACGTTCGGAACACAGAAGGAAGGATTACAACATCAAGTGATCGAGGATTCGCATCATTAGTTACAACACATAGAAGGATTGAGAAGATTTGTGAGGAATTATTGAAGGAAGATACTTAGTTGCTAGCTTTCGTTGTTTGAACACAAGGTTGAACCTTTATTGTTGATTTGCTCAGTTTTGATATTTGAAGACCATTTGCTAAGTATTATTCTCCCTTTCTTTGGTTATTTCGGTTTTATGTCTTGCTCGATATTATATATATTCATTGATCTGAATATGACTGACGTTCGCTAGAACTCTTGCGATTATAGAGTGATTAGTTGATTGATGAATGATCATCCAAGCTAAGTCAAGGTCCGTTCACAAGGGCTCAAGCTAAACTACAAGTTGAGATGGATGCATTGCTTATAACCATGAGCCATGAACCACCTAACTCACCTTCCATGAGCCAACGAGCCTTGATGATGATCATGGTCCACCAAGGAACAAGTTGCACGCCTAAGGGTTCTAAATAAGGCTGAAATGCTCTAAATGGGTTGAATAAGCTTATTTGGTTGTTTTAAGTGCTTTTAAGGGCCTGTTTGGTTCCAACTCCGGAAACGGAAACGGAATGGAAACGAATTTAGTCCATATGTATATTCATATTCATGAAATTTTATGGAATCATTCCTCATGGTTTAATGAAAAATGCACTTGCTTCCTCACATTTTGTTACCCTATAGGGTATCAAAAGTAATCAAACTCTCATCCAAATACTACAAACTACAAGGAATGATTCCAAAAATTTTAATGAATAAGGGTATACGTATTGACTAGATTCGTTTCCATTCCATTTCCGATTCCGGAGTTAAAACCAAACGGGCCCTAAGTCTTTTTAGAATAAAAGCCCAAACTTATGTCTTATTGGGCCTTTATTTAATTATTTGAGTTCATTAACATATTAAACACTATATATATATATATATATATATATATATATATATATATATATATATATATATATATATATTATTAGGCGTGTTAGGGTAGAATACCCAAATCATACACGTTAAACACTTGTTTGTGCTACTGTTGTAGATTGGCGATTTCCAGCCTATTGGAGAGCTTTGTGATTGTGTTTTTAACTTAACTCTTCTTGTTTGTGTTAATCTCCTTAGGGATTAGTGTTGCAAGTTGTGTATAAGCATCCTCTTGGTGCTTTCAATCTTCATATTGATTGTGTCAAGTTGTAGAAGCAAGGTTTATTAGTCTTTTGGATTGGTTCTTGAATTCATTGTTCAAGGGTTCTTCCGTAGTACTATTCGGTTCTTCTTAACCATCTATCTTTATATTTTCGTGCTTATCATTCCTCCATATCTAAGTTTCATTCCATTATTTCCAGGTTGTTCGTCTAGATCATTAAACGGGCTATTCCCCGCATCAATTGGTATCAGAGCTTTGGGACGTTCAACCATCATCAAAAGAGTCACAAAATCACAAAAAGAGTTTGTTTTGATCATTGCAATTGATCATTGTCTTTTGTTAGAATTTTTTTTTCATTTTTCTCTCTTTTATTCTAACTTGATTGAATTCTAACTTGTTTGTTGTTCTTGATCAGCGAATTGGACACCGAAGTCATCAACAAACACCAAGAACACCACCACACCAGCCCCACATTCACGCCGCCAAACCCTAATCTTGCAGTAGTCACGTGGAAACCCAAAAATTTTATCTTTATCCATGAAATCTTATTTTTACCCTAACCAATATTATCTATAACCAACTCTTTCCATAACTATATTCTATCCATATCTTTCCACTCTATCAATAGCACCAGCCATATCTTATCTCTAACCATATCTTATCTTTTTAGTTGTTTTCCTATTTACTCTCTTGTTATTTAATTTTCGTTTTATTTTTGCTGAGTTATAAAAAAAGGGAGGGAGCTGCCGTCCAGAATATAAAATTAGAGAAAGAGAGAGAGAGAGAGAGAGAGATACGAAGCAAAAACAAAAAGAAAAGGAAAGAAGAATTCAACTTTGTGTTTGCATTGTGTTTAGCTTTAAGTTATTGAACTAACAACATTGTCCGTGCAAGAGTTGACCAAGAGGAAGAAGATTTCAAGGGGACTCCAAGAAACCTATATTGCAAGCCTTTTTCGTTCGGCCACCCTACCCTAAACCGACCTTAGTTGTTGATTTTGGTGTTTGAGGTTGCAAGTTGAGGCACTCACGAGTAAGGTTCTTTTAGCTTATCTTGAGTCTATATTTCAGGTCATTTTGGTTGTACATCTCATTCATACAACTATTCCATTCCTTGAGTCATTTTCTTTCTTTTGTAGAGTCAGCCTAGGACATAACTTAACTAACTCAATTGTTGTTTCATGTTAGCTTATATTTGACTAGGCACTACCCACACAAGGTTGTTAATTCTTACAAGGCGAGCCATCAACAAAGTCTTATCACATCACTTGAGTGTGAGGGATAAACATGTTGGCCTCTAAACGTGCGTGCAAATAAGTTTTAATTTATAAAACTAGAATAAAAGCAAGTGAACCCGCAGTGTACGGATCGGCATAGATTAGCAAGTATTCCAGAGTATCGAACTCAGGCAATTGGTGAAACAAAATCAGTTTCAAGTAATCGAGCAATCAAAAGTATAGAAGCTTTGCAAATAATTGGGAAAACAACAACCCTAAATAGTTGCAAAAATATACTAATGTAAGGTAATGTACGGTGAAGTTCCAAAACCCTATATGTCTAACCCAAAGACTCTCTCTATAAAGGTTGTTGAGGCTGCAGTATAGAAAGGATCTAAAGGTAAGAATTGATCTCAAATACCTATGTCCAAACCCAAGGAATCAAAAATAAACTAAAACGGTTAAGGTTGTGACACTCGAAACCGAATTAGAGGATGTTGAGTCTCACTACTACCTAGGAAAGACAAGCCAAAGCTAGGTTAAAGCTAATCTTTAACTTTGGATTAAAGCAAAAGCAAAGTTCGTAAACCATGGGAAATCACTGCTAGATCTTGAGAATCACGGCCGTGGAAACCAAGAACAGCCCGTAATTTAGGGTTTCGACGATGTTTCTCACACTCTCAGGGTCCAATCAAGTTATAATTGATCTATCATCATCTAAGCCACAACTATCAACCCTTCACCTTAGAATTGCTAAAGAGTTTTAGCCAATAATCATCATTATGATATCAATAATCAAATTAAGAAGAATGAAAGATGAAAACCCTCGAAAACTCAAATAAAACTCAAAGTCAATCTCGAAATCAAAACCCAAGTAGTATGTTTATGAATTTAGAAGAATAGGAATAGAAACCCTCACAAAGATCTAGAGAAGTCACAAAGAACGGGATGTCAATCCGTCCTTAAATGAAAACCCTAAGATATCTTCAAAAGTACACAATCTCCGAAAATACGTCTTTCACGAATCTCCAATCCTTAAGGTTGAAATGAAACCTTAAACTCGTCTCCCAACTCCAAGCGGCGCTAAGCAGCGATAAGCGAGGATCCCGAAAACTCCTTTCTCAAGCCTTTTTATAGGGCGAGGTAGGGTTACGAGAAAGCCCAATGACGTGGCTGACGTGGCAAATATGACACGTCACAAGATCATCAAAATCATGGTCATGAACAACTTTCCAAGTCCGTAATTCAAGGATGTGTTCCAAACTCTTTTCCACGATCATGTTGCTAGATCCACGCCCGTAATTTAGAGCGTGGACTTCAAAATCCTCTTCCACGGCCGTAATTCAGGGTGTGGTTCTTCTAACTCTTTGTTTTTGCCTTTGTTTTGTGACATTCTTCGTCCATGCTCCTTCCTTAGCCTCTCCAATGCATCTCGTTGCCATCAAGCATGGTCAATCACTCCTTTCCTTCCTTATTTTGCTCCAATCCAAGCTTTATTCACCTAAAACCAAAACGAAGCTAGTGTAGATCTCTATATCGACAAAGTAGGTGAACTAGCTCACAATTGCTTCAAACTCATATCTAAGAACACACTAAAGAGGGAAAAACAACTAAAACGAGTGCCTAAAATATAGTCATACTTCATGCTAACAAAATACCCCATACTTGCCACTTGCTTGTCCCCAAGCAAGGTTTTTAAAAGCTTAGAACATAAGGTAGAATGAAATATGAATGCAAAATAAAACAAAACGATCTTTTTGGTTGATGTTCTTCTAGTCAATAGATCATCCTCAAACCTTGCTTCATTCATCCTTGAAAACGCTCGTATTCATAAACCAAAGTATGCAAAACAAAGAAACTTCATAAATTGCAAATACTTCAAGACAAACATCATAACCTTCAAGCATTGTCAATATCAAGCATGTGAAACTTCAATTTAGATCATCAAGTCAAATAACACTCTTACGATATCAAGGACTTCCAAATAAGGTCAAGAATTCGGAAAAGGTGGGGATTTGTGAAGGAATGTGGTGTATGAATCCGGGAAGAAGGGACAATACAAACTCTTTTATTTTTACCATTTGAACTTCCACCAATTTAGAGCTTTGCTCTAGACTTTTTGCACATAATTTTCCGACTTTACTTTTGGAGTTATGGACAGCGTTGCTCAATAACCGAAGCCTAGGAGATCGGCATTTCTCAATTTCGAGATGCCTCAAACCCTTGATGCACATACCCTAATCCATTAGGAATATCGCTCAATCCGACTTTGGCAAGACACAAACACCCGGCTATGTGAATGGTGCCGAGTTACTCATCGTCATGATTGACTTCCCCAAACCTAGAATTTTCCTACACTTTGAAAACAATTGCTTTCATGGCCCTCCCACATCAAATATGCCAAAATCAACTCTTCCTAAATCCCGGATAGGTAATGGAGGCAATTATTTTCATTGAGGGGCTAAATGATCAAAGAAAGAAGTAAGAAAATCGAGGTGCCTTAATCATTTCATAAAGAAGTATAAGAACTTATATTGTGATTTCAACCTTTGTTTCTCAATATGAATTAGATAAAATCTTCATATTATGAAATTTGCAAGAAAGGATAAACAACATACTCAATCTCTTTACAATTCATAATTCAATTCAAGCATACAATTGTCATCAAAAACTCATTCCACAAGTAGTTTTCATCATAGAAATCATCTCTAGTCTTAGAAGCACAAAATATTTTCAAAATTTTCAAATTTTTTATTGGTTTTTCAAAGACTTTTTCATGCAGTGCAATAATGAAACGTGTGACAATGAAAGGAAATATGCAAGTGTTCATAGTCATCCAAAGCAAACTGAGTAGAGTTATTACAAACGATAGTCACACCCCACCCCATACTTGAAACATACATTGTCCTCAATGTTCAAAAGAGAAATAAAGACAAGAAAATAAAACAAAGAAACTCAGTAGACGGTGGTGGAGCGGCCTAAACCGGCGGTCATCTCAACATCATCACTGGGAAGACGGTGGAGGGAATGGACGGGATTCAGAGCTAAAGTTCCGCCCAAACGGCTGACGGTAGATGTCTCTCATCATCTGGTCATGCTCCTGGCTCTATGTGTCATGAGTCTCCCGATGGATCTCTAGGTCTCCTACCCTCCTCAAAAGATCGGTGTCCCACTCCGGTAGCTGTTGGTACCAAGCTGGTGGTTGTCCATACCATGTGGGAGTGTCCTGTGGAGGAAGAGTCGGTGCCTCCGGTGCCTGCTCATACCATGATGGAGGAGCTCCCATCTAATCTGGCTGCTCTCCATACCAAGTCGGTATAGCGTCCATCCAAGTCGGCCTCTCACTCACGCTAGCCCTGCGTGAAGAAGAGGCACCAGAAGGTCTAGAAGGGCGGGGAGAACGTCTAGGTGGGTCCGGGAAGGTGTCCGGATGATCCGGCAATGTACCAAAAGTGTTCTCATCACCTTCTACATCATGGTCGTCACGTCCTCTCATCTCCTCATCATCATCCCCAGTTGGGATATCGTCCGGCACATACGGAGGAGCTACTAGTCTATTGGCATGCATAGCCGCAAAGGTCGCCTTCCAATTATGGCGTCCGGCCATAATGGAGTATTCGGGAAGCCAAGAGATATGGCATGGCTTCGGTAGGGGGAGCTTGGTGGCGGGGAAAGATAATGCCTCTAGTCATGAGCCCGTTGAGACCCAAAGGTCTCGCCGCTACCCTAGTACAAGCGGAGTAATCTATCCCTAGTTGGTTGGCTATATGCGTCACCATACCACCATAACCAATGTTCCTGGCTTTCTTGTTCTTCAACTTACTCATGGTGGAGGCAAGGAGGGTAGCACAATGGGTGGGTCTACCATTAAGCATGCAATAGAGGAGGAAGAGCTCATCGGTCTTAATCTTTTATGGGGTCTCGGTCCTAGGGAAGAGACACTCGGAAAGGACCCTATGAGCTATCTTCAATGATAAGTGGTAGATTAGCTTAGCCATGGTGTCGGCCGGTTGCCAACGATCCTCACTAGCATATATCGTGGCAATCTCCTCCCAAAAGTCATTCGCATACACACCACTAGGAAACCTACCATTGAAGCTCTCATGGAACCCAAAGAAGGTTCCAAACTGAACAATGGAGAACTCATAGTCTTGCTCCATTAGCCTTTACCGTTCGGTTCATATGGCTATGCTCAAAGAAGGTGACAAACTCCCTTGTGATCTCATCATAAGCGTCCTCTCTAATAGCGGAGAAGATGATCAATCCAGCTCTATCCAAGAGCCATGTCAAATCATTCACAACATTCAGCGGCTCAAGCTTCTCAAGGACTAGGTATCGAGGTCCTATGACCGGCCTCTTCTCTATCCTTTCTAAGGATCCTAGGTAATCTTCATGGATAGTTGGGATTCTAGGAGGTGGTGGTGATGGTGGTTGGCTAGGGGAGGTTGGTAACAGGAGGAACTATCATCCTTTCTCTTCTTGTTCCTCAATGATACCGACGGGACGAGTTATGGATCGATCCGCCATGTATAACGTCATATTCACCGGTTTAGGTTCACCTAAATCGATCTTCCTACACAAAGCAAGCGGAATAATGCTTATGCTTGCTCCCAAGTCACAAAGGGCGTCACATGTGACTTCTCCTAGTCTAATTGGAATGCAAAATGACCCTGCATCTCTCAGCTTTGGGGGCATCTTTTCAGTCATTGTTTCGAACCATTTGATGTTTGCCCTTGGCTTTTCAAGGGGTAGAAGAAGAGGGAGATGTTAGTGAATTTCCAAAATTTGAATAGGGATTACCGGAATTTTGTTGTTGGTTGGAACGCCAATTATTGTTGGAATTTTGGTTGTTGTTGTTGTTATTCCAATTGTTGTTGTTCCGGTTGTTGTTCCAATTCCCTTGGTGGTTGTTGTTGTTGTTACCTAAGTAGTCAACATCTTGCTCCTTTGGCTTTTGAAGGCCAGCTCTAATGATTTCTTTCAACTCCTTGATTTCGGTGTTGAGGGAGAATATTTGAGTTTGTGCAACTTGTGTTAGCTTGACTCCCGACTCTACCTTCCGGTGGGAATACTTCTCAATCACTTGGGCTTGCTTCTCAATGAAGTCCCAAGCGTCATCCTCTCTCATATCCATGAATGTACCACAAGAGAGAGATTGGAGGTTGAATTGTGTGTCCACATCCAACCCTTTGTAGTAAATCTCCAATAGCTCTAGCTTTGAAATGCCATGGTGTGGGCAATCCAAAGATGTCGTGAAATCTTTCCCATGACTGAAACAAATTTTTGTTAGTTTTCATAGAAAATGCATTAATTTTACCTCTCAATTCCGCCGTTTTGGAAGGCGGAAAGAACTTGGTGAGGAACCCCGAAGATAGATCCTCCCATGTGGCAAGCTTTCCAGCTAGAAGAGCTTGATACCAAGCCAAAGCTTTGTCCTTCAAAGAGAAGAAGAACGGCTTGATCTTGTAGTTGTTGTTGGTAGCCCTTTTCGGCTTCAACGTCTCCATGAGAATCTCAAAATTCTACAAATGTTGGTGTGGAGATTCAGCACTAGTTCCACGAAATTGACTTTGACTAACCATGGTGATAACTTGCGGGCTAAAACTGAATTCCTGGAGGTCCTCAACTCCGAAATTCACACCTAGACGGCGCGGTTGCGGAATTGGATCCATCCTTTGCTCGAGAGTTCGTGGTTCTCCCCTCCATTAGCAACTCTCACATCTCCAACGGGAATGCGAGGAACAACCGGTGGTCTTGGGTTGTTACGAACGGGGTGAATCACCGGATCAATATCCTCAAGTGGTGGCATATCCTCATCCTCATCGTCGGATGATTCAACTCTAATGGAATTTGTTGCTTTCTTGACGTTCTTCTTCTTGGCGTCATTCAGCTCCAACTTCATGGTCAGCATCATAGCTTTGAGTTCATCAATTTGGAATTGATGACTCGTTAACTCGTCCAAACGAGCTTTCTCACTCAACTTAAGTTGAAGTTGAGCTTCATCCAACTCAGCTTGGATGTTTCTTTCATTATTTTCAGCCATCTTTTTCTCTTTCAACTTTCTTCTTAAAGTTCTCTCAAGTTCTGGATCAAAAGGAACTAGTTCTTTGGTAGATCTAGTCTTTCGCATATACCTAAAGAATATGCAAAAATCGCTCACAAAGAGATATCAAATAACAATAGCAAAAGATCCCAAGCTCGACAACCGAAAACCGGAATTGGTCTAGAGCAACTCCCCGGCAATGGCGCCAAAAGCTTGTTCGCCTCTAAACGTGCGTGCAAATAAGTTTTAATTTATAAAACTAGAATAAAAGAAAGCGAACCTGCAATGTACGGATCGGCGTAGATTAGCAAGTATTCCACAGTATCGAACTCAGGGAATTGGTGAAACAAAATCAGTTTCGAGTAATCGAGCAATCAAAAGTATAGAAGCTTTATAATAGCATGTATTATAGTCTATATTTTGGGACTTGTTTATACGTTTCATCTTCAATAATCTGCATGTTTGAATGCATATTATGTAATTATATTGTCGTTTCATCTACCTTTACGGGAATCGAGGTCTACACCAAGTTTTGTTGTAATCATATGTAAAATGGCACATTTTGGACTAAAATGGAGCTAAGCAGCAAAGGAGTCATAGGAGCTACATTCTAGAGTTTAAAAGATGACTCGGGAAGCAAGGAATTAATAAAGAAGATTTACTTTGGACCAAATTTAAGAGATTTCACATTCAGCTGAGATTCACCTCGGTCAGCTATAGTATCATCTCAACCGAGGTGATCTTGAGGAGCGCCCCGACCGAGGCAACACCCTGGCGCCGGCGAGATATATTTTATTGGCTAAGATCTTTTATTTTTGAAAGTAGATGTCTTATATTTTTGGGTTGGATTTCTGGAAGGAAGATCATATATTTGGGAGATCTATTTTAGAGATATGGATATATTTTATTAGGATATTATCTTTTTAAGATATTATTATCTTTTGAAGATAATTCTCCTATATAAAGGGCTGGATTTTCCATAATTCAGCATCGTCGGATACTTGAAGATTGAAGTAGCTGCAGTTAGGAAGGAATTTTGGAAGCTTGAAGGAAGATTGAAGATTGAAGGAAGGAAGTTCATAGCTTTTGATAGATTTTGAGGGGATTTGTAAGACTTTATTAGATTCCCTTTGTTTTCATTGTCTTGTTGGATTTGTGATCCAAGGAACGCTGATTTGTTTGATATTTGATTCAGTTATTGAAGCCTTGTTCTTAAGGTTTTTTTGTTCAAATATTCATTCTTTCCCCATATATTTGATTATTGCTTTCATGAAGATGAGTGGCTAATTTCCTTGTGCGATTCTAGGGCGATTGGCTGAAAGTTGTGGGAAAGACAATGATAGAATAATCTTAATCCCACTAGGACCCTGAAGCCCGAGTCTTTACCCTTAACCCTAGAACATCTCGTTCAGTCGATGAACATCTCGGCCAGGGTGGAACTTGACTGACCGAGGTGACCTTTTCTGATCCGTAACTGAGAGTTAAGTGTTAGAGTTTTTCAAATCCTATTCTTATTACACATTTCCAAGTTCAATGCAAGCCTAGGATAAGACTTACCGGTGATTCCTTTGTTTGTTTATCCATGATCATAGGTATAGGTAATAAAGGTTTATCCTTTATTGGGGTTTGAGTGTGTCTTCATCCCATCTTTGTGAGTTAGCCTGAAACTTACCCGGTAAAGGTTGATTCTATTCCATTAGTTGGTTTGTTCGTTTGAGATTATAATTCCTTTCCTTAGTACCTTGAGACTTACCCGGTAATAGGAGTTTTTGGTTTGGGATTAGTGAGTAGTGAGACTTAGCCGGTGATCTATTCCACTTTACAAACACTTTCCCTTTGCCAAATCTCAGTTTTGTCCGCTTATCTTGAGATCTTGAGTTGGAACCACAACTAGATACTATAATCCCTAGAATTTGCATATTTCCTTTAATTGACCTTATTATCATCTCTTTGATTTCTTAATTCGCTTTTGTGGTTATTAGTTACATTGACTACCTATACTTGTTTTGTTTCACCTAAATCCCTGAGAGCGACACCTCGAAATTCTTGCTTTTACCATAATTGAACCGTACACTACGGGTTCGCATCCTTGTATTAAGCATATTTCTTGGGAAATAAATTTAAAGCTTGCACACACTATTTGGAGCGAACAAGTTTTTTGCGCCGTTGCCGGGGACTTGGTCTAGACCGAGCCGGTTGCGGTAGTCTTTCGGGGCAGTTGCGCCTGTTGCTACTAACCACTCTACTTGAGTTTCTTTCTCAAGTTCTTTTTCTTAGGTTTATGCGAAGAACCCGTGCTGGGAAGAAAATTGTTCCTTACGATCCCGAACCAGAAAAGACATACAAAAGACGCTTAAAAGAAGCGAAAATGGCCAACCAAGACAATAGTGATCTTGAGGCCGAATTGAAGGAGGCGATGGAACAGTTGCGCCTCAATAGGGAAGAACTGCAGCGCGAGAGGGAGCAAACTCGTACCAGAACTGCAGAGATTAAAACAGATATGGCTGAGCTACGAGCCCAGATTATGCATCGACCAGACCCTCGACCGAGGCAGGACCCCGCTTTAGTTGCCGTGGCCGAGATACTTCCACCTTGAATGCCTGTCCGAGATGTTCTTTTTGCAGGTATTCCATAGACCCTAGGATAGAGGATGGACCCAAACCAGCAAGTGAGGCGTCCAGGAGTCAACCTAGGTGATCCAGCGGAGCATGATTATGAACTTCGACCGCAAGTTCTATCCATGATTCGCCAATGCCAGTTCGGAGGTTTAGGGAGGGAGTCTCTGCATCAACATTTACAAAACTATGAGATTTTGATGGAGACCTTGAGACCTTCAAGGCTGGAAAATAATAAGTACAAGCTAAGGCCTTTTTACTTTTCTTTAGAGGACAGGGCACTTACTTGGTATCAGTCTCTTCCTCCCGGAAAGATCAACACTTGGGAGGAGATGACGACTGAGTTCTTAACAAAAATCTTTCCCCCCTCCAAAACCGTTGAAATGAGAGGGAAGATCAATGCATTCATCGTGAAGGACAAGGAGAGTTTGTCCAAATCATGGGAGAGGTTTAGAGATGTTCTCTTGGATTACCGACATCATGGGATTCCAAAGATAGAGTTGTTGGAGATATACTTCAAGGGATTGGATGGAGCTACCCAATTCAACCTTCAACTACTATCCGCCGGCATATTCATGGACATGCCGATTGATGAAGCTTGGGAGTTCATTGAGAAACAAGCTTTGCACATGGAGAAATACTCCCACCAAGGAGCTGAAAATGGAGTTAAGAGGGTTAATTTCCAAGAAGCTCCATCAAATGACAATCAACTCATCTCCCTCAAAAATGATGTGAAGCAATTGAAGGACCTTTTGGTTTCTCACATCAAAAAGGAGGAGGGTGGATTTCAAGGGTCAACGAATAACAATCATGGTTCCCGGAATAACAACTACAACAACAATAGAGGCTCCAACAGCAACAATTGGAGATCCAACAATCGAAATTCGGGTAACCCTTATTCTAATTCCAATTCTAATAATTCCTCTAACCCTTTCTCTTCTTCTTTTACTCCATTGAAGAGGCAGGAGCCTGGATCAAGTTTGTCTTAGCCAGAAAAGAAAGATGTAGTGCTGGAGGCCATCTTGATCAAGCTCAACGCTATGGAGACATCCATGACTACATTTTCGAAGGCACAAAAAGCCTTAGAGCAACAATTCTTTAATAAGGCGAATGAAACGCCAAGAGATCTAGGGAAGCTCCCAACAAGGACAGAGAGCAACCCCAAAGGACAGGTCATGGCAATAACGACGAAAAGTGGACTGAAAACTACAGATCCAGTGCCTCGGTCGATGCCAATACAGATGAAGAACACCTCGGTCCAGGTACAGACGAAGAACACTTCGGTCAAGGTACCATCCGAGGTTGAGTCTCAGAAAGCGTCGGACAAAACTGAAGTTTATGTCCCACCTCCTGCATATAAACCACCACTTACATTCCCCCAGTCAAGGGCTAGAGCACATCTAGACAAGCACTTTGGTAAGTACCTTTACTTGATAAATAAATTACATATTAACATCCCTTTCATTGATAAATTCTAGGGATGCCCACATATGGGAAGTTCTTAAAGGAGATTCTATCAAGGAAGAGGAAGCTAGAAGATTATGGTGAAGTAAGGATGACATCTAAATCCTCGGAGCTCATTTAAATCATGAAGGAGAAGATGCCACCTAAGTTGAGAGATCCCGGCTCATTTTGCATTCCCATTCAAGTTGGGGATGTAACTTGTAAAGCATTGTGTGATCTAGGAGCCAGCATGAGTATCATCCCGCTGGAGCTATGTATGAAGATCGGACTTGGAGAGCCCAAGCCGGTGAAGATAAGATTATACATGGCGGACCACTCCATTACCCATCCCGTGGGCATTTTGGAAGATGTTCCGGTTAAGTTAGGTAGCTTCTACTTACCTATAGACTTTGTTGTACTTGATATACCCGCAGATTATCCCGTTCCTATCATTCTCGGGAGGCCATTTCTAGCAACTTCGGGTTGCAATGTGGATTGTAAGAATGCCAAGATGAAATTCAACATTGGCGGAGATCAAGTGGTGTTAGCATTGCTTGCTGCAATGAAAGGAGAGCCGCTGGAAGATGATATCTTCAACATCTATGATGAAGAAAAATCAAGAGAATTGGTAAGCTCTATCCTTATTAATGACCCTCTTGAAAGAGTTATTAGTTTTAGCTTAATGGAGGAAGGTATAGATGCTTCTTGTGATACAGATTTACGGAGCTTAAAGGCGCTGGAAGAAGATCCAGGAGCTAAGATTGAAAGACTAATCGAGGAGAAGAGAATCTCCAGTTTCGGTCCCAGTTCCAGTACCTCGACCGAGGCGCTTTCTGGACCAAGCGATGTGTTCTCATCTGAAGAACATCTCGGTCACCCACTTTGGACCTCGACCGAGGTCGAGAGCGAGATGATGTCAACTAAGACTTCTGAAAAATCGATCTAAATCTACTCCACTGGAAGGAGGAAGCAAGGATCCCCCTCAGAAAGCACCCCCAGTTGTGGAGCTTAAACCGCTTCCAAGTCACTTGAGGTATGTTTTCCTTGGACCGGATTCTACTTATCCCGTTATTGTTAGTGCTTCCTTTTCCAAAACTGAATTATCTAAACTGATGCATGTCTTGAGAAAACATCAAAGGGCTTTGGGTTATATTATTGACGATCTTATTGGTATTAAGCCTTCTTTCTGCATGCATAGAATATTAATGGAGGATGATCATAAGACTTCACGAGAACCTCAAAGACGGTTGAATCTGATCATGAAGGAGGTTGTGAAGAAAGAAATTCTTAAGTTGTTGGATGCAGGTATCATATTTCCTATCTCGGATAGCAAGTTGGTGAGCCTAGTGCATGTAGTTCCGAAGAAAGGAGGGATGACCGTTGTGATGAATAAGAACAACGAGTTGATCCCAACTAGGACCATTACGGGCTGGAGGGTGTGCATCGATTATAGGAAGCTGAACGTGGCCACTCGGAACGACCATTTTCCACTTTGCTTCATTGATCAAATGCTCGAATGGTTAGCCCACCATTCACATTTTTGCTATTTAGATGGTTATAGTGGCTTCTTCCAGATTCCTATCCATCCGGATGATCAAGAGAAGACCACTTTCACTTCTCCATGGGGTACATTCGCTTATAGGAGGATGCCATTTGGATTATGTAATGCACCCGCTACCTTCCAGCGATGCATAATGGCTATCTTTTCCAAGTACATAGAGGAGATCATGGAGGTATTTATGGATGATTTTTCAGTATATGGTTCCTCTTTTGATGATTGCCTATCTAACCTTTCTCTACTTCTACAAAGATGTGAAGACACTAATCTCGTTTTGAATTGGGAGAAGTCTCATTTCATGGTTAATGAAGGCATTGTGCTAGGACACCTTGTTTCCAACCGAGGTATTGAAGTCGATCGAGCTAAGATCGAGACTATTGAGAAACTTCCTCCCCCTTGTTCTGTTAAGGGTGTGCGGAGTTTTCTCGGGCATGCAGGTTTCTATAGGAGGTTCATCAAGGATTTCTCAAAGATTTCTAAACCACTAACTAAACTCTTGAATAAGGATGTTGTTTTTGAGTTTTCGCAGGAATGTCTTGATGCATTTTTCAAGATAAAGGAAGCGTTGATCTCCGCTCTCATTATCCAACCTCCGGATTGGACTTTGCCCTTTGAGATCATGTGTGATGCGAATGATGTGGCCGTAGGAGCGATGCTTGGACAAAAGAAGGATGGCCGGACCAACGCCATTTACTATGCTAGCAAGACACTAGATGAAGCCCAACTAAACTACGCCACCACCGAAAAAGAGCTTTTGGCGGTTGTATATGCTTTTGAGAAATTTCTCTCTTACTTAGTGGGAGCAAAAGTTATTGTTTACACTGACCATGCAGCTATTCGTTACTTGCTTGCTAAGAAGGATGCTAAGCCACGTCTTATTTGATGGATTCTCTTGCTTCAAGAGTTTGATCTAGAGATTCGTGATAAGAAGGGATCCAAAAATTATGTTACGGATCACCTCAGCCGGCTACCTCCCTCTTCACGCGAAAAGGACGAACCACCCATCGATGATTCATTCCCCGATGAACACTTTCATTTGGTGGAACGTTTGATAGACTTCTTTATTTCACCCCATGATGAAGGTGAAGTATGGGGTGAGGACACCTCCCAGCATGTTTAGGGATTTCGTACGGTCCAGCTAGCGACCTTAAAACAAGCACTTCTTGGGAGGCAACCCAAGGTATTGTTTTCTTTTTCCCTTTTTCTAGTCTAGCTTTAGATAGTTTGCTTTTGCTTTGCTTTGCTTCGTTTTTGGCGTCTGAGACAGAAACCAGGTACTTTCTAAGGAAGGATTAGAACTCAGGAGTAACACTAGAAGGATAGAAGTTCGAGAAATTGAGAAGATAGAGTTTGACTGAGACACATCTCGGTTGCTGTCACAGCACCTCGACCGAGATGATTCTTACGCAACCGAGGCGACTAGGGCTGACAAAGATCCATCTCGGTCCAGACACCTCGGTCCAGTCGGGACCACCTCGACCGAGGTGACAGCATGAATCAGCGAGGGGTATAAAAGGGGACCAATTTCTCTTTATTTCCCTCCCATCTCTCCCTCGACCGCGGTGCATATCCATCTCGATTTCTTCGTTTCTCGATCGTTTTCTACGATTCTTGCTCCGATCTCGCAAGAAAAGGCTAAAGGAATAGATTGCAACCGAGAAACTTCAACAAAAACACCTCCAATCGACTGAATATGGGGTAATTAAATTGAAAACCCTAACTCTATTTTCACAAATTTCAAAGATTAGTGGCTTTGGTTGCCATAGATTTGTGTTGGAAAAGGCTTAAGTACCCCATAGGAACAATCGGTAGTGATATTGGGGGAAAAGAACTGGAAATCAGAGAGTTAGAATCGAGCAGTTTATCACCTCGGTCCAGTCGACCTGTTCCTTGGCCGAGGTGTTCATGAGATGTTCGGCCTAGGTGCCTTGGCAGGGATTTCTTTTCTTTATTTATTATGCTGCTCAACTTATGTCCGGTGAGTACTCTATTTTTAGACTTATTTTGACCCATTGGGACAATGTGTCCCAAGTATGGGGTATTTGGATGTACCTTATTTGACATTATGTGTATGACTTGTATGACTTTCTATCTATGATCTTTCTTATGCTCTATGTGTTTATCTGAGACTACATGCATGCATACAGGTTATTTGATTGAGAAAAACGTCAAAAACTGGTTAAGAAAAAAAAATTTATAACCTCGACCGGGATGATTCTTGCCAAATGAGGTCAAGTACCTCGGTTGACCTAGAACATCTCGACCAAGGCGGTTTAACTGAAAAAGTTTTCGAAACGATTTTTTTTGTGCTTCTTTTTTGGATATGACCTCAGTGATGATTTTGTTTGCAGATTGGTGATAACACAATTTATGACTTAGGTTTAGGTAATCATTTAGATAGATTTCTCACTCATTCATGCATGGTTTAGCACTAGTTCACGACTTTTGCACTCAATTCACGTATTTTGTCGAGATAGACGTCTACACGGACTTGTGCATTGCTTTGTAGGTATTTTGGGAGATTTAGGAGCTAAATCGATACGTTTGAGGATCGTTCATCAAGATGACACACCCTCGGACTCATTAGGATGCAAGCTAGAGGCTAATGAGGACTCATTGAACCTTGCCAACACAAGCCATGCACCGAATCGAAGCTTAATGATCAAAGGTAAAGCTGAAGGTCCAAATCACGGTTCACTCGAAGTCCACGGCCTTGGAACTGTCCATGGATTTTGCCAGGTTTTCGTGACAGCTGTGCCACGATCTCTTGGCCAGCTCTTGCAAATTTGTAGTATAAAAGTGGTCCTGCATTGGCTGAGAGAATCATCTTGGAGCAGCTCTCCATTATCCACTATAATCCAATCAAAAATACTCTCTTAACAAGAAGATTCTTTTGGAGGTGAAGGTAGAAGGAAGCCACCATTGGAGAAGAGCTTCATTGGAGAAGAAGAAGAGCACACCATTGATAGATTTTGATAGCCTTGTAGTGAAGAATTTCGGAATCGATTTCTAGAGTTGTATGAACCATTTGAACCTTCTTTAAGAAGGGTTGTGAGTCATTCTAATTCCATTTTTCAGCTTGGTTTTGTTTACTTCACTTGTTCATCTCTTTCTCTTCATTATCTTGCAAATGGAAGCAATGATTTTATGTTTGATGATTTTGATTTCTATGATGAATATTGTAGGCTAAATAGATGTGATTCTAGGGTAAGGAAAGGATGGTTATGGCTAGGACTATGATAGGATAGACTTATATTAGCCCTTGGATGACTCACTTGCTTGGACGTAGTCTCTGTTGAAGTCCACGGGTTGTTCTTGCCAAACAACGGCCGTGGACTTGGTAGAACACACCGTGATTCTCCCTGGTTCGATGGATCTAGCTTTAGATTGTTAGAATGTTGAAATCCTAGAGTTTGTTGAGTTAGATCTACCCTAGGGTGACCTAGTGTTAGCAACTAAGTGTTAGAAGAGACCTACCCGGTGATTCTTAACCTTAGATTCCAAAGGTGACAAACCCTAGGTAGTGGTGAGCCTCATAAGCCGCCATTGGACTAAGTGTGCTAGGATAGTTGCTTAAGATTAACCCTTTCGAGACTTACCCGGTAAGGATAGGTTAGTTCTCTAGGTAACAATCCGGTTTGTGTAGAATTCCGCCCCTTAGGTTCTTAGAGACTTACCCGGTGATGAGACCTTAGGGATGGATTAGTGGACCATGAGACCTACCCGGTGATTGATCCCGATCTAGAAACACTTACTCCCAACATATCATAGTTAATCCAAGGAATGATTAGATAGCTTGAGTCCTATGCCATAACCGGAACTTCCAACCCCTAGAATCCGTTTCTCTCTTTGATCTATATCTTGTTTTAGCTTGATTGTTTGTGTTGATTGTTAGCATAGTTGATTTGTTTATTTTGCATGCTTAGTAATCCTTGATTGATCAACTAAAAACCAACCAAAAACATTGAGATTTTCATTTCTTTATTTCTTTCTCTTTTCTTAACCTAGATCTTCACTAAACTTAATCATAAATCGAATCAATCTCACCTTAGTCTTTGTGTTCGAACTCGGAATACTATCCCTACTACAAATGTCCCGTACACTGCGGGTTCGCTAGGAGTTAGGATAAATATAACGAGAATATAAATTTAAAACCCATTGCGTATCACATCCTGAGCGTAACAAGTTTTTGGCGCCATTGCCGGGGACTAGGTCTAGATTGAGTCTATTTTGTGATTGTTTGTAGTGTAGATCTTTCTTGTTGCTTTTGATCTCTTCTTGTATTGTGTATTTGCTTTTCAGGACATCTCACTCTTTAGGTGTATGCGAAGATCTCGTGGCAAGGATTTAGCTCCATTCGACCCCGAACCGGAGAAAACCCTTAGATCTAGATCCAAGAGCATTAAAAAGGGGAAAGAGATGGCTGGAAGAGATCTCCAAGCTGAATTGGATGAGGCTTTAGAGCAAATTAGGATAAGGGATGAAGCTTTGGAGAATGAAAAGAGACTTGCCAATGAGAGGCAAGAGACAACTAGGAGGGAGATTGAGGATATTAGGCAAGCTCTTGTGCAAAGAGAGCATAACCGTCAACAACCTCCTCCACCTCCACCTCAACCGCAGCCGGCGGCGGTGAATATTAGGGTTGTGCCCATTGCTATGGAAGAGCCACAAACGTTGGGGCAACGTATGGATCCGGCACAAAGAGCACACCGTCCGGGTGTGAACTTAGGAGATCCCGCTGCCCATGATTACGAGCTCCGCCCTCAAGTTCTACAAATGATCCGGCATAATCAATTTGGAGGGATGGAAGGAGAGTCTCCTCATCAACACTTGATGAATTATGAGATCTTGATGGAGACTCTTAGACCGCCAAGATTGGAGAGCAACAACCATAAGCTTAGGGCTTTTTCCTTCTCTCTTAAGGACAAAGCTTTGGCTTGGTATCAATCTATTCCACAAGGGCGAGTTGGTACTTGGGAGGAGATGACAACCGAGTTTTTGACTAAGTTCTTCCCACCTTCCAAGACTACCGAGTTAAGAGGGAAGATCAATGCCTTCATGATGAAGGATAGAGAGAGTTTATTCAAGTCTTGGGAGAGGTTCAAAGACCTTCTCCTAGATTGCCCACACCATGGCATACCGAAAATTGAGCTATTGGAGATCTACTTCAAAGGACTTGATGAAGATAGCCAATTCAAGCTCCAATCTCTTTCCGGTGGGACTTTCATGGAGAAGCATGTAGATGAAGCTTGGGAGTTTGTAGAGAAGCAAGCTCTAGTGATTGAGAAGTACTCCCATAGGAAGAGTGAAGGGAGAAAGGCGGGAGCATATGAGGTGAGTGAAGTCACCATGAGCAACTTCAAGCTTAACGCCATCAACAACGAGCTAAAGTCCTTGAGGGAGTTGTGTGCTACAACTTTGAAGAACCAAGCAACTCCTCAAGTGCAAGTGCAAGCTAATCTATCTTCCAAGGAGGAAGATGTGAACTACATGGGAAGGGGCAACTACAACAACTACCAAGGCCCAAGGAACTTCAATAACAACCGGCAATTCAACAATTACCGGCCCAACCACAACCATCCCGGATTTTCTTACTCTAACCCGGATGGAGCCTTGAACCCTCCCGCTTCCACAAGCACAACTCCACCATCAAAAGCTTCACAAGAACCTCCACCCGGATTTATTCAACCTCCAAAGGATAGGACCGAAATGATGTTTGAGCAATTGCTTGGAAGGTTGAGTGGTCTTGAGAGCACCGTGACTTCCATTTCTAAGGCTCAAAAGGTGTTGGAAGCACAAGTGTTCCAAAAGGCTGGTGAAGCCCATAGAGATCCGGGAAAGCTTCCCGGAAGAACCGAAGACAACCCAAGAGGCTAAGTTTGGCTATCACTACAAGGAGTGGTTGAGTATGAAGGACCCTTTGCCCAAGGAGAATGCTAAAGGGAAACAAGTGGTGATAGAGGAAGAGACTTTGCAAAGAGATGGAGGCAAGAGCAAGGATGTAGAGCCAACTTATGTGGCACAGCCTCCATACAAGCCACCACTACCATTCCCTCAATCACGAGCAAGAGCTCGCTTGGACAATCACTTTGGTAAGTTCCTTGAACTAATGTCTAAATTGCATATTAACATTCCGTTCATGGATGCTATTTTAGGAATGCCGGCATATGGCAAGTTCTTGAAGGAGATACTCTCCAACAAAAGGAAGTTGGAGGAGTATGGGGAGATAAGAATGACAAAGAGGTCCTCAGAATTGATCCAAACAATGAAGGAGGAGATGCCTCCCAAGTAAGAGATCCGGGTTCCTTTTGTGTCCCAATTGGAGTGGGAGATGTGAAGTATGAGGCCCTTTGTGATCTTGGAGCAAGTGTAAGCATCATACCGCTTGCACTTTGCAACAAGGTTGGGCTAGGAGAGCCGAAACCGGTCAAGATGACCCTCTATATGGCGGACCGTTCTATCACTCATCCGGTTGGGATCTTAGAAGACATCCCGGTGCAACTAGGAGGATTCTATGTGCCAATTGATTTTGTTGTCTTGGATATTCCGGCGGACTATCCGGTTCCCAGCATCTTAGGAAGACCTTTCCTAGCCACCTCCGGATGCCTAGTGGATTGCAAGAATAGGAATCTCTCCTTCAACATTGGAGAAGAGAACATCAAGTTCAAGTTGTCCACAATGATGAAAGGGCCAACCCTTGATGAGGATGTCTTCAACATAGTCGAGCAAGAGGAATCTAGAGAAGTTGTGAGCTCGATCTTGATCAAGGACCCCTTGGAGAAGGTTCTTACCCTAAGTATGATGGAGGAAGGTGTTGAGGAAGCATGCAATGAAGAAATCAAGGCCTTAGAAGCATTAGAAAGGGAGACAAGAGTTGAAGATGAAGACCACGAAGAGGTGCTGAACAGCTGCAAGTTCCACGGGCGTGGAATGAGTTCCACGGCCGTCAAACTCGCTGTAAAGCCTCAACAAACGAGCCAGGCAAGGTCCACGGCCGTGGAAGTGGAGCCAACCGTGGTTCCAACCGTGGTTTCCCCTGAATCAGACCTTATTGATGATCAAGCTTCAAGGAGCTTTGGAGGGTCTTCATTTGCTTTGGATTCTTCTCATCCAACGCTATTTGGGTCGTCTCCAATCGATAAAGGTCGTCCCAAACTTGAACTCAAACCCCTCCCCTCTCATTTGAAGTATGCTTTTCTTGGTGATAATTCAACATATTCGGTGATTGTTAATGCATGCTTGAGTGATGATGAACTTGCTAAGTTGTTGCATGAACTAAGATTGCATAGGAAAGCCATTGGCTATACTATTGATGATTTGGTTGGCATAAAACCTTCTTTGTGCATGCATAAGATATTGATGGAAGATAATCATAAACCCTCTATTGAACATCAAAGGAGATTAAATCCCATAATGAAAGAGGTAGTCAAAAAGGAAATCATTAAGTTGCTAGATTCGGGAATTATCTACCCTATCTCGGATAGTAAGTGGGTTAGTCCCGTTCATGTAGTTCCTAAGAAGGGTGGGATGACCGTAGTGACTAATGAGAACAACGAACTAATCCCAACTAGGACGGTTACGGGGTGGAGAATGTGCATTGACTATAGGAAGTTGAACATGGCCTCTAGGAAAGATCACTTCCCTCTCCCCTTCATTGACCAAATGCTAGAGAGGTTAGCTCAACATTCTCATTTTTGCTATTTAGATGGCTATAGTGGATTCTTCCAAATCCCTATCCACCCCGATGACCAAGAGAAAACAACATTTACATGTCCATGGGGTACTTTTGCATATAGGAGAATGCCATTTGGGTTGTGTAATGCACCCACCACCTTCCAAAGGTGTATGATGGCTATCTTTTCGGAATACATTGAAAATATCATGGAAGTGTTCATGGATGATTTCTCTGTTTATGGTTCTTCCTTTAATAATTGCTTGGCTAACTTGTCATTAGTACTTCAATGATGTGAGAAGACAAATCTTGTCTTAAATTGGGAAAAATGCCACTTCATGGTAAGTGAAGGTATTGTGTTAGGACACTTGGTATCTAACCGTGGCATTGAGGTTGATAGGGCCAAGATTGAAACAATAGAGAAGTTGCCACCACCTACCTCGGTGAAAGGGGTAAGGAGTTTCTTAGGGCATGCCGGTTTTTACCGGAGGTTTATTCAAGACTTCTCTAAAATTTCTAAGCCTCTTACTAACCTACTAATGAAAGATGTTGAGTTTGTTTTCTCCAAAGATTGCCTTGAGGCTTTTTGTAGGTTGAAGAACGCTTTGATCTCCGCACCTATCATGCAACCTCCGGATTGGAGCCTACCATTCGAGATCATGTGTGATGCAAGCGATGTAGCCGTTGGGGATGTTTTGGGGCAAAGGAAAGATGGGCACACTCATGCCATTTATTATGCTAGCAAGACGCTAGATGATGCCCAACTCAATTATGCCACAACCGAGAAGGAGTTGCTAGCGGTGGTATATGCTTTTGAGAAGTTTCGGTCATACCTTGTTGGAGCGAAGGTCATTGTTTATACGGATCATGCTGCGATCCGTTACCTCCTTACAAAGAAGGATGCCAAACAAAGGTTGATTCGGTGGATCCTTCTTCTTCAAGAGTTTGATTTGGAAATCCAGGACAAGAAGGGGTCCGAGAACTCCGTGGCGGATCACCTTAGTAGACTCCCACCATTGGAGCTTGAAAGAGATGACATCCCGATTGATGACTCATTCCGGGATGAGCAATTTCAAATGGTGGAGGAATGCTTGTTCCAAGTGTCTAGAGGAAGTGAGCCATGGTATGCCAACATTGTGAACTACTTAGTGTGTGAGGAAGTGCCTCCCGGATTGACATATGCCCAAAGGAAGAAGTTCTTCAAGGATGTGAGGCACTAGTATTGGAGTGAACCACTTTTGTTCAAGAGAGGGCCGGATGGAATGTTTAGAAGATGCATACCGGAGGATGAGGTGGAGAGTGTGATCCGCCATTGTCATTCCTTGCCATGTGGAGGGCATGCTAGCTCACACAAGACATGTGCTAAAGTGTTGCAATCGGGCTTCTTTTGGCCAAGTTTGTTCAAGGATGTGCAAAGCTTTGTGGTAGCTTGTGATGCCTGCCAAAGGACGGGCAACATCTCAAGGAGGAATGAGATGCCCTTGAACAACATACAAGAAGTGGAAATATTTGATGTGTGGGGTGTGGACTTCATGGGACCATTCCCTTCTTCATGTGGCAACCTCTACATCCTATTGACGGTTGACTATGTTTCGAGATGGGTGGAGGCAATCGCCTCTCCTACAAATGACGCCAAGGTTGTGGTGCGGTTCTTCAACCGAGTGATCTTTCCTAGGTTTGGAACACCAAGGGTGATCATAAGTGATGGAGGGAAGCACTTCACCAATAGGAACTTTGGGGCACTTTTGGCTAAGTATGGGGTAACTTATAAGGTGGCAACACCTTACCATCCCCAAACTAGTGGCCAAGTGGAGATCTCCAACCGGGATATAAAAGGGATACTTGAGAAGATGGTCTCTAGGACAAGATAGGATTGGGCTATGAAGCTCGATGATGCCTTGTGGGCATATAGGACCGCTTTCAAGACACCAATTGGCGCCACTCCTTACAAGTTGGTCTATGGCAAGTCTTGCCATCTTCCGGTAGAGATAGAGCATAGAGCTTATTGGGCCATTAAGTGGCTAAATTTTGACCTCAAGGAGGCGGGAGAGAAGAGGTTACTTGATATGAACGCCCTTGAAGAGATCCGGTTGGATGCTTACGAGAATGCCCGGATCTATAAGGAGAGGACCAAACGGTGGCATGACAAGCACCTCATCCCGAAGGAGTTGAGAGAAGGCGACCTTGTCCTTCTCTTCAACTCAAGGCTGTGGCTCTTCTCCGGAAAGCTAAAATCAAGATGGACCGGGCCATATGTGGTGAAGAAGATCTTTCCCCATGGAGCTATTGAGATAGGAGGGGAGCATTGTGGAAACTTTAAGGTGAATGGGCATCGGTTGAAGAAGTATATCCCGGGAGCTCCGGTGGATATGATTGCCCCACTTTACCTTGAGTAGACGCCCCCGAGTTTGGTCAAGCTAATGACCTTAAAAGAGCGCTTGGTGGGAGGCAACCCATTGGTAACGTTTTCCCTTTCTCGTTTTGTTTTTGTTTTAGATTTTTCTGTTTTTGTGTGTGTTTTGTGTGCTTTGTGTGTGCTAGAACCTTAGTAGCATTGGAAGCCTTGCTTGACATATGAATGATGATGATGAACCCCTCATCAATTATGGGTGGAGCGGACGCGGAACTTGGACGGCTAGCGGTGCCTAGCGCGGGTCCCGACGCTTTGATGAATGCTTAGAGCTCTCTACCATTGTTGATAGGATCATCCAACATCAATTCCACTTGAGAATCCCAAATACCATAGCAAACCATTTTTTTTACATTGTGAGAACCTTCTTTCACTCTTCTTTAATTCATTTACACATTGGGGACAATGTGTTTCTAAGTATGGGGTGGGGTTTGCATGATCCTTTGCATAATGAGCATCTAGGGTAGTTTAATATTTGCACATGTCTTGCATTGCATGTATTCATTTCGAAAAATCCTATAAAAATCAGAAAATTTAAAAAATTTTGTGTTTTCTAGGATTGGATATGACCCTAATGATGAATCTTGTCTTGTGGATTGGCTATGGATGGCCTTATGTGTTAAATTGATGAATGCATATGTGGACTTGAAGTACTTCTCTTAAATTCCATGGATGATTTGTGATCATGATGTTTGCCTAGAATGGATTGAGTATTGAAGGTCAAAATTACATGATAGTTCTTGCATACCATCTAGGAATGAATGAGGCAATTCATCTTTCTCTACTTCTCATCTTGATCATGATTGTTTGAGCACCTCAATGGATATAAATTGACCTCTTTTGACCCATCCGGGAATAGGAGCATGTTAGTGTGTTGATGTGGTGAAAAGCAAGTGTGGGGTGATGATGTTGATGAAAGAATGTCGTGAATAAAATGCTGAATTTGTTGTGAAAGTGTAGACAAAAACATAGGTTTGGGGACGTTGGTTTAAATGACAAGTAACTCGGTACACTTCACATAATCGGGTGTTGGTGCCTTGCCAAAGTCAAATAAACCAATAGTCCTAACGAGCTTTGGTATGTGTGCCCGGTGTGGATGCACCTCGAAAAATAGAAAAAGCCCGAGGATGGCTAATCACCAAGGTTTCGGCTTTTGTACACCAATGCCATTGTCTCAAAAATAAGTGAAAGAAAAAAAAAAGAAAGAAAAGATAGAGAAAAGTATACACTTGAGGGATGTTGATCGAGGACAAGATTGTGGAGTTAGTTCCATTCCCAGATTAGCATCACATAGCCTAGAAAAATCCCCACCTAGTCACAACGTTTCTTGGCCTTTTATTTCACAAGACCTTATGACCTATTTGCATGTTTGTAAGACTTAGTAATCTAGATTGGATATGCTCTTGATCATCTTGACTTCGTCATCTTTACATTTCATGCACGCTTTTGAGTTAAGTACAATTGTCTTTCCATGCCTTCATTTATTTGATGCATAATTGCTTGTCCGTTGCCATAAAACACGACTATGAAGGTGATCCAATAGTAGAAGCACAAACCCAAAAAGATTTTGCCATTTTTCTGCATACATAAATCATGTTATCTTGTAGTCTATAGTTGAGAATTTGCTCGGGGACGAGCAAACCTTAAGTATGGGGTATTTTTGATAACACGATTTATGACTTAGGTTTAGGTAATCATTTAGATAGATTTCTCACTCATTCATGCATGGTTTAGCACTAGTTCACGACGTTTGCACTCAATTCACGTATTTTGTCGAGATAGACGTCTACACGGACTTGTGCATTGCTTTGTGGGTATTTTGGGAGATTTAGGAGCTAAATCGATACGTTTGAGGATCGTTCATCAAGATGACACACCCTCGGACTCATTAGGATGCAAGCTAGAGGCTAATAAGGACTCATGGAACCTTGCCAACACAAGCCATGCACCGAATCGAAGCTTAATGATCAAGGGCAAAGCTGAAGGTCCAAATCACGGTTCACTGGAAGTCCATGGCCGTGGAACTGTCCGTGGATTTTGCCAGGTTTTCGTGACAACTGTGCCACGATCTCTTGGCCAGCTCTTGCAAAGTTGTAGTATAAAAGTGGTCCTGCATTGGCTGAGAGAATCATCTTGGAGCAGCTCTCCATTATCCACTATCATCCAATCAAAAATACTCTCTCAACAAGAAGATTCTTTTGGAGGAGAAGGTAGAAGGAAGCCACCATTGGAGAAGAGCTTCATTGGAGAAGAAGAAGAGCACACCATTGATAGATTTTGATAGCCTTGTAGTGAAGAATTTCGGAATTGATTTCTAGAGTTGTATGAACCATTTGAACCTTCTTTAAGAAGGGTTGTGAGTCATTCTAATTCCATTTTTCATCTTGGTTTTGTTTACTTCACTTGTTCATCTCTTTCTCTTCATTATCTTGCAAATGGAAGCCATGATTTTATGTTTGATGATTTTGATTTCTACGATGAATATTGTAGGCTAAATAGATGTGATTCTAGGGTAAGGAAAGGATGGTTATGGCTAGGACTATGATAGGATGGACTTAGATTAGCCCTTGGATGACTCACTTGCTTGGACGTAGTCTCTGTTGAAGTCCACGGATTGTTCTTGCCAAACCACGGCCGTGGACTTGGTAGAACACACCGTGATTCTCCCTGGTTCGATGGATCTAGCTTTAGATTGTTAAAATGTTGAAATCCTAGAGTTTGTTGAGTTAAATCTACCCTAGGGTGACCTAGTGTTAGCAACTAAGTGTTAGAAGAGACCTACCCGGTGATTCTTACCCTTAGATTCCGAAGGTGACAAACCCTAGGTAGTGGTGAGCCTCATAAGCCGCCATTGGACTAAGTGTGCTAGGATAGTTGCTTAGGATTAACCCTTTCGAGACTTACCCGGTAAGGATAGGTTAGAGCTCTTGGTAACAATCCGGTTTGTGTAGAATTCCGCCCCTTAGGTTCTTAGAGACTTACCCGGTGATGAGACCTTAGGGATGGATTAGTGGACCATGAGACCTACCCGGTGATTGATCCCAATCTAGAAACACTTACTCCCAACATATCATAGTTAATCCAAGGAATGATTAGATAGCTTGAGTCCTATGCCATAACCGGAACTTCCAACCCCTAGAATCTTTTTTCTCTCTTTGATCTATATCTTGTTTTAGCTTGATTGTTTGTGTTGATTGTTAGCATAGTTGATTTGTTTATTTTGCATGCTTAGTAATCCTTGATTGATCACCTAAAAACCAACCAAAAACATTGAGATTTTCATTTCTTTATTTCTTTCTCCTTTCTTAACCTAGATCTTCACTAAACTTAATCATAAATCGAATCAATATCACCTTAGTCTTTGTGTTCGACCTCGGAATACTATCCCTACTACAAACGTCCCGTACACCGCGGGTTCGCTAGGAGTTAGGATAAATATAACGAGAATATAAATTTAAAACCCATTGCGTATCACATCCTGAGCGTAACGTTTTCAAATCTTTATATGTTTGAAAGGTTTTATGATATGTTTAAGTTGTAAAATGCTTTGTTTGAAATTTTGGCATGTTTAATACTTTATTTTTATCCAAATTATGTTGAATTTGAAGGTTGACACCACATGATGAGTTCTATCACTTTCTTCCTGGGATGATTAAGACAATTCATTCTCCTCTCTTCTTCTTCTTGATCATGATTTAGCCCCTCATATACATATATATTCCTCCCTTTACCTATCCGGGAATTTGGAAGCAAGCAAGTGAAAAGCTAGTGAAAGAAAAGATGAGATGTTGGCTGGAAGTTTAGAAAGAAACAAATAGGTTTGGGGAATTCAATCACGATGATGAGTAACTCGGCACCATTCACATAGCCGGGTGTTTGTGTCTTGACAAAGTCGGATTGAGCGATATTCCTAACGGGTCATGGTATGTGCATCAAGGGTTTGAGGCATCTCGAGAAATTGATGATTGCTGATCTCCTGGGTGCGGTTATTGTGCTCCTCTGTCCATGCATCCCAGAAAGTAAAGTAAAAAGTAAATAAGCAAAGCTTATTGGTGGAAGATGTTGAAGTTCAAAAGCAAGTGAAGTGAAGATCCTTTTCCCGGATTCTAGCACCACATTCCCTATATACATCCCACCCACACGTTTCTTGACCTTCTCTTGAAAAGCCCTTGAGACCTCGAGCTTGTTGATTGACTTGGTGGTTTAAACTGGATTATACATGATTAATTTCGATAATTATGATTTATTATGAAGTCTATGATTTTATGCAAAGATGAACAACTTTCCGATATTTATAAAATGTTTTGATCATATTTTAATTTTAAATACCATGAAGTATTCTCTTAGAGTGATCTATGAGTGGAGTACACCATTAAAATGTTTTGAAATACTTTTCATTGATCTTTATGACTTATAATCCATTCTATCTTGTACTTAAGATTTGGAACTTGCTTGGGGACAAGCAAGGGACAAGTATGGGGTATTTTGATAGCATGTATTATAGTCTATATTTTGGGACTTGTTTAGACATTTTATCTTCAATAATCTGCATGTTTGGATGTATATTATGTGATTAAATTGTTGTTTTATCTACCTTTAAGGGAATCGAGGTCTACACAAAGTTCGTTGTAATCGTAGGTAAAGTGGCACGTTTTGGATCAAAATGGAGCTAAGGAGCAAAGGAGTCATTGGAGCTACATTCAGGAGCTTAAAAGAGAACTCGGGAAGCAAGGAATTAACAAAGAAGATTTACTTTGGACTAGATTTGAGAGATTTCACATTCAGCTGAGATTCACCTCGGTCAGCTACAATAGCACCTCGACCGAGGTGATCTAGAGGAGCGTCCTGACCGAGGCGAATACCCTGACGCGGCGAGATATATTTTATTTGGCTGAGATCTTTTATTTTTGGAAGGAGATATCTTATATTTTTGGGCTGAATTTCTGGAAGGAAGATCATATATTTGGGAGATCTATTTTGGAGATAAGATATATTTTATTAGGAAATTATCTTTTCAAAATATTATTATCTTTGGAAGATAATTCTCCTATAAAAAGGGTTCGATTTTCCACAACTTAAAAAATGCTTGGAGGCTAAGAATAACCAACAAAGAGAAGATTTTCTGGAAGCTTTGAAGGAAGTTTGAAGATTGAAGGAAGGAAGTTCATAGCTTTGTGATAGCTTTTAAGGGGATTTGTAAGACTTTCTTAGATTCCCTTTGGTTTGTTGTCTTGTTTGACTTGTGATTCTAAAGAACGTTGATTTGTTTGATATTTGATTCAGTTATTTGAAGCCTTGTTCTTAAGGTTTTTGTGTTCAAATATTCATTGCGTTCTCATATATTTGATTATTGCTTTCATGATGATGAGTGGCTAATTTCCTTGTGCGATTCTAGGGTGATTGGCTGAAAGTTGTGGGAAAAACAATGATAGAATAATCTTAATTCTAGTAGGACCCTGAAAGTTCGAGTCTTTAACCTTAACCATATAGTACCTCGTTCAGTCGATGAACATCTCGGCCGGGGAGGAACTTGACTGACCGAGGTGACTTTTTTGATCAGTAACTGAGAGTTAAGTGTTAGAGTTTGCCAAATCCTATTCTTATTACACCTTTCCTGGTTCAATGCAAGCCTAGGATGAGACTTGCCCGGTAATTCCTTAGTTTGTTTACCCATGATCATAAGTGTAGTCAATAAAGATTTATCCTTTATTGGGGTTTGAGTGTGCCTTCATTCCATCTTTGTGAGTTAGCTTGAGACTTACCCGGTAAAGGTTGATTTTATTCCCTTAGTTGGTGTGTTGGTTTGAGGTTATAATTCCTTTCCTTAGTACCTTGAGATTTACCCGGTAATAGGAGCTTTTGGTTTGGGATTAGTGAGTAGTGAGACTTACCCGGTGATCTATTCCACTTTAGTAACACCTTCCCTTTACAAAAACCTCAGCTTTGTCCGCTTATCTTGAGATCTTGAGTTGGAACCACAACTAGATGCTTTAATCCCTAGAATTTGCATATTTCCTTTAATTGACCTCATTATCTTATTTTTGATTGCTTTAATCGCTTTTGTGGTTATTAGTTGCATAGACGACCTATACTTGCTTTGTTTCACCTAAATCCCTGAGATCGACACCCCGGAATTCTTGCTTTTTACTATAATTGATCCGTACACTGCGGGTTCGCATCCTTATTTTAAGCATATATCTTGGGATATAAATTTAAATCTTGCACACACCGTTTGGAGCGGACAAAGACAAGAAGTGCATAGCACTCACAACAAACAAAACTCCACTAGGTAAACCATTAGCAAGAATGGTACAGCTAGCACCAAAAGCTCCTCTGCATAGAAAACAGATAATATACAGCTAACTATACTTTCATAGGTAGTTCCGGTTCAACAACCGGTACTTGATGGCTCTCTCCTCAGGCAAGTGAGTCACAGAACTCACAAACTCTAAAGTGGGCTCGAGGTAGGTTGGAGCTCTAATCTCCATGAACTGCTCCAGCCCTACCATGGAAACCATCCTCCTCAAATCATCAGTCACATGGAGGCAATCAAAAGCGGAGATATCAAGAAAATGCGGCGCAATCACAGGGCGCGCGCATATGCGGTCAAAGTCGGCCTGGTGACGCTTGTGGATCACCGGAATAGAAGGTCGGGATGAAGAAGAAGGTGAGGATCTATCCCTCAGAACTAGTTGGCGATCAGATCTGGAACTCATTTTTTTTTCTCTGACAGAATCACCTCGGTTGCTTTGACAGATCTCAAGAACACCTTGGCCGAGGCACAGGTCGACTGGACCGAGGTAAATCGCTGTTTGATTTCAACTCTTTGATTTCCAGTTCTTTTCCCCCAATATCACAACCAGTTGTTCCTAAGGGGTACTTAAGCTTTTCTAACACAAATGATTGGCAACCAAAGCTAATTATGTCCAACTCCTGCTATCATAGCAAACATATAAAGCACACACCACTCATGCAAACACCCAATATAGGGATGGTAGCTAAGTAAGTCCTACGGACTTACCTCAACCTCGTACAAACTCAACCACGATCACCTCTGCACTGGAGGGACAACACGGTCTATAAACAAGGCATAAAGAGATATATCAACCTCTATTTATCAAAGGGGTCACACCTAGACCCAAAGGGATCCATAAGGATCATACTCAATCTATAAGCCTCACAACCAACTAAACCTCAATATCTCAACATAACTCACGATTCCTCAAATCTCAAGGTAGTATCTAATTGACATTCCTCAATCTCAATTCTAATCCTAATTTAATTAATTAACCTTTAATTAATTAATTAAATTTCGCCAGAATAACGTTTTGCCCGCAGGCAATTTCTAAACCCATCTGTCATCAGATTTCATCAAACAAACTACCCATAGTCACCAAAATAATATAACGACCATAATCGAATTTCTAATTGTCCTATTTGAAAAGCCTAAAGTCAATTTAGGTCAAATCGCAGTACGGAAAACGAATAAATTCATAACTTATTCGTTACTAACCCGATTGATGATATGAAAGAAGATTCGGAATCACAACGACGCATGCTACGCATGGACAACATCAAATTCACCGGAATCTGAGCGACAGAACCGTCCTGGTGACATATATGCTCGACCAACCCTCCATATACTCGGAAATGCAAAAATCGGTACCGATATAAAGAGAATGAAGAGAGGAATCCAGAAACTCAAACGGAATTGAAATCGGATTAGAAACGGAGAGTAGATCTGAGTTTGAAGGTTGAGAGAAATCAGAGCTTTTAGGAGGAAACGTGAAAGGAAATGAATTAATAAAGGATTTTCCGCTATTTATAGTGAAGACGATAATTAACCTTTAGCGAAGTCGATAATTATCCTTTAACCAATCCAAAGGCGGGTCGAACCTCTTTCTCAAAACTTCTCGAGATTGGAATAATATATCTGAAATATTGTAGGGATAATTATTCCACAACTACCTCGGAAAACGTGTATTCCTAAGCCGTCTTTCTTAGCCGTTAGAAATGAAATATCGACTCTTTTGGCCGTTTTGCCTCTTCATGTTATTTCATATCTAGGATATGTCTGATGTCTTGATCATTTCTCTCAACTGCATTTTTATTAATTGGAGCTCCCAAATGCTCCAAATAACACCGGAGGGTAAAAGTAATTATCCGGAGGAAAAAGTAAAAATTTCCCCAAACGTCCAAAATTACGCCAAGAACATAACGGTGGGACTCATATTCATCACTTGCGAAATCTGCGCAAGTTATATGTCAATTACTATTAGCGATTAAGTTAATCAACATCAATTAGAATTCAGAAATCCTAGCTATTACATCACACACCCCTTAAAAAAGTTTCGTCCCGAAACTTGAACAATTCCCAAATCCTCTCGGACCCATACGCCGAGGTATAAATACTGTCTCTATCGGAGGTATCACATCTCCGTTCAAAGGTATCAACCTATAACAATCTATATCCTCAAAACATAAGCATGGATGAATCATCAACTCCAGAAAATAGGATCATAATGCTATCCCAAAGGCATGGAGGTAAAACATCTCCAGCAGTCTAATCCTATCCCAAAGGTACAGAGGTGAAACATCTCTGGCAACTATATCCTTAATCACACCGTGGAGGAAAACATCTCCAAGAACTATAATCACTATAAAAGTATGGAGGAAATACACCTCCAACTGGCTCACATCACAAGGGCATGGAGGAAAAACATCTCCAGCTACCAACTCATCGTCAAGGAGGAAACACATTGTTCGCCACTTAGCGTGCGTGCAAATAAGTCTTAAATTTATAAAACTAGAATAAAAGCAAGCGAACCCGCAGTGTACGGATCGGTGTAGATTAGCAAGCATTCCAGAGTATCGAACACAGGGATTTGGGGGGAACAAATTCAGCTGTAAAGTTGTCAAGCAAGTAAATGTATGAGCTTTTGTAAATATTTGGAAAACAACAATCCTAAAGATCCAAGAATCCAGTTGTGGCAATCGATTCAAGATATACTAAAGATATAAGGACAGAGTTGAGGTTTGCAAAGGTATACGAATGTAAAGCAATGTACGGTGAAGTTCCAAGGCTTTATGTAACTTAACTAAAGACTCTCTCTATAAAGGTTGTTGAGGCTTCAGTATAGAAAGGATCTAAAGTCAAGAATTAATGTCAAATACCCAAAATTGTAATCCAAGGATCAAGACTAACTAAACCGATTAAGGTTGTGACACTCGGAATCGAGGTAGAGGTTGTTGAGGCTTCACTACAACCTAGAAAAGGCAAACCAAGACTAAGTTAAAGCAAATCTTTAACTTTGGATTAAAGCAAAAGCAAGGTTTGTAAACTAAGGGAAATTACGGGTGGATCTTGAGATTCCACGGCCGTGGAACTCAAGAACACACCGTGATTTAGGTACGTCGACGATTCTCTCTAACTCTCAGGGTCCAATCTGTTTACGATCGATCTATCATCATCTAAGACACAACTATCAACCCTTCACCTTAGAATTGCTAAAGGTTTTTAGCCAACAACAGTCATTATGATATCAAATTCAAGATTTAAAAGAATGAAAGATGAAAACCTTCGAAAACCTTGAATGAATCTCAAATCAATCATAAATCCACAAACAAGAACAATGATGTAAGTATATTCAGAATAACACAAACAATCACAATCCTTGATAAGAACGAAGAACGGGATGTCAATCCGTCTTCTAATCAAACCTAAGGACAAAGCATAACTTCCAAATCTTCAACTCTTCGCAAATCTCCGTTGCGAAATAGCAATCTCCACACGTCCAACTTGAAACCCTAGGTACGTGCAATCAGCGTAAGCGAAGGTCTAAGCAGAGCTCTCTATGCAGAGTTGACGGAATCTCTCTCTTTCCGTCCTTTTATAGGGCAAGATAAAATATGAGTCCAGCCCATTGCGTAAAAGATCGTGGGTTTAAGTTGTACGTTAAAAGATCGCCAAAATCATGGTTTCCTAAGATTCCACGCCCGTGGTTTATAGCGTGGTTTAGAGCGTGGAAACTCATCACGGTTTGTCACAACTTCCACGACCGTGTAACCCTCTGGAATGCTCCACGCTTGTCTTGCCAAAGTTCCACGGCCGTGGTTTAGAGCGTGGACTCTAGTATGGCCGTATTTTAAGGCGTAGAACGTCGAATGCTCGTAATTCTCCTTTGTTTTGTGCCATTTTTCATCCTAGCATCTTCCTTAGCTCCTAGTGATGTCTTCAATCCTTGGACATGCTCAATCCATCTCCATTCTCTTTCAATCCGTTCGGTTTTAGCTCTTATTCGCCTACAATCAACACAAAGCTTATATAGACCTCTATATCGACAATATAAATAAACTAACTCACAATTGCTTCAATGCTTTATCAATGAACACCAATATAGATGAAATACACTTAGAAAACGTGCCTAAATGTTCGCTCAAAAGGGTGTGCGTCAAAGTCTTAATATTTATATCTAGAACTCAAAAGCAAAGCGAACCCGCAGTGTACGGATCGGCTGTAGAAAGGTAAGAATTCCAGAGTCGAACTCAGGGATTTGGTGAGAAAATTTCCAATTTCAATTATCTAGCGAAAGTATAAAAGCTTTTGTGATATGATAAAGAGAGAAATGATTCCAAGGATTCAAGTATCCGATTTAGGCTTTCGATTCAAGACACTTCTATAGGTATAGGACAGAATTTATATTGCCAAGATTAATTGTTCAAAGGTAGGATTCGTACGATGAAGTTCCGAAACCTATATAACTAATCTAAAGGTTCTCTCTATAAGGGTTGTTGAGGCTGCAATATAGAAAGATCTAAAGACAAGAATTATGTTCAAACTAACTATCTAAAACTCCAGGATATGACTCTCCAAAGTATGAATAGAAAGCACACTTAAAATCTTAATAAAGGATGATGAGTCTCTTTATTACCCAAATCTTGCAATTTTAATCTATTAAATGTAGAAACAGGTTTGAAGTGTATTCAAACATTCAATTAGAGGGTAATAAGGTTAATCAAGATTGGGATTTAGGCAAGGATTAGTTTTGGTTAAATATTGATTCAATTAAAGTTCGTCAGAAGAATAAATCGCCCTGTTCATAAGAAAAATCGGCCGATTTTCCTCATGAACAACCCGATTTTCCTGTTTGTCGCAAAACTAAATCTAAACTCTCAGGGTCCTAATGTTTGAATGAGTTCTGTCTATCATCATCTAAGCCTTAATCATCAACTATTCTCCCCAGAATCACAAGGTTTTTAGCCAACCATTTTCAAAATCGAATCAAATTAATTATTGAAGAAGATATCGCAAAGAAACCAAATCTTGAACGAAAAATTCTATAACTTTCAAATCTGTAAAACAATCGTCAATTCTGTTCAATGTATCTCTCAACAACTCCATTTCGTGTTCACAAACCACAAACAAGACAATGGAACAAAGAAATCTCACAATCAAAGATCAAGAATGACTTTCCGGCAAAAGCTCTTCAATCTCTCTCCAAGAATCGTTGATTTCTCTAAAACGTGTAAAGATTATCTGGTGCGACCTCCTCGTCTTCGTTCGTAGGGTTCTCTTCTATAGTTTCTTGCAGATGGGCCGTTTGGCAAAACTCTCATCTAGCCCAAATTAATTGGGCTTTATGTCGTCTTTTCATTTGGCCGAATCGTGAAGAAAATCGACCCAGTCGATTTTGGTACAAAACCGTTCGATTTCAATGTATGAAAATCGTCCGATTTATGTATACATTAGCACGATTTTCTTCAACAGAAAGTGCTCTTCCTTTGGTTCGTCTTCTATGCTTCTCCTTTGCAATTCCTTAGCCCTTTGTGTTCCTTCTAAGACTCCTTTAGCTTCCTTAACACCCTTGGATGCTTCTTGCTCCATTTTTGCTTCCAATTCAGCTCTATTTACCTGCAATTCATCAAAATCTCGTGTAGACCTCTATTTTTGACAATTGATTGAATAGAACATAAAAGGTATTCAAAATCCCTCTAAATGCAAGGTAAATAGAGATAATGTGCTGCAATATGCATGAATATGATGATACATAATTCATGTCATCAAAATACCCCATACTTGCCTCTTGCTTGTCCCTAAGCAAGACTTAAATTCAGAATATAAGATGTCATGGATTATGCATGTATGAAATTCAAAAACTTTTCTTTTGGTAGTGCTCCTTTTTATTGGATCGCTCTCAAAGTGGTATTTCAAGGCATAAAAGGGGCAAAGCATGTATCAATGATGACTATAAGATGAACAAACTCCCTTTTCTTTCTTGAAGGCATGAATAAAGAACATGATAAAGGTGTAGAGGCAATCAAATTCAAACAAATCTAAGCCATTAAGTCTTAAACATATGCATAAAAGTCTCAAGGTCTTCAAATCAAAGGAAAGGTTCAAAAAACGTATTAAGGGAAGGAGTTCTTTTTGCTATTGTGGTGCTAATCCGGGAAAGAGGAACACATAACACCTTCAAGAGTTTTCTTCACCGCACATGCTTCGCATGTAGAAAGCTTTGCTTTCATTATACTTTACTTTTTGAGAGTATGGACAGTGGTGCACAAAAACCGAAGCCTAGGAGATCGGCGTTTCTCAATTTCGAGATGCCTCAAACCCTTGATGCACATACCATATCCCGTTAGGACTTGTCGTTTAATCGGACTTTGGCAAGACACAAACACCCGGCTATGTGAATGGTGCCGAGTTACTCATCCTCATGTTCAACGTCCCCAAACTTATGAAATTTTGCACTTTTTCAATACATTTTCCTTGGCCCTCCCACATCAAACATGCCTTTTTCAATCACCTATCCTAATTCCCGGATGGTAAAAGGAGGGTTACATATTTCATTGAGGAGCTAGCATGATCAAGATATGAGAAAAGAAAAGAAGTGAATTGCCTTAGTCATCCTTAAATGATGTAAAAGAACTTGCAATATAGCTTCGACTATTATTTCATTTTCTCATCAAAACAACTAAATCATATAACTTATTCATGTATTCAAGTAACAAAAGCAATTTCATTCATGCTATAATCAAGATCTCAACACAACTAAGCATCTTTTTACCTATCCATATACACAATTTTCATCATAGAGGTCATTTCCATATAAGAAGCACTTAAAATTCTTGAAAATTCATAGGTTTTGAAAAAGTTCATGCAAATGCGAGTGTCATAATAGAAAGCAAGCCGTGCAAGAGTTATTACAAGCCAAATTGTCAAGAGTAGTGGAAAGTACATAGAGTGCTAGAATGAAACATAAGGTATTGTAATTACCCCCACCCCATACTTGACATCCACATTGTCCCCAATGTGAAAATCAAGCATAAGAAGGAGAAAAATACTTACAATGTAAAAGAAGTGGAAGCTCAATCCTCTGTCGGTGGTGGAGGTGGTGGATATGGATACATCGGTGCGGAGGGATCGTAGAAGTGGCCGAACTGGTGGTAGTACATGTCCCTCATCTGGCCATGATAGGATGAATGCCTAGCGTCCGTCTCCTCCCTGTAGTTCCTGAACTGTGTGTTCAGGGTGTCATAATCGGTGCGGAGGACACGGTAGTCGGTGCTGAGGCTCTGGAAGCTAGTGACTAGCTCCCTGAAGTGGCGTGGAGCTCGGCGTCCTCGTCTAGGGCCTGGAGCATGTGCATAAGAGTGTCGAGGTGGCTGCATGTCATCCTCCGTCTCCTCATCCTGCCTACTAGTCCTGCTCGGTCCTACTCCATGAGTGTCAGTGTCCATGGCATCCGTAGCATGCCCGCTATGGTTATCGCTCTCAAACTCGAGCATGGTCTCCTGTCCTCCATCCTCATCCTCCTCTGAGTCACCTACATCATCATCATAATAAGTAGGAGGTGAGAACTCCTCAAGCATCGCCTCAAAGGTCTCCTTCCAGTTCCTCTTATTCCGAATGGTGTATTCGGATTTCCATATGATCTCGGATGGCTTCTTCTTCGGATCCCTGTGCCATGGCATCGGCACATGAAGAGTTCCCCTCCCTCGAGGAATCAAGACCTGTCGAACCACCAACCTCTGTGAGCCTAAAGGAAGGGCACTCTCAGCTAGAGTGCATCCCGAGAAGTCATAACCTAGAGTCCTAGCCACATGAGTGACCAAGCATCCTGCACATATGTCACCCTTGGCTTTGTTGGCTATCTTTCCTAGATAGTCAGCAAGCATGGTGGAGATGTCGGGAGTGGTGGTGGATGTCATGTAGTAGAGGATAAAAAGCTCATCAGCCTTGAGCTTCTGCGGAGTCTCAGTCCGGGCAAACAAACTCTCACTAAGTATCCTATGCACTACCTTGAAGGAAAGGTTGTACATGCTTGTCTCCTTGGAGTTTCCGGGTCTCCACTTATCCCCTCCGTACTCTCCTACGGAAATAGCCTCCCAAAAATCACTAGCATTGAGGCCTCTAGCAAATGTGCCTGCATCTGAATAAAAAAAGCCAAACAAGTCGCCAAAAGCATCAATAGACAAAGTGTGGTCTTGGCTCATGAGGCGGAAAGTGACCATCCTTTCCCTAGGATCGTGCTCAAACGTGCTAAGGAATTCTAGGGTGATCTCCCTATAAGCATCTTCCCTGATCGTAGCAAACTGTCTCAACCCTGCTCTATCAAGCATCATATCAACATCCTCTCGAACATATAACGAATCTAAGTCATCAAGTACTATGTAGCGAGGAGGGGTGAATGGGCGATCTATAATGCGTTCATAGCGTTTCTTATGCTTGGATAGGGGAGGGGGAAGCTTAGGGATGTTGGTAGGTGGTGGTGGAGGTGGGGCAGGGGCTTTTGAAGAAGATCCCTTCTTCTTCCCCGTGTTTCTAGTTATCCTCTTGACAAGATCCATTCTAAGTCCTAAAAATCGACCTGTTCTTCACAAAAATCGGCCGATTTTTCTGGGCTGGGTCGATTTTTATCTCGATTTCAACGATTCTCACAATTCTGTAAAGTTCTGTTCAATCTATCACCACACACAGTTCTCCACAATGAATCCTAAGCAAATTCCTCTATCAATTCCAACAACAAAGCACTTCCTAGGCAACTTCGATTTCAAGTGAGAAAACTTAGGTTTTGGAAAGAAAAACCTGAATTCCTTATGGAGCAGTCGATTGCCGTGCGTGTTGTTGTTAGATCCGTGTTCCTTGTTGAAAATGCTTCAGTTTGGAGCCAAGAATCTCTTGAAATGGTTAAGGAATGAGGATTTGAGGGTGTGGCGATTTTTCGGCGTTCTTGAGAGAGGGAAATCGAGAGTTGGAGATGTGTGAATGAAGAAGATCGAGTGTGAAGTCCTTATATAGGGTCGACGATTTCTGAAGAAAATCGGCCGATTTTTCTGGTCGATTTATTTGTCGGGGCGATTTATCTTTCTGTCTGAAAAAAATCGGACGATTTATTTTGGCAGGTCGATCTTCAGGTCGATTTTTGTTTCTGTTGAGAAAAATCGACTTGCTCTGTTACTGAATCGGACGATCTTCTTATGGTAGGTCGATTTCCTTCCTTGTTTTTCTTGAATCTCGAAGATATAACTTAATTGTGCTCCATTCTCCGTGAATCTCTCACATTTGAACCTAGTTTCCTGCGATTAATGACACGACAAACCAAGAGTGCATCGAGGAACATATAAAAACGAAAAACGAAGAAACAAAGCAATTAATCTATTCTAACTAAGTGAGGGAAAGAAGGGAAAACTATACTATCATTGGGTTGCCTCCCAAGAAGCGCTTTATTTATCGTCTTTAGCTGGACGGTGTATGATGTTGTGTTCAATGGAGGAGGATAGGAGCTATCTCCTCGACCAGAGCTTCCGGTGTGTATTTCTTCAACCGTTGGCCATTAACCTTAAAACTTCCGCTTTGTTCACCCCATACTTCAACTACACCATAGGGGAAGATTCTTTTAATCACAAAAGGTCCTGTCCAACGGGATTTGAGCTTACCTGGAAATAGATGCAGCCTTGAGTTGAATAGGAGGACTTGGTCCCCTTCCTTCAAGTCTTTCGGGATGATGTGCCTGTCATGCCAGCGCTTTGTCCGTTCCTTGTAAATCTTTGTGTTCTCATACGCATTCAGTCGGAGCTCATCTAGCTCATTGATGTCTAAGAGCCGCTTCTCTCCGGCTTCTTTCATGTCGAAGTTGAGCCACTTGATAGCCCAATAAGCTTTGTGTTCTAGCTCTACAGGAAGATGACATGATTTACCATAAATGAGATTATAGAGAGTCGTACCTATTGGTGTCTTGAAAGCTGTCCTGTATGCCCATAGTGCATCGTCAAGCTTCATTGACCAATCTTTCCTCGTTTTAGAGACGGTCTTCTCTAAAATCCCCTTAATCTCTCTATTGGATATCTCGACTTGTCCGCTTGTTTGCGGATGGTAAGGTGTAGCTATCTTATGGGTCACCCCATACTTAGCTAATAGAGTCTCGAATCGACGGGCTGTGAAATGCGTACCTCCGTCACTAATGATGGTTCGGGGAGTTCCGAACCTTGGGAAGATTGTTTTGTTGAGGAACTTCACCACTACCATTGCATCATTAGTAGGGGAAGCGATTGCCTCCACCCATCTTGAGACATAGTCTACGGCAAGAAGTATATACTGGTTGCCGCATGAAGATGGGAAAGGTCCCATGAAGTCGATGCCCCATACATCAAAGATCTCTACTTCTTGTATGTTGTTGAGAGGCATCTCATTCCTCCTGGATATATTACCTGTCCTTTGACAAGCATCACAAGAAACAACAAACTTTTGCACATCCTTGAAAAGTGTAGGCCAATAAAAGCCGGAGCGAAGTACCTTAGCACAAGTCTTGTGGGAACTAGCATGTCCGCCACATGGTAGAGAATGGCAGTGTCGGATGACACTATCTATCTCGTCTTCGGGAATACATCTCCTGTAGATGCCATCTGGACCTCTTTTGAATAGAAGAGGTTCGTTCCAATAAAAATGCCGGACGTCTCTCAAGAACTTCTTCTTTTGAGCATATGAAAGTCCGGGTGGAATCTCCTGACAAACAAGGTAATTTACAATGTCAGCAAACCATGGGTCATTACCTTGTGATATGTGTTGAAGACACTCTTCAATCTCGTGTAGCTGCTCGTCAGGGAAGGAGTCGTCTATCGGAAGTTCATCCGACTCGCCGGTGAGTTGCGGAAGACGACTAAGGTGATCGGCGACGGAGTTTTCCGATCCTTTCTTATCACGGATCTCTAAATCAAACTCTTGTAAGAGTAAGATCCATCGTAGAAGCCTTGGCTTCGCATCCTTCTTCGTGAATAAGTATCGGATTGCGGAGTGGTCCTTTATGAATCTCCTATAGAAGCCTGCGTGTCCTAAGAAGCTTCTAATTCCTTTTACTGATGAAGGGGGAGGTAACTTCTCAATGGTTTCTATCTTTGATCGATCTACCTCTATTCCCCTTTGTGACACTAAGTGACCTAACACAATTCCTTCGGTGACCATGAAATGACACTTTTCCCAGTTTAAGACTAAGTTAGTGTCCTCACATCTCTTAAGAACTAGTGAAAGGTTATAGAGACAGTTATCACAAGAAGAACCATATACCGAAAAGTCGTCCATGAAGACTTCCATGATATTCTCTACATATTAGGAGAAGATTGCCATCATACACCTTTGGAAGGTGGCTGGAGCGTTGCATAAACCGAATGGCATTCTTCTATAAGCGAACGTACCCCATGGGCACGTAAAGGTTGTCTTCTCTTGATCATCCGGATGAATTGGTATCTGAAAGAAACCGCGGTATCCATCTAAATAACAAAAGTAGGCATGTTGGGCTAACCTAGTGCTCTCCTATGTTGCTTCAATTGAGTCAAGCTTCAGCAGCTTGACAGCCCAGACAGGCTGTTGACAGCGGTATCCATCTAAATCATCAATGGTATAACCTAGTGCTCTCCTAGTCCAGACAGGTTGTCAACAGCCTGTCTGGGCTGTCAACAGCAGCTTCAGCAGCTTCAATCCGGATGAATTGGCGTGAAGGTTTGTAATCCTCTTCCATTAATATTTTGTGCATACATAGAGAAGGCTTTATTCCTACTAAATCATCAATGGTATAACCTAGTGCTCTCCTATGTTGCTTCAAAACATGAATGAGTTTCTCTAATTCATCATCATTCAAATTTGCATCGACTATAACTGGGTATGTGGAATTAGTGCCAAGAAATGCGTACCTTAAATGCGTGGGAAGTTGCTTCAATTCTAATGATGGAGGTACCTTGGTTGGTGATGAATCGTGGCTTTTGGATGTTGTGGGAGAGGTCTCTATAGGTGTGGGTACTTCATCATTAGATTCGGAAGCGGCTGCGGTGAAGTCCGGAGAATCCATATAATTACTCAGTGAATCGACCCCCCCTGTAATAAATCGGTCGATCTTCTGCACGATTTTTCTTTCTGTCGGAAAAAATCGTGCTACCTCTTCATGAATCGGGCGATTTATTGTCGTCAGATCGATTTTAGTTTCTGTCGGAAAAAATCGGACTGAATCTTCAGAAATCGGGCGATTTATTTCTGGCAGGTCGATTTTCTTCACAGTTTCCGGAGTCCACTCTAGTTCTTCAATTTTTGCTCCTAGTTCTTCCTCCACATCATTTAATGCTTTCACATCCTCATTGCAGTCATGTTCTACCCCTTCCTCCATGATTCTCATGCTAAGAACCTTTTGAAGAGGGTCCTTCATCAAGATCGAACTTACTATCTCTCTAGACTCTTCTTCCTCAATAATTTCAAAAACGTCATCTTTCAAGGCTGGCTCCTTGATTAAAGAAGATAGTATGAATTCTATCTTTTCTTCGCTGATATGGAAGGATAGCTGGCCGTTCTTGCAATCTACCATGCATCCAGATGTGGCGAGGAATGGTCTCCCAAGGATGATGGGAACCGGGTAATCTGTAGGTATGTCAAGAACGACGAAATCTATAGGTATGTAAAACTTACCTAGCTTTACCGGAATGTCTTCTAATATTCCCACCGGCTTAGTGGTAGAACGATCAGCCATGTAGAGTGTGATCTTCACCGGTCTAGGCTCTCCTAGACCAACTGCCTTGCATAGAGCTAGAGGTATGATACTCACACTTGCTCCAAGGTCACAAAGAGCATCATAGGTAGCTTCTCCCAAAGTGATGGGTATGCAAAAGGATCCTGGATCGCGGAGTTTGGGTGGCATATTCTCCGTCATAGTCTTGATGAGTTCGGATGACTCCATACTCATCTTGACTTCTCCTATATCTTCCAACTTCCTCTTGTTAGAGAGGATTTACTTGAGAAATTTCCCGTAAGCCGGCATACCTAAAATTGCATCCATAAAAGGTATGTTAATATGGAGCTTACTCATAAGTTCAACAAACTTACCGAAATGTTTATCTAGGCGTGCTCGCACTCTAGATTGAGGAAAAGGTAGAGGTGGTTTGTAAGCGGGAGGAGGAACATAGACTTCTTCCTTCTCTTTTGCCTCTCCTTCTTTTGTGGAGGTATCAACTACTTTAGGTTGAGGGTCGATGGTCGTCTTCCCGCTCCTAGTAGTTATTGCCATAACCCTTCCCTTTGGGTTATCTTCTGTCTTTCCGGGAAGCTTCCCTTGATCTCTTGGAACTTCTCCGGCCTTGTTGAATACTTGGTTTTCTAAAGCTTTGTGAGCTTTGTCAACCGAAGTTATGTAACTCTCCAATCCTTGTAGCTTGCCTAGGATCGTTTCTAGCATGGGATCGGGTTTGTTTGATCCGCTCGATTGTTCCTGGCTTGTAGAAGGAGTAGAAGAAGATGGAGGTGTTAGAGCCTTTTCAGCATATGAGTAAGGATTACCTGAACCTTGCTGATTTGACCTCCAATTGTTGTTATTCGAGTTCCTATTGTTGTTGTTGTTCCAATTGGAGTTTCGGTTGTTATTGTTGTTATTGCTCCAATTGGAACTCCGGTTATCATTTCTTTGATTGTTGTCTCGCCCCATGTAGTTGGCTTCTTGCTCTTTAGTCTTTTGAAGACTCGTTTTGAGCACTTCCCTCAATTCTTTGATGTCATCCTTGAGGGAGAATATTTGTGTTTGAGCCGCTTGATTCAACTTGGCTCCCGGATCGCCTTGATTCCGGCTATTTGATTCCACCTTCCGGTGGGAGTACTTCTCAATCACTTGGGCTTGCTTCTCAATGAAGTCCCAAGCATCATCTTCTCTCATATCCATGAATGTGCCGCAAGATAGAGATTGGAGGTTGAATTGTGTCTCCACATCCTACCCTTTGTAGTAGATCTCCAGTAATTCCAGCTTGGAAATGCCATGGTGTGGGCAATCCAACAAGAGATCTTGAAACCTTTCCCAAGATTGAAACAAGCTTTCGTTAGGTTTCATAGAAAAAGCATTTATTTTACCTCTTAATTCCGCCGTTTTGGATGGCGGAAAGAACTTGGTGAGGAATTCCGAAGACAATTCCTCCCATGTAGCTAACTTCGCAGCCGGAAGTGTTTGGTACCAAGCTAGAGCCTTGTCCTTCAAAGAGAAGAAGAACGGCTTGATCTTGTAGTTGCTTGTAGTAGCCTTCTTCGGCTTCATAATCTCCATGAGAATCTCAAAATTCTGCAAGTGTTGATGTGGAGATTCAGTACTTGCTCCGCCATATTGACTTTGGCCAACCATAGTGATGACTTGTGGTGAGAAGCTAAACTCTTGGATGTCTTCAGCTCCGAAATCCACACCTAGACGGCGTTGTTGCTGAATTGGATCCATCCGTTGCCCCAAAGTTCGAGGTCTATCTTCGTTATTGACAGCTCTAACGTTTCTAGTCGTAATGCGAGGGACGACCTTAGGTGTTGGAGTGTTTCGGGTAGGATGAAGTGATGGATCAATCTCTTCAAGTTCCGGCATATCCGGATCAATCTCGTCATCATCGGATGAGTCATTTCGAATGGACTTAGTTGGTGTCTTGACTTTCTTCTTCTTCTTGGAGTCGTTCAACTCCAACTTCATGTCCAACATCATAGCTCTCAGTTCATCAATCTGAAATTGATGACTTATTTCAGCTTCCTTTCGAGCCTTCTCACTCAACTGGAGTTGGCGTTGAGCTTCGTTCAGTTCAGCCTTGTAGTTTCTCTCATCGTTTTCAGCCATTTTCTTCTCCTTCAACTTTCTCCTCAAAGTTCTTTCTAATTCGGGATCGAAAGGAATTAGATCTTTAGTGGATCTAGTCCTTCGCATATACCTAAAGAACCTGCAAAGATCACTCAAGTAGACTAATCAAATCACAAGAGCAAGAGCTCTCAAGCTAGACAACCGAAAACCGGATTTGATCGAGACCAAATCCCCGGCAACGGCGCCAAAAACTTGTTCGCTCAAAAGGGTGTGCGTCAAAGTCTTAATATTTATATCTAGAACTCAAAAGCAAAGCGAACCCGCAGTGTACGGATCGGCTGTAGAAAGGTAAGAATTCCAGAGTCGAACTCAGGGATTTGGTGAGAAAATTTCCAATTTCAATTATCTAGCGAAAGTATAAAAGCTTTTGTGATATGATAAAGAGAGAAATGATTCCAAGGATTCAAGTATCCGATTTAGGCTTTCGATTCAAGACACTTCTATAGGTATAGGACAGAATTTATATTGCCAAGATTAATTGTTCAAAGGTAGGATTCGTACGATGAAGTTCCGAAACCTATATAACTAATCTAAAGGTTCTCTCTATAAGGGTTGTTGAGGCTGCAATATAGAAAGATCTAAAGACAAGAATTATGTTCAAACTAACTATCTAAAACTCCAGGATATGACTCTCCAAAGTATGAATAGAAAGCACACTTAAAATCTTAATAAAGGATGATGAGTCTCTTTATTACCCAAATCTTGCAATTTTAATCTATTAAATGTAGAAACAGGTTTGAAGTGTATTCAAACATTCAATTAGAGGGTAATAAGGTTAATCAAGATTGGGATTTAGGCAAGGATTAGTTTTGGTTAAATATTGATTCAATTAAAGTTCGTCAGAAGAATAAATCGCCCTGTTCATAAGAAAAATCGGCCGATTTTCCTCAAGAACAACCCGATTTTCCTGTTTGTCGCAAAACTAAATCTAAACTCTCAGGGTCCTAATGTTTGAATGAGTTCTGTCTATCATCATCTAAGCCTTAATCATCAACTATTCTCCCCAGAATCACAAGGTTTTTAGCCAACCATTTTCAAAATCGAATCAAATTAATTATTGAAGAAGATATCGCAAAGAAACCAAATCTTGAACGAAAAATTCTATAACTTTCAAATCTGTAAAACAATCGTCAATTCTGTTCAATGTATCTCTCAACAACTCAATTTTGTGTTCACAAACCACAAACAAGACAATGGAACAAAGAAATCTCACAATCAAAGATCAAGAATGACTTTCCGGCAAAAGCTCTTCAATCTCTCTCCAAGAATCGTTGATTTCTCTAAAACGTGTAAAGATTATCTGGTGCGACCTCCTCGTCTTCGTTCGTAGGGTTCTCTTCTATAGTTTCTTGCAGATGGGCCGTTTGGCAAAACTCTCATCTAGCCCAAATTAATTGGGCTTTATGTCGTCTTTTCATTTGGCCGAATCGTGAAGAAAATCGACCCAGTCGATTTTGGTACAAAACCGTTCGATTTCAATGTATGAAAATCGTCCGATTTATGTATACATTAGCACGATTTTCTTCAACAGAAAGTGCTCTTCCTTTGGTTCGTCTTCTATGCTTCTCCTTTGCAATTCCTTAGCCCTTTGTGTTCCTTCTAAGACTCCTTTAGCTTCCTTAACACCCTTGGATGCTTCTTGCTCCATTTTTGCTTCCAATTCAGCTCTATTTATCTGCAATTCATCAAAATCTCGTGTAGACCTCTATTTCCGACAATTGATTGAATAGAACATAAAAGGTATTCAAAATCCCTCTAAATGCAAGGTAAATAGAGATAATGTGCTGCAATATGCATGAATATGATGATACATAATTCATGTCATCACTAAAATATCACAATATTTCATGCTAACAAATAACCCCATACTTGCCACTTGTTTGTCCCTAAGCAAGGTCTTTCAAAAGCTTTAAAACTCAAGTTAGGATGAAATATGGATATACTCTCAAAAGCAAAACTTCTTTTAGATGAATGTGCTTTCTAATCAACGGATCATTCTCAAATCTTGCTTCATTCGTTTATAAGACTTTCATACACATAATCAAAGAGTAAAGAGTAAAGAAAGCTCATGAATTGATCAAACTTCCATGTAAACATCATAACCTTCAAACATTATCAAAATCAATCATAAGAAACTTCAATTTGGACTACCAAGTCATATATCATTCTCTTGATCTTAAGGACTTTCAAACAAGGTTTAGAATGCGGAAGGGAAGGAAAACTTTAAGGAATGTGGTGCATGAATCCGGGAAAGTGGATAACTAACTCTTTTCTTTTTCCTTTGCGGTTTCCGCAACACTTTCAACTTAGAGCTTCGCTCTCTTCTTTTCAATTCATTTTTCGACTTTACTTTTGGAGTTATGGATAGAGGTGCACAAAAACCGAAGCCTAGGAGATTGACGTTTCTCATTTTTACGAGATGCCTCAAACCCTTGATGCAAATACCATAATCCGCTAGGAATATCGCTCAATCCGACTTTGGCAAGACACAAACACCCGGCTATGTGAATGGTGCCGAGTTACTCATCGTCATGATTGACTTCCCCAAACCTATAATTTCTTTCTATTCTTTTGAATGCAAAATATTGCTTTCATGGCCCTCCCACATCAAACATGCCAAATATCAACTCCTCCAAATTCCCGGATAGGTAAAGGAGGCCATTATTTCAATGAGGGGCTAAATGATCAAAGAAAGAAGAAAGAAAATCGAATTGCCTTAATCATCTCAAAAAGAAGCATAAGAACTTATCATGTGATTTCAACCTTAATTTCTCAACATGATTTAAGTAACATTCATCAGATTATGAAACTTGCAAAAGAGGAATAATCAACTCATTCAATTTCTTTTCAATTCGCTATTTGTTTAAGCATGCGATTGTCATCAAAACTCAATTCACAAATAGTGATTATCATAGAATTAATCTCTATCCTTAGAAGCACAAAATTTTCAAAATTTTTCAAAATTTTTTTTTATGGGTTTTTCAAAACCTTTTTCATGCAATGCAATAATGAAACGTGTAACAATAGAATGAACATGCAAGGTAGTCTCGATAAAAGCATACAAAAGTGAGTAAGAGTTATTACAACTATTAGTCACACCCCACCCCATACTTGGAACAAACATTGTCCCTAATGTTCAAAAAGAAAAAGAAGAAAAGAAAGAAAGAATAAGAACTCACAAAATGGTGGTGGAGCGGCTAAAGCGGTCGATCATCAAACGTCATCACTGAGGTGGAGGCGGTGGTGGAAACGGGGAGAAGCCGGGATCATAGTGCCACCCGAACTGCTGGCGGTAAACATCTCTCATCATGTGGTCAAGATCGTCGGCTCGTGCATCCCTAGCATCTGCACGGATCTCCAAAGCTCCGACCCTATCGGAAAGGTCGGTAGCCCACTCTGGCAACTGCTCGTACCAACCAGGCGGCTAGCTGTACCACGCTGGTGCATCTGAAGGTGCTGGTGCAGGTGGTGGCTGTGCGTGCCAAGGCGGTGGAGCTCCCATCCAATCCGGCTGAGTGCTATACCATAAAGGGGGATCCGTCATCCAAGTAGGCCTCTCGCTCATACTAGCACGGCGAGAGGAAGAGCCAGATGCTCTAGCAGGGCGGGGAGAGTGTCTAGGAAGGTCAGGAACTGCATCCGGCTGATCCAGGAATGTACCAAAGTCATGATCAGCTCCTCCTCCCTCAAACTCGTCATCCCCTCTCATCTCCTCCTCTACAACTGGCGGTGGTGGAACATCTCCTTCCAGTTATGGCATGGCAGCAAACGTCTCCTTCCAGTTATGGCGTCCAGCCATAATGGAATACTCAGGAAGCCACTCAATGCCTCTCCCAGTCCTACTCTCCCAAGGCATAGCAGCATACGGTGGACCTCTATGTGTGGGGAAGATGATGCCTCTAGTCATAAAAGGTATGTTAATATGGAGCTTACTCATAAGTTCAACAAACTTACCGAAATGTTTATCTAGGCGTGCTCGCACTCTAGATTGAGGAAAAGGTAGAGGTGGTTTGTAAGCGGGAGGAGGAACATAGACTTCTTCCTTCTCTTTTGCCTCTCCTTCTTTTGTGGAGGTATCAACTACTTTAGGTTGAGGGTCGATGGTCGTCTTCCCGCTCCTAGTAGTTATTGCCATAACCCTTCCCTTTGGGTTATCTTCTGTCTTTCCGGGAAGCTTCCCTTGATCTCTTGGAACTTCTCCGGCCTTGTTGAATACTTGGTTTTCTAAAGCTTTGTGAGCTTTGTCAACCGAAGTTATGTAACTCTCCAATCCTTGTAGCTTGCCTAGGATCGTTTCTAGCATGGGATCGGGTTTGTTTGATCCGCTCGATTGTTCCTGGCTTGTAGAAGGAGTAGAAGAAGATGGAGGTGTTAGAGCCTTTTCAGCATATGAGTAAGGATTACCTGAACCTTGCTGATTTGACCTCCAATTGTTGTTATTCGAGTTCCTATTGTTGTTGTTGTTCCAATTGGAGTTTCGGTTGTTATTGTTGTTGTTGCTCCAATTGGAACTCCGGTTATCATTTCTTTGATTGTTGTCTCGCCCCATGTAGTTGGCTTCTTGCTCTTTAGTCTTTTGAAGACTCGTTTTGAGCACTTCCCTCAATTCTTTGATGTCATCCTTGAGGGAGAATATTTGTGTTTGAGCCGCTTGATTCAACTTGGCTCCCGGATCGCCTTGATTCCGGCTATTTGATTCCACCTTCCGGTGGGAGTACTTCTCAATCACTTGGGCTTGCTTCTCAATGAAGTCCCAAGCATCATCTTCTCTCATATCCATGAATGTGCCGCAAGATAGAGATTGGAGGTTGAATTGTGTCTCCACATCCTACCCTTTGTAGTAGATCTCCAGTAATTCCAGCTTGGAAATGCCATGGTGTGGGCAATCCAACAAGAGATCTTGAAACCTTTCCCAAGATTGAAACAAGCTTTCGTTAGGTTTCATAGAAAAAGCATTTATTTTACCTCTTAATTCCGCCGTTTTGGATGGCGGAAAGAACTTGGTGAGGAATTCCGAAGACAATTCCTCCCATGTAGCTAACTTCGCAGCCGGAAGTGTTTGGTACCAAGCTAGAGCCTTGTCCTTCAAAGAGAAGAAGAACGGCTTGATCTTGTAGTTGCTTGTAGTAGCCTTCTTCGGCTTCATAATCTCCATGAGAATCTCAAAATTCTGCAAGTGTTGATGTGGAGATTCAGTACTTGCTCCGCCATATTGACTTTGGCCAACCATAGTGATGACTTGTGGTGAGAAGCTAAACTCTTGGATGTCTTCAGCTCCGAAATCCACACCTAGACGGCGTTGTTGCTGAATTGGATCCATCCGTTGCCCCAAAGTTCGAGGTCTATCTTCGTTATTGACAGCTCTAACGTTTCTAGTCGTAATGCGAGGGACGACCTTAGGTGTTGGAGTGTTTCGGGTAGGATGAAGTGATGGATCAATCTCTTCAAGTTCCGGCATATCCGGATCAATCTCGTCATCATCGGATGAGTCATTTCGAATGGACTTAGTTGGTGTCTTGACTTTCTTCTTCTTCTTGGAGTCGTTCAACTCCAACTTCATGTCCAACATCATAGCTCTCAGTTCATCAATCTGAAATTGATGACTTATTTCAGCTTCCTTTCGAGCCTTCTCACTCAACTGGAGTTGGCGTTGAGCTTCGTTCAGTTCAGCCTTGTAGTTTCTCTCATCGTTTTCAGCCATTTTCTTCTCCTTCAACTTTCTCCTCAAAGTTCTTTCTAATTCGGGATCGAAAGGAATTAGATCTTTAGTGGATCTAGTCCTTCGCATATACCTAAAGAACCTGCAAAGATCACTCAAGTAGACTAATCAAATCACAAGAGCAAGAGCTCTCAAGCTAGACAACCGAAAACCGGATTTGATCGAGACCAAATCCCCGGCAACGGCGCCAAAAACTTGTTCGCTCAAAAGGGTGTGCGTCAAAGTCTTAATATTTATATCTAGAACTCAAAAGCAAAGCGAACCCGCAGTGTACGGATCGGCTGTAGAAAGGTAAGAATTCCAGAGTCGAACTCAGGGATTTGGTGAGAAAATTTCCAATTTCAATTATCTAGCGAAAGTATAAAAGCTTTTGTGATATGATAAAGAGAGAAATGATTCCAAGGATTCAAGTATCCGATTTAGGCTTTCGATTCAAGACACTTCTATAGGTATAGGACAGAATTTATATTGCCAAGATTAATTGTTCAAAGGTAGGATTCGTACGATGAAGTTCCGAAACCTATATAACTAATCTAAAGGTTCTCTCTATAAGGGTTGTTGAGGCTGCAATATAGAAAGATCTAAAGACAAGAATTATGTTCAAACTAACTATCTAAAACTCCAGGATATGACTCTCCAAAGTATGAATAGAAAGCACACTTAAAATCTTAATAAAGGATGATGAGTCTCTTTATTACCCAAATCTTGCAATTTTAATCTATTAAATGTAGAAACAGGTTTGAAGTGTATTCAAACATTCAATTAGAGGGTAATAAGGTTAATCAAGATTGGGATTTAGGCAAGGATTAGTTTTGGTTAAATATTGATTCAATTAAAGTTCGTCAGAAGAATAAATCGCCCTGTTCATAAGAAAAATCGGCCGATTTTCCTCAAGAACAACCCGATTTTCCTGTTTGTCGCAAAACTAAATCTAAACTCTCAGGGTCCTAATGTTTGAATGAGTTCTGTCTATCATCATCTAAGCCTTAATCATCAACTATTCTCCCCAGAATCACAAGGTTTTTAGCCAACCATTTTCAAAATCGAATCAAATTAATTATTGAAGAAGATATCGCAAAGAAACCAAATCTTGAACGAAAAATTCTATAACTTTCAAATCTGTAAAACAATCGTCAATTCTGTTCAATGTATCTCTCAACAACTCAATTTTGTGTTCACAAACCACAAACAAGACAATGGAACAAAGAAATCTCACAATCAAAGATCAAGAATGACTTTCCGGCAAAAGCTCTTCAATCTCTCTCCAAGAATCGTTGATTTCTCTAAAACGTGTAAAGATTATCTGGTGCGACCTCCTCGTCTTCGTTCGTAGGGTTCTCTTCTATAGTTTCTTGCAGATGGGCCGTTTGGCAAAACTCTCATCTAGCCCAAATTAATTGGGCTTTATGTCGTCTTTTCATTTGGCCGAATCGTGAAGAAAATCGACCCAGTCGATTTTGGTACAAAACCGTTCGATTTCAATGTATGAAAATCGTCCGATTTATGTATACATTAGCACGATTTTCTTCAACAGAAAGTGCTCTTCCTTTGGTTCGTCTTCTATGCTTCTCCTTTGCAATTCCTTAGCCCTTTGTGTTCCTTCTAAGACTCCTTTAGCTTCCTTAACACCCTTGGATGCTTCTTGCTCCATTTTTGCTTCCAATTCAGCTCTATTTATCTGCAATTCATCAAAATCTCGTGTAGACCTCTATTTCCGACAATTGATTGAATAGAACATAAAAGGTATTCAAAATCCCTCTAAATGCAAGGTAAATAGAGATAATGTGCTGCAATATGCATGAATATGATGATACATAATTCATGTCATCACTAAAATATCACAATATTTCATGCTAACAAATAACCCCATACTTGCCACTTGTTTGTCCCTAAGCAAGGTCTTTCAAAAGCTTTAAAACTCAAGTTAGGATGAAATATGGATATACTCTCAAAAGCAAAACTTCTTTTAGATGAATGTGCTTTCTAATCAACGGATCATTCTCAAATCTTGCTTCATTCGTTTATAAGACTTTCATACACATAATCAAAGAGTAAAGAGTAAAGAAAGCTCATGAATTGATCAAACTTCCATGTAAACATCATAACCTTCAAACATTATCAAAATCAATCATAAGAAACTTCAATTTGGACTACCAAGTCATATATCATTCTCTTGATCTTAAGGACTTTCAAACAAGGTTTAGAATGCGGAAGGGAAGGAAAACTTTAAGGAATGTGGTGCATGAATCCGGGAAAGTGGATAACTAACTCTTTTCTTTTTCCTTTGCGGTTTCCGCAACACTTTCAACTTAGAGCTTCGCTCTCTTCTTTTCAATTCATTTTTCGACTTTACTTTTGGAGTTATGGATAGAGGTGCACAAAAACCGAAGCCTAGGAGATTGACGTTTCTCATTTTTACGAGATGCCTCAAACCCTTGATGCAAATACCATAATCCGCTAGGAATATCGCTCAATCCGACTTTGGCAAGACACAAACACCCGGATATGTGAATGGTGCCGAGTTACTCATCGTCATGATTGACTTCCCCAAACCTATAATTTCTTTCTATTCTTTTGAATGCAAAATATTGCTTTCATGGCCCTCCCACATCAAACATGCCAAATATCAACTCCTCCAAATTCCCGGATAGGTAAAGGAGGCCATTATTTCAATGAGGGGCTAAATGATCAAAGAAAGAAGAAAGAAAATCGAATTGCCTTAATCATCTCAAAAAGAAGCATAAGAACTTATCATGTGATTTCAACCTTAATTTCTCAACATGATTTAAGTAACATTCATCAGATTATGAAACTTGCATAAGAGGAATAATCAACTAATTCAATTTCTTTTCAATTCGCTATTTGTTTAAGCATGCGATTGTCATCAAAACTCAATTCACAAATAGTGATTATCATAGAATTAATCTCTATCCTTAGAAGCACAAAATTTTCAAAATTTTTCAAAATTTTTTTTTATGGGTTTTTCAAAACCTTTTTCATGCAATGCAATAATGAAACGTGTAACAATAGAATGAACATGCAAGGTAGTCTCGATAAAAGCATACAAAAGTGAGTAAGAGTTATTACAACTATTAGTCACACCCCACCCCATACTTGGAACAAACATTGTCCCTAATGTTCAAAAAGAAAAAGAAGAAAAGAAAGAAAGAATAAGAACTCACAAAATGGTGGTGGAGCGGCTAAAGCGGTCGATCATCAAACGTCATCACTGAGGTGGAGGCGGTGGTGGAAACGGGGAGAAGCCGGGATCATAGTGCCACCCGAACTGCTGGCGGTAAACATCTCTCATCATGTGGTCAAGATCGTCGGCTCGTGCATCCCTAGCATCTGCACGGATCTCCAAAGCTCCGACCCTATCGGAAAGGTCGGTAGCCCACTCTGGCAACTGCTCGTACCAACCAGGCGGCTAGCTGTACCACGCTGGTGCATCTGAAGGTGCTGGTGCAGGTGGTGGCTGTGCGTGCCAAGGCGGTGGAGCTCCCATCCAATCCGGTTGAGTGCTATACCATAAAGGGGGATCCGTCATCCAAGTAGGCCTCTCGCTCATACTAGCACGGCGAGAGGAAGAGCCAGATGCTCTAGCAGGGCGGGGAGAGTGTCTAGGAAGGTCAGGAACTGCATCCGGCTGATCCAGGAATGTACCAAAGTCATGATCAGCTCCTCCTCCCTCAAACTCGTCATCCCCTCTCATCTCCTCCTCTACAACTGGCGGTGGTGGAACATCTCCTTCCAGTTATGGCGTGGCAGCAAACGTCTCCTTCCAGTTATGGCGTCCAGCCATAATGGAATACTCAGGAAGCCACTCAATGCCTCTCCCAGTCCTACTCTCCCAAGGCATAGCAGCATACGGTGGACCTCTATGTGTGGGGAAGATGATGCCTCTAGTCATGAGGCTCTGTAGTCCTAGGGATCTAGCTGCGATGCGGGTGCAAGCTGAGAAGTCTACCCCTAATTGTCTATCAAGGTGGGTGACCATCCCACCGTATCCAATGTTGTCAGCCCTCTTATTCTTTAGCTTGCTCATGATAGCAGCTAAGAGGGTGGCGCAGTCAGCTGGCCTGCTATACAACATACTGTAAAGAAGAAACAACTCATCTGTCTTAATCTTCTGAGGTGTCTCCGTCCTAGGGAAGAGACACTCAGAAAGCACTCTGTGGGCAATCTTTGAGGCTAGATGATAGATCAATCTAGCCTTGGTATCAGCAGGCTGCCAGCGGTCCTCGCTGGCGTAAATCATCGCAATCTCCTCCCAGAAATCCTTGGCGTACACGCCACTGGGGAATCGACCATTAAAGGTCTCCTGGAACCCAAAGAAGGCTCCAAACTCTCTAATCGAAAAATCATAGTTTCTCTCCATCAGCCGGAAACAAACTGTCCTGTCAACGTGGCTATGCTCGAATGAGACTACAAACTCCTAGTAATCTCGTCATAAGCATCTTCCCGAATAGCGAAGAAGATGACTAACCCGGCTCTATCCAAGAGCCATGTGAGGTATCCTATCACATGTAGAGGCTCTAGCTCCTCAAGCAGTAAGTATCTAGGTCCTATGACCGCTCTGTTATGGATCCTCTCTAGAGCATCGAGATGATCGTCATGGATAGTAGGGATCCTAGGGGAAGGTGGTGATGGTGATGGAGGCTCAGTGGGTGGTGCTCTAGAAGAGGAAGCATCGTTGCTTTTCCTCTTCTTGTTCTTATTTCTACTGGAAACTCTTCTCACAAAATCCATTTCTGACAAAATCCACGGTCTGTTCTAAGGTTTCCACGGCCGTGGTTTCTCCAAGAACCGTTGTTCGGCACGTGATTTCTCAAAACTCAACAGAATTTCACCAATTTCAACCGCAAGCAGTCCTAGACTAATTTCAGTCCAATTCCAATCAGTTCTCCTAAAAATACTAGCAAAATGAAGCCAAATCGACAAAGAGAGAGAAAGAACCAAAAATCTAGGTTTTCGGATTTTGGAATCCGAATTCTGCCTTCTCCGGTGATTTGCCGCTCGAATTGTTGCTTGGATCTTGTAGGTGATTGGATTTGCTTCAGTTTTGGCCAAAGAATCGTCAAAAACGATTAACGAATGAGGATTTGAGAGATGGGGAGTGGAATCGGCGATTTTGGGGCGTGGAATTGTACGGAACCGTGGTTTTGGTGATTTTTCTCAGGCTTTTGAAAATTACGGTCACTGTAGCTGTCACGGCCGTGGTTTTGGCCGTGGAACTCTCTGTAATGTCACAAAGTCCAAGTTTCGTCAATTTTCTTCAAACTTTTCCTTTCCTCTTTCTTTTCCACTATTCCTACATCCAAAAACACGAACATACCGGAAGGTATCGAAGGCAAAACAAAGCAAAATGTCTAAACTAAACTAATCTATGAATCAAAAACAAAAACGTAAATGCAATACCTTGGGTTGCCTCCCAAGAAGCGCTTTGTTTAAGGTCCGTAGCTAGACCAAATTCGCACTTATACGAGTGTGGTGGGCGTGAACTCTTCAGCTTGGAGTTCCGGTGTATACTTCTTGAGTCGTTGACCGTTCACCTTAAGGCTTCCGCCCGTTTCACCCCATACTTCAACTGCACCATGGGGAAAAATACGTTTGATTAGAAAAGGTCTGGTCCAACGAGATTTAAGCTTACCTGGAAAGAGACGAAGCCTTGAATTGAAGAGGAGAACTTGATCTCCTTCTTTGAGGTCTTTTGGGATGATATGCTTATCATGCCAACGCTTCGCCCTTTCTTTGTAGATCTTGGCGTTTTCGTAAGCGTTCAAGCGAAGTTCTTCAAGTTCATTTAGGTACAAGAGACGCTTCTCTCCCGCTTCCTTCATGCTGAAATTCAACCACTTGATTGCCCAAAACACCTTGTGCTCCAACTCTACCGGTAAGTGGCAAGACTTCCCATACACAAGGTTGTATGGCGTAGTTCCGATGGGAGTCTTGAATGCAGTCCGGTATGCCCACAATGCGTCATCTAGCTTCAAAGACCAATCCTTCCTAGTCCTTGAAACCGTCTTCTCTAGGATTCCTTTGATTTCTCGGTTTGAGATCTCCACTTGTCCACTAGTTTGTGGATGATAAGGGGTGACGATCTTGTGAGTCACCCCATACTTAGCTAGAAGAGCTTCAAAACGCGGGGCAATGAAGTGAGAGCCTCCATCACTAATGATGGTCTGTGGTGTCCCAAATCGTGGGAAGATGGTCTTGTTAAAGAACTTAACCACTACCATGGCATCATTGGTGGGAGAGGCAATCGCTTCAACCCATCTTGAAACATAATCAACCGCTAAAAGTATGTATTGGTTACCACAAGATGATGGGAAAGGTCCCATGAAGTCTACTCCCCAAACGTCAAAGATCTCCACCTCTTGGATGTTGTTGAGAGGCATCTCATTCCTCCTAGATATATTTTCTGTTCTTTGACAAGCATCGCAGAAGGAAACAAAGGTTTGCACATCTTTAAATAGAGTAGGCCAAAAAAATCCATATTGCAATACCTTAGCGCTAGTCTTGTTCGAACTAGCGTGTCCTCCACAAGGTAGTGAATGACAATGGCGGATGACACTTTGCATCTCATCTTCCGGCACACATCGCCAAATAATGCCATCCGGACCTCTCTTAAAGAGGAGAGGTTCATTCCAAAAGTATTCCCGAACATCCTTAAAGAACTTCTTTCTTTGTGCGTAGGATAATCCGGGCGGTAATTCCTGACAAACCAAATAGTTAACAAAATCACCAAACCATGGTTCGTTACCTTTGGCGATCACATCGACGCACTCCTCTATAATATGTAAATGCTCATCCGGAAAGGAGTCATCTATAGGTAGATGGTCGTCTTCTAGATGTGTTAGACGACTCAAATGATCCGCAACAGAATTTTCCGAACCCTTCTTGTCGCGGATCTCTAGATCGAATTCTTGTAGGAGAAGAATCCATCTAATTAGCCTTGGCTTCGCGTCCTTCTTTGCAAGGAGATACCGGATCGCAGCATGATCCGTGTATACAATCACCTTTGCACCTACAAGATAAGAGCGAAATTTGTCAATTGCATATACAATAGCTAAGAACACTTTTTCGGTAGTGGCGTAGTTGAGCTGCGCCTCATTGATAGCATGAATTATAGTCTATATTTTGGGGTTTGTTTGGACGTTTTATCTTTCATAATTTGCATGTTTGTATGTATACTATGTGATTATATTACCATTTCATCTACCTTTGCGGGAATCGAGGTCTACACCTAGTTTTGTTGTAATCGTAGGTAAAATGGCACGTTTTGCATCAAAAAGGAGCAAAAGGAGCTATGCAGTCATTGGAGCTACATACAGGAACATAAGGAACCATCGAGGAAGCATAGCCATGGATTAAAGATTCACTTTGGACCAGATTTGAGAGATTTCACATTCAATTGTGACTCACCTCGGTTGACCACAGATTCATCTCGACCGAGGTGATCCAGAGAAGCCGACTCGACCGAGGCGAACATCTAGGATGCGGAGAGAATATTTTATTCTTGGCTGAGATCTTTTATCTTTGGAAAGAGGATCTTATATTTTTGGGCTTGGCTCATGGAAGGAAGAAGATATGCTAGATCATATATTTTACCTATATTTATGGGAAAAGATCTTTCTAAGATATCTTATCCTTGGAGGGTTATTTTCCTATAAAAAGGTTCGGATTTCCCACAAATCCAGGGCATGTTATCCCATCGATCAAGGTTTATACGCAGCAGCAGCCATACTCCAGTTGGGAGATTTGAAGAACCTTTTTGAAGGTTGAAGAAGGAAGATTATAGCTTTTATAGCTTTTGAAGGGTTTAGTAAGATCATCTTAGATTCCCTTCCTTGTTGTCTTCCTTTGTTGGATTTATATCCAGGGAAAGCTTTTGTTGTGATAATTGATTCAGTTATTAAAGTCTTTTCATTAAATTCTTCTTGTTCAAATATTCACCTTCTTCCCATATATTTGATTATTGCTTTCATGATGATGAGTGGTTAATTTCTTTGTGTGATTCTAGGGTGATTGGCTAAAGGTTGTGGGAGAAACAATGATAGAATAATCTTAGATTCCAATAGGACCCTGAAAGTTCGAGTCTTTAACCCTAACCCCAAGCATCTCGCTCAGTCGATGAACATCTCGGCCGGGGAGGAACTTGACTGACCGAGGTGACTTTTTTGATCCGAAACTGAGAGTTAAGTGTTAGAGTTTGCCAAATCCTATTCTTATTACACCTTTCCTGGTTCAATGCAAGCCTAGGATGAGACTTACCCGGTAATTCCTTTGTTTGTGTACCACTACAAAAAATAATTCAATTTGCGACGGGTGTTGGCGACGGTGAAAAAGCCATTTGCTGTCGCCAATAAACAACGGCGACGGCTTGGCGACGGCAAAACGGGGCGTAGCCAGAACAGGCGACGCAAAAGTTATTTGCGACGGCAGTTTGCCGTCGCTAAAATTTCGCGTCGCTTGTTGGCGACGGTTACTAGCCGTTGCAAAATTTTTGCGTCGGCAAAAGCCGTCGCCATCCAATGTGTCGCAAACTTTGAAATTTGGTGCGAAATATAAATTTGGCTGGAAATTATGTATTTTTGGCAACGGGAAGGAGCCGTCGCAAAATGTATATCTGGTGAGAAATTTTGTATTTTTGGCGACGACATGGAACCATCGCAAATTTTAAAAACCTGTTTAAAATATTAATTTTTGGCAACGATAACCTGCTGTGACAAATTGTAAATTTGGTGTAAAAATTCGACCACATCCTGTAAAACTATACCACAACCTGTATTATTTGAAAACATCTAAATGATTGCATCAAAATGCAACAACAATTTTCATAAACCAAAAGAGTGTATTTAACATTCAAAACAATTAAAATAGCATGATTCGAAGTGTAAATAAGTTCACAATCTGAAATTACAAAACCTAGATGTCCTTCGTCATTAACAGAGTGGTAATGAAGATCACAATCACACACTTCCATGATCTAAACATCTTCTACTTGGACAAATTCTTCATCAACTGCATCATTTTCGGTAATTGGTTCCTTTTCTGATGCTACATGATCTCCATCTCCAATAGACCTTTTTCAAAGTGCACTAGTTGCAACCTATAAAAATGAAATAATAATAATAGTTTAGGTGGAGAAAATTTACGGTAACAAAGTCTTATGCAAATAGATGAGCATTTACTTATTAAACATAAAATTTTTAAAAGAATTTAAAGTTCCAGATTACCAAAACTAACCTATGTAAGTGAATGCGAGCTTCTCCCTTCATTGTACTCCGATTGCATAAGAAGTTTCTTCAATTCTTCGTACTTCAACTCAAAGTGCTTTGTCAATTTTGTTGTTACGTCTTCAGTGACTTTTCGTTGTTTTTATTTTTCCTCTTGAATTTGATAGATTCCCATTCTGTATATTCTTCCTGTTAAACATTATTATATAGCGAAGACGTCAAATGAGATACATAGTAAAGAAACATCAATGAAGCATTCTGAATTAATGAAGCAGATTAATGACCCCTATTAAAGCATGTGCTTTAAGAATACTCATTACTGCTTTCCAAAAAGGAAGTATGCCAAATCATCTTATTTGAAAATTGAGATGGAATTCATATATATGTTATTAGAATGAATTGCAGATTTTTTCTTGGGTACTCGTAATTTAAAAATTAAGAATAAAATTATAAAAAAGGTAGAAGAGTATGCATACCGAGAAAGAGTATTAACACTGATAGTGAACATAGATTACACTTTACTTTGTATCGCTCCACCTCATCTGCCACACAACTAAATTTATTTCACCTGTTATGAACATACTAGCCTTTTCATCTTGTTATCAATTTGCTTCTCTTTTTTCTTTGTCATTGCCAGATAAAATAAGAAGGATATGTTACCATGATATGCTAAAAAACAAACAGGATTCAAAATTAAATCTCAATCACACAAACATATTACTCACCAGTAGCATAAGTTTTGCAAGCGTCAGTGCCTGTGCGAGCTTTCTTCCATTGGAAAAGAAAGAGACAAGAAAGGGGAGGGGATGTGCATGTTTGTAAACGAGAAAGGGCATACAAGCCAAAACAAAGTTTGTACAAAGGGAAAATAGAACTACCTGAGGGAACAGGAAATATGCAGGCCGGAGAGCTCCGACAGTTGTCAATTGTCTTTGATAGCTCAAAAAACCGATGTCTATAGTCAGCGTCCAAAATAATGCCAGTAATCTTTTCCCGTCAGTAGTGGCATGATGCACCATGATTCTGTAAAACATCATTTTTTCGGTGTTACCATGTTTCTATTGAATGGGTGAGTGTATATTTACGCAACAAGGTGCTATGACATTTATTGAATTTCTTTGGAAAACTCTTTGTATAAAAAGAATTTGTTTTGTTAGCTACATTATCAGGCGTCAAACTTTGCTCCTTTGTCTTCTACACATAATCATCAAACTTCTAAAAAACTTAACTATTGAGTTATTTTGTAGATTAAAAGTTGGGCAGTTGTTGGCTACTATCCTTGAAAATCCGGCATTCAAATGAGATCCTTTAGAGGACGTACATCAACGTTTGCAGATGACTCAACCTATTGTTCAGTAACCTGAGAAAAAGAAGATTGTGGTTAGTGGCAAAAAGAAAAAGTAGAAATAGAAGAAACCAAAACCTGCCCGAGGACTTGAACTGATGGAGTTGTGTATAATAAGCAAGAGTTATAGTCAGTTTATGCTCCAATTGGGTCTGTTAGTGTTCTAACAGTAATTGAAGACGGTCTTGTAAGGGCACCGAGATTGTCATCTTGTAGGGAGCTTGCTTCATGATAGAATATTTATACCTTTTTAAGATCATTAAATGTTGAAATAAAGATGTGGTATTAAATGGTATTTAGATTTACATAATATTAACTATTTGTATAAATTATGATCTCTAACTTTTTAAAGAATAAAGTTGTGAGGCTTTTAAAAAGGCTTAAAGTTTGTGTTCTAAAATACGCGATATGTAGACAAAATAAAAGGATATGCCTAAAAAGGTGTTAGAAATATAAAACAGAAGCGTAAAGGTTTAGCTGGCACTAAAACCTGTCGAAGGAGAACCCAATGATGTTTGTCTTTGTTAAGGGTCTTGCAAGTTGCCATTGTTTCATCCTCCTATAATACAATATTTAAATTGTTATAATAAAGGAATACAAACGCATAAACATCATGGATAGATCGAAGAGCGGGTTAAAGGATTTAGTTATAGGTAATGAACTGTTCCATAAGATAAAACATTCATATGGAAAGTGCGGTAGCAAAGCCTAAACTCATATTCAATAATGGAAATATGCGAAGGTAAAATTATGTTCGAAAATTGTGCTAATATATAACTATAAACAGATATTATAAAATAGATTTGTAATAAAAGATTAGCCTCTATCAAGCACAAAACGCACACAAAAGTTGTCAAAGAAGTAGGAAATGAATTTTCAACTTCATTTAACTTATAAAAGACAAACCTGAAATAGAAATATTTAAGAAGTTGTAAATACAGATAAATTTTCATCAATTGAATGGAGTTGTTGATCACATTTGAAGATTGACTATTCCTGAGTTGTAACAAGTTTCTTTCTTTTCTCTTCACGATTTAGAAGTTATTGAAACTTTAGAAGCATCTGGAGTTGTGAAAAAGGTTGCAATTTGCGATGAATCTAAGACAAAGTCCAACAATCTTGGACAATCTATGTGCACATGTGAAGTGCGTACCCAGGGAAATAAGGCTATTGCTATAGAGTACTCAAGTAGGTGGGCTCAAACTTTATACTTAGCGGGAAAAGTGATCACCCCAAACTTCTAGTTTACTCATAAAATTCAATTAAAAGGAGGGCTAAATAGTTGTATCTAAAAGACCCCAAGTCTAGCATGTACTACATTGTTCTCAAATTTGAAGAGGGGTGCAGTTGAAAATTTCAAATCATAATCAAAAAACTATCACATGCATAACAGTCCCAAGAAATTCTTTTATCCTAAAGTCAAGGAGAAATTAGGTTTGCAGCACATGAAGAAGGCTTAGGCCAATGGAATAGGTTATACTACAAGGCAACAACAACAACCCACAATGTCTTTGTATTGTTCTTGGACTTGGGTATGAAATAACAAACCTGATTTGCAAGCACCATGAATAGCTACGCTTGGCTTCAAACATAGGAAAGGCAGTTGTAATTTGCTTATTGTTTTCCCTTTCCTTCAATTTAGGCATTTTCTTAAACACATGGAGTGCATTTTAAAGCATTCATACAAGCTTCATCTTAATGATGGGTGAATCTCCCAATCTCTAAGCCATATGAATCACACCAGGCTTTGCAATAACGTAGTGAAAGGTTCTTCAAATTCTGGCTTGCTTTAAAAATATATATTTTGTAATAGCAAGATCAAGTAGCGAAATATACATATACCAAGCAGACTTTCCAAAAAAAAGGAGATATATCCTATAGGAAAATGTTGTAGTTGTTTGCATAGCTGTTTTATTACCTGGTGGTGTAAATGAACCAAAAAATTTTAGATTTCTAGGATCACTGGGAAGCTTGATGGCCATTCCAAAAGCGTTGGCAATGATACATGGCTCAATTCAGGCAATTAAGAACTTCAATTAATGCTCAAAATACAAAACAACAATTTGATACCTGTTATAATCGAGCATTCGAACGAGAAAATAGCATACTCGAAGGCCAAAATTCAACGATCAATCAGCAATTTCGGATCTTGTGCGGTTGGAGAAACCATAGGAATATAGGAAAGGCCGGATGAGTCAGAAAGTGGGGAAGACAGTCATAGGCGGTCGGTAGAGGAAGAAGATGGTGAAAACTATTGAGTGTTAGACTGCAACTATGACGGAGAGATGGATCGCGAGTAGGAGGTAAACGTGTGTGGTTAGGGTTTTTCGGCGGTTCAGCTCAGTTGAAAGTAAGGCTTTTCGAGCCGATCCAAATCATCTCTCCCCAATGTTGTACCTGAATTCAATAAACTCTATTTTTAATATTTGAACCAAACCAGCAATTAAAGCTTCAATTTTTTATTAATAACTTCGGCCACATGGACGAATAAGAATTTAGGGACAGTATGTTGGGACAGCATCAGGGACATATGATTTGGATTCTTTTCGAGGAGGCTTTCGGCGCAGAAGAAAGAGGAAAAGGGTTGAGGAGGTATTTGACGGTAAGAAGCAGGAGTAGTAGGTGAATGGATTTTTATGTAATTTCTTTCAAAAGTTAGGGTAATTATTTGACTGTTCCTAAGAGACTTCCCACTTTTATATGACTATATGATTAAGTATTATTATTATTATTATTATTTTTATTAGTAGTAGTAGTAGTAAATGAGCTTTTGCAAGCCGCTCATATTCGGCTCTGGCTCGTTACAAGCTCAATACGAGACTCGTATTCGTTTCGTTTTATAATATGAACGAGCCGAATACGAGCTTTTGGCGAGCTGAGAAGAACAAGATGGACAAGTATGATGAAAAACAAGTAAAAAAAAGGTTGTTAAAGAGAACATCAAAAGAAATTAAGTCGGACATCAGTCTCGTACCCTAAAAATGGTGTGTTTAGCAAGCTTACCGGGAAGAACAAGATGGACATCAAACTGGAATTCCCGAGAAGTGATTGTCGGCTTCTTGGTATCGACGACGGAGAATAAAAACAACGCGAAGGAGAGTAGAAGATGGTGGCGAGTAGTGGACAGTGTCAATCGATTCCAACTATAATTCCGTAATAAATTTGGGCGAGGGTTTTCGAAGAAGAGTAGAGGACGAATCAACAAGGAGGAGAGTAGAGGACGGTGTCAATCGATTCTTACTGTAATTTCATCCGTAATCGGTACTTTTGGCGAGGGTTCTTAGAGACAAACAAGGAAGAGAGTTCATCGTCTCTTCGATGGAATGAATTTAGTTAAGGTTTTTTGTAAGGATTATTAATGTCATTACTGGGATAAAATTTTAAAAATTTTATGGATTAAAGTTTTTTGGAGATAAATTTTTAAAATTTATAGGAATTTTTAATTATTTTGAATGAATAAAAAAATTAATTATATTAAATTTTTTTACCCAATATTTCATATGGCGCCAAATAATTTGGTTGTTGGCGTCAGCGACATAGTCGTCGCCAATGGTACCTTTTATTAGCCACGGCAAAGATTAGCCGACGTCAATTACATGACTATTGGCGACGGTCCTACACCGCCGACGAAAATAATTGGTATTTTTTGTCACGCTGATGTTGTCGTCGCCAAATAAAGACCAATGGCGACGGCAAGGGTTTGCCGTTGCCAACAAGCGTGGCCAATTGAATTATTTTTTGTTGTGTACCAACGATCATAAGTATAGGTAATAAAGGTTTATCCTTTATTGGGGTTTGAGTGTGCTTCCATCCCATCTTTGTGAGTTAGCCTGAGACTTACCCGGTAAAGGTTGATTCTATTCCCTTAGATGGTGTGTTAGTTTGAGGTTATAGTTCTTTATCTTGATTCCTTGAGACTTACCCGGTAATAGGAGTTACGGTCTAGGATTAGTGAGTAGTGAGACTTACCCGGTGATCTATTCCACTTTAGTAACACCTTCCCCATGCAAAAACCTCAGCTTTGTCTGCTTATCTTTAGATCTTGAGTTGGAACCACAACTAGATGTTTTAATCCCTAGAATTGCATGTTTGCTTTATTGACTTCTTATTCATCTTTGATTGTTTTGATCACCTCTTGTGGTTAGTATTTACATAAGCATACCGTAACTGGACTTTGTTTCACTAAGTCCCTGTGATCGACCCCTGGAATTTCTTGCTTTTTACTACGATTGACCCGTACACTGCGGGTTCGCATCCTTGTTTTAAAGCTTTCGTCTAGGGTTATAAATTTAAAGCTTGCACACACCGTTTGGAGCGAACAAGTTTTTGGCGCCGTTGCCGGGGACTTGGTCTAGACCGAGCCGGTACGGTTTGCTCTTGGCACTTGCCCCCGTGTCTACTGACCACTCTACTTGAGTGACTTTTGCAGGTTCTTTCTTAGGTATATGCGAAGAACTCGCACTTGGAAGGAAATCGTTCCTTACGATCCCGAACCAGAAAAGACATACAAACGACGCTTAAGAGAAGCGAAGATGGCCCAACAAAACAACCGCGATCTTGAGGCCGAGTTGAAAGAGGCGTTAGAGCTGCTACGCCTCAACAGGGAAGAACTAAGGCAAGAGAAGGAAGAGACTCGCACCAAGACTGAAGCAATCGAAGCAGAAATGGCGGTCATACGAGACCAAATTCTACATCGACCGAGGGCAGACCCAGTTCCCGATGTTGGACCGAGGCAGGTCCTAGTTGCTGACCCTCGACCAAGGCAGGTCCCAACACCTAATGCCCCGGCCGAGATACTTCCACCTCGGATGCCAGTCCGAAACGTTCTTCTTGGAGGAATCCCACAAACCCTAGGTTAAAGGATGGACCCTAATCAACAAATGAGGCGTCCAGGAGTTAACCTAGGAGATCCAACAGACCATGACTATGAACTTCGACCGCAAGTTCTATCCATGATTTGCCAATGCCAATTCGGAGGGATGGAAAAGGAATCACCACATCAACATCTTCAAAACTATGAGATCTTGATGGAAACCTTGAGACCTTCAAGGATTGAAAATAACAACTACAAGCTAAGACCTTTTTACTTTTCTTTAAAAGATAGAGCTCTTACTTGGTATCAATCTCTTCCTCCAGGAAAAATCAGCACATGGGAGGAGATGACAACGGAGTTCTTGGCCAAATTCTTTCCCCCCTCAAAGACTGCTGAAATGAGAGGGAAGATTAACACTTTCATTATGAAGGATAAGGAGAGCTTGTCCAAGTCATGGGAGCGGTTCAAGGACATTCTTTTGGATTGCCCACATCATGGGATTCCAAACTTAGAGTTATTGGAGATTTACTTCAAAGGACTGGACGGAAGCACCCAGTTCAATCTCCAACTACTCTCCGCCGGTACATTTATGGACATGGCGATTGACGAGGCTTGGGACTTCATCGAAAAGCAAGCCTTGCATATGGAGAAGTACACCCACAAAGGAGCTGAAGGTGGAGTTAAAAGAGTTAACTTCCAAGAAACTCAGCCCAACAACAATCAACTCACGTCTTTGAAGAATGACGTGAAGCAATTGAAGGAACTTTTGGTTGCACAAACCAAGAAGGAAGAGCAAGGGCAAAGGAACAACAACAACGGATACCATAACAACAACGGTTCCCGGAACAACAATTACAACAACAATAATAGAGGATCCAATAACAACAATTGGAGGACGAACAACCAAAATTCGGGTAATCATTCAAACTCCAACTCTAACGATTCCTCTAACCCTTTCCTCTCTCCCCCTTCTTCTTCTTCTACTCCATTAAAAAGCCAGGGGCAAGGATCAAGTTCGTCTCAACCAGAAAAGAAAGACGCAGTTCTGGAGGCTATCTTGATCAAGCTCAACGCTATGGAGAATTCTATGACTTCGTTTTCGAAGGCCCAAAAAGCCTTTGAACAACAACTTGCAAGTAGGGCAAATGAAGCACCAAGAGATCCAGGGAAGCTTCCAGCAAGGACAGAAAGCAACCCTAAGGGCCAGATCATGGCCATAACTACGAGGAGTGGACTGAAAACTACAGATCCAGTGCCTCGGTCGGTGCCAGTACCGACGCAGACCACCTCGGTCCAGATGCAGTCGAAGAACACTTCGACCGAGATGCCAACCGAGGTGGAGCCACAGAAAGCGGAGGGGAAAACTGAAGTTTATGTTCCACCTCCTGCATACAAACCACCACTTCCATTCCCCCAGTCAAGGGCCAGAGCACATCTAGACAAGCACTTTGGTAAGTTCCTTGACTTGATGAATAAACTACATATTAACATTCCTTTCCTTGATGCTATTCTAGGAATGCCTCCCTATGGGAAGTTCTTGAAGGAGATCCTATCAGGGAAGAGGAAACTGGAAGACTTTGGTGAAGTTAGGATGACATCTAAATCCTCGGAGCTCATACAAATCATGAAGGAGAAGATGCCACCTAAGTTGAGAGATCCCGGCTCATTTTGCATTCTCATTCAAGTTTGGGATGTCACTTGTAAAGCCCTTTGTGATCTAGGAGCCAGCGTGATCATCATCCCGCTGGAACTATGTGTGAAGATCGGACTTGGAGAGCCCAAGCCGGTCAAGATTCGACTTTATATGGCGGATCGCTCCATTACCCATCCCGTGGGCATCTTGGAAGACGTCCCGGTCAAGTTAGGTAACTTCTATCTACCTATAGATTTTGTTGTACTTGACATTCCCGCAAATTATCCTGTTCCTATCATTCGCGGGAGGCCATTTCTAGCAACTTCGGGTTGTAACGTGGATTGCAAGAACGCCAAGTTGAAATTCAACGTTGGCGGCGATGAAGTGGAGTTCGCACTACTTGCAGCCATGAAAGGGGAGCAACTAAGCGATGATATCTTCAACATCTATGATGAAGAAGAATCAAGAGAATTGGTGAGCTCTATCCTTACCAACGATCCACTCGAAAGGGTTATTAGCTTCAGTTTAATGGAGGAAGGTATAGATGCTTCTTGTGATGCAGATATACGGAGCTTAAAAGCACTGGAAGAGGATCCAGGAGCTAAAATTGAAAAGCTAATCTAGGAGACGAAGATCTCCAGTTTCGGTTCCAGTTGTAGTACCTCGACCGAGGCACTTCCTAGACTGAGCGAGGCGACCGAAGAACATCTCGGTCAACGCCTTTACGCCTCGACCGATGTCGAAGGCGAGATGATGTCAACTGAGACTACTGAGAATAATAAACTTCTTACTCCCTTCTCTGACATTCATCCTCAGTTGGTGGAACATTCTATCCACCAACTTTATGATAATAACGGACCTTGGTATGCTGATATTGTGAATTATCTTGTTTGCCAGGAAATACCGCCCGGATTGACGTACTCTCAAAAGAAGAGATTCTTCAAAGAAGTACGACATTACTACTGGGACGAGCCGCTGCTATTCAAGCGCGGGCCGGATGGGATGCTTCGAAGATGCATTCCGGAAGATGAAGTTAATAGCGTCATACGGCATTGTCATTCACTTCCTTTTGGAGGACATGCCAGCACCGATAAAACATGCGCTAAAGTATTACATTCTGGTTTCTTTTGGCCTACATTATTTAAGGATGTACAATCGTTTGTTGTCTCTTGTGATGCATGCCAAAGAACAGGAAATCTATCAAGGAGGAACGAGATGCCACTTAATAACATTCAAGAGGTGGAAATCTTTGATGTATGGGGGATAGACTTCATGGGACCTTTCCCATCCTCCGGAGGAAACCTCTATATTCTTCTTGCAGTTGATTACGTCTCTAGATGGGTTGAAGCCATTGCTTCCCCCACTAATGACGCCAAGGTGGTTGTGAAGTTCCTAAACAGGACTATCTTTCCACGGTTTGGAACTCCACGCATCATCATCAGCGATGGGGGAACACATTTCATCAACCGGAAGTTCAAGGCACTTCTATCGAAGTATGGGGTAACCCACAAGGTATCAACCCCTTATCACCCTCAAACTAGTGGACAGGTCGAGATCTCGAATAGAGAAATCAAAGCAAATTTGGAGAAGACCGTCTCTAGGACAAGGAAAGATTGGTCCATGAAATTGGACGATGCTCTTTGGGCGTACAGGGTCGCATTTAAGACTCCCATAGGAACCACCCCTTATAATTTGGTATATGGGAAGTCTTGCCATTTGCCCGTTGAATTGGAACACAAAGCGTACTGGGCAATCAAATGGTTGAACTTCGACATTCAGTAGGCCGGCGAGAAGCGACTATTGGAACTCAACGAGTTGGAGGAGCTGCGTTTGAACTCTTATGAGAATGCCAAAATCTATAAGGAAAGGACGAAGAGATGGCATGACAAGCGTATCGTCCCAAAGGAGCTTAACGAAGGAGACCTAGTTCTACTCTTCAACTCCCGCCTCCTCCTTTTTCCAGGTAAGTTAAAATCTAGATGGACCGGACCTTATGTTGTGAAACATGTTTTTCCTCATGGTGCAGTTGAGATATGGGGCGAAACTAGTGGAAGCTTCAAGGTCAACGGTCATAGACTTAAGAGGTACCAACCGGAAACTCCGGTTGAGGAGGTTGCACCAATATACCTCGTTTGAGAGACGCATCATGGTCCAGCTAGCGACCTTAAACCAAGCGCTTCTTGGGAGGCAACCCAAGGTATTGCTTTCTTTCCCTTTTTCTAGTCTAGTTTAGATAGTTTTTGCTTTTGCTTTGCTTTGTTTTGTTTAGGCGTCCTAGACAGATAACTGGAGACATCTAAGGAAGGAGCATAACTGGAAGTACAGAAGATCGAGAAATTAAGAAGACGAAGTTTGACTGAGGCATCTCGGTTGCTATCAGAGCACCTCGACCGAGATGATTCTTGAGCAACAGAGGCGACTAGGGTTTTCTGAAGAACCACCTCGGTCCACACCACCTCGTTCCAGTCGAGACCATCTCGACCGAGGTGACAGCAGTTTCAGAAAAGGGTATAAAAGGGGGATTTATTTTCTCTCTCTTCACTTTCATTCCTCCTCGACCGCGGCGACAGTCTACCTCGCCTCTCTGATTTCTTGCTCGTTTTCGACGATTTCTGTCTCCAAACTGCGATTACGACTCAAAGGATCCCAGTGCAACATCGATCTGCAAGAAAATCGAACCGATTCAGCCGAACGAGGTAAAAACGAAACCGAAACCCTACCTCGCTTTTTCGCTTCGATTTGGGCTTTGGTTGCCCTTGCATTTGTTGAGGAAAGGCTTAAGTACCCCATAGGAAGCAATTGTAGTGATTTTTGGAGGAAAAGAACTGAATTTTCAGAAGGAATTAGAACGTAGTTTTCCGCATCGGTCCAGTCGAGCTGTGCCTCGGCCGAGGTGATTCTTGAGTATCGTTAGTCGACCGAGGTGACCTGACAGTGTGATTTTCTGAAAATGAGTTCTGAGCGACACCTTGCCCTTAGGGATAGATCCTCACCTTCCCCTTCTACCTCTTCTTCCCGACCTTACCGCCCGGTGATCCATGAGCGACACCGAGTGGATTATGAGCGTATTTCTGGCCGTCCAGTGATTGCACCATGCTTCCTGGACGTGTCCGCTTTTGATTGCCTCCAGTTAGACGGAGACCTTAGGAGGATGATTTCTACAGTTGGGCTGGATCAGTTTATTGAGATCCGAGCCCAAACCTACTTGGAGCCGACCCTAGAGTTCATTAGCTCCTTCACCTACCTTCCCACAGAGAGATCTGTGAAGTACGGGTTGATGAACCAGAACTTCATAGTTCCACTAGAGTACTGGCGAGAGATTTTTGGCTTTCTTGAGCCCACCGTTGTTGACTTCCCATCCCGATCAGTAGCTAGGGAGTTTTGGGGGCAGATTGCCCATATTGTTGAGCACGCAGATAGATGGCGCCCTGGAGATTCCAGGGAGAGGGTCATATTCCACCTAGCCTTTAGGTTAGCCCACCGGATCTTTAGTGAGATGCTTCTGGCGCGTACTGAGACACCCTAGAAGATCTGACAGGGAGAGCTTTTCAGTTTATACTGCATAGTTACCGGGGTATCCTGGACTTTGGCTTGATGCTGGCAGAGGATCTACACAGGATCAAGGCCAAGGGGAAGGGAGACATCTACTGCGGAGGGCTTGTCACCCATATAGCTAGCTATCAGGACATGGATCTCAGTGCTTGCACGATGGTGGCGGCTCCGAAGCCGCTTGGATTGCAGGAGATGATCACTCGGCGGATTCTAGTTCCCCGAGGTCTAACTACTCCGTACGTGGCTATGCCGTGGGAGCTGACTGCGCCACAGAGGATTAGGTAGTCTGCCCAGTTCACTATTTATGACCCACATTATTGGCAGACCGCTTGGGCTCCACTGATGGAGGATTATAGAGAGGCAGTAACTGCCCCAGCTGAGGAGGAGGCTGATGATGAGGAGACGGTTGATGAGAGAGAGGGTGGAGTCCCGATGGATATAGGGACGGATACTGTTGGACCGAGTGCGCCTGTCATAGATCTGGATGATGACACTAAGGCTAAGCCTGCACCGGCTGCATCACCGTTGAGACCTGCTAGGCGTAGGACACACCGTCATAGAGATTCAGAGGCTCATCGTCGGATCGATGATCTGACGGATCAGATGATAGACTCTTATGTTGCCCTTACTGTGGACATGCATGAGAGATTGTTGCCCAGCACCGACAGATTGACAGTTGGACTCATCAGATGTTAGAGGGGCAGCACTATCAGCGCAAGATGATGGAGATACAGTTCCAGCAGACTATGGGTTATCCATTTGACCCATCCCAGTATCCGTATGTGCCACCACCACCACCACCGGATCAAGACTATTGAGAGTTGCAGGATTTTTCTTTCTTATTTTTATGCAGTTCAGCTTATTATCTTTTGACCCACTGGGACAGTGTGTCCCAAGTATGGGGTATTTGATGTATTATTTGACTTATGTGATGTACGACTCTATATTGACCGGATATTTATATTTATGCTTCATTTCTACATCTATATGTTTATCTGAGATTGCATGCATACTCACAGGTTATTTGATTGAGAAAAACGTCCAAACTGAAAGAAAACTGGTTTTAAAAAAAAAAAATTTGACCTCGACCGGGGCATTTCTGGCCGAACGAGGTGTTTCACCTCGGTTGACCTAAGAACACCTCGACCGAGGTGGGTTAACTGAGAGTTTTCGAAAACGAATTTTTGTGTTACTTATCTGGATATGATCTCAGTGAAGCTCTTGCTTACTGACTGATTTTAAATTCTTTATGTGTTTGAAAGGTTTTATAATATGATTAAGTTGCTAAATGCTTTGTTTGAAATTATTGGCATGTTTAATACTTTGTTTTTATCCAAATTATGTTGAGTTTGAAGGTTGACACCACATTATGAGTTCTCTCACTTTCTTCCTGGAAAGACCAAGGCAATTCATTCTTCTCTCTTCTTCTTCTTGATCATGCTTAGCCCCTCATATACATTTTGCCTCCCTTTACCTATCCGGGAATTTGGAAGCAAGCGAAGTGGTGAAAGCAAGCTAAAGTTGAGAAGTTGGCTGGAAGTGAAAGTGTTAGAAAGTAATCCTAGGTTTGAGGAAGTCAATCATGATGACGAGTAACTCGGCACCATTTACATAGCCGGGTGTTTGTGTCTTGCCAAAGTCGGATTGAGCGATATTCATAACGGGTCATGGTATGTGCATCAAGGGTTTGATGCATCTCAAGAAATTGATGATTGCTGATTTCCTAGGCTTCGGTTATTGTGCACTTCTGTCCATGCATCCCAAAAAGTAAAGTAAAAAGAAAAAGTGTGAAATAAGCAAAGCTTATTGGTGGAAGATGTTGCAAGTCAAAGTGAAAGTAAAGTTCAACCTTTTCCCGGATTCTAGCACCACATTACCTTACATACATCCCTACCCTACACGTTTCTTGACCTTTCTCTTGGGAAGCCCTTGAGACCTTGAGCTTGTTGATTGACTTAGTGGTCTAAACTGGATTATACATGATTAATTTCGATAATTATGACTTATTATGCATTCTATGATTTTATGCAAAGATGAACAACTTTTCTATACTTATAAAATGTTTTGAACATGTTTTGATTTTAAATTCCATGAAGTATTCTCTTAGAGTGATCTATGATCGTAGCACACCATAAAATGTTTTTGAAAGACTTTTTCATTGATTTTCTTGACTTATAATCCATTCTATCTTGTCTCTTATATGCGGAACTTGCTTGGGGACAAGCAAGGGCTAAGTATGGGGTATTTTGATAGCATGAATTATAGTCTATATTTCGGGGTTTGTTTGGACGTTTTATCTTTCATAATCTGCATGTTTGTATGTATACTGTGTGATTATATTACCATTTCATCTACCTTTGCGGGAATCGAGGTCTACACCTAGTTTTGTTGTAATAGTAGGTAAAATGGCACGTTTTGCATCAAAAAGGAGCTATGGAGTCATTGGAGCTACATACAGGAACATAAGGAACCATCGAGGAAGCATAGCCATGGATTAAAGATTCACTTTGGACCAGATTTGAGAGATTTCACATTCAGTTGTGCCTCACCTCGGTTGACCACAGATTCATCTCGACCGAGGTGATCCAGAGAAGCCGACTCGACCGAGGCGAACACCTAGGATGCGGAGAGAATATTTTATTCTTGGCTGAGATCTTTTATCTTTGGAAAGAGGATCTTATATTTTTGGGCTTGGCTCCTAGAAGGAAGAAGATATGCTATATCATATATTTTACCTATATTTATGGGAAAAGATCTTTCTAAGATATCTTATCTTTGGAGGGTTATTTTCCTATAAAAAGGGTCGGATTTCCCACAAATCCAGGGCATGCTATCCCATAGATCAAGGTTTATACGCAGCAGCAGCCATACTCCAGTTGGGAGATTTGAAGAACCTTTTTGAAGGTTGAAGAAGGAATATTATAGCTTTTATAGCTTTTGAAGGGTTTAGTAAGATCATCTTAGATTCCCTTCCTTGTTGTCTTCCTTTGTTGGATTTATATCCAGGGAAAGCTTTTGTTGTGATAATTGATTCAGTTATTGAAGTCTTTTCATTAAATTCTTCTTGTTTAAATATTCACCTTCTTCCCATATATTTGATTATTGCTTTCATGATGACGAGTGGCTAATTTTTTGTGTGATTCTAGGGTGATTGGCTGAAGGTTGTGGGAAAAACAATGATAGAATAATCTTAGATTCCAATAAGACCCTGAAAGTTCGAGTCTTTAACCCTAACCCCAAGCATCTCGCTCAGTCGATGAACATCTCGGCCGGGGAGGAACTTGACTGACCGAGGTGACTTTTTTGATCCGAAACTGAGAGTTAAGTGTTAGAGTTTGCCAAATCCTATTCTTATTACACCTTTCCTGGTTCAATGCAAGCCTAGGATGAGACTTACCCGGTAATTCCTTTGTTTGTGTACCAACGATCATAAGTATAGGTAATAAAGGTTTATCCTTTATTGGGGTTTGAGTGTGCTTCCATCCCATCTTTGTGAGTTAGCCTGAGACTTACCCGGTAAAGGTTGATTCTATTCCCTTAGATGGTGTGTTAGTTTGAGGTTATAGTTCTTTATCTTGATTCCTTGAGACTTACCCGGTAATAGGAGTTACGGTCTAGGATTAGTGAGTAGTGAGACTTACCCGGTGATCTATTCCACTTTAGTAACACCTTCCCCATGCAAAAACCTCAGCTTTATCTGCTTATCTATAGATCTTGAGTTGGAACCACAACTAGATGCTTTAATCCCTAGAATTGCATGTTTGCTTTATTGACTTCTTATTCATCTTTGATTGTTTTGATCACCTCTTGTGGTTAGTATTTACATAAGCATACCGTAACTAGACTTTGTTTCACTAAGTCCTTGTGATCGACCCCTGGAATTTCTTGCTTTTTACTACGATTGACCCGTACACTGCGGGTTCGCATCCTTGTTTTAAAGCTTTCGTCTAGGGTTATAAATTTAAAGCTTGCACACACCGTTTGGAGCGAACACTCATCTAGCGTCTTGCTAGCGTAGTAGATAGCGTGGGTTCGCCCTTCCTTTCTTTTTCCAAGGACAGCTCCTATAGCTACGTCACTTGCGTCACACATAACCTCAAAGGGAAGATTCCAATCCGGAGGTTGGATTATCGGGGCTGAGATTAGAGCTTCCCGAATCATATTAAACGCATCTAAGCATTCCTGCGAAAACTCAAAAACTGCATCCTTCATCAATAGATTAGTAAGCGGCTTTGATATCTTAGAGAAATCCTTTATGAAACGCCTATAAAATCCAGCATGTCCTAGAAAACTTCTTATCCCTTTCACCAAAGTTAGGGGAGGAATCTTTTCTATTGTCTCTATTTTAGCTTTATCCACCTCAATCCCTCTACTAGAGATTAAGTGTCCTAATACAATGCCTTCTTTCACCATGAATTGACACTTCTCCCAATTAAGAACTAGGTTAGTGTCTTCACACCTTTCTAACACAAGAGCAAGGTTAGAAAGACAATTGTCAAAAGAGGAACCGTAAACGGAGAAGTCATCCATAAAAACCTCCATGATTTCCTCTATATATTCCGAGAAGATGGCCATCATGCACCTTTGAAAGGTGGTTGGGGTGTTGCAAAGCCCGAACGGCATCCTCCTATAGGCAAACGTACCCCACGGGCACGTGAATGTGGTCTTCTCTTGATCATCCGGGTGTATCGGAATCTGAAAGAAACCACTATAACCGTCAAGATAGAAAAAGTGCGAATGTTGTGCTAACCTTTCAAGCATTTGATCGATGAAGGGTAGTGGGAAGTGATCCTTCCTCGTCGCGTTGTTTAGCTTGCGGTAGTCTATACACATCCGTCATCTTGTTACGGTTCGTGTAGGAATGAGTTCATTGTTTTTGTTGGTGATGACTGTCATTCCTCCCTTCTTTGGAACCACTTGTACGGGACTCACCCACTTGCTATCGGAGATAGGATAGATGATACCTGTATCAAGTAGCTTAAGAATTTCCTTCTTGACAACCTCCTTCATGGTCGGATTTAACTGCCTTTGAGGTTGTCGTGAAGTTCTAAAGTCCTCTTCCATTAAGATCTTATGCATGCATAGGGAAGGTTTGATTCCAACTAAATCCTCTATCGTATATCCTAAGGCTTTCCTATGTTTCTTAAGGACAACCATAAGTTTACTATGTTCATCTATGCTCAAATCGGAACTAACAATTACCGGAAAGGTAGAATTAGGTCCAAGAAATGCGTACCTTAGATGTGTAGGAAGTGGTTTCAATTCCATAACTATCGGAGTTTCCAATGGCTCTTGAGGAGCATCCGATGCTTCCTTAGAAGTGTCTAAGGATGTAGAAGGTGTTGGAGAAGGATCAAGAGAAGTTGTGGAAGAAACACAATTTTCTTCGAACTCACCCAAAATTACGGCGTCCCTGCCATCTCTACGGCCGTGATTTTGGGCGTGGAAAGTAAATACGGTGGCTCTGTTTCCTCCACGGCCGTGTAAGCCTCTGGAGTGCTCCATGCTTTTGTTGGTGAAATCCACGGCCGTGGAATAGGCCGTCTGACCGTGGATCTGTACGTTTTCTGCCTCATCGTGGAGTTTCTCGAATGCTTCTTCACACACTTCTTCTTGTGCTTCTAAGGCTTCAATTGACTCATTGCACTCCTCTTCTTCCCCTATATCCATTAGGCTCATAGAAATGACTTTTTGCAAAGGATCTTTGAAGAGAATAGCACTTACCTCCTCTCTACATAGTCTTTCGTCATGGATATTGAATATATCGTCATCAAAGACTGGTTCCTTCACCAAAGTGGAAAGAACGAACTCTACCTTCTTTTCTCCTATGTCAAAGGCGAGTCTAGCATTCTTGCAATCGACTATACAGCCGGATGTTGCAAGAAACGGTCTTCCGAGAATGATCGGGACCGGACTATCTACAGGAATGTCAAGCACAACAAAGTCTATTGGAACATAGAATTTACCTAGCTTGACCGGGACGTCTTCAACAATTCCGACGGGATGAGTTATGGATCGATCCGCCATGTACAACGTCATCTTTACCGGTTTAGGATCACGTAAACCGATTTTCCTGCATAAGGCAAGCGGAATGATGCTCACGCTTGCTCCCAAATCACATAATGCATCATATGTGACATCTCCCACTCCTACGGGAATACAAAATGACCCCGGATCCTTTAGCTTTGGGGGCATCTTCTCTTTCATGGTTTTGATGAGATCCGAAGAATCCGAACTCATCTTAACCTCTCCAAAATCCTCTAGCTTTCTCTTGTTAGAGAGGATCTCCTTTAAGAACTTTCCATAAGCCGGCATACTTACAATTGCATCAATGAAAGGTATATTAATATGCAGTTTGCTCATGAGTTCAATAAACTTACCGAATTGCTTGTCTAGACGCGCTCTTGCTCTAGATTACGAGAACGGTAGGGGAGGTTTGTAAGCTGGATGAGGAACATAGACATCTTCCTTCTCCTTCCCCTTTTCTTTCTCCTTCTCAACGGGGACTTCTACAAATTTAGGCTGCGGGTCGGTAGTTGTTACTCCGCTCCTAGTTGTGATTGCCATCACCCTTCCTTTTGGGTTGTCCTGCGTCTTTCCTGGAAGTTTCCCTTGATTCCTAGGAACTTCCTCCGCATGACTAAACATTTGGTTTTTTAAAACCTTTTGGGCTTTATCAACCTTAGTTATGTGATCATCAACCTTGATGATGCGAGTCTCCAACCCTTGAAGCTTGCCCAAAATTGTCTCCAACATGGGATCTGGCTTCTCTTTCCCCGAAGTACTTCCACCATTAGATGTTTGCCCCTGGCTTTTCAAAGGAGTGGAAGAAGAGGAAGGTGGAGTTAGTGAATTTCCTGAATTAGAAGGATAAAAATTACCGGAATTTTGTTGGTTGGGGCGCCAATTGTTGTTGTTTGAACCCCTATTGTTGTTCCAATTGTTGTTCCGGTTGTTGTTGTTGTTGTTTCAATTGTTCCGGTTGTTGTTCCGGTTGTTGCGATTTGTATTCTCATTCCCGTTGTGGTTATTGTTGTTGCCTAAATAACCCACATCTTGTTCCTTGTGCTTCGGAAAGTTGGTTTTGATGGCTTCCTTTAACTCTTTAATCTCCGTATTGAGAGAAAAGATTTGAGTTTGAGCTGCTTGTGATAGCTTTGCTCCTTGATCCACATGATTCGCCTCCACTTTCCGATGAGAATACTTCTCAATAACTCGCGCTTGCTTCTCAATGAAGTCCCAAGCGTCATCTTCCCTCATGTCCAAGAATGTACCACATGAAAGTGATTGGAGCTTGAATTGTGTCTCCACATCCAGCCCCTTATAGTATATCTCCAATAGCGCAAGCTTGGATATGCCATGATGAGAGGAATCCAATAGCAAATCCTGAAATCTTTCCCAAGATTGAAACAAACTTTGGTTAGATCTCATAGAAAATGCATTAATCTTACCTCTCAATTCCGCCATTTTAGATGGCGGAAAGAACTTAGTGAGGAATTCCGAAGAAAGATCCTCCCATGTTTCAAGCTTCCCACTTGGAAGAGCTTGATACCAAGACAATGCTTTCCCCTTCAAGGAGAAGAAAAAAGGCTTGAGTTTGTAGCTGTTGGTAGTTGCATTCTTTGGCTTCATTGTCTCCATCATGATCTCAAAATTTTGTAGATGTTGGTGTGGAGATTCAGTGCTTGTTCCTCCAAATTGATTTTGGCGGACAATGGTAATAACTTGAGGGTTGAAGCTAAACCCTTGTGCATCATCAGCATCAAAGTTCACACCTAAACGGCGTGGTTGCTGCGTTGGATCCATCCTTTGGCCAAGAGTTCTTGGTTCCTCATCCAAACGTTCGACTCTCGCACCTCTAGGTGGAACACGGCGATTGGCAGCTGGCCGTGGAAAGAATGGATTCACGTTGATCGTTGGATCAATTTCCTCTAGTGGTGGCATGGAGGAGTCGCTATCCTCATTGAATGAGTTGGCTCTAACCGATCTTCCCGGTCTCCTTCTTCTCTTTTTCTCTTTGAGGTTGTTTATTTCAAACCTCATTTGGAACATCATGTCCGATAGATCATCAACCTTCATCTGATGACGATCCGTTTCTTCCCTACGAGGCTTCTCACTCCATTGGAGTTGAGATTCCTTTTCCGCTAACTCCGCTTGGTAATCACGTTCTCTTTCTTCAGCCATTTTTCTTTCCTTAAGCTTTCTCCTCAAAGTCCTCTCAAGCTCTTGATCAAGAGGTAAGAGGTCTTCGTTGTTCCTAGACCTGCGCATACACTCGAAGAGATATCAAATAACAAGGGAAAAGCTCCCAAGCTTGACAACCGATAACCGAATTCGGCCTAGACCAAATCCCCGGCAACGTCGCCAAAAACTTGTTCTCCACTTAGCGTGCGTGCAAATAAGTCTTAAATTTATAAAACTAGAATAAAAGAAAACGAACCCGCAGTGTACAGATCGGTGTAGATTAGCAAGTATTCCAGAGTATCGAACACAGGGATTTGGGGGGAACAAATTCAATTGTAAAGTTGTCAAGCAAGTAAATGTATAAGCTTTTGTAAATATTGGGAAAACAACAATCCTAAAGATCCAAGAATCCAGCTGTGGCAATCGATTCAAGATATACTAAAGATATAAGGACAGAGTTGAGGTTTGCAAAGGTATACGAATGTAAAGCAATGTACGGTGAAGTTCCAAGGCTTTTTGTAACTTAACTAAAGACACTCTCTATAAAGGTTGTTGAGGCTTCAGTATAGAAAGGATCTAAAGTCAAGAATTAATGTCAAATACCCAAACTTGTAATCCAAGGATCAAGACTAACTAAACCGATTAGGGTTGTGACACTCGGAATCGAGGTAGAGGTTGTTGAGGCTTCACTACCACCTAGAAAAGGTAAGCCAAGACTAAGTTAAAGCAAATCTTTAACTTTGGTTTAAAGCAAAAGCAAGGTTCGTAAACTAAGGGAAATTACGCGTGGATCTTGAGATTCCACGGCTGTGGAACTCAAGAACACACCGTGATTCAAGTACGTCGACGATTCTCTCTAACTCTCAGGGTCCAATTTGTTTACGATCGATCTATCATCATCTAAGCCACAACTATCAACCCTTCACCTTAGAATTGCTAAAGGGTTTTAGCTAACAACAGTCATTATGATATCAAATTCAAGATTTAAAAGAATGAAAGATGAAAACCTTCAAAAACCTTGAATGAATCTCAAATCAATCTCAAATCCAAAAACAAGAACAATGATGTAAGTAGATTCAGAATAACACAAACAATCACAATCCTTGATAAGAACGAAGAACGGGATGTCAATCCGTCTTCTAATCAAACCTAAGGACAAAGCGTAACTTCCAAATCTTCAACTCTTCGCAAATCTCCATTGCGAAATAGCAATCTCCACACGTCCAACTTGAAACCCTAGGCACGTGCAATCAGCGTAAGCGAAGGTCTAAGCAGAGCTCTCTATGCAGAGGTGACGGAATCTCTCTTTCCATCCTTTTATAGGGCAAGATAAAATATGAGTCCAGCCCATTGCGTAAAAGATCGTGGCTTTAAGTTGTACGTTAAAAGATCGCAAGAATCACGGTTTCCTAAGATTCCACGCCCGTGGTTTAGAGCGTGGTTTAGAGCGTGGAAACTCATCACGGTTTGTCACAACTTCCACGACCGTATAACCCTCTGGAATGCTCCATGCTTGTCTTGCCAAAGTTCCACGGCCGTGGTTTAGAGCGTGGACTCTAGTACGGCCGTATTTTAGGGCGTGGAACGTCGAATGCTCGTAATTCTCCTTTGTTTTGTGCCATTCTTCATCCTAGCATCTTCCTTAGCTCCTAGTGATGTCTTCAATCCTTGGACATGCTCAATCCATCTCCATTCTCTTTCAATCCGTTCGGTTTTAGCTCTTATTCACCTACAATCAACACAAAGCTTATGTAGACCTCTATACCGACAATATAAATAAACTAACTCACAATTGCTTCAATGCTTTATCAATGAACACCAATATAGATGAAATACATGTTCGCCCCTAAAGGTGTGTGCAAATAAGCTTTAAATTTATTAAACTAGAATCAAGCAGCGAACCCGCAGTGTACGGATCGATGTAGCTAAGCAAGAATTCCAGAGTATCGAACACAGGGATTTGGGTGGGAACAAATTCGATTGCAGATTATCAAGCGAGTAAATATGAGAGTTTTGCAAATATTGGGAAAACAACAATCCTAAAGATCCAAGTATCCAGCTGTGGCAATCGATTCAAGATATACTTAATGATATAAAGACAGAGTTGAGATATGCAAAGGTATACTAATGTAAGGTAATCGTACGATGAAGTTCCAAAAACCTTATGTAACTCACCTACAAGGCACTCTTTATACAGGTTGTTGAGGCTCAATATAGAAAGATTCTAAAGGTGAGAATTAGTGTCAAATAGCCAAACTTGTAACCCAAGGATCAATACTAACTTAACCGATTGAGGTTATGACACTCACAATCGAGGTAGAGGTTGTTGAGGCTTCACTACCACCTAGAAAAGACAAGTCTAAACTAAGTTAAAGCAAATCTTTAACTTTGGATTAAAGTAAAAGCAGGCTCGTGGACTTAAGGGAAATTATGGTTGGATCTTGAGATTCAACGGTCGTGGAACTCAAGAACAACCCGTAATTTAGGGTTCGTCGACGATTCTCTCAAACTCTCAGGGTCTAATCTGTTTGTGATCAATCTATCATCATCTAAGCCACAACTATCAACCCTTCACCTTAGAATTGTTAAGGGTTTTTAGCCAATAACAGTCATGTTGATATCAATTCAAGAATTAAAAGATAAAAAGATGAAAACTTTCAAGAACTTTCAATAATCTTCAAACCAATCTCAAAGTCACAATCAAGAACGAGTGTTGTCAAAGGATTCAGAATAAAGCAAACAATCACAACCTTAGGAAAGAAGGGAAAACGGGATGTCAATCCGTTTTTCAAATCAAACCTAAACAAGAAGAGAGGTCTTCTTGCAAAATCTTCTAAAAGCTTCGATCTTCCGCCAATCCGAAGATTTCAACAGCAATCTCCACCAAAAGTGCGAGATTAGGGCAATTCCCAGATGCAAACTTCGATCTCCAATGAGATGATCAATACTTCCAGGCGAAGGCCAAACGGCGTTGAAATTCTCTAAGCGGAGATGAAGCGTGGATTGCCAAAATTCCTTCCTAAGCCAAGATGGCGGGTGTAAGCGGGGATAACGGAATCTTGCTTCGTCCGCCTTTTTATAGGGCAAGATAAAATATCAGCCCGGCCCAATCTTCAAAAGATCGTGGCTTCAAAGTGTGGCGAAAAGATTCGCCAAGATCACGGTCGTGGAAGTTTCCACGACCGTAATTTAGGGCATGGATTAGGTCACGGTTTGTACCATATATTCCAAGCATTTGATCGATGAATGTCAATGGAAAGTGATCCTTCCGCGTTGCGTTGTTGAGCTTGCGGTAGTCTATGCACATCCGCCATCCAGTCACGGTTCCACGGCCGTGGAACTAAACGTGGTTTGTAATACGGCCGTATTTTAGAGCGTGGTTTAGGGCAAGAACGTGATTCTTCCCTAGCCTCGTGCATTCCTCAAGCTAAACTTCAATTTGCTTCCAAAGAATGTCCTCAATCTATGGACATACTCAATCAACTCCTCTTTTGCTCGATTCCGTTCGGAAATAGCTCCAAATCACCTATAATCAATATAGAAATAGTGTAGACATCCATATCGACAATATAGGTAATACTAGCTCACATATGCAGCAAAGTTCAATCAAAGACTATCAATATGAATCAAATACGTTTAGAAAACGTGCCTAAAATATCACAATATTTCATGCTAACAATACACTTAGAAAACGTGTCTAATATATCACAATATCTCATGCTAACACACATCTCCAAAATACAAATGACCGTACGGAGGAAGAACATCTCCAGAAATCTCTATACCTAAATCACAAACATAAAGGTAATATCATCTCCAACTAAACCTAATCTCATTCTACAACATGAAGTTAGAACCATCTCCAGCTGACCTATACACGATGGTATGGAGGTAGAACTTCTTCAATGGTAAAATCATTGCTCGAGGGCTTGGAGGTAAAACTTCTCCAGCCATAGCATAACTCGCCCTAACATAACTAGGATCACCAATAATCTAGCATGGAAGAGAACATCACATATCACATAATCACGTCATCATATATCTCATAATATACAACCATGGCTTGCTCAACAAGTCTACGGTACAACCTTCTCTGCATAAACTCGGATTAGTTTTATGGATACTATCCTTAGTCACTCAGGTGGCCTCGTCTTGGTCATTATACTCTCATCAGAAGAATGTTCTTCAAACATAAATGTCTTATACCTCATTCTAAGACTACAACAGGATATTCAGCAAACATGTGGTCTGCCTCGACCACTAAAATCATCATGACTCACAGTGCGTCTCGGGTTTGGTATATACTCCCTTAGATGAGACACGTGAACAACATGGTGAATACCCTCTAACCTCGGAGGCAAAGCTACTATGTATGCTGCCTTCCCAAGAAAGGACTGACATATCGGGGACTTAACTTCCCCCCTTATGCCAAAACGTTTGACGCCTCGCGTCAGAGATACTCTCAACCAGACATGAGCTCCTATTCTGAACTCTAGAGGCCGGCGCCTCTTGTCTACATACGACTTCTGGCGACTCTGTGCCGCCAACATCCTCTTCCTAAACAGTGCTACTCGAGCCATAGCATCTTGAATCTTCTCTGGTGCTATCCCACTGGTATTTCTAGGCTCATCCTAACATAAAGGTGTACGGCATCTACGCCCATACAGTGCCTCATAAGGGGTCATCCCAATAGATGCATGCTAGTTGTTGTTGTATGTGAACTCAACCAATGGGAGGTAATCTGATCATCCTTGTCCCAATCCAACACACCAGCTCGCAACATATCCTCAAGGGTTTGGATGGTCCTCTTTGAATGATCATCGGTCTAGAGTAAAACGCATTCGTGAAATGTAGACTTGTCCCCAAAGCAGTCAGAATTTGCTGTCAAAATCTTAGGTTAGCTTAAACCATCTACGCTGGCGGTTATTCAATTCCCACTACGTAACACTATACTTTAGACTCTTATGGTCTGTGAGGATCTATCATATAGCACCATACAGGTAATGTCTCCAGATTCTCAAAACATGAACTACCGCTACTAACTTCTGATCATGAGTCGGGTAGTTCTCCTCATACGTCTTCAGCTAGCGAGACGCATATGCCATCACTCTACCCTTCTGCATCAAAACACATCCCAAACCTAGCTTGGATGCATCACTATAGACCACAAAATCATCAGAATCCTTTGGTTGTGCCAAAACAGGAGCAAAAGTCAAACGCCTCTTCAAATCCTCAAACTCTTGGCACACTGATTAGTTCACACAAATTTGGTAGTATTCCTCAAAAGACTCATAAGTGGACGGTGATCACAGAAAATCCTTCCACAAAGCGTCGGTAATAATCGGCTATGCCGAGAAAGCTACGTACTTCCTTACTGTTCATCAATATCGTCCATGCTCCAACTTACTCAATCCTCGCTAGGTCAACCATGATCCCACTAGCGGAGACAACATGGTCTTAAAAAGCTAGCTTTGGCATCTCAACTCGCATTTAGAGAGCGTAGCATACCACCTCTATCTCTCAGATTGTGCAAAACCATCCCCAGATGATCGGTACGTTCCTCTCTATTATGAAAGTACAACAGAATGTCATCAATAAAGTCCACCACCAACTGATCAAGGAAGTTGATGAAGATATTGTTCATCAGCTCCGTAAAGACTACTAAAGCATTTGTCACCGTAAATGGCATCACTACAAACTCGTAGTGTCCATAATGGGTGTGAGATGCTATCTCATGCACATGTTGCTCTCTCACCCTTAATTGGTGATATCCTGAGCGCAAAAGAATCCTGAAAAACACAATTGCTTCTATGAGCTGACCCAACAAGTCGTCAATACATAGCAATGAATATACTAGGGAAAATAAGCCCATTTCAACCAACTCTTCAAGTTGCTTCTTCAGCTTCTAACATCTCAACAATCCATATACCATATAGGCCTTCCCAACCAGTCTCATACCATACTTCAACGTAATATCGAAATCCACACTCTGCTGAGGTGGCAGATTAGACGGTTCAATAACATGTCTATAAGCTCATAAACCACTAGGATATCCTCCAATCGTGGAACTATATCACTCCTTCATGTCACAACATTAGAAACATCACCTCCTTGTAGTATCAACCTCGCGGCTCATACGGCACTAATGGCAACTCGCCTCTTCAAAGGTCATAACCTCGGAAGATCTCTATCTAATCTATCTCAATAGAGGATACAACAATCATCCAACTCACATCAACATGATATATATTCATCCAAACCACACACAAAGACCTTCTCATGCACCTAAGGCATGACAAAGAAGTCTACAAGCCATACACAAGTCCTTTAAATAAAGGGTACAATCACATATCTCACGGGTACCTCTGACCCCTAACTAGTAATCTAGTAAAGGAACGTCTACCTTCTACTATGTCAACCGTTAACTATTAACGCATGCATCGAAAGACAAGAAGTTCATATCACTCACAACAAACAAAACTCCACTAGGTAAACCATTAACAAGAATGGTACCTATAATAACTAGCGTCAACAGCTCCATTGCATATCATCACACAAACCTCATATCTATGCTCCTCAGGTATCATTGAGGTCATTTCCATAGCCTCAACTTCTACTCTTTCTGCACCAGAAAGAGGAAGGTCTTGTTGAGAAGAAACACTACCTTGCTAACAAGAAGAAGCCAGATGGCCTAGTTCACCACATGTGAAGCAAGCTATCGGTACCAAGGGGCACTCAGAACGCAAATGATCTGGATGGCCACAATTGAAACATAATCGTCCCATTCTTGCAATATGTGCAACTAAAGGGTAAGTCGATCTTCATCGTCCACCTTTAATGATCTTTTTCCGAGAGGGAACTTGTAAAGGCAACGCCTTGCCCTGTCGACAAAACTTCGCTCTATGCCCTGCTTTAACACACGTAAAGCATATTATTGGTGCCTCTGGGCACACAGCTCGCCGGTGTCCAAACTTCCAACAATTAAACACTGTAATTCCTTGCCAGCCGTCTTCATGCTCAAAGGACCACTTGATTGTTCTGATATCTGACTTGGTCCAACATTCATCATCTTTGCTTCTCTACTAACTGATTTAATCCATTGTTTCTTCTTTGATCCAGAAGCTTCAGTTGGTCTCACAGATGTTGGTAAATCCGGTGTAGGTCTACCAGCTCTTACAGCCTCATATACTTGGCGCATATACTCTTGAAACTCGAATCTACTCATGGAGACACGATCAACCTCTTCAAACTCGTTCTCTGCCATAGGCGCTTTTGTGGTTATTTGCAATATTGACTACTCATATTGGTTTTGTTTCACCTAAGTCCTTGTGATCGACCCCTGGAATTCTTGCTTTTTATTACAATTGACCCGTACACTACGGGTTCGCATCCTTGTTTTAAGCATACTTCTTGGGTTATAAATTTAATGCTTGCACACACCATTTGGAGCGAACAAGTTTTTGGCACCGTTGTCAGGGACTAAATTACTTGCTTTTGCTATTGATCTTTTTGCTTGAGTGTTCTTGCAGATTTTTGTTCTTAGGTACATTTGATGTTCTTGTTCCGGAAACAGAACAAAGTTTCGCCAAAGAACAAGTTTTTGGCGCCATTGCCGGGGACTTGGTCTAGACCGAGCCGGTTGCGATAGTATTTTGGGGCTATTGCCCCTGTTGCTACTAACCACTCTACTTGAGTGACTTTCGCAGGTTCTTCTTTCTAGGTTTATGCGAAGAACCCGTGCTGGGAAGAAAATCGTTCCTTACGATCCCGAACTAGAAAAGACATATAAGAGACGCTTGAAAGAAGCAAAAATGGCCAATCGAGACGATCGCGATCTTGAGGCCGAATTGAAGGAGGAGATGGAACAGCTACGCCTCAATAGAGAAGAACTGCAACCGAGAGGGAGCAAAATTGCACTAGAGTTGCAGAGATTGAAGTAGATATGGTTGAGTTACGAGCTCAGATCTTGCCTCGACCAGACCCTCGACCGAGGCAGGACCCCGCTCCAGTTGCCGCGGCCGAGATACTTCCACCTCGGATGCCAGTCCGAGATGTTCTTTTCGCAGGAATCCCACAAACCCTAGGGCAGAGGATGGACCCAAACCAGCAAGTGAGGCGTCCAGGAGTGAACCTAGGAGATCTAGAGGAGCATGATTATGAACTTCGACCGCAAGTTCTTTCCATGATCCGCCAATGCCAGTTTGGAGGTTTAGAGAGGGAGTCTCCGCATCAACATTTACAAAACTATGAGATTTTGATGGAGACCTTGAAACCTTCAAGAGTGGAAAATAATAATTACAAGTTAAGACCTTTTTTACTTTTCTTTGAAAGACATGGCGCTTACTTGGTACCAGTCTCTTCCTCCCGGAAAGATCAACAATTAGGAGGAGATGACGACGGAGTTCTTGACAAAATTCTTTCCCCCCTCCAAAACTGCTGAAATGAGAGGGAAGATCAATGCATTCATCGTGAAGGACAAGGAGAGTTTGTCCAAGTCATGGTAAAGATTTAAAGATGTTCTTTTGGATTGCCCACATCATGGGATTCCAAAGATAGAGTTGTTGGAGATTTACTTCAAGGGATTGGATGGAGCTACCCAATTCAGCCTTCAACTACTATCCGCCGGCACATTCATGGACATGCCGATTGATGAAGCTTGGGAATTCATTGAAAAACAAGCTTTGCACATGGAGAAGTACTCGCACCAAGGAGCTGAAAATGGAGTTAAGAGAGTTAATTTCCAAGAAGCTCCATCAAATGATAATCAACTCACCTCCCTCAAGAATGAAGTAAAGCAATTGAAGGAACTTTTGGTTGCTCACACCAACAAGGAAGAGGAAGGATATCAAAGCTCAAGGAACAATAATGGTTACCGGAACTACAACAACAACGGTTTCCGGAACAACAACTACAAGAACAATAGAGGATCCAACAACAATAATTGGAGGCCCAACAATCAAAATCCGGGTAACCCTTACTCTAACTCAAATTCAAACAATTCTTCTAATCCTTTCCTCTCTTCTTCTTCTTCTTCTACTCCATTTAAGAGCTAGGAGCCTGGATCAAGCTCATCCCAGCCAGAAAAGAAAGATGTAGTGTTGGAGGCTATCTTGATCAAGCTCAATACTATGGAGACGTCCATTTCTTCATTTTCAAAGGCACAAAAAGCCTTAGAACAACAATTCTTTCATAAGGCGAATGAAGCGCCAAGAGACCTAGGGAAGCTCCTAGCAAGGACAGAGACAACCCCAAGGGACAGATCATGGCAATAACGACGAGAAGTGGACTGAAAACTGCAGATCTAGTGTCTCGGTCGATGCTAGTGAAGAACACCTCGGTCCAAGTACAGACGACGAACACTTCGGCCGAGGTACCAACCGAGGTGGAGCCTCAGAAAGCAGATGAGAAATCTAAAGTTTATGTTCCACCTCCTTATAAACCACCACTTCCATTCTCCCAGTCAAGGGCCAAAGCACATCTAGACAAGCATTTCGGTAAGTTCCTTGACTTGATGAATAAACTACATATTAATATACCTTTCCTTGATGCTATTCTAGGGATGCCCGCCTATGGGAAGTTCTTGAAAGAGATTCTATCAAGGAAGAGGAAGCTGGAAGACTTTGCTGAAGTAAGGATGACATCTAAATCCTCGGAGCTCATTCAAATCATCAAGGAGAAGATGCCACCCAAGTTGAGAGATCCCGGCTTATTTTGCATTCGCATTCAAGTTGGGGATGTCACTTGTGAGGCATTGCGTGATATTGGAGCCAGCGTGAGCATCATCCCGCTGGAGCTATGTGTGAAGATCGGACTTGGAGATCCCAAGCCGGTAAAGATAAGGTTATACATGGCGGATCGCTCCATTACCCATCCCGTGGGTATTTTGGAAGACATCTCGGTTAAGTTAGGTAACTTCTATTTACCTGTAGACTTTGTTTTTCTTGATATTCCTGCAGATTATCCCGTTCCTATCATTCTCGGAGACCATTTCTAGCAACTTCGGATTGCAATGTGGATTGTAAGAATGCCAAGTTGCAATTCAACATTGGCGGTGATCAAGTGGAGTTTGCATTGCTTGCGGCAATGAAAGGGGAGCCGCTGGGAGACGATATCTTCAACATCTATGATGAAGAAGAATCAAGAGAATTGGTGAGTTCTATCCTTATTAATGATCCACTTGAGAGAATTATAAGTTTTAGCTTAATGGAGGAAGGTATAGATGCTTCTTGTGATGCAGATATACGGAGCTTAAAGGCACTGGAAGAAGATCAAGGAGCTAAGATTGAAAAGCTAATCCAGGAGAAGAGAATCTCCAGTTTCGGTCCCAGTTGCAGTACCTTAACCGAGGCACTTTCTGGACCAAGCGAGGTGTTCTTGACTGAAGAACATCTCACTCACCCTCTCTGGACCTCGACCAAGGTCAAAAGTGAGATGATGTCAACTGAGACTTCTGAAAGTCCAGTTCTCCAATCTAGATCTACTCCACTGGAAGAAGGAAGCAAGGATCCCCCTCAAAAAGCACCCCCAGTTGTGGAGCTTAAACCGCTTCCAAGTCACTTGAGGTATGTTTTCCTCGGACCGGATTCTACTTATCCCGTCATCGTTAGTGCTTCCCTCTCCGAATCTGAATTATCTAAACTGATGCATGTCCTGAGAAAGCATCGAAAGGCTTTGGGTTATAGTATTGATGATCTTATTGGCATTAAGCCTTCTTTCTGCATGCATAGAATTCTAATGGAGGATGATCATAAGACTTCACAGGAACCTCAAAGACGGTTAAATCCGATCATGAAAGAGGTTGTGAAGAAAGAAATTCTTAAGTTGTTGGATGCAGGTATCATATTTCCTATCTCGAACAACAAGTGAGTGAGCCCAGTGCATGTAGTTCCGAAGAAAGGAGGGATGACCGTTGTGACAAATAAGAACAACAAGTTAATCCCAACTAGGACCGTCACAGGCTGGAGGGTGTGCATCGATTATAGGAAGATGAACGTGGCCACTAGGAAGGACCATTTTCCACTTCCCTACATCGATCAAATGCTCGAACGGTTAGCTCAGCATTCACATTTTTGCTATTTAGATGGTTATAGTGGCTTCTTTCAGATTCCTATCCATCCGGATGATCAAGAGAAGACCATTTTCACTTGTCCATGGGGGACATTCGCTTATAGGAGGATGCCATTTGGATTGTGTAATGCACCCGCTACCTTCCAGCGATGCATGATGGCTATCTTTTCCGAGTACATAGAGTAGATCATGGAGGTATTTATGGATGATTTTTCAGTATATGGTTCCTCTTTTGATGATTGCCTATCTAACCTTTCTCTAGTGCTACAAAGATGTGAAGACACTAATCTCGTCTTGAATTGGGAAAAGTGTCACTTTATGGTTAATGAAGGCATCGTACGAGGGCACCTCGTTTTCAACCGAGGTATTGAGGTCGATCGAGCTAAGATCGAGACTATTGAGAAACTTCCTCCCCCTTGTTCAGTAAAGGGTGTACGGAGTTTTCTCAGGCATGCAGGTTTCTATAGGAGATTCATCAAGGATTTCTCGAAGATTTCTAAACCACTAACTAAAATCTTGAATAAGGATGTTGTTTTTGAGTTTTCGTAGGAATGTCTTGATGCATTTTATAGCATTAAGGAAGTGTTCGTCTCCGCTCCCATTATTCAACCTCCGGATTGGACCTTGCCCTTTGAGATCATGTGTGATGTGAGTGATGTGGCGGTAGGAGCGGTGCTTGGACAAAATAAGGATGGTCGGACCAACGCCAATTTACTATGCTAGCAAGACGCTAGATGAAGCCCAGCTGAACTACGCCACCACCGAAAAGAAGCTATTGGCGGTTGTATATGCTTTTGAGAAATTTCGTTCCTACTTAGTAGGAGCGAAAGTTATTGTTTACACTGACCATGCAGCTATTCGTTACTTGCTTGCTAAGAAGGATGCTAAGCCACCTCTTATTCGATGGATTCTCTTGCTTCAACAGTTTGACCTAGAGATCCGCGATAAGAAGGGATCCGAAAATTCTGTTGCGGATCACCTCAGCCGGCTACTTCCCTCTTCACACGAAAAGGACGAACCACCCATAGATGATTCCTTCCCCGATGAGCAGTTACATTTGCTGAAACGTTTGATAGACTTCTTTATCTCACCCCACGACGAAGATGAAGTATGGGGTGAGGACACCTTCCAGCATGTTTAGGGATGCCGTACGGTCCAGCTAGTGACCTTAAACCAAGCGCTTCTTGGGAGGCAACCCAAGGTATTGCTTTCTTTTCCCTTTTCTAGTCTAGCTTTGGATAGTTTGCTTTTGCTTTACGTTGCTTTGTTTTTGGCGTCCTAGACAGAAAACAGGTACTTTCTAAGGAAGGAATACAACCCAGGAGCAACACTGGAAGGACAGAAGTTCAAGAAATTGAAAAGACGAAGTTTGACCGAGACACATCTCGGTTGCAGTCACTGCACCTCGACCGAGATAATTCTTGAGCAACCGAGGCGACTAGGGCTGAATACATTCCATCTCGGTCCAGACACCTCGGTCTAGTCGGGACCACCTCGACCGAGGTGATAGCAGCAGAATCGGCGAGGGGTATAAAAGGGGAAACGATTTCTCTCTCTTCCCTCCTAACTCACCCCTCGACCGCGGCGCTCTTCCATCTCGTTTTCTTCGTTTCTCAACCGTTTTCGATGATTCTTGCTCCCATTCTGCGAGGAAAGGCTAAGGGAACCAATTGCAAGCAACAATCTGCAACAAGGATGCCTCGAATCGACCGAATCCGAGGTAAACGTTCGAAAACCCTAAGTTCTCTATTCTCGTAGAGTCTGGAAGAAATTAGCTTTGGTTGCCACTGATTTTTGTTGAAAAAGACTTAAGTACCCCATAGGAAGCAATTGGTAGTGAAATCGGGAGAAAAGAACTGAATTCCAAAGAGTTGAAATCGAACAGCTTCGCACCTCAGTCCAGTCGACCTGCGCCTCGGCTGAGGTGATTTTTGAGTTCTGAAAAGCTACCGATGTGACCTGTCAGACAGAGAGAGAGAATGAGTTCCAGGTCAGATCGCCAGATTGTCCTGAGAGATGGATCTTCCCCTTCTTCTTCTTCTTCTTCTTCTTCTTGACCTTCCATACCGGTGATACATGTGCGTCACCAAGCTGATTACGACCGCATCTGTACGCGCCCAGTGATAGCGCCACGGTTTTTAGACATTCCTGCTTTTGACTGTTTATATGTTGCGGAGGATTTGAGACGGATGGTCTCGATGGTCGGGCTGGAGCAGTTTATGGAGATCAGAGCTCCAACCTACCTCGAGCCTACATTGGAGTTTGTGAGTTTTGTGAGTCACTTGCTTGTAGAGCAGGCCATCAAGTACCGGTTGCTGAACCGGAATTATTTAGTACCGATGGATCAGTGGAGAGATGTCTTCGGCTTCCCGACCCCCACAGTTCCTGATTTCCCTTCTCGAGCTGTAGCTCGACGGTTCTGAGGACAGATAGCTCATGTAGTTGAGCATGATGATAGGTGGAGACCTGGAGACTTCAGGGAGCGGATCATCTTCCACGTCGCTTTCAGACTCTCCCACAGGATATTCAGCGAGACACTTCTGGCGTGTACTGAGACTCCCCAGAAGGTTAGACAGGGGGAGCTTTTGGGTTTAGTGACCCACATAGCTAAGTGATGGGGCTGGATTTGTGTGCATGTACACTACTGGCGGCTGCCAAGCCGCTAGAGCTGTAAGAGATGATCACTAGGAGGATTCTATTTCCTCGTGGACTTACTACGCCATATGTGGCAATGCCTTGGGAGCATACTGCCCCTCAGGATATTAGGTGGTCGTCCCAGTTTTCGGTCTACGATTCTCAGTTTTGGTCCACTGCATGGATGCCTTACATTGAGGATGCTAGAGATGCAGCAACCCAGGCACAGGAGGAGGATGAGGAGGATGATGGCGGTGCTGCCATAGAGACAAGGACGGATACAGCTGGTCCCAGTGTACCAGTCCTCGATCTAGACGACGAGGAGACTGAGGAGGAGGCAGCTGCACCACCACCACGTCCTGCTAGGCGCAGAGTCCGCAGAAAGCGGGATCCCGTAGCTCACAGACGGATAGACGAGCTGACGGATCAGATGATCGACTCTTACGCCACTCTATCCTTGTACATGTTGGAGATGAGGGAGAGCCAACACTACCAGCGCCGGATGTTGGAGATACAGTTCCAGCACACTATGGGCTATCCTTTTGACCCATCCCAGCACCCGTACATGCTATATCCACCACCACCACCAGCGGATCAGGACTAGAGCTTGCAAGGATTTCTTTTATTTATTTATTATGCAGCTCAGCTTATGTCCGGTGAGTACTTTTCTTTCTAGACTTATTTTGACCCATTGGGACAATGTGTCCCAAGTATGGGGTATTTGGATGTATTTATATGACTTATGTGTACGTCTGTATGACTTGACTTGATATTTATGATCTTATGCTCTATGTGCTTATCTGAGACTACATGCATGGATACAGGTTAATTGATTGAGAAAAACGTCAAAAACTGGTTAAAAAAATTTTGACCTCAACCGAAGTGATTCTGACACATCGAGGTGCAGTACCTCGGTTGACTTAGAACATCTCGACCGAAGTGGTTTAACTGAGAACTGTTTTCGAAACAATCTTTGTGCTTCCTTTCTGGATATGACCTCAGTGATGATTTTGTTTGCAGACTGGTTTTGAAATCTTTATATGTTTGAAAGGTTTTATAATATGTTAAAGTTGCTAAATGCTTTGTTTGAAATTTTGGCATGTTTAATACTTTGTTTTTATCCAAATTATGTTGAATTTGAAGGTTGACACCACATGATAAGTTCTCTCACTTTCTTCCTGGGATGATTAAGGCAATTCATTATCTTCTCTTCTTCTTCTTGATCATGCTTAGCCCCTCATATACATATAAGTATCCCTTTACCTATCCGGGAATTTGGAAGCAAGCAAGTGAAAAGCAAGTGAAAGAAAAGTTGAGATGTTGGCTGAAAGTTTAGAAAGAAACAAATAGGTTTTGGGAAGTCAATCATGATGATGAGTAACTCGGTACCATTCACATAGTCGGGTGTTTGTGTCTTGCCAAAGTCAGATTGAGCGATATTCCTAACGGTAATGGTATGTGCATCAAGGGTTTGAGGCATCTTGACAAATTGATGATTGCTGATTTCCTAGGCTTCGATTATTGTGCACCTCTGTCCATGCATCCCAAAAAAGTAAAATAAGCAAAGCTTATTGGTGGAAGATGTTTAAGTTCAAAAAGAAGTGAAGTGAAGATCCTTTTGCCGGATTCTAGCACCACATTCCCTATATACATCCCACCCTCACACGTTTCTTGACCTTCTCTTGAAAAGCCCTTGAGACCTCGAGCTTGTTGATTGACTTGGTGGTTTAAACTGGATTATACATGATTAATTTCGATAATAATGATTTATTATGCATTCTATGATTTTATGCAAAGATGAACAACTTTCTCATATTTATAAAATGTTTTGATCATATTTTGATTTTAAATTCCATGAAGCATTCTCTTAGAGTGATCTATGAGTGGAGCACACCACAAAAAATGTTTTGAAATACTTTTCATTGATCTTTCTGACCTATAATCAATTCTATCTTGTACTTAAGATTTGAAACTTGCTTGGGGACAAGCAAGGGACAGGTATTGGGTATTTTGATAGCATGTATTATAGTCTATATTTTGGGACTTGTTTAGACATTTTATCTTCAATAATCTGCATGTTTGAATGTATATTATGTGATTATATTGTCATTTCATCTACATTTGTGGGAATCGAGGTCTACACCAAGTTTCATTGTAATCGTAGGTAAAATGGCACATTTTGCATCAAAATGGAGCTAAGGAGCAAGGGAGTCATTGAAGCTACATTCAGGAGCTTAAAGAGGAGCTCAAGAAGCATGGAATTAATAAAGAAGATTTACTTTGGACCAGATTTGAGAGATTTCACCTTCAGCTGAGATTCACCTCGGTTGACCACAGAGTCACCTCGACCGAGGGGATCTAGAGGAGTGCCCCGACCGAGGCGAACACCCTGGACGGGGCGAGATATATTTCATTAGTCTGAGATCTTTTATTTTTGGAAAGAGAGGTCTTATATTTTTGGGCTGGATTTCTGGAAGGAAGATCATATATTTTGGAGATCTATTTTAGAGATATGGATATATTTTATTAGAAAGTTATCTTTTTAAGATATTATTATCTTTGGAAGATAATTCTCCTATATAAAGGGCTGGATTTTCCTCAAATTGAGCAACCCGCTACCAACGCAGCACTTAGAGATTGAAGAAACTGTAGTTCGGAAGGATTTTTGGAAGGTTGAAGGAAGATTGAAGGAAAGAAGGTCATAGCTTGTTATAGCTTTTGTGAAGGGATTTGTAAGACTTTCTTAGATTCCCTTCTTGTTGATTGTCTTGTTAGATTTGTTATTCAAGGAACGCTGATTTGTTTATTTGATTCAGTTATTGAAGCCTTGTTCTTAAGGTTTTTGTGTTCAAATATTCATTCTCTTCCCATATATTTGATTATTGCTTTCATGATGATGATTGGCTAATTTCCTTCTGCGATTCTAGGGTGATTGGCAGAAGGTTGTGGGAAAAACAATGATAGAATAATCTTAAATCCCAGTAGGACCCTGAAAGATCGAGTCTTTATCCTTAACCTGAGAACATCGCGTTCAGTTGATGAACATCTCGGCCGGCGTGGAACTTGGCTGACCGAGGTGACCTTTCTGATCCGAAACTGAGAGTTAATTGTTAGAGTTTGCCAAATCCTATTCTTATTACACATTTCCTGGTTCAATGCAAGCTTAGGATGAGACTTACCCAGTAATTCCTTTGTTTATTTACCAAAGATCATAAGTGTAGGTAATAAAGGTTTATCCTTTATTGGGGTTTGAGTGTGTCTTCATTCCATCTTTGTGAGTTAGCCTGAGACTTACCCGGTAAAGGTTGATTTTGTTCCCTCAGTTGGAGTGTTGGTTTGAGATTATAATTCCTTTCCTTGGTACCTTGAGACTAACCCGGTAATAGGAGCTTTTAGTTTGGAGTTAGTGAGTAGTGAGACTTACCCGGTGATCTATTCCACTTTAGTAACACCTTCCCTTTGATAAATCTCAGCTTTGTCCGCTTATCTTGAGATCTTGAGTTGGAACCACAACTGGATGCTTTAATCCCTAGAATTTGCATATTTCCTTTAATTGACCTTATTATCATCTTTGATTGTTTTAATCGCTTTTGTGGTTTGTTGCAATATTGACTACTCATATTGGTTTTGTTTCACCTAAGTCCTTGTGATCGACCCGTGGAATTCTTGCTTTTTATTACAATTGACCCGTACACTGCGGGTTCGCATCCTTGTTTTAGGCATACTTCTTGGGTTATAAATTTAAAGCTTGCACACACCATTTGGAGCGAACATGTACCCCTACCCCGTCCCACTACAGATACTACTCTAGTCTGAGCCATTTGTAGGATATGCGCACCTAATCTGATAAGGCTATATATATGTCATATGTATCGATATAAATAAATATATATATATATATATATATAATACATCCACATAATCCATAGTACATACATATATATACATATCTACGCTGCAGAGATCCATAGCAGAGGTGACGACTTCTCGTACATTCTATCCCAAAACCAAACTTAAAACCAAAAATTTTTTAAAACGTCAGACCCCTTTCGGGTTCTATTTATTTTACCTATCAAACCTCATTGCATGTAGCAAGTGTCATTGTTGTCAACCTAAGGCTGTGATACCAACTCTGTAACACCCTGAATCCGCGGGACTCGGAGTGCAACATTAGGCTAGGATCTCATAATGGATCTTGACCCTTTCCTAACAACAATTTCACTGGACCTAACAACATGGCACTGACAGATATAAGAACAAAAACATAAAACCGTTTAAACTGTATTACCAAAGGTAAACAACAACATAGCCGAGTATGAAACGGCATCCTCACACAAGAGGTAAACAAGACATCATCCTCACGCAGGAGGGAAAACATAAACAACCCCAAAACCAACCACCTAATGTACGAGAGTCCTCCTGCCAGATCACCCAGCAGCGCCTATCCTGCAAACATCAAAACACGGTATGAAATTGTTAGCTAACCATACATATATGGGGCAATGCATTGATAGCATAAATTATAGTCTATATTTTGAGGTTTGTTTGGACGTTTTATCTTCAATAATCTGCATGTTTGTATGTATATTATGTGATTATGCTACCATTTCATCTACCTTTGCCGGAATCGAGGTCTACGCCTAGTTTTGTTGTAATCGTAGGTAAAATGGCATGTTTTGCATCAAAAAAGGAGCAAAAGGAGCTATGGAGTCATTGGAGCTACATTCAGGAACATAAGGAACCATCTAGGAAGCATAGCCATGGATTTGAGATTTACTTTGGACCAGATTTGAGAGATTTCACATTCAGTTGTGACTCACCTCGGTTGACCACAGATTCACCTCGACCGAGGTGATCCTGAGAAGTCGACTCGACCGAGGCGAACACCTAGGACGCGGCGAGAATATTTTATTCTTGGCTGAGATTTTTATCTTTGGAAAGTGATCTTATATTTTTGGGCTTGGCTCCTGGAAGGAAGAAGATGTGCTAGATCATATATTTTACCTATTTTTATGGGAAGAGATCTTTCCAAGATATCTTATCTTTGGAGGGTTATTTTCCTATAAAAAGGGTTGGATTTCCAAAAATCCAACATCGTGCTATACCATCGATCAGGGTTTATACGCAGCAGCAGCCATACTCCAGTTGGGAGAATTGAAGAACTTTTTTGAAGGTTGAAGGAAGATTGAAGATTATAGCTTTTATAGCTTTTGAAGGGTTTTGTAAGGTTATCTTAGACTCCCTTCCTTGTTGTCTTACCTTATTGGATTTCTATCCAAGGAACGCTTTTGTTGTGATATTTGATTCAGTTATTGTAGTCTTTTTATTAAATTCTTCTAGTTCAAATATTCACCTTCTTCCCATATATTTGATTATTGCTTTCATGATGATGAGTGGCTAATTTCCTTGTGTGATTCTAGGGTGATTGGCTGAAGTTTGTGGGAAAAAAAATGATAGAATAATCTTAGATTCCAATAGGACCCTGAAAGATCGAGTCTTTAACCTTAACCCTAAGCATCTCGCTCAGTCGATGAACATCTCGGCCGGGGTGGAATTTGGCTGACCGAGGTGACTTATCTGATCCGAAACTGTGAGCTAAGTGTTAGAGTTTGCCAAATCCTATTCTTATTACACCTTTCCTGGTTCAATGCAAGCCTAGGATGAGACTTACCCGGTAATTCCTTAGTTTGTTTACCTAAGATCATAAGTATAGGTAATAAAGGTTTATCCTTTATTGGGGTTTGAGTGTGCTTCCATCCCATCTTTGTGAGTTAGCCTGAGACTTACCCGGTAAAGATTGATTCTATTCCCTTAGATGGTGTGTTAGTTTGAGGTTATAGTTCTTTATCTTGATTCCTTGAGACTTACCCGGTAATAGGAGTTACGGTTCAGGATTAGTGAGTAGTGAGACTTACCCGGTGATCTATTCCACTTTAGTAACACCTTCATCATGCAAAAACCTCAACTTTGTCCGCTTATCTTTAGATCTTGAGTTGGAACCACAACTAGATGCTTTAATCCCTAGAATTGCATGTTTGCTTTATTGACTTCTATATTATCTTTGATTGTTTTGATCACCTTTTGTGGTTAGTATTTACATAAGCATACCGTAATTGGACTTTGTTTCACTAAGTCCCTGTGATCGACCCCTGGAATTCCTTGCTTTTACTACGATTGACCCGTACACTGGGGGTTCGCATCCTTGTTTTAAGCTTACGTCTAAGGTTATAAATTTAAAGCTTGCACACACCGTTTGGAGCGAACAAGTTTTTGTCGCCGTTGCCGGGGACTTGGTCTAGACCGAGCCGGTTACGGTTTGCTCTTGGGGCACTTGCCCCCGTGTCTACTAACCACTCTACTCGAGTGACTTTTGTAGGTTCTTTCTTAGGTATATGCGAAGAACCCGCACTGGGAAGGAAATCGTTCCTTACGATCCCGAACCAGAAAAGACATACAAACGACGCTTAAGAGAAGCGAAGATGGCCCAACAAGACAACCGCGATCTTGAGTCCAAGTTGAAAGAGGCGTTAGAGCTGCTACACCTCAGCAGGGAAGAACTAAGGCAAGAGAAGGAAGAAACTCGCACCAAGACTGAAGCAATCGAAGCAGAGATGGCAGCCATACGAGACCAGATTCTACTTCGACCGAGGGAAGATCCAGTTGCTGATCCTCGACCGATGCAGGTCCCAGTTGTTGACCCTCGACCGATGCAGGTCCCAGTTGCTGACCCTCGACCGAGGCAGGTCCCAGTGCCTGACACCCCGGCCGATATACTTCCACCTCGGGTTCTAGTCCGAGACGTTCTTCTTGCAGGAATCCCACAAACCCTAGGTCAAAGGATGGACCCCAATCAACAACTAAGGCGTCCAGGAGTTAACCTAGGAGATCCAGCGGACCATGACTATGAACTTCGACCGCAAGTTCTATCCATGATTCGCCAATGCCAATTCGGAGGGCTAGATAAGGAATCACCACATCAACATCTTCAAAACTATGAGATCTTGATGGAGGCCTTGAGACCTCCGAGGATTGAAAATAACAACTACAAGCTAAGACCTTTTTACTTTTCTTTAAAAGATAGAGCTTTTACTTGGTATCAATCTCTTCCTCTAGGAAAAATTAGCACATGAGAGGAGATGACAACGGAATTCTTGACCAAATTCTTTCCCCCCTCAAAGATAGCTGAAATGAGAGGGAAGATCAATGCTTTCATTATGAAGGACAAGGAGAGCCTGTCCAAGTCATGGGAGCGGTTCAAGGACATTCTTTTGGATTGGCCATATCATGGGATTCCAAAGTTAGAGTTATTGGAGATATACTTCAAGGGACTGGACGGAAGCACCCAGTTCAACCTCCAACTACTCTCCGCCGGTACCTTCATGGACATGGCGATTGACGAGGCTTGGGACTTCATCGAGAAGCAAGCCTTGCATATGGAGAAGTACACGCACCAAGGAGCTGAAGGTGGAGTTAAAAGAGTTAACTTCCAAGAAACTCAGCCCAACAACAATCAACTCACGTCCTTGAAGAATGACGTGAAGCAATTGAAGGAACTCTTGGTTGCTCAAACCAAGAAGGAAGAGCAAGGACAAAGGAACAACAACAACGGATACCGTAACAACAACAATGGTCCCGGAACAACAATTAAACAACAACAATAGAGGATCCAATAGCAATAATTGGAGGGCGAACAACCAAAATTCTGGTAACAATCATTCAAACTCCAACTCTAACGATTCCTCTAACCCTTTCCTCTCTTCCCCTTCTTCTTCTTCTTCTACTCCATTAAAGAGCCAGGGGCAAGGATAAAGTTCGTCTCAGCCGGAAAAGAAAGATGCAGTTCTGGAGGCTATCTTGATCAAGCTCAACGCTATGGAGACTTCTATGACTTCATTTTCGAAGGCCCAAAAAGCCTTTGAGCAACAACTTGCAAGTAGGGCGAATGAAGCGCCAAGAGATCCAGGGAAGCTCCCAGCAAAGACGGAAAGCAACCCTAAGGGCCAGATCATGGCCATAACTACGAGGAGTGGACTGAAAACTGCAGATCCAGGTACAGTCGAAGAACACCTTGACCGAGATGCCAACCGAGGTGGAGCCACAGAAAGCGGAGGGGAAAACTGAAGTTTATGTTCCACCTCGTGCATACAAACCACCACTTCCATTCCCCCAGTCAAGGGCCAGAGCACATCTAGACAAGCACTTTGGTAAGTTCCTTGACTTGATGAATAAACTGCATATTAACATTCCTTTCCTTGATGCTATTCTAGGAATGCCCGCCTATGGGAAGTTCTTGAAGGAGATCCTATCAAGGAAGAGGAAACTGAAAGATTTTGGTGAAGTTAGGATGACATCTAAATCCTCAGAGCTCATTCAAATCATGAAGGAGAAGATGCCACCTAAATTAAGAGATCCCGGCTCATTTTGCATTCCCATTCAAGTTGGGGATGTTACTTGTGAAGCCCTTTGTGATCTAAGAGCCAGCGTGAGCATCATCCCGCTGGAGCTATGTGCGAAGATCGGACTTGGAGAGCCCAAGCCGGTCAAGATTCGACTTTATATGGCAGATCGCTCCATCACCCATCCTGTGGGCATCTTGGAGGACGTTCCGGTCAAGTTAGGTAACTTCTATTTACCAATAGATTTTGTTGTACTTGACATTCCCGCAGATTATCCTGTTCCTATTATTCTCGGGAGGCCTTTTCTAGCAACTTCGGGTTGCAACGTGGATTGCAAGAACGCCAAGTCGAAATTCAACATTGGCGGCGATGAGGTGGAATTCGCATTACTTGCAGCCATGAAAGGGGAGCAGCTAACTGATGATATCTTCAACATCTACGATGAAGAAGAATCGAGAGAATTGGTGAGCTCTATCCTTACTAACGATCCACTCGAAAGAGTTATTAGCTTCAGTTTAATGGAGGAAGGTATAGATGCTTCTTGTGATGCAGATATACAGAGCTTAAAAGCACTGGAAGAGGATCCAGGAGCTAAAACTGAGAAGCTAATCCAGGAGACGTAGATCTCCAGTTTCGGTTCCAGTTGCAGTACCTTGACCGAGGCACTTATTGAACTGAGCGAGGCGACTGAAGAACATCTCGGTCAACGCCTCTGCGCCTCGACCGAGGTCGATGGCGAGACGACTTCAACTGAGACTTCCGAAAGTCCAGTTTCTGGATCTACTCCACTGGAAGGAGGAAGCAAGTATCCCCCTCAGAAAGCACCCCCAGTTGTGGAGCTTAAACAACTCCCAAATCACTTGAGGTATGTCTTTCTTGGACCGGATTCCACTTATCCCATTATTGTTAGTGCTTCCCTTTCCGAAACTGAATTATCTAAACTAACGCATGTCCTGAGAAAGCATCAAAAGGCTTTGGGTTATACTATAGATGATCTTATTGGTATTAAGCCCTCTTTCTGCATGCATAGAATTCTAATGGAGGATGATCATAAGACTTCACGGGAACCTCAAAGACGGTTAAATCCGATCATGAAAGAAGTTGTGAAGAAGGAAGTTCTTAAGTTGTTAGATGCAGGTATCATATATCCTATCTCGGACAGCAAGTGGGTAAGCCCGGTGCATGTAGTTCCGAAGAAAGGAGAAATGACCGTTGTGACGAATAAGAACAACGAGTTGATGCCAACTAGGACCGTTACGGGCTGGAGGGTTTGCATCGATTATAGGAAGCTGAACACGGCCACACGGAAAGACCATTTTCCACTTCCCTTCATTGATCAAATGCTCGAGCAGTTGGCCTAACATTCACACTTTTGCTACTTAGACGGCTATAGTGGATTCTTCCAGATTCCTATCCATCCGGATGATCAGGAGAAGACCACTTTCACTTGTCCATGGGGGACATTTGCTTATAGGAGGATGCCATTTGGATTATGCAATGCACCCGCTACCTTCCAGCGATGCATGATGGCTATCTTTTCCGAGTACATAGAGGAGATCGTGGAGGTATTTATGGATGATTTTTCTGTATATGGTTCCTCTTTTGACGATTGCCTATCTAACCTTTCTCTAGTACTTAAAAGATGTGAAGACACTAATCTTGTTTTGAATTGGGAGAAGTGTCATTTTATGGTTAATGAAGGCATTGTGCTAGGACACCTCGTTTCTAATCGAGGCATTGAGGTCGATCGCGCTAAGATCGAGACTATTGAGAAACTTCCTCCCCCTTGTTCTGTTAAAGGTGTGAGGAGTTTTCTCGGGCATGCAGGTTTCTACAGGAGATTCATCAAGGACTTCTCTAAGATTTCTAAACCTCTAACTAACCTCTTGAATAAAGATGTTGTTTTTGAGTTTTCGTAGGAGTGTCTTGATGCTTTTTGCAGGATTAAGGAAGCGTTGATCTCCGCTCCCGTTATCCAACCTCCGGATTGGACCTTGCCCTTTGAGATCATGTGCGATGCTAGTGATGTAGCCGTAGGAGCGGTGCTTGGACAGAAGAAGGATGGACGGACCACCGCCATTTACTATGCTAGTAAGACGCTTGATGTAGCACAACGCAACTACGCTACCACCGAGAAAGAATTATTGGCGGTTGTATATGCTTTCGAGAAGTTTCGTTCCTATTTAGTTGGGGAAAAAGTCATTGTCTACACCGACCATGCAGCCATTCGTTACTTGTTGGCTAAGAAAGATGCCAAGCCACGCCTCATTCGATGGATTCTCTTACTTCAAGAGTTTGATCTAGAGATCTGCGATAAGAAGGGATCCGAAAATTCTGTTGCGGATCACCTCAGCCGGCTACCTGCATCTTCACGCGAGAAGGATGACCCACCCATAGACGATTCATTCCCCGATGAGCATTTACACTTGTTGGAGTGTTTGATAGACTTACTTACTTCACCCCTCGATGGAGGTGAAGTATGGGGTGAGGGCACATCCCGTCACATTTGAGAGACGCATCATGGTCCAGCTAGCGACCTTAAACCAAGCGCTTCTTGGGAGGCAACCCAAGGTATTGCTTTCTTTTCCCGTTTTCTAGTCTAGTTTAAATAGTTTTGCTTTTGCTTTGCTTTGTTTTGTTTTTGGCGTTCTAGACAGATAACAGGTGACATCTAAGGAAGGAGTATAACTGGAAGGACAAAAGATCGAGAATTTGAGAAAACGAAGTTTGACTGAGGCATCTCGGTTGCTGTCAGAGCACCTCGACCGAGATGATTCTTGAGCAACCGAGGCGACTAGGGTTTTCTGAAGAACCACCTCGGTCCGTACCACCTCGGTCCAGTCGAGACCATCTCGACCGAGGTGACAACAGTTCCAGAAAGGGTATAAAAGGGGGATTTATTTTCTCTCTCTTCCATCTCACCCTTCCTCGACCGCGGCGACAGTTTCACCTCGCCTCCTTCGATTCTTGCTCGTTTTCGAAGATTTTCGCTTCCAAACTGCGATTAAGGCTTAGAGGATCCCAGTGCATCATCGATCTGCAAGAAAATCGAACCGATTCGGCCGAACGAGGTAAAACAAAACCGAAACCCTACCTCTCCGATTTCGCTTCGATTTGGGCTTTGGTTGCCCTTGCATTTGTTGAGAAAAGGCTTAAGTACCCCTTAGGAAGCAGTTGTAGTGATTTTGGGGGAAAAGAACTGAATATCTGAAGAAATTAAGATCCAGTTTTTCGCCTCGGTCCAGTCGAGCTATGCCTCGGCCGAGGTGATTCTTAAGTGTTGTCAGTTGACCGAGGTGACCTGACAGTGACCGAATTGAAAATGAGTTCTGACCGACGCCTTGCCCTCAGGGATAGATCCTCACCTTCCCCTTCTTCCTCTTCTTCCCGACCCTATCGACCGGTGATCCATGAGAGACACCAGGTCGATTATGACCGTATTTTTGGCCGTCTAGTGATTGCACCTCGCTTCCTTGACGTGTCTGCTTTTGATTGCCTCCAGGTAGACGGAGACCTTAGGAGGATGATTTCTACAGTAGGGCTGGATCAATTTACTGAGATCCGAGCCCCAGCCTATTTGGAGCCCATCTTAGAGTTCATTAGCTCCTTCACCTACCTCCCCACAGAGAGATCTGTGAAGTACCGGTTGATGAACCGAAACTTCTTAGTGCCACTAGAGTACTGGAGAGAGATTTTTGGCTTTTCTAAGCCCAATATTGTTGACTTCCCTTCCCGATCTGTAGCTAGGGAGTTTTGGGGACAGATTGCCCACATTATTGAGCACGCAGATAGATGGCGCCCTGGAGATTCCAGGGAGAAGGTCATCTTCCATTTAGCCTTTAGGTTAGCCCATCGGATATTCAGCGAGACACTTCTGGCGCGTACTAAGACGCCCCAGAAGATCCGACGGGGAGAGCTTTTCAGTTTATACTGCATGGTTACTGGGGGTATCCCGGATTGGCTTGATGTTGGCAGAGGATCTGCACAAGATTAAGGCCAAGGCGAAGGGAGACATCTGCTGCGGAGGACTTGTCACCTACATAGCTAGTTATCAGGACATGGATCTCAGAGCTTGCACGATGGTGGCGGCTCCCAAGCCGCTTGGGCTGCAGGAGATGATCACTCGGCAGATTCTGATTCCCCGAGGTCTGACTACCCCGTACGTGGCTATGTCGTGGGAGCTGACTGCGCCACAGGGGATCAGGTGGTCTGCCCAGTTTACTGTTTTCGACCCTCATTATTGGCAGACCGCTTGGGCTCCACTGATGGAGGATTAAAGAGAGGCAGCAGCTGCCCCAGCTGAGGAGGAGGCAGATGATGAGGAGACGGCTGATGACAGAGAGGGTGAAGTCCCGATGGATACAGGGACGGATACTGCAGGGACGAGCACACCAGTTATAGATCTGGATGATGAGGACATTGAGCCTGTACCTGCTACTTCTCCAGTGAGACCTGCTAGGCGTAGGGCGCGCCGACACAGAGATTCAGAGGCTCACAGACGGATCGATGATCTGACGGATCATGTTATTGATTCCTATGCTGCTTTGTTACTGGATATCCGCGAGATGCAGGAGCGGCAGCATTACCAGCACATGATGGCCCAGATTCAGTTTGAGAACTTCATGGGCTATCCGTTCGACCCGTCCCAGTATCCGTATGTTTCACCACCACCACCACCGGATCGTGACTATTGAGAGCTGCAGGATTTCCTTTTCTTATTTTTATGCAGTTCAGCTTATTATCCGGTGAGTACTTTTACCTTAGACTTATTTTGACCCACTGGGACAGTGTGTCCCAAGTATGGGGTGTTTATTTGATGTATTTGACATTTATTCGATGTATGACTCTAGTTGACCAGATATCTATATTTATGCTTCACTTTTGCATCTATGTGTTTATCTGAGACTACATGCATACTTACAGGTTATTTGATTGAGAAAAACGTCGAAATTGAAAGAAAACTGGTTTTAAAAAAAAAAATTTTGACCTCGACCGGTGGAGTTCTGGCCGAACGAGGTGTTTCACCTCGGTTGACCTAAGAACACCTCGACCGAGGTGGGTTAACTGAGAGTTTTCGAAAACGATTTTTGTGCCTCTTATCTGGATATGATCTCAGTGAAGATCTTGTTTACTGACTGGTTTTGAAATTCTTTATGTGTTTGAAAGGTTTTATAATATGTTTAAGTTGCTAAATGCTTTGTTTGAAATTATTGGCATGTTTAATACTTTGTTTTTATCCAAATTATGTTGAATTTGAAGGTTGACACCGCAAGATAAGTTCTCTCACTTTCTTCCTGGAAAGACCAAGGCAATTCATTCTTCTCTCTTCTTCTTCTTCTTGATCATGCTTAGCCCCTCATATTCATTTTGCCTCCCTTTACCTATCCGGGAATTTGGAAGCAAGCGAAGTGGTGAAAGCAAGTGAAGTTAAAGATGAGAATTTGCAATATTGACTACTCATATTGGTTTTGTTTCACCTAAGTCCTTGTGATCGACCCCTGGAATTCTTACTTTTTATTACAATTGACCCGTACACTGCGGGTTCGTATCCTTGTTTTAAGCATACTTCTTGGGTTATAAATTTAAAGCTTGCACACACCATTTGGAGCGAACATGTACCTCTACCCCGTCCCACTACAGATACTGCTCTAGTCTGAGCCATTTGTAGGATATGCGCACCTAATCTGATAAGGCTATATATATGTCATATGTATCGATATAAATATAAATATATATATATATATAAAACATCCACATAATCCATAGTACATACATATATAGACATATCTACGCTGCAGAGATCCATAGCAGAGGTGACGACTTCTCGTACATTCTATCCCAAAACCAAACTTAAAACCAAAAATGTTTTAAAACGTCACACCCCTTTCCAGTTCTGTTTATTTTATCTATCAAACCTCATTGCAGATAGCAAGTGTCATTGTTGTCAACCTAAGGCTGTGATACCAACTCTGTAACACCCTGAATCCGCGGGACTCGGAGTGCCACATTAGGCTAGGATCTCATAATGGATCTTGACCCTTTCCTAACAACAAGTTAACTGGACCTTACAACATGGCACTAACAGATATAAAAACAAAAACATAAAACCGTTTAAACTGTATTACCAAAGGTAAACAACAACATAGCCGAGTATGAAACGGCATCCTCACACAAGAGGTAAACAAGACATCATCCTCACGAAGAAGGGAAAACATAAACAACCCTAAAACCAACCACCTAATGTACGAGAGTCCTCGGCTTGTCACCCTGCCAGATCACCCAGCAGCGCCTATCCTGCAAACATCTACAACACGTTATGAAATTGTTAGCTAACCATACATATATGGGGTAATGCATTGATAGCATGAATTATAGTCTATATTTTGAGGTTTGTTTGGACGTTTTATCTTCAATAATCTGCATGTTTGTATGTATATTATGTGATTATACTACCATTTCATCTACCTTTGCCGGAATCGAGGTCTACACCTAGTTTTGTTGTAATCGTAGGTAAAATGGCATGTTTTGCATTAAAAAAGGAGCAAAAGGAGTTGTGGAGTCATTGGAGCTACATTCAGGAACATAAGGAACCATCCAGGAAGCATAGCCATGGATTTGAGATTCACTTTGGACCAGATTTTAGAGATTTCACATTCAGTTGTGACTCACCTCGGTTGACCACAGATTCACCTCGACCGAGGTGATCCAGAGAAGTCGACTCGAAGCGAACACCTAGGACGCGGCGAGAATATTTTATTCTTGGCTGAGATCTTTTATCTTTGGAAAGTGATCTTATATTTTTGGGCTTGGCTCCTGGAAGGAAGAAGATATGCTAGATCATATATTTTACCTATTTTTATGGGAAGAGATCTTTCTAAGATATCTTATCTTTGGAGGGTTATTTTTCTATAAAAAGGGTTGGATTTCCACAAATCCAACATCGTGCTATACCATCGATCAGGGTTTATACGCAGCAGCAGCCATACTCCAGCTGGGAGAATTGAATAACCTTTTTGAAGGTTGAAGGAAGATTGAAGATTATAGCTTTTATAGCTTTTGAAGGGTTTTGTAAGGTTATCTTAGACTCCCTTCCTTGTTGTCTTACCTTATTGGATTTCTATCCAAGGAACGCTTTTGTTGTGATATTTGATTCAGTTATTGAAGTCTTTTCATTAAATTCTTCTTGTTCAAATATTCACCTTCTTCCCATATATTTGATTATTGCTTTCATGATGATGAGTGGCTAATTTCCTTGTGTGATTCTAGGGTGATTGGCTGAAGGTTGTGGGAAAAACAATGATAGAATAATCTTAGATTCCAGTAGGACCCTGAAAGATCGAGTCTTTAACCTTAACCCTAAGCATCTCGCTCAGTCGATGAACATCTCGGCCGGGGTGGAATTTGGCTGACCGAGGTGACTTATCTGATCCGAAACTGTGAGTTAAGTGTTAGAGTTTGCCAAATCCTATTCTTATTACACCTTTTTTGGTTCAATGCAAGCCTAGGATGAGACGTACCCGGTAATTCCTTAGTTTGTTTACCTAAGATCATAAGTATAGGTAATAAAGGTTTATCCTTTATTGGGGTTTGAGTGTGCTTCCATCCCATCTTTGTGAGTTAGCCTGAGACTTACCCGGTAAAGGTTGATTCTATTCCCTTAGATGGTGTGTTAGTTTGAGGTTATAGTTCTTTATCTTGATTCCTTGAGACTTACCCGGTAATAGGAGTTACGGTCTAGGATTAGTGAGTAGTGAGACTTACCCGGTGATCTATTCCACTTTAGTAACACCTTCCCCATGCAAAAACCTCAGCTTTGTCCGCTTATCTATAGATCTTGAGTTGGAACCACAACTAGATGCTTTAATCCCTAGAATTGCATGTTTGCTTTATTGACTTCTTATTCATCTTTGATTTTTTTGATCACCTCTTGTGGTTAGTATTTACATAAGCATACCGTAACTAGACTTTGTTTCACTAAGTCCTTGTGATCGACCCCTGGAACTTCTTGCTTTTTACTACGATTGACCCGTACACTGCGGGTTCGCATCCTTGTTTTAAAGCTTTCGTCTAGGGTTATAAATTTAAAGCTTGCACACACCGTTTGGAGCGAACATGCATAAGCACAAGCACAATCATGAAAGATAAACACATCAGTTGACCACCGGACAAGAAGTTGACCACCGGACATAGTGCAGGCACCGAAAATAGAATTGCATCATCTTCCGTCACACCTCAAGTATGTTTTCCTTGGAGCACACAATACCTTGCCAGTAATCATCTCCAATAAGTTGACCACCAGACAAGAAGATAAGTTGGTGAACGTACTAAAGGAGCACACGACGGTCCTCGGATGGACTATTGCAGACATCAAGGGGATAAGTCCTTCCACTTGCATGCATAGGATTTTACTTGAGGACGAAGCCAAGCCCTCTAGGCAACCTCAAAGGAGGTTGAACCCACCAATGATGGATGTAGTCAAAAAGGAAGTGTTGAAGCTCCTCCAAGCGAATATGATCTTTCCTATCTCGGATAGCACTTGGGTTAGCCCAACCCAAGTGGTTCCAAAAAAGGGAGGCATCACTTTGGTGGAAAATCAACATGGAGAGACGGTCCCAAGAAAAACACAATCTGGATGGAGAGTTTGCATTAACTACCGCAAGCTCAATAAAGTAACACGAAAAGACCATTTCCCATTACCTTTTATTGATCAAATGTTGGAACGTCTTGCAGGTCATCAATACTATTGTTTCATGGATGGATATTCGGGCTATTTCTAAATAGCCATCGCACCAGAAGATCAAGAGAAGACGACGTTCACTTGCCCATTTGGCACTTTTGCATATCGCAGAATGCCCTTTGGACTTTGCAACGCGCCGGGCACTTTCCAACGGTGCATGATAAGTATTTTCTCCGAATACATAGAAAATTTCATTGAACTCTTCATGGATGACTTTACCGTCTATGGAGACAGTTTTGACGCATGTTTAGGGCATTTAAAACTTGCTCTTGAAAAATGTGTTGAAACCAATTTAGTTCTTAATTCGGAAAAATGTCATTTCATGGTCGAAAAAGGAATTGTGCTAGGACATGTAATATCCTCAATACTACTGTTTCATGGATGGATATTCGGGATATTTCCAAATAGCCATCGCACCAGAAGATCAAGAGAAGACGACGTTCACTTGCGCATTTGGCACTTTTGCATATCGCAGAATGCCCTTTAAACTTTGCAACGCGCCGGGCACTTTCCAACGGTGCATGATAAGTATTTTCTCCGAATACATAGAAAATTTCATTGAACTCTTCATGGATGACTTTACCGTCTATGGAGACAGTTTTGACGCATGTTTAGGGCATTTAAAACTTGTTCTTGAAAAATGTGTTGAAACCAATTTAGTTCTTAATTCGGAAAAATATCATTTCATGGTCGAAAAAGGAATTGTGTTAGGACATGTAATATCCTCAAAAGGGATAGAGGTAGATAAGGCAAAGGTTGATGTTATTCAAAATTTACCTTATCCTACTAATATTCGGGAAATTCGATCTTTTCTTGGTCATGCAGGGTTCTACCGAAGGTTCATCAAAGACTTCTCAAAGATCTCAGCACCCCTGTGTGAATTGCTCAAGAAGGATGTCACCTTCATAATGGATAAGGATTGCAAAAAGGCTTTCGACACTTTGAAGTCATGTCTCACCACCGCACCGATCATCCGTTCGCCGGATTGGGAGAAACCTTTTGAAATCATGTGTGACGCCAGTGACTACACCGTCGGAGCTGTCTTAGGACAAAAAGACGGGCGGGCCTCCCATGTGATCCATTATGCGTCTATGACACTAAATGGAGCACAAAGGAATTACTCCACCACCGAGAAGGAGATGTTGGCGGTAGTTTTTGCCCTTGAGAAGTTCAAGCTATACTTACTTGGGGTAAAGGTAATTATTTTCACTGACCATGCAGCCCTTAGGTACCTCATAGAAAAGAAGGAGGTGAAGCCACGATTAATCCGTTGGGTGCTCCTTCTAAGTGAATTTAACCTAGAGATAAAGGACAAAAAGGGAGCTGAGAACCTGGTGGCAGATCATTTGAGCAGACTAGTGCAAGAGAAGGAAGAACTAGGAAAAAGAGAGATAGCCGGAAGCTTTCCAAACATACATTCTACACAACTCTCTGTAGTGTAACCGCCCCCGCGCCTCACACCAGCCGCCCTTGCGGCCAGCCGCCCCTGCGGCCAGCCGCCCCTGCGGCTCTGTCTAGGCGCCCCTGCGGAATTGTCGACAGAGGTTTGTCTTAATCTTCAATCTTGTAAGTCTGGAGGATACCCCTATCACTGATTACGTTTGGGACGATCCTTACCTTTAGAAGCATTGTAGTGACCAAGTGATCCGGCGTTGCATTCCGGACAATGAGGTACAATCCGTCCTAACTTTCTGTCATTCTGAAGCCTGTGGGGGGTACTTTGGGGCAAACAAAACTGCAAGAAAAGTTTTGGATGCCGGTTTCTTTTGGTCATACATTTTTCGAGACGCTTTTGCGTTTTGTAAAGTGTGTGATAAATGCCAAAGGGTAGGAAATCTTTCAAGGAGACATGAAATGCCCCAATCCTCTCTTATATTTTTTGAAATATTTGACGTTTGGGGAATTGATTTCATGGGGCCATTTCCTACGTCATTCGGGAACACATATATTTTGCTTGCGGTGGACTATGTTTCCAAGTGTGTGGAAGCAAAGGCCACCAAAACTGATGATTCAAAAGTGGTTGCAGCATTTCTTAAGGAAAACATCTTTTCTAGATTTTGGAATTCCGAAAGCCTTAATCAGTGATAGGGGTACCCATTTCTGCAACAAGACGATCACGTCTCTCCTTAAGAAGTAACCTGTTCACCAACGAGTATCAACAGCCTATCATCCTCAAACAAACGGCCAAGCAGAGGTATCCAACCGGGAAATAAAGACCATCCTTGAAAAGACGGTTTCTCCCGGGCGGAAGGATTGGAGTGCAAGGCTAAATGACGCCCTATGGGCATATCGGACAGCCTACAAAACTCCTATCGGAATGTCTCCTTTTAGGCTCGTGTTTGGGAAAGCTTGCCACCTACCGGTGGAGTTAGAGCACAAGGCTTGGTGGACGGTAAAGAAGTGCAACATGAACATAGAAGAAGTGGGAGAATTCCAGAAGCTCCAAATGTAATAGTTGGAGGACTAAGGCTAGATGCATATGACCATGCTACCACATACAAAGAAAAGACCAAAGCATGACATGACCGGAACATCCTCCGGAAGGACTTCAAGGTAGGTAATAAGGTACTTCTCTTTCAATCCCGTTTGAAACTCTTTGTAGGTAAGCTGCGTTCAAGATGGACAGGGCCGTTCATAGTAGCCGAAGTATACCCTCACGGGGCTGTGGATCTCTATGACCCCCAAACGCACAAGGTGTTTAAGGTGAACGGACAAAGGCTAAAGCTTTACCTTGAAGGAGTCAAGGACGATCCGATTGACGAGATGGTACTAGAGGAGGCACAGTCAGAGAAGTAGAGATCTTACGTCGAGCCAACGACATAAAACAAAGGCGCTTCTTGGGAGGCAACCCAAAGGAATAAAAAGTGGAGCTTCTGTCAAGAAATCCTCCCCCTGTGGTTTAGTATCCCGCCCCTGCAGTGACACTCAGGCCAGCACCGCCCCCGGCATTGGGCCTGCGCCTGCAACACGCCTATCACCGCCCCCGTGGTGACATCCCCACGCCCCTGTGGCGGCCATCCTTGACATAAATTCCCAGCGCCGCCCCCGGAGCTAGGCCTGCGTGCTCCTCTCCCTTGTCGCCGCCCCCTGCGGGTTTACCCAGAAAAGAAAAGAAAAAAAATAGGATCTCGAAAAAACGCCTATACCTACCACGCACCACCCACCAACCCTCCTCGCCAAACACAACCACAACCCCTCGCATCTTCTCTCTCTCTAAGCTGCAAACGCCCCTGCGCCCTCAGAGAAACCACCCAACCACCCTCTCCGACGCCCCTGTGCCACCAACACCAAGTACGCACAACCCCAATGCCCTTGCGCCACCTGCCCTCGTGCCAAACGCCACCTCCCTTCAACTGCAACGATTCTCCACTCCTGCGCCACCTTCAACGTCGCCTGCACCAAAAACCACCACCAGAGCCACTCCAAGGCGCCACCACCTTCGAAGCATTCGCAAAATTGCCTTCTGCAGTTCTCCCGCACCTGCGCCTGCAAGCATCCGCCCCTGCGCCTCACCACCCCTGCGCCTGCACAACCGCCCCTGCGGAAAAACCAACAAAAAGGTCGATTCTTTTCCTTTTTCCAAACGTTCACTAATCCTTTGCTCGAATCTTTGCAAAGAATGGAAGCCCCAAGGAAATACAAGATGACGAGAACAGAGAAGGACCGACATAGGATTGTGCAGGATTGAGTTGTGTATGCAACTCGATTTCTACATATCCCGACCTTGGAGAAACTGGGCATGCTAGAGAGCATGCAAACGTTTTTGGCGAATGCTGGGCTCGGAGACTTCCTCCAGAAGAGTGCTCCTACATATCCGGAGCTCAGCAGACAATTTATCGCCACTTTTTCAATGCAGAATGAAGACCATGTGTGTACCGGCCTCACCTTCAAGTTCAACAAGGTGAAGTACACGCTTGACGACAATGATTTACGGGAGGCTTTTGGGGTGACTCTAAACCCCTCTAAGAACTGGTGGGATCTAGTCCCGGCCCCGGACCTATGTGATTTTTGGCGAGCAGCTACCGGGTCGGAGTTCCATGCTGGGGGTGAGTACTCCAACAAACTCACTCACCCTAGTTTGAGGTTGATTTCCAAGATCCTCATGAGTGTCTTCTGTGGACACAAAGAGGAAAACAAGGTCGCTCTCAAGGACCTCCCACTGCTCTACTCCTGCCTTCCACATAGCGAGCAGCTGATGGATTGGCCGTCTCTCTTTCTCTCCGATTTGAAGCGGATTAGGAGGAATGAGCCGAGGGATATTGTCAGCGGTGGGGTGATCTCTTTGATCGCCTCACAAGTGATGGACCTGTCCGAGTTAGAGGATGGGATGGCAGCTCCTCTCTACACTGAGGGGATGCTTAGGAGGTGCAAGCTCCTCCAGCGGGACGGGGAGAACCTGTTTTGGATCTCCCTTGCAAATGGAAACCACCTCACCTACCTCCCCTGACCTTTACCACTAGGAGGTGAGCTCTCCGAGCTCTACATACCGGCAGATCCTTTTGTGCCGAGGAGGCCACTAGTGGCCATGGTGGAGAGGCATGCCACCAGCTCCAACCGGGCCCATCAGGAGGAGCATCTGCCCATCCTAGATGACGAGGAGATGCCCATAGCGGCACTAGAGGAGGACCCGACCCTTGCAAGCCTTCAGGCTCAGATGGCGGCCATGACTACCTAGTACCGGGCTTGGCAGTCCGACTACCAGCGGACTGTGCTGGAGCAGCAGAAGAGTTGGCAAGACACTTTTGCCACCTCCATGACCTCACACTTCGACCAGAGGCAGGAGGCCTGGTAGGCAGCCTAGCAGCAGCAGCTGGAGGCTCAGCAGCTGGCTTGGCAGGCCAGTTTTGAGAACTCTTTTGGTCGCCGGATGTTTGCCCAGCAGGACCGCATTGATGACATCTACCACCGCCAGGAGCATTTCTTCCGCCACTTCCCCTATCCACCCGAGGAGGGTCTTGGTGGTCCATCCGGGCCACCCTAGTGAGGGGTACATTTCTTTCCCTTCTCCCACATTTATCTTTGACTCATTTCCACTTTGAGGACAAAGTGGACTTCAAGTATGGGGAGGGATATATATCATTGCTTATACAGTTCATTTAGTAGTTTTTTGCATTTGTTTTTGCATTTTTGAATTCAGTTTCATTCAGTAAAAGAAAAAAGAAAAAGCCAAAGAAGTGAAAAAAGGCATGAAAATCCTTGGATAAACCGAAAACCTGAAAGGGCGGTTTAGGTAAAAAGAAGGTAGTCCGACCAACCTTAGGTTGGTGCAAAAATGGACTTGAGGGATGTGAGTTTAAGTGAGAAAAGAAGAAGAGTGGCATGGTGAAAACACGAAAGGGCGCCTTGGCAAGATGAGCGACACCGAGTGTAGGTTTCCCTTCCGGCGTTTTGGCGACATAAGAAGGGGGGTCATAAGGAGGTTGTTTGGGTAGGCCACTCTTGGAGCAATAAGGATGGTAGTATCTCTTTTTTCACATTTCCTCTCTTTTCCTTCTTTCTTTCTTGGTTTTTCTCTTGTTTTCCATTATTTTTCTTTCTTTCCCTTGCTTCCTGAGACCTTGAGTCTAATGACTGTCATTTGTTTTACTTGGGATGAGTAAAAGGTCTAAGTATGGGGGAGTTTGATAGGTGATGGAATCACTATCATTTAGGTTAGTTTTTAGAGTCCTTTTATTGCATTAGTGTCGGTCTATGCTACTAACTCCTTGGTCCAGAAGAAGAAGATCAAAAGAAGCTAAGGAAGGAGTTATAAGCACTTAGGAGTGAAGATCGATCAAGAAGCAAAGCTTTTGTTGCTCCACCGCCCCCGCGGGTCCTTGCAGCCGCCCCTACGGTGACTTGCCTTGACGAGACAAAGACCAGCTCCCCTGCGCCACCCACTACGCCCTGCCTACGCCTCGCCTTGGGAGCTAGAAGGTGAAGAGTTTGTGTCACCGCCCCTTCGTTGGCCTCAAGGCGCCCCTGCGCCTTGACATCAGAAACGTCAGGAAGGCGAAAGATCAGACGTTGAAGTGCATTAAAGATCCGCCCCTGCGGAGTTGTGTAGCCGCCCCAGCGGTTCTGAAGAAGATCAACCGATTCTTCCTAAACCGCCCCTGCGGTTCCTAAAGACCGCCCCTGCGGTTTAACGCCACAAGCTTTACTCCGGCTGTTTACACCACCTTCATGGCATTAAAGGTGGTTGTTTTAGGCCGGCTATTTACTCCTAATTAAGTGTTTTTTGTAGTATAAATAATCCATGGCTGATTACTAGAATCATCCATGTTTTTCCCCACAAAATCCATCTTAGACTTGAGTTTTTCCATTGTAATGAGTTGCTAACTCCCTTGCTATATTGGGTTGGTTTGAAGCTGCTTTGTTACTTTGGTTGTAAGTTCTTTTTAATATAATTTTTTATTCAGTAATGCTTTGTGTTTCCTTGATCTCCATTGTTTAATTGCATGTTAACTATTACTTGAGATTGATCACCTTAAGTTCTAAAGTGCATGTAAACAACTAGGATTAACAGGTTCCGGGTTCGGGTCTTTAATCTAGTAGCAACTTTAAGTAATAACGGGTTGTAATTACTTAAAGAAAAGGAACACAAATATCAAGATAAGTTTAACGGTTTTAATCTTCTCTTTATATCCCTTAGTCTTTGTTTGAATGCTAACTTGTTATTTGTTCTTGTACGTTTACGGAACTTTAATAAGTTAAGTTGTGTTGATGCCGGTTGGCTCAACACATATGTATGATCGAGACGGGAGATTACTTAAGAATTTATAAAAGGGACACACCAAAGTAGCAATTGCATGCTTAGAATCAACCTAGTGTAGATTCATCCATTATTGTCTTAATTGTCGCATCAATCGTTTTCGTAAGTTTTTGTGCATCAATTCAACCCCCCCCCCCCTTTGTGTCACTTGTCATTATAATCGATAATCGCATCTAAAACACCTTAACTCTCTTGGGTTCGACCCTTACTTAATCACTATACTTTTTCTTAGTACTAAGTCTGGATTTACTTTTGATTGGGTATAGACGACCATAGAAATACCTTCGGTCAGTTCCTCTTTTGATGATTGCCTATCTAACCTTTCTCTAGTGCTACAAAGATGTGAAGACACTAATCTCGTCTTGAATTGGGAAAAGTGTCACTTTATGGTTAATGAAGGCATCGTACTAGGACACCTCGTTTCCAACCGAGGTATTGAGGTCGATCGAGCTAAGATCGAGACTATTAAGAAACTTCCTCCCCCTTGTTCGGTTAAGGGTGTGTGGAGTTTTCTCGGGCATGCAGGTTTTCATAGGAGATTCATCAAGGACTTCTCGAAGATTTCTAAACCACTAACTAAACTCTTAAATAAGGATGTTGTTTTTGAGTTTTCGCAGGAATGTCTTGATGCATTTTACAGGATTAAGGAAGCGTTAATCTTCGCTCCTATTATCCAGCCTCCAGATTGGACCTTGCCCTTCGAGATCATGTATGATGCGAGTGATGTGGCAGTAGGAGCGGTGCCTGGACAAAAGAAAGATGGTCGGACCACAGCCATTTACTATGCTAGTAAGACGCTAGACGAAGTCCAGCGTAACTACGCCACCACTGAAAAGGATCTATTGGCGGTTGTATATGCTTTTGAGAAATTTTGTTCTTACTTAGTAGGAGCGAAAGTTATTGTTTACACTGACCATGCAACTATTCGTTACTTGCTTGCTAAGAGGGATGCTAAGCCACGCCTTATTCGATGGATTCTCTTGCTTCAAGAGTTTGACCTAGAGATCCATGATAAGAAGGGATCCGAAAATTCTGTTGCGGATCACCTCAGCCGGCTACCTCCCTCTTCACGCGAGAAGGACGAACCACCCATAGACGATTCATTCCCCGATGAGCACATGCACTTGCTGGAGCGTTTGATATATTTCTTTATCTCACCCCACGATGAAGATGAAGTATGGGGTGAGGACACCTTCCAACATGTTTAGGGATGCCGTACAGTCCACCTAGCGACCTTAAATCAAGCGCTTCTTGGGAGGCAACCCAAGGTATTGCTTTCTTTTCCCTTTTCTAGTCTAGCTTTAGATAGTTTGCTTTTGCTTTGCTTTGCTTTGTTTTTGGCGTCCTAGACAGAAAACAGGTAATCTCTAAGGAAGGAATGCAACCCAGGAGCAACATTGGAAGGACAGAAGTTCAAAAAATTGAGAAGACGGAGTTTGACTGAGACACATCTCGGTTGTTATCACATCACCTCGACCGAGATGATTCTTGAGCAACCGAGGCGACTAGGGCTGACACATTCCACCTCGGTCCATGCACCTCGGTCAAGTCGGGACCACCTCGACCGAGGTGACAGCAGATTCAGTGAGGGGTATAAAAAGGGGAACGGTTTCTCTCTCTTCCCTCCCTCACCTTCTCGATCGCGGCGCTAATCTTACCGCGCTTCTTCGATTCTCACTCGTTTTCGACGATTTTTGCTTCGATTCTGAGAGGAAAGGCTAGAGGAACAAAGTGCAAGCAAGAAACTGCAGCAAAAACGCCCCAAATCGATCGAATCTATGGTAACAAAACCGAAAACTCTAACTTCTCGTCTTATACTGATTTTGGAAGAAATTAGTTTTGGTTGCCAATCATTCTTGTTGGAAAAGGCTTAAGTATCCCATAGGAACAATTGGTAGTGATATTGGGGGAAAGAACTGAATTCCTGATAGTTGAAATCGAACAGCTTCGCACCTCGGTCCAGTCGACCTGCGCCTCGGCCGAGGTGATTCTTGAGCTCTGACAAGCAACCGAGGTGACCTGACAAAGAGAGAAAATGAGTTCTAGATCTGACAGACAACTTGTCCTGAGAGATGGATCTTTCCCTTCTTCTTCTTCTTCTTGGCCTTCTTTACCAATGATACACGAGCGTCACCAGGCCGACTACGACCGCATCTGTACGCGCCCTGTGGTTGCGCCGCGGTTTTTGGACATCTCCGCCTTTGATTGTTTATATGTTGCGGAAGATCTGAGACGGATGGTCTCGATGGTAGGGCTGGAGCAGTTTATGGAGATCAGAGCTCCGGCCTACCTCGAGCCCACACTAGAGTTCGTGAGCTCTGTGACTCACCTGCCTGCAGAGCAGGCCATCAAGTACCGGTTAATGAACAGGAATTATCTAGTACCGATGGACCAGTGGAGAGAGGTCTTCGGATTCCCGACCCCGACGGTTACTGATTTCCCCTCTCGAGCTGTAGCTCGCCAGTTCTAGGGACAGATAGCTCACGTAGTTGAGCATGCTGATAGGTGGAGACCTGGAGACTCCAGGGAGCGGATCATCTTCCACCTCGCTTTCAAACTCGCCCACAGGATATTTAGCGAAACACTTTTGGCACGTACTGAGACTCCCCAGAAGGTTAGACAGGGGGAGCTCTTGAGTTTATTCTACATGGCGACTAGGGGTGTGCCTGATTTCGGTGCCTTACTAGTTGAGGATTTGCACCGGATCAAGGCAAAGGGGAGAGGAGACATCTGTCGTGGCGGCTTAGTGACCCACATAGCTACGGTGATGGGGCTGGATCTGAGTGCATGTACACTGGTAGCGGCTGCCAAGCCGCTAGGGCTGCAAGAGATGATCACCAGGAGGATTCTGGTTCCTCATGGACTTACTACGCCATATGTGGCGATGCCTTGGGAGCAGACTGCCCCTCAGGGTATTAGGTGGTCATCCCAGTTTTCTCTATGATCCTCATTATTGGTCCACTGCATGGACTCCATACATTGAGGACGCTAGAGACGCAGCAGCTCTGGTGTAGGAGGATGAGGATGAGGAGGACGATGGCGGTGCTGCTATGGATACAGGGACAGACACAACCGGTCCCAGCGTACCAGTCATCGATCTGGACGACGAGGAGATTGAGGAGGAGGCAGTTGCACCACCATCACGTCCTGCCAGGCGCAGAGTCCGCAGACAACGGGATCCCTTAGCTCACAAATGGATAGACGAGCTGACGGATCAGATGATCGACTCTAACGCCGCTCTATCCTTAGATATGTTGGAGATGAGGGAGAGCTAGCATTACCAGCGCCGGATGTTGGAGATACAGTTCTAGCACACTATGGGCTACCCCTTTGATCCATCCCAGCACCCGTACGTGCCATATCCACCACCACCACCAGCAGATCAGGACTAGAGCTTGTAGGGATTTCTTTTTATTTATTTATTATGCAGCTCAGCTTATGTTCGGTGAGTACACTTCTTTTAGACTTATTTTGACCCATTGGGACAATGTGTCCCAAGTATGGAGTATTTGGATGTATTTTATGTGACCTTATGTGTATGACTCTTGGATATTTATGATCCTATTATGCTTTACTTGGCTTTATGTGCTTATCTGAGACTACATGTATGCATACAGGTTAATTGATTGAGAAAAACGTCAAAAAACTGGTTAAGAAAAAAAATTTACGACCTCGACCGATGTGACTCTGACCAATCGAGGTGCAGTACCTCGGTTGACTTAGAACATCTCGACCGAGGTGGTTTAATTGAGACAGTTTTCGAAACGATTTTTGTGCTTCTTATCTGGATATGACCTCAGTGAAGATTTTGTTTGCAGATAGGTTTTGAAATTTTTATATGTTTGAAAGGTTTTATGATATGTTTAAGTTGCTAAATGCTTTGTTTGAAATTTGTGGCATGTTTAATACTTTGTTTTTATCCAAATTATGTTGAATTTGAAGGTTGACACCACATGATGAGTTCTCTCACTTTCTTCCTGGGATGATTAAGGCAATTCATTCTCTTCTCTTCTTCTTCTTGATCATGCTTAGCCCCTCATATACATATTTGCCTCCCTTTACCTATCCGGGAATTTGGAAGCAAGCAAGTGAAAAGCAAGTAAAAGAAAAGTTGAGATGTTGGCTGAAAGATTAGAAAGAAACAAATAGGTTTGGGGAAGTCAATCATGATGATGAGTAACTCGGCACCATTCACATAGCCGGGTTTTTGTGTCTTGCCAAAGTCGGATTGAGCGATATTCCTAACGGGTCAAGGTATGTGCATCAAGGGTTTGAGGCATCTCGAGAAATTGATGATTGCTGATTTCCTAGGCTTCGGTTATTGTGCACCTCTGTCCATGCATCCCAAAAAGTAAAAAAGTAAAATAAGCAAAGCTTATTGGTGGAAGATGCTGAAGTTCAAAGCAAGTGAAGTAAAGATCCTTTTCCCGGATTCTAGCACCATATTACCTATATACATCCCACCCTCACACGTTTCGTGACCTTCTTTTGAAAAGACCTTGAGACCTCGAGCTTGTTGATTGACTTGGTGGTTTAAACTAGATTATACATGATTAATTTCGATAATTATGATTTATTATGCATTCTATGATTTTTTGCAAAGATGAACAACTTTTTTATATTTATAAATTTTTTTGAGCATGTTTTGATTTTAAATTCCATGAAGCATTCTCTTAGAGTGATCTATGAGAGCACACCACTAAAAATGTTTTGAAATACTTTTCATTGATCTTTATGACTTATAATCCATTCTATCTTGTACAAAACATTTGGAACTTGCTTGGGGACAAGCAAGGGACAAGTATGGGGTATTTTGATAGCATTAATTATAGTCTATATTTTGGGACCTGTTTAGACGTTTTATCTTCAATAATCTGCATGTTTGAATGTATATTATGTGATTATATCGTCGTTTCATCTACCTTTACGGGAATCGAGGTCTACACCAAGTTTCGTTGTAATCGTAGGTAAAATGGCACGTTTTGCATCAAAAAGGAGCTAAGGAGTCATTGGAGCTACATTCAGGAGCTAAGGAGTCATTGGAGCTACATTCAGGAGCTTAAGGAAGAATCCAAGAAGCATGGAATTAAATTAAAGATTTACTTTAGAACAGATTTGAGAGATTTCACCTTTAGCTGAGAGTCACCTCGGTTGACCACAGAATCACCTCGACCGAGGTGATCTAGAGGAGCGCCCCGACCGAGGCGAACAGTCTGACGCGGTGAGATATATTTTATTTGGCTGAGATCTTTTATTTTTTGAAGGAGAGATCTTATATTTTTGGGCTGAATTTCTAGAAGGAAGATCATATATTATAGGGATCTATTTATGAGATATGGATATATTTTATTAGGAAATTATGTTTTTAAGATATTTTATCTTTGGAAGATAATTCTCCTATATAAAGGGTTGGATTTTCCACAAGTTCAACCATGCTTAGAGGGCTGAGAGCATCCAGCAATTAAGGGATTTTTCCGGAGTTTTGAAGGAAGGAAGGAAGGAAGATTGAAGATCAATCAAGGAAGGATTGATAGCTTGTTATAGCTTTTGTGAAGGGTTTTGTAAGACTTTCTTAGATTCCCTTCTTGTTGATTTGTCTTGTTGGATTTGTGATCTAAGGAATACTTATTTGTTTGATATTTGATTCAGTTATTGAAGCTTGTTCTTAAGGTTATTGTGTTCAAATATTCATTCCCTTGCCATATATTTGATTATTGCTTTCATGATGATGAATGGCTAATTTCTTTGTGCGATTCTAGGGTGATTGGCTGAAGGTTGTGGGAAAAACAATGATAGAATAATCTTAAATTCCTGTAGGACCCTGAAAGCTCGAGTCTTTATCCTTAACCCTAAAACATCTCGTTCAGTCGATGAACATCTCGGCCGGGGTGGAACTTGACTGACCGAGGTGACCATTCTGATCCGAAACTGAGAGTTAAGTGTTAGAGTTTGCCAAATCCTATCCTTATTACACCTTTCCTGGTTCAATGCAAGTTTAGGATGAGACTTATCCGGTAATTCCTTTGTTTGTTTACCCAAGATCATAAGTGTAGGTAATAAAGGTTTATCCTTTATTGGGGTTTGAGTGTGCCTTCATCCCATCTTTGTGAGTTAGCCTGAGACTTACCCGGTAAAGGTTGAATCTATTCCCTTAGTTGGAGTGTTGGTTTGAGATTATAGTTCCTTTCCTTAGTACCTTGAGACTTACCTGGTGATAGGTTCTTTGGCTTGGGATTGTGAGTAGTGAGACTTACCCGGTGATGTATTCCACTTTAGAAACACCTCCCCTTTGCAAAATCTCAGCTTTGTCCGCTTATCTTGAGATCTTGAGTTGGAACCACAACTGGATGTTTTAATCCCTAGAATTTTCATATTTCCTTTAATTGACCTTATTATCATCTTTGATTGCTTTTGTGGTTAGTTGCAATATTGACAACCTATACTTGATTTGATTCACCTAAGTCCCTGAGATCGACACCCCGGAATTCTTGCTTTTACTATAATTGATCCGTACACTGCGGGTTCGCATCCTTGTTTTAAGCATACTTCTTGGATTATAAATTTAAAGCTTGCACACACCATTTGAAGGGAACAAGATATATCAACCTCTATTCATCAAAGGGGTCACACCTAGACCCAAAGGGATCCATAAGGATCATACTCAATCTATAAGCCTCACAACCAACTAAACCTCAATATCTCAACATAACTCACGATTCCTCAAATCTCAAGGTAGTATCTAATCGACATTTCTCAATCTCAATTCTAATCCTAATTTAATTAATTAACCTTTAATTAATTAATTAAATTGCGCCAGAATAACGTTTTGCCCGCAAGCAATTTCTAAACCCATCTGTCATCAGATTTCATCAAACAAACTACCCATTGTCACCAAAATAATATAACGACCATAATGGAATTTCTAATTGTCCTATTTGACAAGCCTAAAGTCAATTTAGGCCAAATCGCAGTACGGAAAACGAATAAATTCATAACTTATTCGTTACTAACCCGATTGACGATATGAAAGAAGATTCGGAATTACAACGACGCAGGCTACACATGGACAGTATCAAATTCACCAGAATCTGAGCGACGGAACCGTCATGGTGATATATATGCTCGACCAACCCTCCATATACTCGGAAATGCAGAAACTCGGTACCGATGTGAAGAGAATGAAGAGAGGAATTCAGAAACTCAAACGGAATTGAAATCGGATTAGAAACGGAGAGTAGATCTGAGTTTGAAGGTTGAGAGAAATCAGAGCTTTTACGAGGAAACGTGAAAGGAAATGAATTAATAAAGGATTTTTCGCTATTTATAGTGAAGACGATAATTATCCTTTAGCGAAGTCGATAATTATCCTTTAACCGATCCAAAAGCGGGTTGAACCTCTTTCTCCAAACTTCTCGAGATTAGAATAATATATCAGGAATATTGTAGGGATAATTATTCCACAATTGCCTCAGAAAACGTGTATTTCTAAGCCGTCTTTCTTAGCCATTAGAAACAAAATAGCGATTCTTTTGGCCATTTTGCCTCTCCATGTTATTTCATATCTAGGATATGTCCGATGTCCTGATCATTTCTCTCAACTGCATTTTTATTAATTGGAGCTCCCAAATGCTCCAAATAACACCGGAGGGTAAAAATAATTACCGGGGGAAAAAGTAAAAATTTCCCCAAACGTCCAAAATTACGCCACGAACATAACGGTGGGACTCATACTCATCACTTGCGAAATCTTCGCGAGTTATATGTCAATTACTATCAACGATTAAGTTAATCAACATTAATTAGAATTCAGAAATCCTAGCTATTACAGCCAGGCCGCCCCTGCGGCCACGAAGAAGATCAAACGTTTTCGTCTGAACCGCCCCTGCGGTTCAGCGACAAAGACTTTACTCCGGCTGTTTACACCACCTTTATGGCATTAAAGGTGGCTGTTTTGGCCGGCCATTTACTCCCATTTAGTGCCATTTGTAGTATAAATAGACCCTTGGCTGATCTCTAGGATCATCCTATCATTTTCCCACTTTTATTCTCTCTTGCTTCCTTTGTAATGAGCTTCTAGTTTCCTTGCTACATTGGGTTGGTTTGAGACTGCATTATTACTTTGTTGTAAGTTATCTTTTTAATATAAGTTTTATTCAGTAATTTTTTGTGTTTCTTGAGCTTCATTTATCTAAATTGCATGTTTTCATTATCACTTACGATTGATCACCTTAGGTTCTAAGTGCATGCAAACAACTAGGATTAATAGATTACGGGTTCGGGTCTTTAGTCTAGTAGTAACCTTTAAGTAATAACGGGTTGTAGTTGCTTGAAGAAAAAGAAACACAAATATAAAGATTAGTTTAGCGGTTTTAATCTTCTCTTTATATCCCTTAGTCTTTGTTTGAAAGCTAAATTGTGACTTGTTCTTGTAGGTTTACGCAACACAAACTTGTTAATTTGTGTTGATGCCGGTTGGCTCAACACATACATATGATCAAGACAGGAACATTACTTGGAAACTTGTAAAAAGGAACTCACCAAAGTAGTAATCGCATGCTAAGAATCAACCTAGTGTAGATTCACTCATCATTGACATATCAATCTCATTTACTTGTTTTTTAGTTTGGTGTACATCAATTCATCCAACCC
>BSUD01000004.1:40669029-40684920 GCA_033239045.1 Fagopyrum esculentum | reverse complement strand
CCCCCCCCCCCCCCCCCCCTCCTATTACTTTGTTCTATAATCAATAATTGAATTTAATAAAAATATCACAAACTCTCTTGGGTTCGACCCTTACTTAATCACTATATTTGCTTTAGTATTGAGTTCGGAATTTACTTTGATAGGATATAAATTACCTAAGGAAATATCCTCGTCAAAATTTGGCGCCATTGCCGGGGAGTTTAGTTTTATTTTTATTTTATTTTCTATTATTGATTATAGGTTTGGACCATTTTTATTGTTCAAACCCGTGCTACTAACTCCGGCTTTGTTCCCTTTGATCCAGAAATTGAGAGGACACACATCCGGCGACGTAGACAACAACAACTCCAACAAGAAATGGCTGATCATACCCTTCGTCAACTCACTCAGCCAACTTTGGCTCAACACCCTCTTGCGATTACTATACCCGCATTAGGAGAAGGAATCAATTTCGAGCTCAAGCCGGGTCTCATTCACTTGCTCCCATCTTTAAATGGGTTAAGTGGTGAAGACCCTATCAAACATCTGGGGAAGTTCCATACCGTGTGTATGAGCATGAAGATAGCCAACATTACCGAAGAGCGAATCAAGATGAGAGCATTCGCCTTCACACTCAAGGATGCATCGGACAATTGGTATTACCACCTTCCATCCGGGAGCATCGACACTTGGGAGAATCTCCACAAGGCGTTTTTGGAGAAATACTTCCCAGTCAAGAAGGCCAGTAGCTTGAAGAAAGTTATAAGCAACATCGAGCAAGAGGCGGATGAGGCTCTTTATGAGTACTTTGAGCGGTTTGCATGCCTCCGACCCAACTGTCCTTTCCATGTATATTCAACTCAGGATCTAGTCTTGTACTTGTACAATGGCTTGCTTGACACCGAAAGGAGGATCGTCGATGCGGCTTGTGGAGGTAACATTCTAAACTCTACCCCTGACCTTGCTTTTGAAAATATACATGAACTAGCGGAAGGAACCCGGAACTTTGGAAGGACTTCTTCCAAGAGAGGTGTTCATGTTGTGAATTCCGGGACGAGTGAGATCTCCAATGAGCTTGCGGAACTGAAGGAAATGGTGAAGAGATTAACACTTATAGGAACCCCACAACAGTTAAAGGCATGTGGAGTTTGTGCTGACCCATATCACCCAACGGACATGTGTCCCCAAGTCCAGGACGACGATACAGAGGTGAATGCAGTAGGTTATGGACAGCCACAGCAGCAAAGGCCTAGGAACGATCCTTATGTGCAGAATTTCATGTCAAACTGGCGTGATCAACAAAATTATCATTGGAGGGATCAGCAAAACCAACAACAGCAGTGAAGACAAGGTAAGTATCAATCAACTAAGGATGTGTTGCAAGTTTTGACTAAGCATTTTGCTACTCATATCCAAACAACAGAATCCAGCATCAAGAACCTTGAAAAACAGGTTGGGCAAATGGCGGAAGCCATAACAAGGATCGAAACTAAATTTTCCGGAGGATTGCCTTTCCAGACGGTTATAGACCCCAAGGTGGTGTTGGAGGAGGCACAATGAGAGAGGTAAAACCCTTACGTCGAGCCAACGACGTAAAACAAAGGCGTTGTTCGGGAGGCAACCTGAAGGAATAAGAAGAGAAGTCTCTGTCAAGAAAACCGCCCCTGCGGCTTAGTGTTCCCGTCCCTGCGGTGACACCCCTGCCCAGCACCGCCCCCGGTGCTGGGCCTTCGCTTGCAACAAACTGATTACCGCCCCTGCGGTGACACCCTTACGCCCCTGCGGCGGCCACCCTTGGCACGCATCCTCAGCGCCGCCCCCGGCGCTGAGCCTGCGCCTTACTCTTCCTTGTCACCGCCCCCGCGGTGACAAGTCCCCGCCCCTGCGGTTTTATCAAGGAAATAAAAAAATACACTTCCCAAAAATAACCTACAACTATCCCACAAATCTCTCTCTATCACCTCATCAACCACTCAACTCTCCCAAACCTCTCCCCCTCACAAACGCCCATGCGCCCTCACCGGAATTCTCATAAACCGCCTCCCTCATACCCTTGCGCCACCAAGTCAGCACCACAACCACCAGCCGACGCCCCTGCGCCACTGTCCCCCGCTCCACATCAACACCTCCCTCAATCTCTCAAAACCCTAATCCTACAACCCTTTCCCCTTCACACTCTCTTCCCTCCACTACTCATCACCTCCAGCGACGTCTATACCAACAAGAAGCCAACAAAACGCTCCCCAGCTCCACCACCTTTGTCGCTGTCAGAAATCGCCCTCTGCAGTTCTCCCGCCTCTGCGCCTACAAGCTGCCGCCCCTGCGCCTCGCCGCCCTTGCGCTTCCTTCAGCCGCCCCTGCGGAAATATCAACAGAGGGTTTATTTCTTTCTCAAATTTGTGAACTTTCTAATTCATTGCTTGATTCATTGCAAGAAATGGAAAACTAGAGGAAATACAAGTTGTCGGAAGCTGAGAAGGAGCGGTATAGGATTGTGCAAGATCGGGTTGTGTATACAACTCGGTTTTTGCACGTTCCTACTTTGGAAAAATTGGGCATGTTGGAGAGCATGCAGGCATTCCTCACCAATGTTAGGCTCGGTGAATTTCTGGACATGAATAACCCAACATACCCTGAGCTCAGCCGCCAATTCAGCGCCACATTCCCCATGGAAAATGAGGACCATATTTGTGTTGGACTTTCATTCAAGTTCAACAAGAGAAAGTATACATTGGACTACACCCAACTGCAGGAGGCATTTGGGGTGACTATTTGCGCCTCTGAAAACTAGTGGGAACCCGTTCCGACACCCGACTTGTGCGAGTTTTGGCAGGCCGCCACCATTTCCGAGTTTCATGTCGGGGGTGAGTATTCCAACAAACTCACTCACCCCTGCTTGAGGCTCATTTCCAAGATCTTCATGAGTGTCTTATATGGACACAAGGAGAACAAGGTCGCTCTCAAGGACCTTCCACTGTTGTACGCCTGCCTCCCCATGAACGACAAGGTGCCAAATTGGCCATACCTCTTCCTTATCGCTTTGAAGTGGATTAGAAAGAACGAGTCACGAGACATTGTGGATGGTGGGGTGATCTCCTTGATCGCTTCAGAGGTGATGGACCTCTCCGACTTGGAGGATGGGTTTGAGGCCCCACTTTACACGGAGGGGACGTGGAGGAGGTGCAAGCTCCTCAAGAGAGACGGGGAGAACTTCTTTTGGCTCTCTTCGGCAGATGGGAGCCACATTACATACTGTTAGCATGAAATATTGTGATATTTTAGGCACGTTTTCTAATTGTATTTGATTCATATTGATAGTCATTGATTAAGCATTAATGCATTTGTGAGCTAGTTTGTCTATAATGTCGATATAGAGATCTACACAAGCTTTATGTTGATTATAGGTGATTGAGAGCTATTTCCGAACGGAATTGAGCAAGGATGAGCTTGATTGAGTATGTCCATGGATTGAGGACATTCCTAGGAGCTAAGGGAGTGCCAACTTTAGGAATGCACGAGGCTAGGGAAGAATCACGTTCTTGCCCTAAACCACGCTCTAAAATACGGCCGTACCACTTTCCACGTTCAAGTCCACGGCCGTGGAACCTTGGCTAGGGAAGCGTGGTTCATTCCAGTAACTTCTACGGCCGTGGAGAAGATGGTTCAAACCGTGTTGATTTCCACGCTCTAAATTACGGCCGTGGAACCCTTCCACGACCGTGATCTTGGCGATCTTTTTCGCCATACTTTAAGCCACGATCTCCTACGCAATTGGGCCGGGCCGATATTTTATCTTACACTATAAAAGGACGGACGAAGAGAGATTCCGTCACCTCGCTTTACACATACACTTGCGCTTGGAATTGCCCTAATTTCGCATTTGGCGGAGATTTGTTTGAGAGATTTTTGGTGCATTGCTATTGCGATTTCCGGATTGACGGAAGATTGAAGATTCGGAAGATTGTTCGCAAGGAGATTTCGCTTCTTGCTTAGGTTTGATTTAGAAGACGGATTGACATCCCGTTCTTCCTTCTTATCTAAGATTTGTGTTTGTTTGTTCTATTCCGAATCTAGTGACGATTATTGTTCTTGATTGTGACTTTGAGATTGATTTGAAGTTTATTGAAGGTTTTCGGAAGTTTTCATCTTTCAATCTTTTAATTCTTGAATTTGATATCAATATGACTGTTGTTGGCTAAAAACCCTTAACAATTCTAAGGTGAAGGGTTGATAGTTGTAGCTTAGATGATGATAGATCGTTCGTAAATAGATTGGATCCTGAGAGTTAGAGAGAATCGCCGACGAACCCTAATCCACGGTCTGTTCTTGAGCTTCCACGACCGTGGAACTCAAGAACTAGTCGTAATTTTGTGTTAAGTTACGAACTTGCTTTTACTTTAATCCAAAGTTAAAGATTTGCTTTAACTTAGTCTTGGCTTGCCTTTTCTAGGTGGTAGTGAAGCCACAACAACCTCTACCTCGATTGTGAGTGTCACAACCTTAATCGGTTTAGTTAGTCTTGATCCTTGGATTACAAGTTTGGGTATTTGACATTAATTCTTGCCTTTAGAACCTTTCTATATTGAAGCCTCAACAACCTTTATAGAGAGTGTCTTGTAGGTGAGTCATATAAGGTTTTTGGAACTTCACCGTATGATTACCTTACATTAGCATACCTTTGCATATCTTAACTATGTCCTTATATCATTAGTATATCTTGAATCGATTGCCACAGCTAGATACTTGGATCTTTAGGATTGTTGTTTTCCCAATACTTGAAAAGCTTCTTACATTTACTCGCTTGATAATCTATAATTGAATTTGTTCCCCCCAAATCCCTGTGTTCGATACTCTGGAATTCTTGCTTAACTATATCGATCCGTACACTGCGGGTTCGCTTGCTTGATTTCTAGTTTTATAAATTTAAAGCTTATTTGCACGCACGCTAAGTGGCGAACACATACCTCCCCCGGCCGCTTCCACTTGGAGACGAGCTCTTCGAGCTATACATACCGGTTGACCCTTTCGTGCCGAGACGGCCTCAGGTGGCCATTGTTTAGAGATACGCTGCGAGCTCCAGCCGGGCTCCTGTTGCTGACCACATGCCCATACCGGATGATGTGGAGATGCCTACTGCAGCACCGGACGATACGGCCATGGAGAGCCTCCAGGCTCACATGGCAGTCTTGACTACTCAGCATCAGGCATGACAAACCGAGTACCAACGGTCCATGCTTGAGCAGCAGCAGGCGTGGCAGTCCAGCTTCGCCTCCTCTATGACCACCCATTTTGACCGCCGGCAGGATGCTTGGCAAGCGGCTCATCAGCAGCAGCTAGAGGCTCAGCAGTTGGCTTGGCAAGCCAGCTTTAAGACCTCATTCGGGCAGAGGATGGATGCTCAGCAGGCCCATATCGATACGCTCTACCGCCGGTAGGAGCATTTCTTCAACCACTTCCCGTACCCACCGGAGGAGGGTCCGCATGGTCCAGCCGGACCATCCCACTAGTGGTATCATCCTTTATTCCTTCTCTAGATTTATCTTTGCTTTCATTTTCCACTTTGAGGGTAAAGTGTGCTTCAAGTATAGGGGAGGGAATTATAATTGCTTGTATAGTTTGTTTGAGTATTTCGAGTATGTTTGCTTTGAGTTGTACTTGAAATTCAGTTTAAAAAAAAGGCAAAGAAAATGAAAAAAGGCATGAAAATCCTTGGATAAACCGAAAACCCAAAAGGGTGGTTTAGGCAAAAAGAAGGTAGTCCGACCAACCTTAGGTTGGTGCAAAATTGGACTTGAGGGATGTGAGTTCCAAGTGAGATCATCAAAGAACAGAAGAAGAGTGGCAAGGTGAAAACCCGAAAGGGCACCTTGGCAAAATGAGCAGCACCAAGTGTAGGTTCCCTTTCCGACGTTTGGCGGCATAAGAAGGGGAGTCATAAGGAGGTTGTCCGGATAGGTGTTCGCTCCAAACGGTGTGTGCAAGCTTTAAATTTATAACCCTAGATGTAAGCTTAAAACAAGGATGCGAACCCGCACTGTACGGGTCAATCGTAGTAAAAAGCAAGGAATTCCAAGGGTCGATCACAGAGACTTAGTGAAACAAAGTCGATAACGGTAAGCTTTAGCAATTACTAACCACAAAGCAATCAAAACAATCAAAGATAATGAAAGTCAATAAAGGAAATATGCAATTCTAGGGATTAAAGCATCTAGTTCTGGTTCCATCTCAAGATCTAAAGATAAGCGGACAAAGCTGAGATTTTGCAAAGGGAAGGTGTTTCTAAAGTGGAATAGATCACCGGGTAAGTCTCACTACTCACTAATCCAAAACCGTAACTCCTATCACCGGGTAAGTCTCAAGGAATTAAGATAAAGAACTATAACCTCAAACTAACATACCATCTAAGGGAATAGTATCAACCTTTACCGGGTAAGTCTCAGGCTAACTCACAAAGATAGAACGAAAGCACACTCAAACCCCAATAAAGGATAAACCTTTATTACCTGCACTTATGATCATTGGTAAACAAACAAAGGAATTACCGGGTAAGTCTCATCCTAGGCTTGCATTGAACCAGGAAAGGTGTAATAAGAATAGGATTTGGCAGACTCTAACACTTAACTCTCAGTTTCGGATCAGATAAGTCACCTCGGTCAGCCAAATTCCACCCCGGCCGAGATGTTCATCGACTGAGCGAGATGCTTAGGGTTAAGGTAAAGACTCGAACTTTCAGGGTCCTACTGTGATTAAGATTATTCTATCATTGTTTTTCCCATAACCTTCAGCCAATCACCCTAGAATCACACAAAGAGATTAGCCACTCATCATCATGAAAGTATTAATCAAATATATGGGAAGAAAGAGAATAATTGAACAAGAAAACCTTAAGAGAAAGGCTTCAATAACTTAATCAATTATCAAAACAACAAGCGTTCCTTGGATAGAAATCCAACAAGACACTAAACAAGAAGGGAATCTAAGATGATCTTACAAAAACCCTTCAAAAGCTATAAAAGCTATAAACTTCCTTCTTCAACCTTCAAAAAGGTTCTTCAAATCTCCAAACAATGGGGAATGCTCTAAACACGCTGCGGTGTATGTGGGATGATAACGGGTGTCTTGCGCTGATAGCGGATGTTTTGGTGTAAGCGGGATGTTCCGAGTGATAGCGGATGTCGGATTTGTGGGAAATCCGACCCTTTTTATAGGAAAATTACTCTCCAAAGATAAGATATCTTAGAAAGATCTCTTCCCATAAAAATAGGTAAAATATATGATCTAGCATATCTTCTTCCCTTCCAGGAGCCAAGCCCAAAAAATATAAGATCCTCTTTCCAAAGATAAAAGATCTTAGCCAAGAATAAAATATTCTCGTCGCGTCCCAGGTGTTCGCCTCGGTCGAGTCGACTTCCTTGGATCACCTCGGTCGAGGTGACTCTGTAGTCAACCGAGGTGAGTCACAACTGAATGTGAAATCTCTTAAATCTGGTCCAAAGTGAATCTTAAATCCATGACTATGCTTCCTGGATGTTTCCTTATGTTCCTGAATGTAGCTTCAATGAATCCATAGCTCCTTTTGCCCCTTTTTGATGCAAAACGTGCCATTTTACCTATGAGTACAACAAAACTAGGTGTAGACCTCGATTCCCGCAAAGGTAGATGAAATGGTAATATAATCACATAATATACATAAAAACATGCAGATTATTGAAGATAAAACGTCTAAACAAACCCCAAAATATAGACAATAATTCATGCTATCAAAATACCCTATACTTAGCCCTTGCTTGTCCCCAAGAAAGTTCCGCATATAAAAGGCAAGATAGAATGGATTATAAGTCAAGAAAATCAATGAAAAAGTCTTTTCAAAAACATTTTTATGGTGTGCTACAATCATAGATCACTCTAAGAGAATACTTCATGGAATTTAAAATCAAAATATGATCAAAACATTTTATAAATATAAGAAAGTTGTTCATCTTTGCATAAAATCGTAGAATGCATAATAAGTCATAATTATCGAAATTAATCATGCATAATCCAGTTTAAACCACTAAGTCAATCAACAAGCTCGAGGTCTCAAGGGCTTCCCAAAAGAAAGGTCAAGAAGCGTGTAGGGTAGGGATGTATGTAAGGTAATGTGGTGCTAGAATCCGGGAAAAGGATATCACTTTCACTTTGACTTTCAACATCTTCCACCAATAAGCTTTGCTTATTTCACACTTTTCTTTTTTATACTTTACTTTATGGGATGCATGGACAGAGTTTCACAATAACCGAAGCCTAGGAAATCAGCAATCATCAATTTCTTGAGATGTATCAAACCCTTGATGCACATACGATGACCCGTTAGGAATATCGCTCAATCCGACTTTGGCAAGACACAAAAACCCGGCTATGTGAATGGTACCGAGTTACTCATCATCATGATTGACTTCCCCAAACCTATTTATTTCTTTCTAACACTTTCACTTCCAACCAACTTCTCAACTTTTACTTCACTTGCTTTCACCACTTCGCTTGCTTCCAAATTCCCGGATAGGTGAAGGGAGGCAAAAATGTGTATGAGGGGTTAAGCATGATCAAGAAGAAGAAGAGAGAAGAATGAATTGCCTTGGTCTTTCCAGGAAGAAAGTGAGAGAACTTATCTTGTGGCGTCAACCTTCAAATTCAACATAATTTGGATAAAAACAAAGTATTAAACATGCCAAAAATTTCAAACAAAGCATTTAGCAACTTAAACATATTATAAAACCTTTCAAACACATAAAGATTTCAAAACCAGTCAGTAACAAGATCTTCACTGAGACCATATCCAGATAAAAAGCACAAAATTCGTTTCGAAAACTCTCAGTTAACCCACCTCGGTCGAGGTGTTCTTAGGTCAACCGAGGTGAAGTACCTCGTTCAGCCAGAACTGCCCCGGTCGAGGTCAAAAAAAAATTTTCTGTCCAGTTTTTACGTTTTTCTCAATCAAATAACCTGTATGCATGCATGTAATCTCAGATAAAATCCATAGAAGCAAAATAAGCATAAATATCCGATAATATAGAGTCATAGATCACATAAGTCAATAAAATACATAAACACCCCATACTTGGGACACACTGTCCCAGTGGGTCAAAATAAGTCTAAAGAAATAAAATACTCACCGGACATAAAGCTGAGCTGCATAAAAAATAAGAAAGGAAATCCTGCGGCTCTCAATAGTCACGATCCGATGGTGGTGGTGGTGGTGGTACATACGGATACTGAGATGGGTCGAACGGGTAGCCCATGATCTGCTGAAACTGAATCTGCGCCATCATGTGCTGGTAATGTTGTCTCTCCTACATCTCACGGATATCCAGTGATAGAGAAGCATAAGAATCGATCATCTGATCCGTCAGATGATCGATCCGACGGTGAGCCTCTGGATCTCTGTGTCGGCGTACCCTACGCCTAGCAGGTCTCACTGGTGATGTGGCTGGTGCAGGCTCAGTATCATCATCATCTATGTCAATAACCGGCGCACTCGTCCCAGCAGTATCAGTCCCTGTATCCATAGGAACTCCACCATCCCTGTCATCATCATCAACAGTCTCCTCCTCTAACTCATTCTCCTCAGCTGGTGCAGCAGCTGCCTCTCTAGCATCCTCCATCAATGGAATCCAAGCAGTCTGCCAGTAGTGAGGATCATAAACAGAGAACTGGGGTGACCATCTGATCCCCTGTGGTGTAGTCGGCTCCCATGGCATCGCCACATATGGCGTAGTAAGTCCTCGGGGAACCAGTATCCTCCGAGTGATCATCTCCTGTAGCCCTAGCGGCTTGGCAGCCGCCACCATAGTACAAGCTCTGAGGTCCATGTCCTGATAGCTAGCAATGTGGGTCACGAGGCCTCCGCATTAGATATCCCCCTTCGTCTTGGCCTTGATCCTGTGCAGATCCTCTGCCAGCATCAAGCCAAAGTTGGGGATCCCTCCAGTCACCATGCAGTAAAGGCTGAAAAGCTCCCCCTGTCGGACCTTTTGGGGCGTCTCAGTACGCGCCAGAAGAGTCTCACTGAAAATACGGTGGGCCAACCTAAAGGCTAGGTGAAAAATAATACGCTCCCTGGAGTCTCTATGGCGCCATCTGTCTGCGTGCTCAACTACGTGAGCAATCTGACCCCAAAACTCCCTAGCTACAGTCCAGGAGGGAAAATCTACAGCAGTCGGGGCCGGGAAACCAAAAATGTCTCTCCGGTGCTCTAAGGGAACTAAGAAGTTCCGGTTCATCAACCGGTACTTCATAGAACGCTCTGTGGGGAGGTAGGTGAAGGAGCTAACAAACTCCAAGGTAGGCTCTAAATAGGCAGGTGCACGGATCTCAGTAAACTAATCTAGCCCTACCATCGAGATCATCCATCTAAGGTCTCCATCCACATGGAGACAATCAAAAGCCGAAATGTCCAAGAAGCGTGGTGCAATCACTGGACGGGCTGCAATACGGTCATAATCGACCTGGTGTCTCTCGTGGATCACCTGTCTATATGGTCTAGAGGAAGAAGAAGAAGAAGGGGAAGGGGAGGATCTATCCCTCAGGACAAGCTGTCTATCTGAACTCATCTCTAAAATACTCTGTCAGATCACCTCGGTCGGTCTGACACAACTCAAGAACACCTCGGCCGAGGCACAACACGACTGCACCGAGGCGAATAACTGCGCGACGAATTCCTTCAAAAATCCAGTTCTTTTCCCCCAAAATCACTACAACTGGTTCCTATGGGGTACTTAATCTGTTTCTCACCAAATGCAAGAGCAACCAAAGCCTAATTCGAAGCAAAACAGTGAAGAGAACGAGATTAGGGTTTTTTCGATATTTACCCTGATTTGGTCGATTCGGTTTGTTTTTCTCGCAGATTGACACTTGCACTGGGATCCTCTATCCTTTCTTTGCAATTTGGAAGCAAGAATCGTCGAAAACGATCGAAGAAGGGCGAAGCGAGGCGAGGGAGCTGCCGCGGTCGAGGAGAGGTAAAAAGAAGAGAGAGAAATTCAGCCCCCTTTTATACCCTTTCTGGAACTGCTGTCACCTCGGTCGAGGTGGTCTCGACTGGAGCGAGGTGGTACGGACCGAGGTGGTTCTTCAGAAACCCTAGTCGCCTCGGTTGCTCAAGAATCATCTCGGTCGAGGTGCTTTGATAGCAACCGAGATGTGCCTCAGTCAAACTCCATCTTCTCAAATTCTCGAACTTCTGTTCTTCCAGTTATGCTCCTGGTTTGTACTCCTTCCTTAGATGTCACCTGTTATCTGTCTAGGATGCCAAAAACAAAACAAAGCAAAGCAAAAGCAAACTATCTAAGCTAGACTAGAAAAAGGGAAAATAAAGCAATACCTTGGGTTGCCTCCCAAGAAGCGCTTGGTTTAAGGTCGCTAGCTGGACCTTTCTCCATGGATTTACTCAATGTACCTCGAATATCTTGGAGTGCTCATCACATCCATCATAGAACTCTTCCAAAGAGGTTCCGGTTCCTAATTTCACCGGCAAATGGTAAGATCTCCCACGTACAAGCTTGTACGGTTTGATTCTCACCGGAATCCTTCTAGCTTTCCTGCACTTCAATGGGACATAATCTAGCCTTGCGTCCCATCCTTTCCTTGATCGAGAAAACAACTTCTCGAGAATCCTAGTAGCTTCCCCATCTATATCTTGGGGATGGTACAAGGTCCTTATCATGCGAGGGACCCCATACTTGAACAAAAGACACTTCATCGCCTTAACGGTGAAGTGCTTGCAAACTCCACTCCTTATAATCCAAGGAGCATCTTCTTTCAACAATTTCATGGGAGGTTTCATCTTGATCTTAGGAGGTTCTTTCGAAAGAGACCTCCAACTCTTCGGTGCATCCCTAAAGAAATCTAGAACTTTAGTAGGGGTTTCAAAGGGAGTAAGAGAAGGCACCTTATAAAGTTCTCCAAAGCTTGGGACAATTTTCATGTTAGGTTGATAATCCACACATGAAATCTTTCCCAACTCAGCTGATCTTTCTTCCACCTCGGCCGATCTCTCTTCCACCTCGGCCGATCTCTCTTTCACCTCGACCGAAGTCTCAACAGTTGGATCGAGATCTTCCACATCTTTCTCTTCCTCAAAAGCTTCAAGAGAAACTTCTGGTTCGATTGGGGGAATGCTTGAAACTTGCAGCACTTCCTTATGCTCCTCTTCCGGCTTAGCATAGGATAGGGTGTTTTCCTTGAGCTCCTCCACCTTCTTCATCAACTTCTCCCATCTCGATTCAAGAGAATCTTCAAGAAGTTGCTCATAAATCTTTCTAGGGACATTCATCTCATCCCATATCGCAAGCTCCTTCTCAATGACCTTTTCTCTTTCCCTTTCATTGCTAAACCAATAAAAGGAGTATTTTTCTTCCAAGTATTCATCATGGTCCGCCCTAGCACTTTGTCTTGCTATCCAGGCTGGATCAAATGTAGTCATCGGATATCCTGAAAACTACAAAACTCATAGAAAGAGTGGTTAATAGCAACAAGGGCAATAACCCCGAAAGACAACTGAAATTGGCTCGGTCTAGACCAAGTCCCCGGCAACGGCGCCAAAAACTTGTTCGCTCCAAACGGTGTGTGCAAGCTTTAAATTTACAACCCTAGATGTAAGCTTAAAACAAGGATGCGAACCCGCAGTGTACGGGTCAATCGTAGTAAAAAGCAAGGAATTCCAGTGGTCGATCACAGGGACTTAGTGAAATAAAGTCGATTACGGTAAGCTTTAGCAATTACTAACCACAAAGCAATCAAAGCAATCAAAGATAATGAAAGTCAATAAAGGAAGTATGCAATTCTAGGGATTAAAGCATCTAGTGGTGGTTCCAACTCAAGATCTAAAGATAAGAGGATAAAGCTGAGATTTTGCAAAGGGAAGGTGTTTCTAAAGTGGAATAGATCACCGGGTAAGTCTCACTACTCACTAATCCAAAACCGTAACTCCTATCACCGGGTAAGTCTCAAGGAATTAAGATAAAGAACTATAACCTCAAACTAACACACCATCTAAGGGAATAGAATCAACCTTTACCGGGTAAGTCTCACGTTAACTCACAAAGATGGAACGAAAGCACACTCAAACCCCAATAAAGGATAAACCTTTATTACCTACACTTATGATCATTGGTAAACAAACAAAGGAATTACCGGGTAAGTCTCATCCTAGGCTTGCATTGAACCAAGAAAGGTGTAATAAGAGTAGGATTTGGCCGACTCTAACACTTAACTCTCAGTTTCGGATCAGATAAGTCACCTCGGTCAGCCAAATTCCACCCCGGCCGAGATGTTCATCGACTGAGCGAGATGCTTAGGGTTAAGGTAAAGACTCGAACTTTCAGGGTCCTACTGTGATTAAGATTATTCTATCATTGTTTTTCCCACAACCTTCAGCCAATCACCCTAAAATCACACAAAGAGATTAGCCACTCATCATCATGAAAGTATTAATCAAATATATGGGAAGAAAGAGAATAATTGAACAAGAAAACTTTAAGAGAAAGGCTTCAATAACTAAATCAATTATCAAAACAACAAGCGTTCCTTGGATAGAAATCCAACAAGACAACAAACAAGAAGGGAATCTAAGATGATCTTACAAAAACCCTTCAAAAGCTATAAAAGCTATAAACTTCCTTCTTCAACCTTCAAAAAGGTTCTTCAAACATCCCAACAATGGGGAATGCTCTAAACACGCTGTGGTGTATGTGCGATGATAACGGGTGTCTTGCGCTGATAGCGGATATTTTGGTGTAAGCGGGATGTTCCGAGTGATAGCGGATGTCGAATTTGTTGAAATCCGACCCTTTTTATAGGAAAATTACTCTCCAAAGATAAGATATCTTAGAAAGATCTCTTCCCATAAAAATAGGTAAAATATATGATCTAACATATCTTCTTCCCTTCCAAGAGCCAAGCCCAAAAAATATAAGATCCTCTTTCCAAACATAAAAGATCTCAGCCAAGAATAATATATTCTCGCCGCGTCCCAGGTGTTCGCCTCGGTCGAGTCGACTTCCCTTGATCACCTCGGTCGAGGTGACTCTGTAGTCAACCGAGGTGAGTCACAACTGAATGTGAAATCTCTCAAATCTAGTCCAAAGTGAATCTTTAATCCATGACTATGCTTCCTGGATGTTTCCTTATGTTCCTGAATGTAGCTCCAATGACTCCATAGCTCCTTTTGCCCCTTTTTGATGCAAAACGTGCCATTTTACCTATGATTACAACAAAACTAGGTGTAGACCTCGATTCCCGCAAACGTAGATGAAATGGTAATATAATCACATAATATACATACAAACATGCAGATTATTGAAGATAAAACGTCTAAACAAACCCCAAAATATAGACAATAATTCATGCTATCAGTAGGTCACTCTTGGAGCAATAAGGATGGTAGTTTTCTCACCTTTTTCTCACATTTTCTCTCTTTCTCCTTCTTTCTTTCTTGGTTTTTTTCTTTTCCATTGTCTATGCCACTTACCCGTGCTTTCTGAGGCCTTTGAGTCTATAAACTGTTGTCATGTGTTTTACTCAGGATGAGTAAAAGGTCTAAGTATGGGGTAGTTTGATAGGTGATGGAATCACTATCATTTAGGTTAGTTTTTAGAGTCTTTTTATCACATTAGTGTCGGTTTACGCTACTAACTCCTTGATCCAAACGAAGAAGACTAAAAGAAGATAAAAGAGGAGTTTTAGCACTTGGGAGTTGAAGACCATTCACGAAGCAAAGCTTCTGTTGCCTCACTGCCCCTGCGGGTGACACCACGTTCCGGAGCGCAGTCTGCGCCTTCGCCAGCGCCAGGAACGAAGACTGTCTCCGCCCCAGCACCACTCCTTGGCGCCCCTGCGGTGACGTATCCTGAAGAAGTGAAGACAGGCGCCCTTGCGCCTCTACCTGCGTCTCACCCTACGGAGCTGTGAAGTTGAAGAGTCAGTGTCACCGCCCCTGCGTTGACACTGAGCCGCCCCTGCGGCTCGGCATCTGAAGTGACAGAAATCTGAAGAGTCAGATGTTTGAAGATCATTAATGATCCGCCCCTGCGGAACTGCCAAGCCACCCCTACGGCCACGAAGAAGATCAAACGTTTTTGCCTGAACCGCCCCTACAGATGAAGGCCGCCCCTGCGGTTCAGTGACGGAGACTTTACTCCGGTTGTTTACACCACCTTTATGGCATTAAAGGTGGCTATTTTGGCCGGCCATTTACTCCCATTTCGTGTCATTTGTAGTATAAATAGACCCTTGGCTGATATCTAGGATCATCCCATCATTTTCCCACTTTTATTCTCTCTTGCTTCCTTTGTAATGAGCTTCTAGTTTCCTTGCTACATTGGGTTGGTTTGAGGTTGCATTATTACTTTGGTTGTAAGTTCCCTTTTTAATATAAGTTTTATTCAGTAATGTTTTGTGTTTCTTGAGCTTCATTTATCTAAATTGCATGTTTTCATTATCACTTAAGATTGATCACCTTAGGTTCTAAGTGCATGCAAACAACTAGGATTAATAGATTCCGGGTTCGGGTCTTTAGTCTAGTAGTAACCTTTAAGTAATAGCGGGTTGTAATTGCTTGAAGAAAAAGAAACACAAATATAAAGATTAGTTTAACGGCTTTAATCTTCTTTTTATATTCCTTAGTCTTTGTTTGAAAGGTAACTTGTGACTTCTTCTTGTAGATTTACGGAACACTAACTTGTTAAGTTGTGTTAATGTCGGTTAGCTCAACACATACATATGATCAAGACAGGAACATTACTTGGAAACTTGTAAAAAGGAACTCACCAAAGTAGTAATTGCATGCTAAGAATCAACCTAGTGTAGGTTCACTCATCATCGACATATCAATCTCATTTACTTGTTTTTTAGTTTTGTGTGCATCAATTCATCCAA
>BSUD01000004.1:40557058-40668807 GCA_033239045.1 Fagopyrum esculentum | reverse complement strand
CCCCCCCCCCCCCCCTTGTTACTTTGTTTTATAATCAATAATTAAATTTAATAAAAACATCACAAACTCTCTTGGGATCGACCCTTACTTAATCACTATACTTGCTTTAGTATTGAGTTCGGAAATTACTTTGATAGGATATAAACGACCTAAGGAAATATCCTCGTCAAAAACCCTCAAAAACTCAAATAAAACTCAAAGTCAATCTCGAAATCCAAACACAAGTAGTATGTTTATGAATTTAGAAGAATAGGAAAAGAAACCCTCACAAAGATCTAGAGAAGTCACAAAGAACGGGATGTCAATCCGTCCTTAAATGAAAACCCAAAGATATCTCCAAAAGTACACAATCTTCGAAAATACGTCTTTTCACGAATCTCCAATCCTTAAGGTTGAAATGACACCTTAAACTCGTCTCCCAACTCTAAGCGGCGCTAAGCAGCGATAAGCGAGGATCCCGAAAACTCCTTTCTCAAGCCTTTTTATAGGGCGAGGTAGGGTTACGAGAAAGCCCAATGACGTGGCTGACGTGGAAAATATGACACGTCACATGATCACCAAAATAACGGTGATGAACAACTTTCCACGACCGTAATTCAGGGCGTGGAACTAGATTACGGCACAATGTGATTTCCACGGCCGTGGTTTAGGCCGTGTAACTCTCTGTTGTGTTCCAAACTCTCTTCCACGATCATGTTGCTAGATCCACGGCCGTAATTTAGAGCGTGGACTTCAAAATCCTCTTCCACGGCCGTAATTCAGGGCGTGGTTCTTCTAATTCCTTGTTTTTTCCTTTGTTTCGTGACATCCTTCGTCCATGCTCCTTCCTTAGCCTCTCCAATTCATCTCCTTGCCATCAAGCATGGTCAATCACTCCTTTCCTTCCTCATTTTGCTCCAATCCAAGTTTTATTCACCTAAAAACAAAACGAAGCTAGTGTAGATCTCTATATCGACAAAGTGGGTGAACTAGCTCACAATTGCTTCAAATTCATATCTAAGAACACACTAAAGAGGGAAAAACAACTAAAACGAGTGCCTAAAATATAGTCATATTTCATGCTAACAAAACACTTGATAGACACACTAGAGAGGATTTTGTTTTGATCTAATCTAACGTGTTTGCTTGTTTTGTTGTGTTTAATAAGATGCCTAGTCAGCACCATACCGAGAAGCAATTGAAGTCTAGTCCGGCAGATTTGGTTAGCATGATGAAGTCTATGATGCAAGCGGAATTTAAAGCCATGGAAGATAGGCTTAACTAAGCTTAAGACTAATAAGGCTAAAGAAGACACTTATTTTCCCCTAACTAAGGCACTAGGCCATCAATTTGAGAAAGGAGCAGCTTCTAAACCATTAACTATAGGCCATCAACGAGTACCTCTTGGCAGCCAACAAGAAGTTTTCAACGAAGTTGTTACGCTAAGAACGTGACACGCAAAAGCTTTAAATTTATAACTCGATATATTTCTCCTAACTCCTAGCGAACCCGCAATGTACGGGACGTTTTGTAGTAGGGATAGTATTCCGAGGTCGAACACAAAGACTGAGGTGAGATTGAATCGATTAGTGACTAAGGATAGTGAAGATCTAGGCTAAGAAAAGAGAAAGAAACAAATAAATGAAAATCTCAAAATTTTTGGGTTTGGTTTTGTGTGATGATCAATCAAGGATCACAATGATATAGTATAGCAAAACAAACTAACAATCAAGCTAAAACACAAATAAACAAAGCAAACACGAAATATGTGATCAAAGAGAGAAAAGCGGATTCTAGGGGTTGGAAATTCCGGTTATGGCATTGGACTCAAGCTATCTAATCATTCCTTGGATCAACTATAATATGTTGGGAGTGAGCGTTTCTAGGTTGGGATCAATCACCGGGTAGGTCTCATGGTCCACTAGTCCGTGCCTAAGGTCTCATCACCGGGTAACTCTCAAAGAGCCTAAGGATAGGAATTCTACACAAACCGGATGGTTATCGAGGGATCTAACCTCTCCTTACCGGGTAAGTCTCGGAAAGGCAAGTCCTAAACATCAATTCTAGCACACTCAGTCCAATAGCGGCTTATGAGGCTCACTACTACCTAGAGTTCGTCATCATCGGTATCTAAGAGCAAGAATCACCGGGTAGGTCTCTTCTAACTCTTAGTTGCTAACACTAGGTCACCCTAGGATAGATTTAGCTCAACTAAAACTAGGATTTCAACAAATCAACAACCTAACACTAGATTTATCAATACAAGCAAGTTAATCAAAATTACGGGGTGTTCATCCCTTTCCACGGCCGTGGAAAGGCAAGATCCAACCGTGGTTTTAAACAGTGACTAGGTTAAATCAAGCGAGTCATCCAAGTATTCATTTAAGTCTATTCTATCATAGTCCAAGCCATAACCATCTTTTCCTTACCCTAGAATCACATCTATTTAGCCTACAACATGCATCTTAACAATCAAACTCAACAAGCATAAAATCATAGAATCCATGGCAAGAAGATGAAATGAAAGATGGATTAAGCAAATGAAACAAGTAAAACAAGCTAAATCAAGGTTCAAGAAGGACTTACAACCCTTGAAAAGAAGGTTCGAATCGTTTCTTACAAATTCTTGCAAAACGTTTCACAAAGCTCACTCAAAATCACTCAAAAAGACTATAGAACTATGAACTAGTGTGCTTCTTCTTCTTCTCCAATGGAAGCCTTTCTTCTTCTCCAATGGAGGCTCCAATCCAATCTTCCAATGAGAGAATATTGTTGTTGAGAGTGTGGGAGAGAATGGAAGTGAGGGGCCTTTCTAACAGCCTTGCAGGACCACCTTTTATCCTCCAAATTTGCAAGAGTCGGCCATGAAGATTATGGGACAGCTGTCACAGCTGTCTGGGAAAACCACGGCCTATTTCCACGCCCGTGGAAGTCCCAGTGGCCGTGGTTTTGGTGCTTCTGCACTCTATGGATCGTCAAGCCACAATTTGGTTCATGGCATGCACCAACAAGGTCCCATGAGTCCTCCTTAGCTCCTAGCTTGCTTCCCAATGAGTCCGAAGGTGTGTCATCTCGAGGAATGATCTTCAAATGTATCGATTAAGCTCCTAAATCTCCCAAAATACCTACAACGCATGCAAAAGTCCGTGTAGACGTCTATCTCGAGAAAATACATGAATTGAAAGCAAAAGTCGTGAACTAGTGCTAAACCATGCATGAATGAGCGGAAAAACTATCTAAATGAGTGCCTAAACCTAAGTCATAAATCGTGTTATCAAAAATACCCCATACTTAAGGTTTGCTCGTCCCCGAGCAAGTCCCCAACTATAGACTAAGAGATTACATGATTTATGCATGTAGAAAAACAACAAAATCTTTTTGGAGTTGTGCTTCTAATATTGGATCACCTTCATAGTCATGTTTCATGGCAATGGACAAGCAATCATGCATCAAATAAATGAAGGCACGGAAAGACAATTGTACTTAACTCGAAGACATGCATAAAATGTAAAAATGAAGAAGTCAAGATGATCATGAGCATATCCAATCTAGATCACTAAGTCTTACACACATGCAAATAGGTCACAAGGGCTTGTGAAATAAAAGGCCAAGAAACGTTGTGATTAGGTGGGAATTTTTCTAGGTCATGTGATGCTAATCCGGGAACGGAACTAACTTCACAACTTCACATTTTTATCAACTTCCCACAAGTGTATATTTTCTCTATCTTTTCTTTCTTTTCTTTTCTTTTTCTTTCACTTATTTTTGAGACAATGGCGTTGGTGTACAAAAGCCGAAACCTTGGTGATTAGCCGTCCTCGGGCTTTTTTTTTCGAGGTGCATCCACACCGGGCACACATACCAAAGCTCGTTAGGACTATCGGTTTATTTGACTTTGGCAAGGCACAAACACCCGATTATGTGAATGGTGCCGAGTTACTCGTCATTTAAACCAACGTCCCCAAACCTATATTTTTTTCTACACTTTTCACAACAAATTCAGCACTTCATTCATAACATTCTTTCATCAACAACTTCACCCCACACTTGCTTTTCACACACTCAACACACTAACATGCTCCTATTCCCGGATGGGTCAAAAGAGGTCAAATTTATATCAATTGAGGTGCTCAAACAACATGATCAAGATGAGAAGTAGAGAAAGATGAATTGCCTTAATCATTCCTAGATGATGTGCAAGAACTAGCATGTAATTTCGACTTTCAATCCTCAATCCAATCAAGACAAACATCATGATCACAAATCATTCATGGAATTCAAGATAAGTACTTCAAGTCCACATATACATTCATCAATTCAACACATAAGGCCATCCATAGCCAATCCACACAACAATCTCATCATAAGGGTCATTTCCAAGCTTAGAAGCACTAAAATTTTTTTAAATTTTCTGATTTTTTTGGATTTTTCGAAATATCTATGTACAATGCAAAACATGTGACAATATTAAACTATCCTAGATGCTAATCATGCAAAAGATCATGCAAACCCCACCCCATACTTAGAAACACATTGTCCCCAATGTGGTATTCAAGTAAAGAAGAGTGAAAGAGGGTTCTCACAATGTAAAAATGGTTTACTTTGGTATTTGGGATTACTCAAGTGGAGTGATGTCGGATGATCCTATCAACGATGGTAGAGAGCTCAAAGTGTTCGTTATGGCGTCGGGATCCGCGCTAGGCGCCGCTAGCCGTCCAAGTCCCGCGTCCGCTCCACCCACAATTGATGAGGGACTCATCATCATCATCCACATGCCATGCAAGGCTTTCATGCTACCAAGACTCTAGCACACACACAAAGCACACCAAACACACAAAAATAGAAAAATCAAAACAAAAACAAAAACGAAAAAGGGAAAGATGTCTACCAATGGGTTGCCTTCCATCAAGCGCTTCTTTAAGGTCATTAGCTTGACCAAACTCGGGGGCGTCTCACTCTAGGTGAAGTGGGGCAATCATATCCACCGGAGTTCCCGGGATATACTTCTTCAACCGGTGCCCATTCACCTTAAAGTCTCCACAATGCTCCCCTCCTATCTCAACCGCTCCATGGGGAAAGATCTTCTTCACCATATAAGGACCCATCCATCTTGACTTTAGCTTTCTGGGGAAGAGCCGCAGCCTTGAGTTGAAGAGAAGGACAAGGTCGCCTTCACTCAACTCCTTCGGGATGAGACGCTTGTCATGCCATCGTTTGGTCCTTTCTTTATAGATCCGGGCGTTTTCATAGGCATCCAACCGGATCTCTTCAAGAGTGTTCATATCAAGCAACCTCTTTTCTCCGGCCTCCTTGAGGTCAACATTCAGCCACCTAATGGCCCATTATGCTCTATGCTCCATCTCTACCGGAAGGTGGCAATACTTGCCATAAACTAGCTTGTAGGGAGTGGTGCCAATCGGTGTCTTGAAAGCGGTTCTATATGCTCACAAGGCATCATCGAGCTCCATAGCCCAATCCTTTCTCGTCCCTGAAACCGTCTTCTCAAGAATTCCTTTTATCTCCCGGTTGGAGATCTCCACTTGGCCACTAGTTTGGGGATGGTAAGGTGTTGCCACCTTATGAGTCACCCCATACTTAGCCAAAAGTGTCCAAAAGTTCCTATTAGTGAAGTGCTTTCCTCCATCACTTATGATCACCCTTGGTGTTCTAAACCTAGGGAAGATCACTCGGTTGAAGAACCGCACCACAATCTTGGCATCATTTGTAGGAGAGGCGATTGCCTCCACCCATCTCGACACATAGTCCACCGCCAATAGGATGTAGAGGTTGCCACATGAAGAAGGGAATGGTCCCATGAAGTCCACACCCCACACATCGAATATCTCCACCTCTTGTATGTTGTTCAAGGGCATTTCATTCCTCCTTGAGATGTTTCCCGTCCTTTGGAAAGCATCACAAGCTACCACAAAATTCTGCACATCCTTGAACAAACTTGGCCAAAAGAAACCCGATTGCAACACCTTAGCACATGTCTTGTGTGAGCTAGCATGGCCTCCACATGGCAAGGAGTGACAATGCCGGATCACACTCTCCACCTCATCCTCCGGTATGCATCTCCTAAAGACTCCATCCGGCCCTCTTTTGAACAAAAGCGGTTCACTCCAATAGTAGTGCCTCACATCCTTGAAGAACTTTTTCCGTTGGGCATATGACAAACCGGAAGGCACCTCCTCGCACACAAGGTAGTTCACAATGTCGGCATACCATGGCTCATTACCTCTTGACACTTGAAACAAGCACTCCTCCACCATTTGCAATTGCTCATCCCGGAATGAGTCATCAATCGGGATGTCATCTCTCTCAAGCTCCAATGGTGGGAGTCTACTAAGGTGATCCGCCACACAATTTTCGGACCCTTTCTTATCCCGGATTTCCAAGTCAAACTCTTGAAGAAGAAGGATCCACCGAATCAACCGAGGCTTGGCATCCTTCTTTGTAAGGAGATAACGGATCGCAGCATGATCCGTATACACAATGACCTTCGCTCCAACAAGATACGAGCGGAACTTCTCAAATGCATACACAACCGCTAGCAACTCCTTCTCGGTGGTAGCATAATTGAGTTGGGCATCATCTAGCGTCTTGCTAGCATAATAGATGGCATGTGTAAGCCCATCTTTCCTTTGTCCCAAAACAGCCCCAACGGCTACATCACTCGCATCACACATGATCTCAAACGGTAAACTCCAATCCGGAGGTTGCATGATGGGTGCGGAGATCAAAGCATTCTTCAACCTACAAAAAGCTTCAAGGCAGTCCTTGGAGAAAACAAACTCAACATCTTTCATTAGTAGGTTAGTAAGAGGCTTAGAAATCTTAGAGAAATCTTTAATAAATCTCCGGTAAAAACCGGCATGCCCTAGAAAACTCCTTACCCCCTTCACCGAGGTAGGTGGTGGCAATTTCTCTATTGTCTCTATCTTAGCCCTATCAACCTCAATGCCTCAGTTGGACACCAAGTGTCCCAACACAATACCTTCACTTACCATGAAGTGGCACTTCTCCCAATTCAAGACTAGATTAGTCTCCTCACATCTTTTTAGCACTAGAGACAAGTTAGCTAAACAATCATCAAATGAAGATCCATAAACAGAAAAATCATCCATAAACACTTCCGTGATGTTTTTAATATACTCAGAAAAGATAGCCATCATACACCTTTGAAAGGTGGCGGGTGCATTACACAACCCAAATGGCATTCTCCTATATACAAATGTACCCCAAGGACATGTGAACGTGGTTTTCTCTTGATCATCGGGGTGAATAGGGATTTGGAAGAATCCACTATAGCCATCTAAGTAACAAAAATGGGAATGTTGAGCTAATCTCTCTAGTATTTGGTCAATGAAAGGAAGAGAGAAGTGATCTTTCCTAGAGGCCACATTTAGTTTCCTATAGTCAATACACATCCTCCATCCCATAACCGTTCTAGTTGAGATTAGTTCATTATTCTCATTAGTTACTACGGTCATCCCACCCTTCTTAGGAACCACATGCACGGGACTAACCCATTTACTATCCGAAATCGGGAAAATGATTCCCGCATCTAGCAATTTAAGAACCTCCTTTTTGACTACTTCTTTCATGATTGGGTTTAGTCTTCTTTGAGGTTCAATTGAAGGTTTATGATTATCTTCCATTAAGATCTTATGCATGCACAAAGAAGGTTTAATGCCAACTAAGTCATCAATGGTATAGCCAATGGCTTTCCTATGCAATCTCAATTCATGCAACAATCTAGCAAGTTCATCATCATTCAAGCATGCATTCACAATAACCGGATATGTAGAATTCTCACCAAGAAAAGCATACTTCAAATGAGAGGGGAGGGGTTTAAGTTCAAGTTTAGGAGGACATTTATCGAGTGGAGACGATCCATATAATGTTGGTTGAGATGAATCCAAAGCCAAGGAAGACTCCTCAAGGTTCCTTGAAGCTTGATCAACAACCAATGCAGGTTCTAGAGAAACCACGGGCAAAATTACGGGCTTTGGCACAACCACGGCCGTGGAACTTGCAAAGCTAGTATTTCAGAGCACTCCAGAGAGTTCCACGGGTAAAACCACGGGCGTGGTTTCCCCTACCTGGCCGTGGTTTCACAGAAATTCAGCACACCTTCGTGTGCTTCAAATTCAGCTCTTGTCTCCTTTTCCAATGCTTCCAAAGCCTTGATCAAGATCAAGCTTAAGATAAGAACCTTCTCCAAGGGGTCCTTGATCAAGATCGAGCTCACAACTTCTCTAGACTCCTCTTGCTCGACAATGTTGAACACATCTTCACCAAGGGCTGGCCCCTTCATCATTGTGGATAGTTTGAACTTAATATTCTCTTCTCCAATGTTGAAGGAGAGAATTCCATTTTTGCAATCCACCAAATATCCGGAAGTGGCTAGGAAAGGTCTCCCTAAGATGATGGGAACCGGATAGTCCGTCGGGATGTCCAAAACAACAAAGTCTATTGGCACATAGAACTTCCCTAGTTGCACCAGTATGTCTTCCAATATTCCAACCGGGTGAGTGATCGAACGGTCCGCCATGTAAAGGGTCATCTTGACCGGATTTGGCTCTCCTAGCCTAACCTTGTTGCAAAGTGAAAGCGGTATGATGCTTACACTTGCCCCAAGATCACATAGGGCTTCAAATTCACTTCTCCCACTCCAATTGGCACACAAAAGGATCCCGGATCTCTTAGCTTAGGAGGCATCTCCTCCTTCATGGTTTGAATCAATTCCGATGACCTCTTCGTCATCCTCACTTCCCCATACTCTTCCAACTTCCTTTTGTTGGAGAGTATCTCCTTCAAGAACTTGCCATATGCCGGCATACCTAGAATAGCATCCATGAACGGAATGTTAATATGCAATTTAGACATAAGTTCAAGGAATTTACCAAAGTGCTTGTCCAAGCGAGCTCTTGCTCGTGATTGTGGGAATGGTAGTGGTGGCTTGTATGGAGGTGGTGCCACATATGTTGGCTCATCTTCCTTGCTCTTGCCTCCTTCTTCTTACAATGGCTCTTCCTCCACCACTACTTGCTTTCCCTTAGCATTCTCTTTAGGCAAGGGGTCCTTCATGTTCAGCCCACTTCTTGTTGTAATGGCCAACACTTGGCCTCTTGGGTTATCTTCGGTTCTTCCGGGAAGCTTTCCCGGATCTCTATGAGCTTCACCCGCCTTTTGGAACACTTGTGCTTCCAACACCTTTTGAGCTTTAGAAATGGAAGTCACCGTGCTCTCTAGACCACTCAACCTTCCAAGCAATTGCTCAAACATCATCTCGGTTCTATCCTTTGGAGGTGGAGTAAATCCGGGTAGAGGTTCTTGTGAAGCCTTTGGTGGTGGAGTTGCGCTTGTTGAAGCGGGAGGGTTCAAGGCACCATCCGGGTTAGAATAGGAAAACCCGGGATGGTTGTGGTTAGGCCGGTAATTGTTGAATTGCCGATTGTTGTTGAAGTTCCTTGGGCCTTGATAGTTGTTGTAGCTTCCCCTTCCCATGTAGTTTACATCTTCCTCCTTGGAAGAAAAGTTTGCTTGCACTTGCACTTGAGGGCTTGCTTGACTCTTCAAAGTTGTAGCACACAACTCCCTCAAAGATTTCAGCTCATTGTTGATTGCATCAAGCTTGAAGTTACTCATGGTGACTTCACTCACCTTATATGCTCCCGCTTTCCTCCCATCACTCTTCCAATGGGAGTACTTCTCAATCACCAAAGCTTGTTTCTCTACAAACTCCCAAGCTTCATCCACATTCTTTTCCATGAAAGTCCCACCGGAAAGAGATTGAAGCTTGAATTGGCTATCTTCATCAAGTACCTTGAAGTAGATCTCCAAAAGCTCTATTTTTGGTATACCATGGTGCGGACAATCTAGGAGAAGGTCTTTGAACCTCTCCCAAGACTTGAATAAGCTTTCTCTATTCTTCATCACGAAGGCATTGATCTTCCCTCTTAGCTCGGTAGTCTTGGAAGGTGGGAAGAACTTAGTCAAAAACTCGGTTGTCATCTCCTCCCAAGTACTCACTCGCCCTTGTGGAATAGATTGATACTAAGTCAAGGCTTTATCCTTAAGTGAGAAGGAGAAAGCCCTAAGCTTATGGTTGTTGCTCTCCAATCTAGGCGGCCTTAGAGTCTCCATCAAGATCTCATAGTTTATCAAGTGTTGATGAGGAGACTCTCCTTCCATCCCTCCAAATTGATTATGCCGGATCATTTGTAGAACTTGAGGGCGGAGCTCGTAATCATGGGTTGCGGGATCTCCTAAGCTCACACCCTGACGGTGTGCTCTTTGTGCCGGATCCATGCGTTGCCCTAACGTTTGTGGCTCTTCAATAGCAATGGGCACAACCCTAATATTAACCGCCGGCTGCGGTTGTGGTGGAGGTGGAGGTTGTTGACGATTAAGCTCTCTTTGCACAAGAGCTTGCCTAATCTCTTCAATCTCCCTCCTAGTTGCTTCTTGCCTCTCATTGGCAAGTCTCCTTTCATTCTCCAAGGCTTCATCCCTTAGCCTAATTTGCTCTAAAGCTTCATCTAACTCAGCTTGGAGATCTCTTCCGGCAATCTCTTTTCCCTTTCTAATGCTCTTGGATCTAGATCTAAGGGTTTTCTCCGGTTTGGGATCGAATGGAGCTAAATCCTTGCCACGAGATCTTCGCATGCACCTAAAGAGTGAGAGATGTCCTGAAAAGCAAAGATACAAACCAAACGAGATCAAAAGCAACAAGAAAGACCTACACTATAAACAATCACAAACTATGACTCAATCTTGACCTAGTCCCCGGCAACGGCGCCAAAAACTTGTTACGCTAAAAACGTGACACGCAAAAGCTTTTAATTTATAACTCGATATATTTCTCCTAACTCATAGCGAACCCGCAGTGTACGGGACGTTTTGTAGTAGGGATAGTATTCCGAGGTCGAACACAAAGACTGAGGTGAGATTGAATCGATTAGTGACTAAGGATAGTGAAGATCTAGGCTAAGAAAAGAGAAAGAAACAAATAAATGAAAATCTCAATATTTTTGGGTTTGGTTTTGTGTGATGATCAATCAAGGATCACAATGATATAGTATAGCAAAATAAACTAAGGATCAAGCTAAAACACAAATAAACAAAGCAAACACGAAATATGTGATCAAAGAGAGAAAAGCGGATTCTAGGGGTTGGAAATTCCGGTTATGGCATTGGACTCAAGCTATCTAATCAATCCTTGGATCAACTATAATAATTTGGGAGTGAGCGTTTCTAGATTGGGATCAATCACCGGGTAGGTCTCATGGTCCACTAGTCCGTGTCTAAGGTCTCATCACCGGTTAAGTCTCAAAGAGCCTAAGGATAGGAATTCTACACAAACCGGATGGTTATCTAGGGATCTAACCTCTCCTTACCGGGTAAGTCTCGGAAAGGCAAGTCCTAAACATCAATCCTAGCACACTCAGTCCAATAGCGGCTTATGAGGCTCACTACTACCTAGAGTTCGTCATCATCGGTATCTAAGAGCAAGAATCACCGGGTAGGTCTCTTCTAACTCTTAGTTGCTAACACTAGTTCACCCTAGGATAGATTTAGCTCAACTAAAACTAGGATTTCAACAAATCAACAACCTAACACTTAGATTTATCAATACAAGCAAGTTAATCAAAATTACGGGGTGTTTATCCCTTTCCACGGCCGTGGAAAGGCAAGATCCAACCGTGGTTTTAAACAGTGACTAGGTTAAATCAAGCGAGTCATCCAAGTATTCATTTAAGTCAATTCTATCATAGTCCAAGCCATAACCATCTTTTCCTTACCCTAGAATCGCATCTATTTAGCCTACAACATGCATCTTAACAATCAAACTCAACAAGCATAAAATCATAGAATCCATGGCAAGAAGATGAAATGAAAGATGGATTAAGCAAATGAAACAAGTAAAACAAGCTAAATCAAGGTTCAAGAAGGACTTACAACCCTTCAAAAGAAGGTTCGAATCGTTTCTTACAAATCCTTGCAAAACGTTTCACAAAGCTCACTCAAAATCACTCAAAAAGACTATGGAACTATGAACTAGTGTGCTTCTTCTTCTTCTCCAATGGAAGCCTTTCTTCTTCTCCAAGGGAAGCTCCAATCCAATCTTCCAATGAGAGAATATTATTGTTGAGAGTGTGGGAGAGAATGGGAGTGAGGGGCCTTTCTAACAGCCTTGCAGGACCACCTTTTATCCTCCAAATTTGCAAGAGTCGGCCATGAAGATTATGGGACAGCTGTCACAGCTGTCTGGGAAAACCACGGCCTATTTCCACGCTCGTGGAAGTCCCAGTGGCCGTGGTTTTGGTGCTTCTGCACTCTATGGATCGTCAAGCCACAATTTGGTGCATGGCATGCACCAACAAGGTCCCATGTGTCCTCCTTAGCTCCTAGCTTGCTTCCCAATGAGTCCGAAGGTGTGTTATCTCGAGGAATGATCTTCAAATATATCGATTAAGCTCCTAAATCCTCCAAAGTACCTACAAAGCATGCAAAAGTCCGTGTAGACGTCTATCTCGAGAAAATACATGAATTGAGTGCAAAAGTCGTGAACTAGTGCTAAACCATGCATGAATGAGCAGAAAAACTATCTAAATAAGTGCCTAAACCTAAGTCATAAATCGTGTTATCAGAAGCCAAGAAGGCTCCCATTAATGCTTCGCAAGGGCATCATTTTAACCCTAAACCTCCTCTTCATGATAATAGTCATTATGCTAGCTTCGTTCTTAGCACTACACAGGACGGAGATACTGAGGAGTCCGAAGATGATGGCTATGATTTTGAACAGGAAAGAGGAAGCATGGAGACAAGACGAGGAATGGATGAGAAATGAGGAAAGGAGGATGGAACAGAATAGGAGGCGTGAAGATAGAAGACGAAAAGGTGAGATTTATCATAGTGGGAGGCGTGAGCATAGATGGAGGCAAGAGGAAGACTATGAAGGGAGGAGACACAATAGACACCAAAGGAGAGAGAGAGATCATGAGCAAGATGATCTAGGCAAGGTGAAGATCAAGATTTCATCCTTTAATTAGGCAAGTGTGATCCAGATGCATACATGGCTTGGGAGACGAAGATTGACCAGATTTGGGCGTGTCACAACTTTCTCGAGAATAAAAAGGTACATTACGCTGCCCTTGAATTCACTGATTATGCTTTAATATGGTGGAATGAGCTTGTGAAGGAAAGGAGGCAAAACATGGATCCACAAGTGGCAACATAGGAGCAAATGAGGGCAATCATGCGAGCTCGATTTGTTCCCCAACACTATAGGAGGGACTTGAGGCAAAAGTTAGCAAACTTGAGGCAAGGTTCAATGAGTGCCAAGGAGACCTACAATGCCATGCAAATGGCTATGGTGAAGGACAATGTTAGTGAGGATGAAGAGGAAACTATGGCCATGTATCTCTGTATCCTTAATTCAAGTTTTGCTAACGAGGTGGATTTGTTTCCCTACTCTACTATGATAGAATTACTACATCTCGCCATCAAAGTCAAGAAGAAGATGAAAGGGAGGAGTCAAGGCGTAAGAAGCTCATTTGGGACCTCAAATGCATGGAAACAGCAAGGAGGGCGCCAACAAGGAGCGTACAACCGAGAAGCCCCCAAAACAGCCCCCGAGCAAGCTGCCACACGCCCAACCTACCCTAAGACGCCTAATGCAGCCCCTAAACCACCTCAAGGGAGTACATCTAACTCTTCTTCTTCTAGGGCTAGAGTGTTGGGTATTTTAAGTGTCAATGTAGAGGACACGTGATGAAAGATTGTCCGAATAGGAGAACTTTGCTAATAAATCATTTAGGCCAATTTGAGTCAGAATCGGAGCATGAACTTGAATCTAATGAAATTGAGCCTAGTGATGATGTTGATTCGGATGATGGAATAGTATATGAACAAGGGGATTGTTTGCTTGCTCAACGTGTGTTGTATGATCACCCTAGTTCATTCCTAAATAATAACTATGTGTTATGTGATTTGGAGTTCCAAACGAGTTTATTGTTTGTGTTAAATCTGATTTTGAGCTTGATGAGTCTCTTGAATGTGTAGAATTTGGTTTTAAGCATAATGAGTCTCTTGAATGTGTTGAATTTGATTTTGAGCATGATGAGCCTGTTTTGAATGTTTAATTGTCACATGATAGTACTTTGATAGCTAGGAGAGCCCTTAGTATACAACCTGCCCCTTGTGAGGATAACCAAAGGAAAAACTTGTTTCACACTAGATGTTTGGTTAAAGGGAAGGTTTGTAATGTTATAATTGATGGGGGTAGTTGTTGTAACATAGCTAGCACCGAATTGGTTAATAAGCTGCAATTAACAACTTTCTATCACCCTAGGCCTTATAAGCTTCATTGGATGAATGAATGTGGAGAATTGAAGGTAAATAAGCAAGTTAAGGTTACATACACTTTAGGCCATTATGAGGATATTGTTTTGTGTAATGTTGTGCATATGCAAGCTTGTCATATCTTATTAGGTCATCCTTAGCAATTTGATAGGAGTCTTACACGATGGTAACACTAATAGGTATACTTTCACGTTTAAGGGAAAATCTGTTACCTTAAAGCCTATGACCCCCTTACAAATAGCTGAGGCATTTGAGAAGAAAAAAGGCAAGTGAACAAGGGGTAGAACAAGCTAAGAAGGGGAGTAAGCCAAATAAGTCCAAAACCGAGCCTATAGAGCCTTCTAATACCCTTTTAGCTTCAACTAACACACAAATGCCCTCTGCTTTGCTAGTAGCTAAATTTGAGTTTGAAAGTGCTTATCTTCCTCTAGAACCACTTTGATGACCTTATGTAAGAAGCTAGCCCTAGTGAGTGATGAAACTAAGGCAAATCTTCCACCTAGCATTGTAGCCATACTTGAGGAGTTTAAGGATGTGTTTCCTAATGAGATACCCCATGGCCTACTACCCTTGAGAGGCATAGAGCATCAAATAGATCTCATTCCGAGATTGAGTGTGCCTTCACCTTGCCTTTGTGAGTTAACCTGAGACTTATCCGGTAAAGGTTAGTTCTATTCCCTTAGGTTGAGTTGATCATTTGAGATTATAGTTCCTTTCCTTAGATCCTTGAGACTTACCTGGTAATAGGACCTTCGGTTTGGGATTAACGGATAGTGAGACCTCTCCCGTTATCTATCCCACCTTAGAAACGTCTTTCCTTAGCAACTCCAGCCTTGTCCATAGATCTTTAGAAATCTTGAATCAAAAACCACAACTTGACGCTATGATCTCGAGAATCTGCATTTTTTCCTAGTTATCATATCTTTGTTGATTTCATTGCTTTGTTCTTTGATATTTTCAAGTTTCTTTCCTAGATTTGATATTTTGCTTGATTTCACCATAGTCCTTGTGATCGACCCTGTAATATTTGTTTTTATTGCAATTGATCCGTACACTGCGGGTTCGCTTATTTGCTTTTATTTCTGTTATAAATTTAAGACAATTTCGTTCATATAGACACACGTTTTGGAGCAAACAAACGTAATGAAACTGAAATAAGCATCTTAATCAAAAGAACCGTCGGAGTGTCTATTGAGGGTAACACCTTCCCATTGAGAGTTATTCCTATTGTCGGCTCTATTTCCTTACTTGTTGCTATAGTTAAAGTATGTTGTATGACTCTTTTGGTTACCCATACCCACTCAATCTAGTGTCCTTGTCTTTCTCAAAAAAAATGGTTATCCGTTGAACCATTGTTTTCTGCAGAAACTATGTCTGTTTATTGGTTTGGTTTCGTAATGATATACGTATATCGTCTACAATGGTTTGATGAGCCTTAGAAATCACTATCTTACAAACTCTTTTGCTTCAATGACTTATGCGAATAATATTGACTACGGATTTGGCCTACTGTCTTACAGACCATGCGTGATGAACCATCTTGTTGCATCTGTTTTCTTTTCCAATTTAGTATGCATCGATGGTTTAATTACCCATATTATAAAAATAATTAACAAGATTATAATGGGCCTTGAATCGGTTTTTTCTACTAGTTTTCTTTGGACTACAACCCATCACACTATTTTAGTGATCAAAATATTCAATGTGATCGGATATTGTAAGGCCCACAAAGCTAATAAAGCCTTATCACAAAAACAAAGTTTATAGACCCTATTTGCTAGCTTTATTGGCATGATTTTTATAACCTGGACTTGTGTTTTTTGGATCAACTTCAAGCCTTATCACAAAAACTGAGTTTACAGGCCATTTGGTACCTAGATCACCCAATCATTTAATGAAATCCATTCAACAAAATTCACGGGACTAATAACTCCCACTACCATAATAAATCCTTGTGTGAACATTTTCCTCCCTACACATCAATTTTCTAATATCAATCAAGTCTTACACCTTTATACATCAAGTTACTCGTGTTTTGCTGCAATTTCGTCTTTTGAGGTTTGATGTTGTCTTTTGATGGCAGTTTCGAGCATTTGTCGAGAAGGAAGCGTGGATTTGTGATCGACTCCTGACGGCTTTGTTGCAGTCCAAATCTGAGGTGTCCAAAGTTGTTCCTCAAACATTCTACCTGTGTACTTCTTTCAAAGATGAACGTTTATGTTCGTGGCCTCCTGTTGGTTGGATCATCCTGCTTTCCTTGAAGACTTCTTTTCTTTCGGGTTTATTTTAATGTATTTTTGTGTATTTATTTTTTCCTTTGTTGTATGGCTCTTCATGACGGTTCATCCATCTGCCGATCTTTTTTGGCCTTTCGATCCACTAGACGACGCGCCGTCTAATGGTTTCGAACCGCTTTCCGCTTTCAAATAAAAAATAAAAAAATAATTAATCGTATGAGAGAGCAATTGCAAGTTACTTGTTTTGGAAGAATCTCATCTCTCTCTAATACATCCTTATTCACGTGCGGGATCTTATACTTGTTGCATCCTCGAACTTTCATGATTTCTAGAATGCACAATTGCAGTGAGATGAAGACATGATTAATCTTGTTCACCAAGTATTCTTCAAATGACTTTTCAACTGGATTGCGAGTTCTCTAAAGGTCTTTAGACACTTCTTATGTTGTAATGATTGGATTGCGTAGAAAAAATCAAGATCTAACACATTCAAATGAGGCAAGTTTGGTGGTAGACATACCAGTCGTATGCCAAAACCGCTTTATAACTCAATCGTCAAATAAAAATATAACGAGGGAAATAGAAGAGGAATACAACAAAATCAATTTGATATACAGCTTTCACCTCTTCCAAAATTCTTGTGCTCAATCTTAAAAGGTCATAACGAGGGAGTACATATTAAAGACAAAATTGATTGCATCTCATAATCCATTACACACACCGCAATTATAGCAATGGACCACAGGGAGGAGGAGTTCGATGGCTTTAAAATTAGACATGAGCAAAGCCTTTGATCGTATGGAATGGCACTATTTGGATAGGATCATGTTCTCTATGGGCTTCTCTGCTGCTTGGATATCCAGAGTTATGAGTTGTGTGTGTGGGGCTCGCTATTCTTTTAAGATCAATGGAGTAGTTGATGGCTTCGTTCTTCCGTCCCGAGGTTTGAGGAAAGGTGATCCACTTTCCCCCATACTCTTTAATATTGGCGCGGAGGGACTTCCACAGATCATTGAACGGACAGTTAACTCTTCGGCAATTCATGGGGTTTCTGTTTGCCGACGTTCCCCGGTTATTTCTCATTTATTCTTCGTTGATGACAACTTACTGTTTGCCAAAGCCAATCTGATAGAATGCTCCAAATTAACCGAGTTACTCAATCAGTATGAGGGAGCTTCAGGATAGAAAACTAACTTGCAAAAATCGGAGGTGGCTTTTATTCAAAATGTAGATATCTATCAGCAAACTATTTTGGCCAACTTTTTGGGTGTGAGAAGAGTGGATCGTCACGTTAAATATCTGGGTCTTCCGGTAGTTATAGGAAGATCTAAGAAGGAGGTCTTTGCCTTTATTAAGGAACGTATTTGGAAGAAGACGCAAGGTTGGAAGGAACGTCTCCTCTCATCCGCTGGCAAAGAGGTTCTTATCAAGGCCGTCCTTCAGAGTATTCCGACCTATGTGATGTATGTTTTCCGTCTTCCCGACGGGCTAATCGCTGACATTCATTCTTTACTTGCACGTTTCTGGTGGGGCACGTTAGCTACTCACAGGAAAATCAATTGCCGCACTTGTGCGGGACTTTGTTTGCCTAAGAATCAAGGGGGTATGGGCTTCCACGATCTTAGTATTTTCAATGATTCTTTGTTTGCCAGGCAAGGATGGCGTCTCTTTACTCAACCTGAATCTCTTGTCTCTCAAGTACTCAAAGCTCGTTACTATCACAATTCCCCTTTCATTCAGTCCTCGTGAAGATGGTGCCCTAGCTTTACTTGGAGAAGTATTTGGGGATCAAAAGCTCTTCTTCTTGAGGGTATTTGTTGGCTGGTGGGTAATGGAGGAGCCATCAATGCCGCTTTTGATCGTTGGGTGCCCATGGACTATGGTTTCACACGTCCTCAGCTCAATCATGTTATGTCTGATGATGTCTTTGTTTTTGAGTTTATTGAACCTGTTACAACCTCCTGGGATTTGGCAGCTCTATTGTTTGCTTTTTCCCCTACAAATATCCCTAGAATTGTCAGCATCCCTTTACTTTCTGTATCGGAACCGGACCATGCCATTTGGGGTGCACATATCTCTAGAACTTTCACGTTCAAGTCCGCATACTGGCTTGGTAAGCTTGGTACCGCTCAAATTCGTTCTTCACAACAGTGGTTCATTGTTTGGGGTTTTAGACTCCCTCCTAAAGCAATTCATTTCGCTTGGTGACTGTGCGGTAACTACCTTGGATGTGGAAGAGTGTTGTATGATAAACATATTATTGACTCCCCGGTATGCTCCCGCTGCGGTCAAGACGATGAAACCGTCTGGCATGCCCTTATTTATTGCCCGTCTGCTTCTGATGCTTGGTCAGATTCTACCTCCATTAGCACCTTTTATTGCTCAGCCCACACAGATCCACTGCTCTTCCTTAGTGATATCCGATGTGCATTTGGATCTTCTGGTGTGTCAGACTTTATTATTAATTGTTGGATCTCGTGGACGATTCGTAATAAAACCTTATTTGGTGAGGACGAATTTTCCCCGCACTTACTAGTTTCCAAACTACGGTCTTGGGCGGATGAATACAATATTGTCCAACGAAATCACCACTCTTTTTTTGTTGTTGGCCATCACCTTTCTGATTCTTCATGGTCAACTCCTCCAAAGGGATGGCTCAAGCTTAACATTGATGTCGGCATCTTCAGCGAATCCATCGGTCTTGGCGGCGTTCTTTGGGATCACTCTGGTGCCATCTTGCTGGTGGTTTCACGACGTTTACATGGAGTCACATCTCCAAGCACCTAAGGCGTTGGCTGTTTTGTTAGCCATTGGCGCAGCTAAGGATCTCTTCCAACGTCCGTTAATCGTTGAGTCCGACTCTTCCAATCTGGTTCAGCAGCTTCTACATTTGTCCACTAACAAGCAACACCCTACTATGGCAACCTCATATGTTTCTATGATTTGCACTAACCTCTTATCTTCTTTCAACACTTCAAATTCCTTCTTTTTTAGGCATGTTAAGCGTTCCGCTAACTACCGCACATATGGCGGCTAGACTACTTCATTCTTGTGTAACGTCCATTTGACCCGATCCGTTTCCGTCTAGTGTCGCTCAACTAGCGGCATTGGATCTCCGTTAATACAGTTGGCTCGCTTTCCTTAAAAAAAAAAAAAAAAAAAAGCAAGCTTCAGCTTTAATGTCAGTAATCTCAATGTTTTCAAATTTAAAAAAAAAATAAAACACACACCGCAATTTCAGGTCTTCAAAACTTAATTGAATCGAGGGTGGTACACTGCTGATAATAATGGTGTTGACACTAGTCTTGTCATTTGGATTATAGTATGATGCATGACATCAACAAATTGGCCGGGAAGAAAACGATTGCCCAAGTTTTCAGGTCTTGAAAGTTTTCGCAACAAAGTAACTCAATATTTTAATTGTTCCCCAAATCACAACCCTACAAATTGCTGATCATCATCAGAAATGCATGATCCATCTCCTTGTCACATAGGAATCGACGTGGACAACTGACCCTTTCTACGGTGATCCATGTATTGGAAATTCGAAGAGCCAATGGTTGTTCCGTCTCCTTTTTGGATTGTTCCAAATTCGAATCTCTCTCTTTCCACATACTACAGTTTTGTGTTTTGTTAAGTCAGATAAGCACAGAAGCCGCCTCTTAGTGGAGGTTAGGGCACCAATTGTTCGATTCCAATTCGCGAGTTCATATATCTTCATCGCTATTTCACTCCGTTTCTGAGGACCTTCGTTCTTTCTCTGCAATTCCCACGTGAGATTTCTTCACCCTATTCTTCTTAATTTCTTCATTTTTATCTTTATCTGTTGCTTCTTGATTTAACAGCTTTTGTATTTCTTTTGAATTCGGTTTTAGGGCTTTTTTCTGTTCATATAGGTACAGATGCCAGAAATTCTTGTATATATTCCGGTTTTTGCTGTTGGACTATTTTTTGTTGCTTGAATTCTTGGCTTACTCCTGTTGAATGATAAGGACTGAAGGGTTGTTGATTTTGAACATGTTTTATTGATTTTGTGTGAATTAGGTAGTCAGTAGGCATGTTTATGTATCAAGGCTGAGTCGTCTTGTTCCATGACTGAATATTAAGTTTATATCAAAGTTAATTTGTTTTATAATTGAATGAACAATTGCTTGAAGAAGAGATACTTTGAGTATTTTGAGAAATCTCAACAAGTACTTATCACTCAAAGTTGTTATTTTGGAACACAGATTGTGTTGCTTTGGAGGTTTGTTCAACTGGCTTTACGAGGCCCTACTGCTGTTCGTTTATGGGCCGGGATGAATACTCGCCCTGCTTTACCAATGCAAACATCAGGAGCAAATTTCTTCCCTATGGAATATATTGCAAAGAGTCTGGACCCAGTTCATAACAATACTTCCATGACACACATGTATTCATCCGCCTCCGGATTCCCAACAGATGTGCAGTTCCCTTCATTCTCAGCTCCCGAGCGTCTGCCTTCTATTGCGCCTTATGCTGTCCAGCTAACCGGTCAAGGGTCTTCTTTTCCACTAAATCCTGCTTCTGATAGAAACATCGGGTTCATTAGCTATGCGGAAGATTATAACGAGGGCTCTTGGAGCACGGATCATCTACAACGCTTGCTTGATTTTCCTGAAAATGTAATTGTGTCTAACAGTCAGATGGATGTCACTGCAAGAAACATGTCGCTGGATGAACATTCAAAGAGAACTGAATGGAAAGAAATTCCGGATCGTTATCTAGATGATGATCCAATTGGCCCGAATTGGGGAAATATTTATAGCAATTCTAGTGTAGCCGACCACCAAGCAAAGGTTTGTATCTTGCTTAACCGTTTTCAGAATTGGAATTTTCCCTTATTACCAATCATGTTTCAATTGCAGTCATCTGATAATATCCATCAGTCCCCAAAGAATCAGACCATGCCATCTAGAGATATGGCTTCTGTGCCTAATCCAGTGAAGCCAGTGTTTAGTCCTGTCCCTGCCACGCCATCCACAAATAAGCCACGCATGCGCTGGACACCAGAGCTACATGAAGCGTTTGTGGAGGCTGTCAATTTCCTTGGTGGCAGTGAAAGTATGTGTTTCTTTCAGTCTTTCACAACTGCATAAATTGTAGATTTCTGTTGTGGTTTATAAAATGGAATGGACGATTTTGTTATATCCCATACAGAAGCCACTCCGAAAGGTGTCTTGCAGCGGATGAACGTGGAAGGTTTAACCATGTACCATGTAAAAAGTCACTTACAGGTAAGAGAGTAAAATTTCATGCTTCTTGTGGCCTATAATTTTCTGCCATGATTTAAGAGTATTTTTTGCTTACATTTCAGAAATACCGGACAGCAAGGTTTAAACCAGAACCCTCTGAAGGTATTTCAGCCATTACAACTGAAGGCTGCGTTTTAGCTTACGAAACCCTTTTACCCCTGATATGCTGATTACAGTTCTTATGCTGTTTTCTTTCTACAGGCTCAGAGAGGACTTCTATTGGACAAGTTGGATCTTTTGCCTTGAAAGCGTAAGTGTTGTGAACCGGATGTTACTTGGATTAGTCGTGTTGGTATTGAATGATGGTTATATCTCGTGCTTGATGATAGGAACATGGACTTCACAGAAGCTCTGCGAGTACAGATGGAAGTCCAGAAGCAGCTCCATGAACAGCTTGAGGTATGCACAGCTAGCTGAAAACACTTGCATCAATATCTTCTAATTGTATGTATAGTATAGTGTAGTGTCTTAGTCAATGCTCTTCATCTATGGTTTCAGAGACAGAGAAAACTGCAACTACAAATCGAAGAGCAAGGGAAAACGCTACTGCAGATGTTGGAAAACCAAAACAAGATGGAGAAGGAGAAGGAGAAGTTGGAGTCTTCACAATTAACAATTGCTAACAACAAACCATTAGAAACTGATCATTCTGAAATCTCGTTGACTCAAGGGAAGCGAGGGAGCGAGACTCTCATCCATGATGTGCCTTGCTCTCCTCCCATGAAGCGCTCTAGACATTTGGGAGGAAACGCTACTGTATAGGATTGTGTTTTTCGAGCTATTTCTATTTACCACTCAGTTGTTCAGAATACTGATCTGTGAACATCTTTAATGGCGACAACCGAACTAGATTCAGTTGCCATCGTAAATGCAGAGTTTTAAATCCTTTTAAGAGTGAAATAACACATCCTTTTTCATCAATCATATCTTTCTGAGATAATTCAATACTTTGGCAAACTCATGAAAATACAGCTTTTAGTAAGAACAAGAACAAAATAATACAAATCTATTCTCTATCCCTGATCACACAATTTGTTTCATAGGAGGAGTATAAATACACACAAACAAACAAGCATACAATGTTCAATCATGTGAAGATAAAAACCCAGTTCTATAAAACACTCTCCAATCTCTTCTCAAATGTTGTGGATGAATTCATGTTCACTTTGCTTCTTCTTTTGTTGGAGCTGGTATTCTGACCAGTATGATTCCAGTAACTCCCAACACTACCAATGATTGGCTTGTCATCTGGGCTCCAACTTGGCGATTTCCCAGGTGTCGAACCTGCTGAAATAGGACTAGTAACAGCTTCAGTACCCACCAACCATGTTGAGAGACTCGTATCCACAGCGATTTCATGATTTGAATTCCTATTCTCCTTTGCTTTGTTTTGAGATGCAAGTTTAGCTCTTGCCTTGATTGCTTTCCATTGTGTAAGATTCTCAACTGGGTTCAGCACGGAATCAAAATTCTTAATCTTTTCATCTTCATCTAATCCGATTGTTTTAACTGGCATTGGACTGTTCACCTCCTTTTCCCCAATTTCAGTGCAAAGCTTGTGTTTCCTTGAATCTACTGACAGTGAGAACAATGATTCAGAAGACTCCTCTTTAACAATCAGATGATCATTATTGACTTCCTCGTCTTCTTCATCGTCGTCGAAATACGAATCCAAGTCGCTTTCGTCATCTGATACCAATTGTTCAAACTCATCATCACTGTCCCTGCAATTCTGGTATCTATAACCATCAGGAGGGAACGAGAAGAGACTCGACGACGAGCTTGAATCCGAGTGACACGAATTCTTTTTCTTCTCTCCCTCTTGTTCATCTTCATCATTGCAGCTATTCACTAAGAAATCACCTTCAGGTTCCTCTTGATGTGACAAACGCTCATAGATCTTGACATTAAGATCAAAAGTTACCTTCTTTCTTCCACTGATCTTCAATTTCTCACTTTCTACATCCCTAAACAACACATAAGAACAAACAGTAAATACGAAAACAATCATAAAAGGCCAAAATTTGACGACTGAGAACAAAAACAGTAAACTTACTCCTTAATTTGAAGTATGTTGGTGGTATCTTCTTTGATTTCAGTGAGTTGCAGAGCTTCGACAGCTTCTTCGTCTCTCTGCAGCTAAATTAGGAAAGTAAGAAGAGTGTAATTAGCAAGAAGATAAACAGCGTTGAATAATACTTGTTAAACATTCAAATTTAGCAACATTTATCAAACTAGGGTTGATAGATTTAGTTTCCAGAATCGAAAAGATTGAAACTTACAAGCTGATTCAAACAGGGAGTTTTGCTACGAGGCTTGAGTGATTTGGGGTGTTTAGACTTGGGGAAACAAGTAGAGAAACACCCCATAGTTGAAAGGTTCTGAAAGAGAGTTTCAAATGCTAAGGTCTACGAGGGAATTATATTTATTTGCTGCTAGTTTCCATGTTTAGAGAGAGATCTTAGGACGATTTCTTTTTTCTTTTTGTTTTGGAATAAGGGGTGAATATAATTTAGGAAAAGAATATGACCGTTGGAGGCATCAGGGGAGGGGACAGCGTGACCATTGTGCCGTTAGTAGTGAGCTTGGCCCTTTCTTTAATCACACCTCTCTCAGCATCCTATGGTTAGCTTTTTAGGTGGACCGGGTTTTCAATTGTAAAAAAAACGTAGACTGGGTTAGTGACTAAGCGTCTAAGTAATGAAAGAGAAATTGGGTCTTAGCTTGCCACCCAAGGCGCTATGGATGAGATCCAGCGGGTGAATTTGAGCCAGTTGATTTATTTTAAAGCATTAGGGGTAAGTTCATGGGGTTATTAGAGAGGTAGTCTTATTTTAGGAAATTATTCTACCAAAAGTTTTCATCTGATTCATATATGAAAGAACTAGTTTAGTGTCCGTGTCTTGCACGGGTATTTAAAAATGTATTTTTTGTTATTTTTTCTTGTGTGAATAATTTTTTATAGATGTCATTTTCTTATTATATTTTGTTGATTTGATTATGAATGTTTATGTAATAAAGTATACGCTTATTAAATAATAACAACATAATTATTGGCCTACTTCGTCACAAAATATAACTACATCTGAGAACATACCAAATCAAAAGTGTTCATTATATCTATATTATAAAAACCACAATATTAATAAATGTCAAAAAATAGATATGTGATTTTAATAAATGTCAAATAATAAACGATACTTATGCAATGCAAAATAATTATGTTTTCTTGATAATCGATGTGGGATAGCAAATTCCATATTTTACAAAATAATTATAGTTTAATAAAAAAAGATTTATTGACTTAATTTGTAATTTGATAAAAGATTTAATCCGAAAAAAAACGTGGAGGCGTCACGTCAACATTATTTAGATATGAATAGTAATTATACTTAAACTTAACCAAAATGCCAAGAAATGTATTATGTGTGTACTCTAGACTCTCTATTTATACAAGTTCTAAAACCATCTAGCTTAGTAGCTAATTGAGACAACAAAATCTCTCAAAAAGTTTAACGTCAATACATCAGCCTAATAATCATTTGAAAAAAAAAATCTTCCCTATAAAATAAACTTTAGAAGTACGATTTCTTAACCAAATAACGTGAAAATATTTAACGTAAATAGAAATCGAAAACTAACAAAATAAATCGGAGTACATTTATTTTTATTTTAAAAATTATCCCAAAAATAGATTGGTTCCAACGATAAAACGTAACGTGAAATAGTTCCACTAACGTATTGTTAATTTGTTAACAAAAAAAATCCTCTGGATTAAAAAATAGTTTAAAAAATAAAGATTTATTGGCCAAAAATGTATTATTTGTATAGTTAAAATATTGAAAATATTTAACGTAAATAGATAAGGCTGTCTAAAAAAACTCGAGGGACACAATTACGACCCACGTAATTGTAGGTTAACGATCCAAATATAACATTATTCAAACACCAAGAATTGTATTATTTGTATACTCTTTAGACTCCAAATTTATACAAGTTCTAGAACCATCAAAGTTAATCGATGTGGGACAACAAAAACCCTCAAAAAATTTAACTAAATAACTTATTTTGATATTTATTTGAAAAAAAAGAAAAAAAATATTCCCTAAACATAAAACTTTAGGGATACGGTTACTTATATAAAATTATCGTGAAAATATATTCCCTAAAAATAAAACTTTAGGGGTACGATTACTCTTATCTAAAAATAAAACTTTAGAGGTACATTACTTTAGGAAACAACATTATGACCCACATAAATGTAGGTTAATGATCTCAACAATAAAATATTATTTCGATATGAATAATAATTATAGTTGAACTTAACCAAAATGCTAAGAAATATATTATTTGTATACTCTTTAGACTCCTTATTTATACAAGTTCTAAAGCCATCAACTTTAGCAGCTAATCGATAGATTCCTTAGCTTAAAAAATAGTTTAAAATTAAAGATTTTTTTGTCCAAAAAACTAGGTTGGTTGGAACAAAAAAAAAGTTACGTAAAATTTTTTAATAACATAGTGTTAGTTTAATAAATAAAGATTTTCTAGCTTAAAAAATAGTTTACAAAATAAATATTCTCTCCTTAAAAGTTTTTTTAGGAGTAAAGATATTTTCGAAACAAATCGGTTACAAAAAAATTTTTGGACTTAAAAAGAAAAGATTTAATGGCGTTAATGTTATATAGACTCCCTATTTAAGGGTACGATTACACTTCCCTAAAAATAAAGCTTTAGGGTTACGAGTACTTTAGGGTTGTAGGTTAACGATTCCAAAAATAAAAGATTATTCCGATATGAATAATAATTATAGTTGAACTTAACCAAAAGGCTAAGAAACGTATTATTTGTATACTCTCTAAACTCCCTATTTGTGTTTAGTAATTGTACTCTATAATTTTTTATAACTTTCATTTAATGATAGGTAAAAATAATTAACCTCTATACTTAAAAAAAAAAAGAAACTCCTCTATTTAAAAAAAGAAAAAGAAAGAATAGGAGGATTTTTCAAATAATTAAGTTACTAAACTTAATTTTATTTATTTATTTTTATTTTTTCTCTTTTTTATTTTTTTATTTTTTTTTTCTGTTTTCATACACGACATTTTACATACCGGACATTTACATACCGAATATTTTACATACCGGACATTTACTGGACATTTTACGTACCGGACTTTTACATACTGGACATTTTACGTATCGAACATTTACATACCGGACATTTACATATCGGACGTGATTCAGAAAGGAAGAACTTGGGCTATATTTGATCAATTATGATTTGCAAGGCTCAAAGCAAAAACGTTGTCAACTCAAGTGTAGAGGTTGCGAATTTTGAAATAAACTATGGCAGTGGTTATGTCTATACGTTGTTGGAAGATGAATCTCATTTTAATGCACACATCAAAGAGAAAAGTAAAATTTAGGAGTTTCAAAGTAACCTTCATCTAGTAAAACTCATCGATCTCTCGAGCAACAATTTGAGTGGAGAAATTTCCGAAGGATTAACTTCTCTAGTGGATTTAGATAGGGCTGTGCAAAATCAGACCGGACCGGAATTTACGGTCCGGTCCGGTCTACGGTCCAGGTTTTTTTGAAAATCCGGGTTACGGTCCAGTCCGGGTTTTGGACCGTATAAAACCGTAACCCGGGTTGGACAGTAAACTACGAATTTTCGGTCCAGTCCGGTCCAATTCGGTCCATTCCGGTTTTGGACCAAAAAACCTCTCAAAAATTGCACAATGAAGATACAAACCGGTCAAATTCGGTCCGGTCCGGTTCGCAATATATTCAAAATTGCACAATTTATGTACAAACCGATCCAACCCGGAACCGCACCGGATCGTTACGGTCCGGTCCCGATCCGGTCTACGGTCCAAGGTTTTCTTAATTTACGGTCCACTTGTCCAGACCGTATGCACAACCCTAGATCATTTAGATTCCATAGATTTGTCATGCAATAGATTACAAGGAAGTATTCCCAAACAAATTGGTCAACTCAAATCTTTAGAATACTTCAACCTGTCATATAATGGACTCTATGGCCAAATTCCAGCCAGCCTTGCAGAGATTTCTTCGTTGGGAACGCTAGACGTTTCACATAACAGGAAGAATTCCGAAAGGCACACAATTGCAAAGTTTCAAGCCTTCTCAATATGCTGCAAACCCAGGACTTTGTGATTCACCACTAGAAAAATGCCCCGGAGATAAAGATGATCATCTCCGGCAATCTCCCTTTCTCTTCCATTTGCACCAACCTCCCCTTCCTCCAAAAGCTTGCCTTTGGGTTCAACTCCATCTCCGGCAATCTCTCCTCCTCCGACTTCCAAAATTGCACCAATCTGCGCTACTTAAATCTCGGAAACAATGCCTTCTCAGGCGCATTCCCCGACATCTCTCAAATGACTCATTTAGAATACCTCTATTTGAACCATAGCCTATTCTCCGGCTCCTTCCCCTGGAATTCCCTCGTCGGGATGTCAAACTTGACCATCCTCAGCGTGGGAGACAATCTTTTTAATCCCTCCCTATTTCCGGACGCTATATTGAAGCTTACCAATGTTACTGTCATATACATGGCCAATTGTAGTATCACTGGTTCGATTCCTCCTGGTATAGGAAGCCTCAGTAAGCTTGAGGACCTGCAGATTTCCGATAACAAACTATCCGGCAATATCCAGTCCGAGATATCGAGGCTCAAGAACCTATGGCCGCTCGAATTATACGACAATTCCTTGAATGGGAAAGTTCCGGTCGGGTTCAGTAACTTGGAGAATCTCCAATACTTTGACGCTTCGCATAACTCTCTCCACGGAGACTTGTCGGAGCTCCGAACGTTGAGCAAACTGGTGTCCCTGCAACTGTTCGAGAACCAGTTCTCCGGTAAGTTGTATTCGTTAAATCTGTCGTACAATGATCTCTTGTCATATTCCGAGCACCCTTTCTTCTTTCAGGCTTAGTCTTCTAGATCTTTCATACAATGAACTCAAAGGTTCAATCCCGGATTATTTGGCAATGGAAGCTTATAGCTGGAGCTTCTTGGGAAACAAAGAGCTTTGTAGTCCAAAAGGTCTGTTTCTGAAGCCGTGTAACTCGGCTGGTTCGGGTCAGGTTCACACGCTTATCATCTGCCTCGTGGTTGGGTTTATAGTTCTGATCGGTTTGACAGGCTGTTACTCGTATTTGAGGAGATAGAGTGAGAGAAGAAGAGTAAAAAAGAGATTTAGTGCTTGTTTAGTAAAAATTTGTATTTTTATGGGTTTATAAATTAAATGGGTTTATATGGGTTTATGATTTATTTTCGGGTTTATAAACTCGATCAGTTTATATATATTATTTCGATAAAGATGTTTACTTATGGTTTTTTTTGGGTTTATTTTAGTGCAAAATACATTTTTACCCCTAAAAAGATTAAAGAATAATCCAATATATATATATGAATAGGAGGGTAATCGAAAAATCAAATCTCGAAGGTATAGTTGTCGACGACAATAATGTGGTTGTTTTGAAAGAAAATGTTATGGGTCGGATTTGTAAAGATACGAATGAGGGCAATTTCGGGTATATGGAAAAAATAAACTCATCCAAGAAAAATAACCTTGGATTGAGGAAGTTATTTTCTATAGGTTTATAAACCCGAATAAACCCATTCGAAAATAAACCCATCTACATGTAAACACTAGGGGTGTTCATAAAATTCCGATCCGTTAGATCCGGTCCGACAATCCGGTGATCCGATCCATGAAGTTCCGAGTCCGACAACTAATTTTCCGTATCCGATACGATCCGAGAATAATTACCGGATCACCGGATCGGAAACGGAATAAGATAATATTCCCTTCGGATATCCGGGGTATATGTATGTGTATATAATTTATAAAGTATCTTATAAACCAACAAAATCATGCAGCTAAGTTGGTAAGGGTGCTTTCACATATCCATTTGGTTTTAGGTTCAATTCCTGCAAGTCCCTTTTTCATCTCATTCATCTCATATTTAATGAGATATGGGCCATGAAATTTGTGGATTGGAGGAAATGAACTGCTATTTGGGCCGGCCCAAGTGCCGTTACCTTATCATCTACATGTATTCGGATATCCGCGTCGGATATCCATTCCGATCCGGGGTTCTCGGATCGGATATCTGGGTGACTCCGGATCGGATTCGGAATGGATTAAGAAGGATTTTTGATTTCGGATATCCGATCCGATAAGACGGATCGGATCGGATATCCGCTTATGAACACCCCTAGTAAACACCCACCAACAAATAAAACTCGGGTTTATAAACTAAGTTTATAAACCCGCAGGTAAAGAGACCCTTAGGGTACAATTAGTGCAAAATCAAAAAGTCTATTTACTAACCAAATTAGCCCTTCATATATTATTATTAGTCAAATTTTTCGGAATAATTTAAAAAAGTGTTGAACGGACCTAGATCTTAAGTATAATATCAGATATGAAGATATTAAAATAATAAATATAATATAATTCATATATATATATATATATATATATATATATATATATATATATATATATATATATATATATATATATATATATATATTAGCAATATGTTTTGTGCCTTGTATGGAATATAAAAGATGTACTTTCTATAAATATTTTTTTTACTCATTAGTATATAAATATTAATAAATTATCTTTTATCAAATATAATAATGGGACTAAACGATTGATTATATATATATGCTAAAAATACATTTTATAAAATAAACATACAGATTTTAATATATTTAAATTACATATACTTGGTTTGATATAAAACACATGTTTTTATAAAGGACAATGCAATAATTTAGTTAATAGGCTTTTTTGAGTTTTAATTTTAGTAATTAGGCCATTTAGTTTTTTAATTAGGTAAATATACAAACCTTTTGCATTTTCTCTCAAACTCTAAACACTCTTCTTTTAATGGGTACATTTACTAAAACTAAAACTCCAAAAAGCTAGTAAACCAAATTGTTTCAATCTAGTTATAAGATATCCATATTAGAAATGATAATATATACAATCCGTGTTAAAATAAATGAGTAAAAGGGGTAAGTAGACTTTTATTGTATAAATGTAGATTAAGTAGGCTTTTATGTTTCAATTTGTATTAGCTAGGCCCCTTTTAATTTTGAGAAAAAGATAAAATCTAAAATAATTTAAGATAATTATAAAATTAAAAAGGAAAATGACAGTGAACCCCTACAATTATTCAAAATTAAAAAAATTATCTCCCTTAATTTTTTAAAATAAAAAAGGAAAATGAGAGTGGTCCCCTACAATTAAGGAATTAGTTTGGGCAATTTTGATAACTAGGCCTTTTTGAAAAACTATAGTAGTGAATAGGCTTTTTAATGTTTCAATCTATTATACATACTAAAACAGAGTACATGATTTGATGACGTGGCGCGCTGTGGAAGCAGCAATCAAATGGAGCTCCCACAATTTTTTGCCTAATAAATCTTTATTTTTTAAGCCATAAATTTTGTTTTTCCTAAACTAACACACTGCTATTCAAAATTATACGTAACTTTTTTTTGTTGAAGATTCTCCAAGATTTTATACGTCAATAAATCTTTATTTTTTGTGGGAGGAAAGCTTTTTTTTACTAACCTAACAAACTTCTATTCAAAATTGTACGTAACTTTTTTTTTTTTGAGATTTTCTAAGATTTTATAGGTTATAGTCAAATCTCCTTTTTATTTTTATTATTTATAAGCCAATAACTTTTTTTTTTACTAAACCTTAATTATTTTGTAAAATATGAATTTTGTTATCCCACATCGGTTATCAGAAAAAGATGACACTTTGACAACACGTATAAATAGACCTCAAATGTTTGAAGATTATACAAATCATACATTTTCGGATCTTTTGGTCAGAATCAAGTATAATACTTATTATACCGGATTAGCATTTGTATGTGGAGTTGATTGTTGTGACCTACTAATTCGTAGGTCCTTTTAATCTAATGATTTTTGAGTCGTTTTGATCTAATGATTTTGGATCGTTTTGACCTATAGATTTTTGGGTCGTTGTGACCCACTGATTTGTGGGTCGTTGTGACCCAATAATTTGTGGGTCGTTGTGACCCAACATGTTGTGGGTCGTTATGACCCACTGATTTGTGTGTCATTGTGACCCACTGATTTGTGTGTCATTGTGACCTATTGATTCGTGGGTTGTTGTGACCTACTAATTTGTGGGTTGTTGTGATTCGTGGGTCGTTGTGACCTAATAATTTATGGATCCTTGTGACCTACTAATTTGTGGGTCCTTAAAATCTACTGATTTGTGGGTTGTTTGTGACCTACTAATTTGTGGACCGTTGAACTATTAAATTCGTTATTCTTATTTTATCAATATAATAAATATACATCTATATACTTTACTAAAACAAAAAACACTAACTCTTGACGTGCCACCCCACGTTTTTTCTCTAATTAAACTTTTTATTAAATCATGAATTAAGCTAACAAATCCTTTTTTTACTAAATCATAATCAGAATCTTTGATTATTTTGTAAAATAAAAATTAAGACTCCATATTTTTATCGGATTAAATTTTTAACTAAATCTCGAATTAAGCAAATAACTTTTTTTTTTACTAAACCTTAATTATTTTGTAAAATATGAATTTTGTTATCCTACATCGCTTATCACAGAAGGATAACACTTTGACAACATGTATAAATAGACCTCAAATGTTTGAAGATTATACAAATCATACATTTTCGGACCTTTTGGTCAGAATCAAGTATAATACTTATTATACCGGATTAGCATTTGTATGTGGAGTGGATTGTTGTGACCTACTAATTCGTAGGTCCTTTTGATCTAATGATTTTTGGGTCGTTTTGATCTAATGATTTTTGGATCGTTTTGACCTACAGATTTTTGGATCGTTTTGACCTATAGATTTTTGGATCGTTGTGACCCACTGATTTGTGGGTAGTTGTGACCCACTAATTTGTGGGTCGTTGTGACCCACTAATTTGTGGGTCGTTGTGACCCAATATGTTGTGGGTCATTATGACCCACTGATTTGTGTGTCATTGTGACCCACCGATTTGTGTGTCACTGTGACCTATTGATTTGTGGGTCGTTGTGACCCAATATGTTGTGGGTCGTTGTGACCCAATAATTTGTGGGTCGTTGTGACCCAATATGTCGTGGGTCCTTGTGACCTACTAATTTGTGGGTCCTTAAAATCTACTGATTTGTGGGTTGTTTGTGACCTACTAATTTGTAGACCGTTGAACTATTAAATTCGTAATTCTTATTTTATCAATATAATAAATATACATCTATATATACTTTACTAAAACAAAAAACACTAATTCTTGACGTGCCACCCCACATTTTTTCCCTAATTAAACTTTTTATTAAATCACGAATTAAGCTAATAAATCCTTTTTTTACTAAATCATAATCAGAATCTTTGATTATTTTGTAAAATAAAAATTAAGACTCCATATTTTTATTGGATTAAATTTTTTTTACTAAATCTCGAATTCAGCAAATAATTTTTTTTTACTAAACCTTAATTATTTTGTAAAATATGAATTTTGTTATCCCACACATCGGTTATTAGAGAAGGATGACACTTTGACAACATGTATAAATAGACCTCAAATGTTTGAAGATTATACAAATCATATATTTTCGGACTTTTTGGTCAGAATCAAGTATAATACTTATTATACCGGATTAGCATTTGTATGTGGAGTGGATTGTTGTGACCTACTAATTCGTAGGTCCTTTTGATCTAATGATTTTTGTGTCGTTTTGATCTAATGATTTTTGGATCGTTTTGACCTACAGATTTTTGGATCGTTTGACCTATAGATTTTTGGGTCGTTGTGACCCACTGATTTGTGGGTCGTTGTGACCCAATAATTTGTGGGTCGTTGTGACCCTATATGTTGTGGGTCGTTATGACCCACTGATTTGTGGGTCGTTGTGACCTACTAATTTGTGGGTTGTTGTGACCTACTGATTCGTGGGTTGTTGTGACCTAATAATTTATGGGTCCTTGTGACCTACTAATTTATGGGTCCTTAAAATCTACTGATTTGTGGGTTGTTTGTGACCTACTAATTTGTGGACCGTTGAACTATTAAATTCGTTATTCTTATTTTATTAATATAATAAATATATATCTATATACTTTACTAAAACAAAAAACACTAATTCTTGACGTGGCGCCCCACGTTTTTTCTCTAATTAAACTTTTTATTAAATCACGAATTAAGCTAATAAATCTTTTTTTTACTAAATTATAATCAGAATCTTTGATTATTTTGTAAAATAAAAATTAAGACTCCATATTTTTATCGGATTAAATTTTTTTACTAAATCTCGAATTAAGCAAATAACTTTTTTTTTTACTAAACCTTAATTATTTTGTAAAATATGAATTTTGTTATCCCACATCGGTTATCAAAGAAGGATGACACTTTGACAACATATATAAATAGACCTCAAATGTTTGAAGATTATACAAATCATACATTTTCGGACCTTTTGTTCAGAATCAAGTATAATACTTATTATACCGGATTAGCATTTGTATGTGGAGTGGATTGTTGTGAACTACTAATTCGTAGGTCCTTTTGATCTAATGATTTTTGAATCGTTTTGACCTACAGATTTTTGGGTCGTTGTGACCCACTGATTTGTGGGTCGTTGTGATCCACTGATTTGTGGGTCGTTGTGACCCAGTGATTTGTGGGTCGTTGTGACCCACTGATTTGTGGGTCGTTGTGACCCACTGATTTGTGGGTCGTTGTGACCCACTGATTTGTGGGTCGTTGTGACCCACTGATTTGTGGGTCGTTGTGACCCACTGATTTGTGGGTCGTTGTGACCCACTGATTTGTGGGTCGTTGTGACCCACTGATTTGTGGGTCGTTGTGACCCAATATGTTATGGGTCGTTGTGACCCAATAATTTGTAGGTCGTTGTGACCCAATATGTTGTGGGTCCTTGTGACCTACTAATTTGTGGGTCCTTATAATCTACTGATTTGTGGGTTGTTTGTGACCTACTAATTTGTGGACCGTTGAACTATTAAATTCGTAATTCTTATTTTATCAATATAATAAATATACATCTATATATACTTTACTAAAACAAAAAACACTAATTCTTGACGTGCCACCCCACGTTTTTTCTCTAATTAAACTTTTTATTAAATCACGAATTAAGCTAATAAATCCTTTTTTTACTAAATTATAATCAGAATCTTTGATTATTTTGTAAAATAAAAATTAAGACTCCATATTTTTATCGGATTAAATTTTTTTATTAAATCCCGAATTGAGCAAATAACTTTTTTTTTACTAAACCTTAATTATTTTGTAAAATATGAATTTTGTTATCCCACATCGGTTATCAGAGAAGGATAACACTTTGACAACATGTATAAATAGACCTCAAATGTTTGAAGATTATACAAATCATACATTTTCAGACCTTTTGGTCAGAATCAAGTATAATACTTATTATACCGGATTAACATTTGTATGTGGAGTGGATTGTTGTGACCTACTAATTCGTAGGTCCTTTTGATCTAATGATTTTTGGGTCGTTTTGACCTAATGATTTTTCATCGTTTCGACCTACAGATTTTTGGATCGTTTTGACCTATAGATTTTTGGGTCGTTGTAACCCACTGATTTGTGGGTCGTTGTGACCCACTGATTTGTGGGTCGTTGTGACCCACTGATTTGTGGGTCGTTGTGACCCAATAATTTGTGGATTGTTGTGACCCAATATGTTGTGGGTCGTTATGACCCACTGATTTGTGTGTCACTGTGACCCACTGATTTGTGTGTCATTGTGACCCACTGATTTGTGTGTCATTGTGACCTATTGATTATTTGTGGGTCGTTGTGACCTATTGATTTGTGGGTCGTTGTGACCTACTAATTTGTGGGTTGTTGTGACCTACTGATTTGTGGGTCGTTGTGACCTACTGATTCGTGGGTCGTTGTGACCTAATAATTTATGGGTCCTTATGACCTACTAATTTATGGGTCCTTAAAATCTACTGATTTGTGGGTTGTTTGTGACCTACTAATTTGTGGACCGTTGAACTATTAAATTCGTTATTCGTATTTTATTAATATATTAAATATACATCTATATACTTTACTAAAACAAAAAACACTAATTCTTGACGTGTCACCCCACGTTTTTTCTCTAATTAAACTTTTTATTAAATCACGAATTAAGCTAATAAATCTTTTTTTTTTTTATTAATTTTGATGTGGCGCTACACATTTTTATCGGATTAAATCTTTTACTAAATCACGAATTAAGCCAATAACTTTTTTTTTACTAAACCTTAATTATTTTATATAATATGAATTTTGTTGTCCCACATCGGTTATCAAAGAAGAATGACACTTTGACAACATGTTTAAATAGACCTACAAGGTTTGAAGATTATACAAATCATACATTTCTATACCTTTTGAATCGTTGTAACCTACTGATTTTTGGATCGTTGTAACCTACTGATTTATAGTTCGTCTTGACCTAATAATTTGTGGGTCGATTTGATCTAATAATTTGTGGGTCGTTGTGACACACTGATTTGTGGGTCGTTGTGACCTATGAATTTGTGAATCGTTGTGACCTATGAATTTGAGGGTAGTTGTGACCTATGAATTTGTGGGTCGTCGTGACCTATTGATTCGTGGGTTGTTGTGGCCTATTGATTTGTGGGTAGTTGTGACCTACTGATTCGTGGGTCGTTGTGACCTACTGATTCGTGGGTTAGTGTAACCTACGGATTTGTGGTCGTTTGTGACCTATGATTTGTGGATCGTTGAACTATTAAATTCGTAATTCTTATTTTATCAATATAGTAAATATACATCAATATAATTTATTAAAACAAAATACAATAATTCTGACGTGGCGCCCCACGTTTTTTCTCGGATTAAATTTTTTACTAAATCACGAATTAAGCTAATAAATCCTTTTTTTTACTAAACCATAATTATTTTGTAAAATATAAATTTTGTTATCCCACGTATTAGAGAAATATGATAGTTTGACAACATTTATAAATAGACTCATAAGGTTTGAAGATTATACAAAGCATACATTTCTGTACCTTTTGGTCAGAATCAAGTATAATACTTATTCATACCGGATTAGTATTTGAATGTGGATTGTTGTTACCTACTAATTCGTATGTCATTTTAACCTAATGATTTGTGGGTCGTTTTAATCTAATACATTGTGGGTCGTTGTGTCCTTGTGACCTAATGATTTGTCGGTCCTTGTGATCTAATGATTTGTGGGTCCTTGTGACCTATTAATTTGTGGGTTGTTGTAACCTATTAATTTGTGTGTCGTTTGTGACCTATTGATATATGGGTCGTTTGTGACCTACCGAGCTACTAATTTTTGAATCGTTGTGACCTACTTATTTGTGGGTCGTTGTGACCTACTGATTTATGAGTCGTTATGAGTTGTGATCTACTAATTTGTGGGGTCATTGTGATCTTTTAATTTTCGTTGTGACCTACTGATTTGTGAGTCGTTTGTGACCTACTAATTTGTGGACCGTTAAACTATTAAATTCGTAATTTTTATTTTATCAATATACTAATTATACATATATATTCTATATACTTTGCTAAAACAAAAGACATTAATTCTGACGTGGCGCCCCCACGTTTTTTCTCGGATTAAACTTTTTACTAAATCACGAATTAAGCTAATAAATCTTTTTTAATTAAACCATAGTTATTTTGTAAAATATGATTTTTGTTCTTCCACATCGATTATGAGGAAATGATGACACTTCGAAAACATGTATAAATAGATGTAGAGTGTTTGAGGCTTATAAAATTCATACATTTCTGAACCTTTTGGTCAGAATTAAATATAATACTTAATCATATCAGATTAGTATTTGTATGTAATCATTGTGACCTACTAATTTTTTGGTCGTTTTGACCTAATGATTTTTGGGTCGTTGTGACCTAATGATTTGTGGGTCGTTGTGCTCTTGTGGGTCCTTGTGATCTACTAATTTGTGGGTCCTTGTAACCTACTAATTCCTGGACCGTTGAACTATTAAATTCGTAATTCTTATTTTATCAATATACTAAATATACATCTATATTCTGCATATTTTACTAAAACATACGAAACTAATGCTGACGTGGCGCTCCTATATTTTTTCTCGGATTAAATTTTTTTACTAAATCACAAATTAAGCCAATTAATCTTTTTTTACTAATTGAATTCGTATCAGATTATGGTATTTTTAAATTATATGATTATTATTTTTCTTTAAATTATTATTTATTAAATAATAAATTAGATTAAAATTTTTTTTTATTAGTATAAAACTTATTAATGATCAACACATGGGTTACGTGGTCTCATTTACTATGTAACACTTGACGCGTTATTTATACGAGCTCATAACATATAACTAATAAAGTTAACAACATATAATATAGTAAAAAAATGTAATATAATAAGCTATTTTATTAACAAACCCGCACAAGGTGCGGGATATACATTAGGGAGGATATACCACGTTGCACCTGGGTCTGGAGAGATGTACTACTTGAGGGTTTTGCTGAATCATATTAAGGGTCTTACATGCTACAAGGAAATTCGGACAATCAACGGTACACTATATGCCACATTTAGGGAAGCATGTTATGCTATGGGGTTGTTGGATGACGACCGGGAATACATTGACGGTATGAAAGAAGCAAGTTGATCTTCTTCTCTTTTTCAGGATCGGACTGTCGCGCATGTGCTCGAGGTTTCACGTCAAAGGTTATCATCGTGATTTCTATTATATTAAATGTACACAATTCTAACTGTTTTTTGACATTATTAATATTGTGATTTTTATAATACAGAGATAGTGGACACTCTTGTAACACCCCAAATTTTACAACTTAGGGAGTTACTGGTTAGGACCGCACAGTGGGTCCCGACCTTAGTTTGACAACAACTTAACATGATCTTACAACAAGGCACAGATAAGGAAAAATCAGAAATCATAAAATAGTTTTTATCAATGCATGAATGTGACCAGATCAACTACAGCCGGAAAAGTAATATATCAAGGTACGAAAGTAAACCATGTTCAACTGCAAAACCCACAAATGCAAAAACTGCAAAACGTCCTAAAGTACGACACCCCGGCTGACAACTACCATCTGGATCACTCGGCATCTGCTCTAACCTGTGTCAATTCTAAACAACATATCAACCGTTAGCTAACTAACCAAATATAAGCAAAATGATAACAGCACAAACACAAGCAGAAACAAAAATAAACAAACATCATGCTGGCACTCAACCAATTATTATCTATTATTTAAGTGATTCACATTATTCAATTTAAGTTGTGGCACGAGAACTATTATTAGTTCTCGCCTCCGTTCCTTATCCAACTGGTGTAGGTCTAGCTGACTTCCTTTGGTAGCATCACTACAAACCATGTGTGGACTAGTCCCGAAAGAAACCCCCAGCGCCCTGCGAGCTACTGAGCGGAATGCCACCGCCCGTTACTCTTAGGCCAAAAATACAGGTCGGTATCTATATATCACAACCTATCTCTCTAACATGTCAATCACACACCACCATCATCATTTATACTCATATTTAGCAGTCAGCTAAGTAAGCCCAAAGGACTTACCTGTTATCACGCTCGACTCTTTAATAACCACTCGCTCTGTAAACCGTACCCACTCAGTTGCCTGTTAAAGGCGATAAGTGTGTTAGCACACTTTCACGTAGATAGAAGTCTAAAACTTCTAAGATCAAATAAGTATTAAGACGTACTAGTTACATTATTAGTTTTAGGGTAAAATGACCATTTTACCCTTGGTTCCGATTTTCTCGAAAACCCTAAAATTCATGTCCAAACTCTTATTTGAAGTTCTAAAATATATCCTAACTCTTAGAATTTTATTAGGTGCGAAACTGACATTTTTCCTATGTTTCTATTTTCCGGAAGAACCGAAAAAGGTTTAACTTCGGCTCTAAATATAAAATTCTTAACGGCTTATAAAATTTCCGAATTAAATATCTAGATCATCTATGAGGTTCTATCTAGCCTTAAAAGAAAGAATTTCTCCAAACTGTTCAGCCGATATTTTTATAATAATTCCCAAAGTCGGTTCCTCACTATACTTTCCTATACTTGGTCAAATTTTAAGTTTAATAAAACTGCTCAACTACCTAACTTCGGGAGCTCGTAACTTTCAATCCGACCGTTCATTTCTCCCCAAATTTTAATATGATAAACTACATATATCCGTCTACAACATATCCAAAATTCAACGGTGGATCTTTATTCAAACGTTTTATAATTGATCGACAAGATGGCTGTTCGTAACCTAAAAACTGAAGGGATTAAAATAAATTTACAGCAGCCTTTGCCTTCCATTTTATGTAAAGAAAATATCCCAGCAGCTCCTTAACAGTATGTTATCTATGCTTAGGGTTGAACAACAGCAGCTCACATACATAAGGATGACAGTGAAATCGAAAAGAGGAGGAGCCAGCTTACGGAACTGCAGTCCGGCGATAAGGTCCTAAGCAGCGCTAGCGTTCCGGCGGCTCTTCCTTGGTGGTCGACCTGCTGTTGCTGCGGGACAGCCGAAGACTGCGTGAGTCTCAACAGTAGTGGCGAGAAGGAAGGAAACGAGGGGGAGAGAAGCGGTACTTACCGGCGTTGACGCGCGGGACTGCGGGAAGACGATAGGGTTCGGCGGCAGCACGGTGGTCGGCTGGATTGCTTCCGGATTGCACTGCAGGCAACGGAGTGAAGCGTCGGGGTATATACGCGCGACAGAAAGAGAGGGAGGCGGAGGGGAAGGAGTGACTTACCACTGCGTAAGGTCCCTGCTCCGGCCTCGATCGGTGCGGCTGCGAATCCCTCCTGGCGGTCCGGTTAATGCGTGGTATTGGTGGTCACAAGGCGGCGCGGTGGTTGTTGTGCGACTACAGCCGAAGCGAGGCAGCGGTTAGTGCGTGCGGGGACGAGAGGAATGGAGTGAGGGGAAAGGAGGCGATGGCTTACCGGACTTGTTGCAGCGGTCAGCAGGAGGCGGTGCAGCTCGGTGGCGACTTCTCCGGTTGAAGCGGAAGAGGCGCAGTGGCGTCGTTGCAAGACTGGATCCAGCGGCAGCGTAGATTAGGGTTGTCTGTTTAGATCGCGAGAGGAGACGGCAGGAGGGTGAGTTGGATTAGATTAATTAGGTTAGGATTAGGGTTAATAGGGCAATTAGGATAATTTAATTAAAATGGGCTGGCTGAATATGATATTGGGCTTGCTAGTGGGCCATTCGGCCTACTCTCCCATTAGAACGGAAAAAGGAACTCGTTAAATAATACGGAATTATTATTATTTTTATTTTATGGTGCGTGCTTTATTTCCGATTACAAGACTCCGTCATTTTATGTGAATTAATGTCACATAAAATGATAGAAATAACACTCGTTTTATCTTAATTTAATACATGTCTTTATTTATTTTAAGATTGACGTTTCGGAAGTCGGTTAAATTCAGGTTTAACGGAGTCTCAAAATTCCGGTTATTACATCAGTGCCCTCTTAAAAGAAGTTTCGTCCCGAAACTTAGAATAATTCTCTTCATCGCGCTTTTCCTTAGGTATAATTAAATTTTCTCGACCTTTTCGTTGGCTACAAGCAACTACTCAATCATCAAAAGTATACATGTGTCACATAAAACGTAATCACTCAAAACAGTATAAAACTGAAAGGGCAAACAACACAACATCCGAGTACTAACTCGTCAAAACAGGAGTAACCTCTAACCCCGCAAAGAACTCGGGATAGTTACGTCTAATACTCTCCTCAGTCTCCCAAGTGGCCTCATCGGCCCCTCTCCTAGACCACTGGATCCTCAGCATAGGTATCTCCTTGGATCGCAGACGTCTGGTACTGCGTTCCAAGACAGACACTGGGTACTCTACAAATGTATGGTCAGGCTCCACTATCAGATCCTCATGGCTGATGACGTGTCTCGGATCCGGAATGTACTCTCGCAGCTGAGATACATGAAAAACTGGGTGTACTCCCTCTAATCTCGGTGGCAGTGCTAGTCGGTAGGCAACCTCTCCGACTCTCTCTACGATCTCAAATGGTCCGACATACCGGGGACTCAGCTTCCCCTTAATGCCGAAACGTCTAACTCCCCTCGTAGGTGACACTCTCAACCACACCTGTGCACCTACTCTAAACTCCAAAGGTCGACGCCTCTTGTCGGCGTAGGACTTCTGACGACTCTGAGCTGCTAACATCCTCTCCCGGACTAAGGCGATCCGGGCGATGTCGTCCTGTATCTGATCTGGTACTACTCCATCAGCCTTGCTAGGCTCATCCCAACATAGCGGTGTACGACATCTCCGACCATACAAAGCCTCATAAGGTGCCATCCCAATAGACGCATGCCAGCTGTTATTATATGAAAACTCTACTAGTGGGAGGTGATCTGGCCATACCTGTCCCCAATCTAGCACACATGCCCGCAACATGTCCTCTAGGGTCTGGATGGTCCTCTCTGACTGACCGTCTGTCTGTGGGTGATAGGCGGTAGTGAAGTGGAGACTCGTCCCCAAAGCAGTATGTACCTGCTGCCAAAATCTCGAGGTAAAACGTCCATCTCTGTCAGAGACGATAGTCCTCGGTACTCCATGGAGTCTCACAATATGCCTGGTGAACTCCTTTGCTAGACGACTTACCGGCCACATTTCCTTAATCGGAATGAAACGTGCGGTCTTCGTCAGACGGTCTACTACTACCCAAATGGCATCAAAACCTCTGCTGAGCCTCAATCCAGTGACGAAATCCATAGAAATGTCTTCCCACTTCCAATGGGGTACTGGAAGTGGGTGTAGCTCTCATCCGGATCTACGATGCTCAATCTTGACCTGCTGACAGGTCGCACACTGGGCTACATATCGGGCCACATCAGGCTTCAAACCACCCCACCAGAAGGAACGTCTCACGTCCCTATACATCTTACTCGCTCCTGGATGTACGGAGTAAGGGGTAGTATGAGCCTCACCTAGTATCCTCTGCCTCAGCTCACGGTCTGATGGCACACAAACACGGTCCTGTCGTCTCATCACTCCATCGGCACCAATAGTGAACTGAGGTGCCTCATCTCGTGACATCCGGTCTCGGATCCGGGTCAACATCGGACAGGTCTCCTGCTTCTGTCGGATCTCACCCAACAGGTCAGGAAGTAACTCTAAGGTGGCTAACTGATGAGCTGTATCGGGGAATTGGATCTCTATCTCCAACCAAGCTAAGTCTCTCTGTAACTGTGGTTGTACTGTCAACCGAGCTATCGCCTTCTCCCGAGGCGTCTTCCGACTCAAAGCGTCGGCAACTACATTCGCCTTTCCGGGGTGGTAAAGAATCTCAAGGTCAAAATCCTTGATCAACTCTAGCCACCGCCTCTGGCGGTTATTCAACTCCCGCTGAGTGAATATGTACTTCAGACTCTTATGGCCTGTGAAGATCTGACAGGTCGCTCCATAGAGATAATGACGCCAGATCTTAAGAGCGTGCACTACTGCTGCTAACTCTAGGTCGTGAGTGGGGTAGTTCTCTTCATACGTCTTCAGCTGTCGAGACGCATATGCTATAACCTTACCCCTCTGCATCAAGACACACCCCAAGCCCAGCTTGGATGCATCACTGTACACTACGAAGTCCTCTGTACCCTCAGGCTGTGCTAAGATCGGAGCAGACGTCAATCTCCTCTTCAGCTCATCAAAACTCTGCTGACACGGCTCAGACCAGACGAACCGAGTAGTCTTCCTTAGGAGGGAAGTAAGTGGTCGGGCGATCAGGGAGAACCCTTCCACAAACCGACGGTAATACCCTGCCAATCCAAGGAAACTGCGAACCTCCTTCACGTTCTTCGGAGGTTGCCAAGAAGACACTGACTCAATCTTCGCCGGGTCGACCTTAATCCCCTCAGCGGTCACTACATGGCCAAGGAACGCCACCTCTGACATCCAGAACTCACACTTGGATAGTTTAGCATATAGCTGACTATCCTGTAGAATCTGCAGTACTGTCCTCAAGTGCCCGGCATGCTCCTCTCGACTTCTAGAGTAAACTAGAATGTCGTCGATGAAGACCACTACAAACTGGTCTAAGAAGTCGATGAAAATCCCATTCATCAACTCCATAAATACTGCTGGCGCATTAGTGAGCCCGAATGGCATCACTACAAACTCATAATGACCATACCTAGTCCGGAATGCCGTCTTAGGTATGTCCTGATCTCTCACCCTCAGCTGGTGATAACCTGATCTCAAATCTATCCTCGAGAACACTGACGCTCCATGCAGCTGGTCCAGCAGATCATCTATGCAAGGTAATGGATACTTATTCTTGATGGTGACCTTGTTCAACTCCCTGTAGTCGATACACAACCTCATCGATCCATCCTTCTTCCTCACAAACAACACTGGTGCGCCCCAGGGAGAAACACTAGGGCGTATGAAGCCCTTCTCTGCTAACTCCTCTAACTGCTTCTTCAGCTCAAGCAGCTCGATCGGGGCCATGCGGTACGGGGCCTTCGAGATCGGTCTCGTGCCCGGCTCTAACTCGATGCTAAAGTCCACACTCCTCTGTGGAGGTAGCCCTGGTAAGTCATCCCTGAAGACCTCTGCAAACTCGCATGCGACTGGTATCTCCTCTACTGTCAGGCTCTTGCGCTCCTTCATGGCATAACACCAGAAGGCCTCGCAACCCTGTGCTATCAATCTGGCTGCCCTCACTGCACTGATGACTGAGCCGGACTTTCCGAGGTCCCAACCTCGGAATATAACTCTGTGGCCCTCCTCCGTGGCAACAGTCACAGTCCTCCTACCAATATCCAAGACGGCTCCATGTCTAGTCATCCAATCTATCCCTAATATCACGTCCTCATGTGCTAGGGGCATGACTAGAAAATTTACTAGCCAAATCCGGCCTCCCGGGTGAATAGGGCAGTCATAAATCTCTCGAGATCCTCTAACCTTACCCCCATCTGGTAACCCAACCACAAAAGGTACACCCTCTACTGTAGCTAAGGACAACCTATCTACACATGCATCTGATATAAAGGAGTGCGTGGCACCCGTATCAAATAAAACGCGCACAGGTAAGTCATGGATCCAAATAGTAGCTGTGGTCGCAGGTGCTGCAGGCTGCTCAGTGTTCCTCAGCTCAAACACTCTCGATGGTCCTCCTCTGGTGTCAGTGGTACTACCACGTCCTCTGCCACGACCTGACTCCTGTGCAGCACTGTATGAAGCAGGATGTCCTGGAGCCCGGTACTGCTGCTGTTGCTGACTCGGAGCTCGGTACTGAGGGGGTCTCTGTACACTCTTCTCAGCACCTGCAGGAGAAGATCCCTGCTGAGAAGAAGCCTTGCCCTGACGGCAGAAAGTAGCCCTGTGTCCCGGCTTCCCACAAGTGAAGCAAGTGACCGGTGGTTTCGGGCAGTCCGGCTTAATGTGATCCCGGCCACCACAGTTAAAGCACTGTCGATCTCCACTGGGTGTCCGAACTGTAGAGTGGTAGCTGGACCTCCCCTGAGTCTGTCCTCTACTATAGCCTGCTACTGCTCCACTGCTACCAGCATGTCCTGTCCTCTGCCGCTTATCTGGCCCACTAGACTGTGCTGCTTTCCTAGAAGCTGGTCTATCTCTCTCATAAGCAGAGGCCCTATCCTGATAATCAGACAAGGTCTCACAGCGGAATCCAGCCAGGTAGGATCGGGTACTCTCTCTCAACCTCCTGGAGAAAAGATAAACATGCTGCTCTTCTGGAGGTGCAGACGGTCCAAGCAAAGTCAACTCTTTCTGAAACTTCTTTATGGCTGCAGCAATCGGGATATCCTCGAATCCCGCCTCAATGAAATCCTGGAATCTCTCCCTCCTCAGCGAAACTGGGCAGTACCTGTCTCTAACAATGTTCTTCATCTGCTCCCAGCTGGTGACTCGACCACGAATGGTACGCCACCATGAATGAGCATCATCTGTGAAGCAGGTCTGTAACAAATCCACCTGTCGGTCCACGGGGCAACGTATTGCCTCCAAAGCAGTCTCAATCTTCCCTATCCAGTGCTCCACCTCTAGCCCTATCTCTCCGCTGAATGAGGGGACCTTCTGAGAGTTGAAAGCCTTCAACCACTCATCCGGTCTCGGTGCTCTGACCCCAGTAGGTGCTCTATCAACATCAGCCCTCCTCTCAGATACAGCCGGCACCTGAGACACTCCTTGTGTCACCTGAGCTGACCTAGCCGGCACTACTGGTGGTACCTGAGTAAGCCTCTCCACTCTGGCAGCTTCCTCCCTGCGCTCAACATAGGCTCTGAACTCCCTATACTCCGATGCTCCAATAGAGACACGTCCCGACTCAGTAGAACGAGCTCCCTGCGCTCCAGACCTAGCGGCGGTCACAGGCCTGACCTCGGGGCCTACACTCTCAGCTACTTCCTCTACAGCAACCTCTGGCACGCTTGCTGCAGGTGGGTCATCTCGAGGGACTCGTCCTCGACCTCTCCCTAGTGGAGGTCTACCCACACGACCACGCCCTCTAACAGTAGGGGTGCTATCAGCTCGATCCTGTCTGACTGGGGGAAGGGGGGGACGACCCCTACCTCGGCCAGTCACTTGTGCAGCCCTAGTACGTGCCATCTGCACGAATAGTAATAACTACAGTTATAAGCTAGCTAATCTATCATAACAGTACAAGTCCATAATTATTCTAAGATTACCGAGATCCGAAGAGGTAGTGGTGGTCGTCCGTACTTCCTATCCCAACCCGACTCTGTATGCATTTTAAAACCAAAATTTTTCGTTGGAAAACTCAGACCCCTTTCGGGTTCTGTTTATTTACTTATACGACCTTTTTAGAAGATTCAAGTGCCATTGTTGCCAACCTAGAGCTCTGATACCATGTTGTAACACCCCAAATTTTACAACTTAGGGAGTTACTGGTTAGGACCGCACAGTGGGTCCCGACCTTAGTTTGACAACAACTTAACATGATCTTACAACAAGGCACGGATAAGGAAAAATCAGAAATCATAAAATAGTTTTTATCAATGCATGAATGTGACCAGATCAACTACAGCCGGAAAAGTAATATATCAAGGTACGAAAGGAAACCATGTTCAACTGCAAAACCCACAAATGCAAAAACTGCAAAACGTCCTAAAGTACGACACCCCGGCTGACCACTACCATCTGGATCACTCGGCATCTGCTCTAACCTGTGTCAAATCTAAACAACATATCAACCGTTAGCTAACTAACCAAATATAAGCAAAATGATAACAGCACAAACACAAGCAGAAACAAAAATAAACAAACATCATGCTGGCACTCAACCAATTATTATCTATTATTTAAGTGATTCACATTATTCAATTTAAGTTGTGGCACGAGAACTATTATTAGTTCTCGCCTCCGTTCCTTATCCAACTGGTGTAGGTCTAGCTGACTTCCTTTGGTAGCATCACTACAAACCATGTGTGGACTAGTCCCGAAAGAAACCCCCAGCGCCCTGCGAGCTACTGAGCGGAATGCCACCGCCCGTTACTCTTAGGCCAAAAATACAGGTCGGTATTTATATATCACAACCTATCTCTCTAACATGTCAATCACACACCACCATCATCATTTATACTCATATTTAGCAGTCAGCTAAGTAAGCCCAAAGGACTTACCTGTTATCACGCTCGACACTTTAATAACCACTCGCTCTGTAAACCGTACTCACTTAGTTGCCTGTTAAAGGTGATAAGTGTGTTAGCACACTTTCACGTAGATAGAAGTCTAAAACTTCTAAGATCAAATAAGTATTAAGACGTACTAGTTACATTATTAGTTTTAGGGTAAAATGACCATTTTACCCTTGGTTCCGATTTTCTCGAAAACCCTAAAATTCATGTCCAAACTCTTATTTGAAGTTCTAAAATATATCCTAACTCTTAGAATTTTATTAGGTGCGAAACTGACATTTTTCCTATGTTTCTATTTTCCGGAAGAACCGAAAAAGGTTTAACTTCGGCTCTAAATATAAAATTCTTAACGGCTTATAAAATTTCCGAATTAAATATCTAGATCATCTATGAGGTTCTATCTAGCCTTAGAAGAAAGAATTTCTCCAAACTGTTCAGCCGATATTTTTATAATAATTGCCAAAGTCGGTTCCTCACTCTACTTTCCTATACTTAGTCAAATTTTAAGTTTAATAAAACTGCTCAACTACCTAACTTCGGGAGCTCGTAACTTTCAATCCGACCGTTCATTTCTCCCCAAATTTTAATATGATAAACTACATATATCCGTCTACAACATATCCAAAATTCAACGGTGGATCTTTATTCAAACGTTTTATAATTGATCGACAAGATGGCTGTTCGTAACCTAAAAACTGAAGGGATTAAAATAAATTTACAGCAGCCTTTGCCTTCCATTTTATGTAAAGAAAATATCCCAGCAGCTCCTTAACAATATGTTATCTATGCTTAGGGTTGAACAACAGCAGCTCACATACATAAGGATGACAGTGAAATCGAAAAGAGGAGGAGCCAGCTTACGGAACTGCAGTCCGGCGATAAGGTCCTAAGCAGCGCTAGCGTTCCGGCGGCTCTTCCTTGGTGGTCGACCTGCTGTTGCTGCGGGACAGCCGAAGACTGCGTGAGTCTCAACAGCAGTGGCGAGAAGGAAGGAAACGAGGGGGAGAGAAGCGGTACTTACCGGCGTTGACGCGCGGGACTGCGGGAAGACGATAGGGTTCGGCGGCAGCACGGTGGTCGGCTGGATTGCTTCCGGATTGCACTGCAGGGAACGGAGTGAAGCGTCGGGGTATATACGCGCGACAGAAAGAGAGGGAGGCGGAGGGGAAGGAGTGACTTACCATTGCGTAAGGTCCCTGCTCCGGCCTCGATCGGTGCGGCTGCGAATCCCTCCTGGCGGTCCGGTTAATGCGTGGTATTGGTGGTCACAAGGCGGCGCGGTGGTTGTTGTGCGACTACAGCCGAAGCGAGGCAGCGGTTAGTGCGTGCGGGGACGAGAGGAATGGAGTGAGGGGAAAGGAGGCGATGGCTTACCGGACTTGTTGCAGCGGTCAGCAGGAGGCGGTGCAGCTCGGTGGCGACTTCTCCGGTTGAAGCGGAAGAGGCGCAGTGGCGTCGTTGCAAGACTGGATCCAGCGGCAGCGTAGATTAGGGTTGTCTGTTTAGATCGCGAGAGGAGACGGCAGGAGGGTGAGTTGGATTAGATTAATTAGGTTAGGATTAGGGTTAATAGGGCAATTAGGATAATTTAATTAAAATGGGCTGGCTGAATATGATATTGGGCTTGCTAGTGGGCCATTCGGCCTACTCTCCCATTAGAACGGAAAAAGGAACTCGTTAAATAATACGGAATTATTATTATTTTTATTTTAAGGTGCGTGCTTTATTTCCGATTACAAGACTCCGTCATTTTATGTGAATTAATGTCACATAAAATGATAGAAATAACACTCGTTTTATCTTAATTTAATACATGTCTTTATTTATTTTAAGATTGACGTTTCGGAAGTCGGTTAAATTCAGGTTTAACGGAGTCTCAAAATTCCGGTTATTACAACTCTTGGCTTGGTATGCCCCGAACTGGGTCAACAACTATGTTGTTATTATTTTTCTTATATGCGTATACTATTTAACATAAACATTCGTAATCAAATCAACAAAATATAATAAGAAAAATAAATCTAAAAAAAATTACTCATACAAAAAAAACTGTAAGAAATATATTTTCAAATACCCGTGCACGGCACGGGCGCTAAACTAGTTAAGTAAATATACCCCAACCTTTTGTATTTATTCTCAAACTCTACACACTCTTCTGTCAAGGGGTACATTTACTAAACACAAAACTAAAAAAAGTCTAGTAAACCAAATTGTTTCAATTTTAGTTTTAACATTAAAAAGATTCTCTCCCTTAATTAATATTGCTTTTTTTTAAAGAGTCGCTTATTTGTTGACATTAAAATTATGTACATAATTTGCGTGCGAAGTTATGTACATAATTTGCGTGCGAAGTTATGTACATAATTTGTGGAAGACCACTCTCATTTTCCTTATTTAATTAAAAAACATTCATATTAATTAAGGGAGATAATCTTTTTAATGAGAGTTGTTCCCACAATTAAAATTCACTTATCTTTTTAATTTAGTTTATCTTTTTAATTTTTAATAGTTATTTATCCTCATTAATTAAGGGAGGGAATCTTTTTAATGAGAGTGGTCCCCACAATTAATAGCCTCTTTATAATTTAATTTAGTTTTATTTTTAGGGAGAAAATCGGAGGGGCCTAAATTGTATCATGGATACAAAAAGGGCTTCCCTACCCCAATTTTCTCAAAATAAGTCATAGACAATCCTATAAAAAGGGTTTATTTTTTCTTTTAGATTCATGTTAAGTTGTTTAAAAAAAATCTTAAAATTATAGAATTTAGAAATAAACATCGCATTTATCTTGAATAAAGGGTCCGTTTGGTTTTAACTCCGGAATCGGAAACGGGATGGAAACGAATCTAGTCCATACGTATACCCTTATTCATGAAAGTTTTTGGAATCATTCCTTGTGATTTATTGTAATTGGAGTAGAGTTTGATTACTTTTGATACCCTATAGGGTAACAAAATGTGGGGAATCAAGTGCATTTTGCCTTAAATAACAAGGAATGATTCCATACAATTTCATAAACAAGGATTTAGATTTGGACTAAATTCGTTTCCATTCCATTTCCGTTTCCGGAGTTGGAAACAAACGGGCCCAAATCTATTTCTTGTGTGATTGTTATTTAAATATTTGATAAGTAGTTATAAATGATACATAAATTTTGACTTTCGTAAATCTTAATGGAATTGTTTTTGAGAAAAAGGGGTAAGTATGCAATTAATAAATCAGTGAAGAAGCAATGGGTGATTGTGTATCTATTAAGATAAAATAGGCCCCTTTAATTTTTATAAAAAAAATAAAATAATTATTAATTCAATATCCTTCCATAATTAATAATACTCTCTCCTATTTATTTTGACTATTTTTAATTAATTAAGGAAAACTGAAAATTATTAACTATAATCATGAAAATAATTATCTTCGGATAATTAGTTAAGGAAAACTGAAAATTGTTAAGTATAATCATGAAAACAATTATCTTCGGATAATTAGTTAAAAAAAACTGAAAATTGTTAACTATAATCATGGAAACAGTTATCTTCGGATAATTAATTAAGGAAAACTGAAAATTGTTAACTATAATCATCGAAAAAGTTATGTGCGGATAATTAGTTAAGAAAAATTGAAAATCGTTAACTGTATTCATGGATGTTTTTTAATTAATTAAGGAAAACTCTTTCTCCTAATTATTTTGGTTGGATCCAGATTTGTTTTTTTTAAAAGCGTTAGTGTTCTAATGTGTAGTGTTTGTTAACATTATGAACATTAGTTTGTGTTTGTAAAAGACTTGTGTTATATATGTACTTATGTATGTCGCATGAATTGATATTAATTTTGTGTACATTAGTATGTAATATAATGTGATGAAATGTCTGTTAAGTAATGTATATTAATATTATGTACTTTATTGTGTGTTTGAGAAATATTTATGTATGATGTTTAATTATGTACAAATGCCGAAAATGTAATTTAGTTTATGTACAATAGTATTTCATACAATATTATGTAATGTTTGTTATGTACTGTATGATAATATTATGTACATTATTTGTGGGCTTTGTTATAGACTTATGTATGATATCAAATTGTGTATTATTTACATAATTATGTATTGATTGTTGGTCTTATGTACTCGTGTATAGTTTTTTGCTAAAAAAAATCTATATTGTATACATGTATCTTTCTAAATACACATGCAAGCACAAAAACGAATGCACAAACTTGAAGTGATATTTACAGAGATGGAGTACACAAACTTGGATCTCCTTAAAAACATATGCAAACACAAATTGAGCACATAATTTTGATTCATCCCACAATCAGATGTCATATATACATAAAAAAGAGTTGCTTTTTTACTACATATCTCCAAAAACCTCTAAACAAAGTTCATCTTCTCCTTGTTTGCTCAATACAAAATCTAATGTGATGAACACGACATAAAATTTACATAATACCACAACACACTGCTAGACATTTTAAAACCTAGAAAAGTAACCATTTTTCTATGGCGGTCTTCAGTACCGATTTGAGGAAGAAAGCTAATACCGGTTTGCGGTGTGAAACTTCCAGACGATAAAAATAGAGACATAAATCGAATAGTTTCTGGGAAATTTACAACGGCTGTTTGAAATTATACAAACCAGAAGTGGGAATGACGGCTGAAGAAGGTGCCGATGATTGCTTTGAGTGCTCCGACTGCAAATTCTCCAGAAACAAGGCGCGGTTTTATCTGACTGGTTTGAGAAAGAAGAGAAGTTGAATATATGAAGAATCTCGTAAATGCCTTTAATATTCAGTTACCTATTTTAACGGGATTTTCTTTTTTCGTTTTGGCAGTTTTATCACCCTTTTATGAATATGCCCTTAATTAGTTATCCTTATTTAAGTCATTAATTATTTAATTTGCCTTTATTTTTTGGACATAAATTAAAGGGGCCTAGATCGTTTCTACAAAACAAATAGAGCTTTTCTACACCAATTTTTTCATTGTTTTTCTAATGGATAATAGTTATAGTTGGACTCACAATGAATGATCACGTCAATACTATATAAATTTATTTATATCTGGTAATGCTACTATATAAATTTATTGAACAAAGAAATATCTCAAGTTATAACTTCATTACATAAATTTTTAAGAGAATACTAACGTCAAATTAAATTCTATATAGAATTATATATTTTATTTTTAAACAATATTTCTAAAATATCTTTATTATGCAATTACGTATATAAATTCATATCTTAAAAATTGAAATCCTTAATTTACACCAAAATTTTTAAATTTGATATAATGTAATATTTAATGATAAAAAGGATAATAATAACAATACTATATTAATCAAAAATAGATATATAAAAAATACGGAATTTTTTGGATAGTGTCCCGTTATTTGAAGTATATCGATTTTTTTCAACTTTTTAATTTCGAGTGGTGTCCTATTTTTATGCTTTCCGAAAATTATCAAATTTCTGTGTACTCATTAACAACCCTTAATATATGTTTAGGGAAAAAAAACAAAACAATGTAAATTAAATCAAACTAAATAAAATAGATTAAAACAACCGAAAAAGGAAAAAAAAAAAATAAAAACAAAACTTCCCTCTCCTCCATGTTGAAACAAGATACTGTCTTCAATTCTCCGTTAACATAAACAAGTTACCTACCTCTACTTCTTTGGTAACAAATAAAATTAAACCAACAAGGCAACAATATAACATAAATTAGCAAACAAAATGGAAGATAACGGTCGGCTACAACATTCACAAACACGGTATTTTACCATCTATAGTAGTTCATTCATTATCGGGTCAACTTACAGATAAACAATATGAAAAGGTGATATTTAATCCCGCGTATGGCGTGAAACCGAGAAATAGATACGATTTGGAAGGACTATTCAATGGACATCATATCTATACAAAAAGGTTACAATCGATATATGATGAACACTGAAGATATGGGAGATAAAGCATTAACACAACAAGCCCTCATCAAAGCCATTGAAATGTCATTGTTGGAGGTTGTTGAATTCACTAGCACACAGAAGATGTATGTCATTGCATTTGTATTCATGCTAAGGGAAACTACAAATCACTCCGAGTGGACATTATAACGGGTTTCCGTAATATGTGGAATAAACTACTACAATTGATTGACTGACCAGGAACAAGCCCTTATCAAAGCCATTGGAATGGTCTTCCTAAATGCAAAGAACACAATGTGCAATGTTCATGTGATACGCAAAAATATAGAAAATGGATGGTGCAAGACACTTTCAATAGCGAAATCTGATGAAAGAATTGGATGGAATAGGCTCATTTTTATAGACTTTTATTTATAGACCCTTTAATTTATACCACTCTAATTGATTTTAGGTTAAATAAATAGCCGGATTTTAACCCACTCTATAAGAGAGAAGAAATAGACAGATATGGAGAGAGATTATAGAGAGAGTGTACAAATTAGCATTTTAAAGATATTTTGTTGCCGTTTTTTATCGTAACTGTAATGAAAGAGAAAAAATAGACAAATATGGAGAGATAGAGTAGAAATTTGAAAACAATATAATGTGGAATAGAAACAGATCACGAATACATAACAAAAATGAGCATACCGGAAACACACCACATAAACAATATTAAAAACATAACATGCATTCATACCAGAAAAAAAATAATATTAGAATCATGAATATTCAAAGATAATGTGGAATACAAGAAACAAAACACGTATACATACCAAAAATGAGCATTCTAGACACATACCACATAAACAATACCAGAATCATAACATGTATCATACCAAGAAAAAAAAAAACCAAAATCATGATTAGTCAAAGTTAATATGGAATATCTAGAGCACGTATACATACCCAAAATGAGCATACCTGACACACCACATAAACAATACCAGAACATAACACATATGTGTACCAGAAAAAAAAACCAAATTTATAGATAATGCACAATACGAGAAGGAAAAAAACCACGTATGCTTACCAGAAATGTGCATACCAAATACACGTTGAATCAAGGGTAAACTGGGAGAGTATGTATGTTTTGTAACCATGAGCATATAAAGGGCCCCAAATTAATAATGGGTACAAAATAGGCCCCTCTAAATTATATATAAAAAGATTTAATAAAATAAAAAGAGGATATTAAGGAAATCAAAATATATTTCTCTCTCCATTTATTAAGCAACTAATTATTACAAAACGGGAAAGTAAATATCTTTCTCTCTCCATTTATTATGGGAATCAAAATATCTCCATTTATTAAGAAAATCAAAATATTTTCCGGAATGTTCGTCATTTCCAACTTGCGTTCATCCATGACGACGATATTGAATCAATCTTGGTAAGATTTCCGCAACAACATATGTACATAATCGGAAAGACTGCAAACATATGTACATATATAGTTAGTTAGTAACATTTTCACAGCAAAACATGTACATAATCACCAGAGACTGCAAACATATGTACAATGCAAACACAAACGTGTACATATTCTAATCGACATCATGTTATATGTACACACAAAATATGTCTGTGTATCATCAAATCCCTATCCAAATGTACACAAACTACATATTTGGTACATATATAGTTAATTAGTAATATTTTCGTAGCAACATATGTACATAATCATTAACATATGTACATAATCAACTCCTATCCGAATATATCATACCTAGCTATGGCGTCTGAAGTTAGTCGATTCGAGATTTCGATAATCCTTTGAAGAAATTGGTAACTTATATTGAAGACGACCGTTTAATAGGCGCTTGAAGGAAAATGTTGAGGATGAAGAATGGGAAGAAAACGAGACCTCAAGAGCACTGGCTATGGCAAAACTGAATTTATTCGATTCGAGATTTGGATTATCCTTTGAATCAATTGGTAACTTAAACCTGTTGAAGACGACCGTTTAATATGCGATTAAATGAGAATGTTGAGGATGAAGATAGGTGGACGACGAGAGCTCGAGAGAAATGCTATGTCGAAAGGTTTCTCCCGTCTCCAGTTGATGTAACACCCCAAATTTTACAACTTAGGGAGTTACTGGTTAGGACCGCACAGTGGGTCCCGACCTTAGTTTGACAACAACTTAACGAGATCTTACAACAAGGCACAGATAAGGAAAAACCAGAAATCATAAAATAGTTCTTAATAATGCATGAATGTGACCAGATCGACTACAGCCGGAAAACGGAATATAACAAAGTACGAAAGGAAACAATGTTCAACTGTAAAACCCACAAATGTAAAAACTGCAAAACGTCCTAAAGTACGACACCCCGGCTGACCACTACCATCTGGATCACTCGGCATCTGCTCTAACCTGTGTCAAGTCTAAACAACATATCAACAGTTAGCTAACTATCCAAATATAAGCAAAAAGATAACAGCACAAACACAAGCAGAAACAAAAATAAACAAACATCATGCTGGCACTCAACCAATTATTATCTATTATTTAAGTGATTCACATTATTCAATTTAAGTTGTGGCACGAGAACTATTATTAGTTCTCGCCTCCGTTCCTTATCCAACTGGTGTAGGTCTAGCTGACTTCCTTTGGTAGCATCACTACAAACCATGTGTGGACTAGTCCCGAAAGAAACCCCCAGCGCCCCGCCAGCTACTGAGCGGAATGCCACCGCCCGTTACTCTTAGGCCAAAAATACAGGTCGGTATTTATATATCACAACCTATCTCTCTAACATGTCAATCACACACCACCATCATCATTTATACTCATATTTAGCAGTCAGCTAAGTAAGCCCAAAGGACTTACTTGTTATAACGCTCGACTCTTTAATAACCACTCGCTCTGTAAACTGTACCCACTCAGTTGCCTGTCAAAGGCGATAAGTGTATTAGCACACTTTCACGTAGATAGAAGTCTAAAACTTCTAAGATCAATTAAGTATTAAAACGTACTAGATACAGTATTAGTTTTAGGGTAAAATGACCATTTTACCCTTGGTTCCGATTTTCTCGAAAACCCTAAAATTCATGTCCAAACTCCTATTTGAAGTTCTAAAATTATATCCTAACTCTTAGAATTTTATTTGGTTCGAAACTGACTTTTTTCCTATGTTTCTATTTTCCGGAAGAAACGAAAAAGGTTTAACTTCGGCTCTAAATATAAAATTCTTAACAACTTATAAAATTTCCGAATTAAATCTCTAGATCATCTATGAGGTTCTATCTAACCTTAGAAGAAAGAGTTTCTCCAAACTGTTCAGCCGATATTTTTATAATAATTCCCAAAGTCGGTTCTTCACTCTACTTTCCTATACTTAGCCAAATTTTAAGTTTACCAAAACTGCTCAACTACCTAACTTCGGGAGCTCATAACTTTCAATCCGACCGTTCATTTCTCCCCAAATTTTAATATGCTAAACTACATATATCTGTCTACAACATATCAAAAGTTCAACGGTGGATCTTTATCCAAACGTTTTATAATTGATCAACAAGATGGGCTGTTGCTAACCTAGAAGCTGAAGGAATAAATTGGAATTTACAGCAGCCCCTTATGTCTATCATATGCAGAAACACACACACAACCAACAGCCTTTCTACACACTCCTCTCTCACCCATCTTACCATCTCCACTGTCCCTAATGTAACAGATTCAAACCGGAAAATAAGAAGAGACGGGAGGCTAAACTGAGGACTCACAGGGAAGGCGACTCGCGGCTGGGCAGGTTCCGTGTGCAGTGTGACTCGGTATGGCTGCACTGGAGGCTTGCTCGGCGTGTTCGGGTTCTGGGCTGCAAGGGTTACGATCCCGTGCTTCGGGACTGCACTAGAGCAAGACGAGGTTTACAACTTCGATCGAAAAGAGAGGAGGATGGACAGCAAGGGACAAAGCTTACCCGTTTTCTGTCTGCAGCAGGCTGAACACAATCGGCTCCGTCTCGTCTCCGCTAGAAGCGTGCAGCCGCTTCGGTGTAGCAGCGAGGGTCTTCCGGCGTGGACTGCAGCAGATCGAACAGAGGCGAAGCGTTGCAGCGGCGTTGGTTGTTTGCAGGAGGCTGCTCGGCTCTCCTGGCTCCCAACGAAGACGAAGTGGCGCTTGCAGCGGCGTCCCTGATGAGGTGGTGCTGGCGGTTGAGCAGAGGCGGCGCGGTGGCTCGTTTGCTGCTGCTGTCTTCGTATCGAGAGGAAGAGGACGGAAGGTGTGACTAGCGGTTGATGTCGCCGGCGGACGAGGAAGGCGGACGGGGATGCTGTGGCTGCGTCGTCTGTAGATGAAGCCGGAAGAGGGTTGTTGTGGTTGCGTTGTTTTTCAGAAGGTAAGGTATGGCTGCGTCGTTTGTTTTCTTTTCAGAAAGCGTAGCGTGTAATTGCAGTGGAGGAGAGAGAAGCGGCAGTATCATTAGATTAGGGTTAGATTAGGGTTAAGCGTAGAATTAGAATTAGGGTTAGGATTAGTTTAAGGAGGTGGGCCGGTGGGCTTGGGCCTGGTGTTGGGCCAGAGCCGGACTGCTCTCCCATTAGAATAAGGGATACGAAAACTCGTTAATCGTTCCGGATCGAAAGAAAATTTTCGGAATACTTACGGAATTATTTTCCGTCTAATATAAGTTATTATTTAATTTTAAAGGTACGTGAATTATTTCCGGTTATGTAGTTTCATCATTTTATGTGAATTAAGGTCACATAAAATGATAGAACTTAAACTCATTTCATTTTATTTATTTATTTAAGATTGACTTATCGGAATTCGGTTAATTTCAGATTTAGCGGAGTTTAAAAATTTTCGGTTATTACAGTTGAATTGCAAAAATTATGGATATTTGATATTGGAAATCTCAACATAGTTACTTGTTTAACTTGTTTCCTTATTTTACGGTTAATTAATATATTTTACAGAATAAATATCTTCCATTAATTGCCCATTAAAGATTCACTTATTATTAATTTATCTTTTCTTAAAACATGTAAAATATTAGGGGCCTTGTTTGTATTCTAGAAAAATAAGTTACCCTAGTAGCTTAATCTTCTCTTGAATCAAACATATTGTTTAATACCGGAATCACATCAACATACTAATATTACCATAATAGAAACTCGATATTACCAGAATTACTTCATTGAAGGCGGATATAATGATACCAGAATTACTAGAAGGTTACTCGAAATTGAAGGCCAACATAATGTTACTCGAAATTGAAGTCGAACATATTACAGGAATTATATCATCGAAGGCGAGCATAATGTTTTCAAGATATTTTGTTTCCATTTTTTATCGTAGCTTTCGTGAGAGAAAATAAATAGGCAGATATGGAGAGAGAGTATGAATTTGAAAAGCATTGTAATTTTGACACAAAATGGCTCGTAGTCCCCTCTCACTGTATTAATAGTAAAAAATTTAGGGGTATATTACTTAATGAGTTTATGCTATGGGTACTATTAATAGAGTAATAGTGATAAAAGACCTAGTTAGCCATTTTACCGAAATCTGATTCACCATGACGAGCTACACAACAATACAAGTTTAAACAAGATTGTATCGGTTTGTTCTCTTCACATTCTAGTGATACTTATGATGAGAGGCTTAACACTATGAAAGAATTTATGGGAGATAAATGGAACCTCATGGTTTATCTTGAGACATTGTGGTTGACACTATATAAGGAAAATTAGGGTTGAGCATGTTAGGTTCGGTTCTCCAAACTGATCCAAGTGACTTCGGTCTGGACCAAACAGACAATTTAGGCTTCTATATTTTAAAAATATATTTCGTTTAAAAACCGCAAAACCGATTGTCTAAACCAAAAAATTGATTTTTAATTTTAAAAAAGGACCGGTTCTTATTTGTTATTTTTATCAAGATAAATTTAGATTTGGATATTTCATATTTGTTGTTATTATCAAGATGGATGAGAGTGACTATATTTTTACTTTACATTATAGTTTTTAATATTATTTAAATGTTTGTAGCTTTTATTTTGTAGGTCCATTTATTCCAAAACATAAACCGAACCGAAAATGACCCTAATAGGTTTGTTTGATTCTAATATTTCTAGTTTTTGGTTTTAGGTCCAAACCGAAACCAAACCTACTTTTATAGGTTCGGTTTTCATCCAAGGTTTCAAGATAATTAATTTTAGGTTCCGTTTGATTTATTGCGGTACGGTTCGGTTTTGATCATATGTTCACCCCTAAGGAAAATCTTATACCAGCTTGGATAAATAAATATCATCACTTTGGAACAAGAAAAACAAATAGGTAAGTAAACATTATTATTGTGCATTATTCGAGTATTATTATTGTTCAATGTTCAATATGTGTGGGTATATATATATATATATATATATATATATATATATATATATATATATATATATATATATATCAAATGTGTTATTGCTTGTTATAGGGTTGAAGGGGCTCACTCATTGTTGAAGGACGTCTTGAATTCATCACAAGATGTATTCTATAATATCACTCAAAATATCAACTCGATGCTTAATGATCAAAATCACAAGATTATGAGCTCTATGAGAATATGTGTGACCTTCACATATAAAAAGTCGAGAAGATCCGATGTTTTCCATGATTATGTATAAGATATCTAACACGTGAATGGATGTAACATTCAGAAATTTTATTTCCGGAAGTCGAGGACCTTTCCCGCGTCAGCGGCTTATTTCCCGCAGACACGTTTTGTTGAGTTCGAGTTTTAACGCAGGGTGGGGGTCCTTTTTACTTTCCGACCTTGGGAAGAGGAGTGAGGGGACAAAGGGGATTGTTGACCCTTGGGTATCCCCACCACTTTGTCAGCCTCATTATTCCCTCTCCCCATTTCTCCGTTCCCATTTCACGTTCTTTTCCCTCTTCCACTTCTCTTCTTCCTTGTTGCTCTCTTCTTTTTTCTCCGTGGAAGAGTGGTGTGGGAAGCTGCAACCTTGAAGATCTGGATCTGTTGTGGTAAGCTATCTCTTCCCCTCTTCATCTTGCTGCTAGTTTATCCCTTCTTCCTCTCCTCTTCACCTCCATGGCTATGGAGGAAGCTTCTAAAGGGAGATCTTATAAACCTTTGCATGTCCCTTCCTTTAGCTCGTTTAGGTCGTGGTGAGGAAGTTAGGACCTGTGGTGGGAGTTTGGAGAAGGCCCATCAAGTGAAGGAGACACTTGGAGCAAATAACCAGTCGAAGAAACAAAGAAGACGGAGGTTCTGCTGTTCGACCACAGGGGCGGATCTACAGAGGCGCAGGGGCGGATCCAGGGTGCCGCTGGGGGCGGTGACAACCTCCACCGGGGCGCCAACTTGCTTCCGCGGCTGCGTTTTCTTCACCAGTAGGTTCCTCCCTCCCTTTCTCTTCGTTCTTTTCTTAGACCTTATGTTGATACCTAGTTAGAAGCATGCTTAGGATGGACTTAGGACTTTTGAGAATGCCATATAGTGGTTGCTATCCTTGGAGCCCTTATGGCTTGATGAGAGTGATGTTCTTGAGTGTTTGAGCATGTTGAATCCTTCTAGGTTAGATTGACTCTCCTAAGTTGTTGATCATGTTCATATGATGTATAGGTTTTTGTGAGTTTCTTTGCTTGTTGAGAGCGTTATCTTTACCATGGACCCTAGGATGCTTACCTAGTTTGAGAGTTGAGTGATCTTGTTTAGATCACTAGAGTGAAGTCTAAGACTTCTTGAGCGTGAGCTGGTTTTGATGAGTATTTTCATGTATGAGCAGGTTGTGTACTTCCTCTCTAAGGAAGCTAGAGTGTTGTGAGTTGAGAGACGAGGTAAGTCTCCAGACTTACTTAGCCGTATTTGTTGTATTAGATTCATTGCGTGCTTGGTGGTGTTTGTTTTATCGCTTTCGTTATAACTTATGAACCGGTAATAGGACCACCGACCCTTACATTTATATGGCCCAAGTGTATGATATCGGGCGGTGACATCACTGCCTAGCTCTTGCGAGAGATAGGAGGTTCTCGGCTAGTCCGTGCTGGTTAGACGGTCGGAGGCATCCATACCGTTCCATTGCCGGAAGTGGGGACCGAGGCGAGTTTCGGGAGATTCTCGTGTCACAAAAAGAAGTTGAATTAGAACGGGATATGACTTAATAAATAAAGATAAATAACCGGACTTGTTGGTTGAGCATGATTATGTGATGTTATGATTATGAGTGTGTATCTGCCTTCACCATCTCTTTAATGCTTAGAATATAGCTAATGGTTTTAAACCGCTTGTTTAGATGCCCCGCAATTTAGGGCCGCCGCCGAGTGAGGTGGAGGAGTGGACAACCGAGGGTCGCCGTACATCGTAGGATGGGGGCGTTTTGGGATTATTATTATCGTTATTACTCTTATGTTAGATTGTGGATTGATGTACGCTTTCGGATTTATTTCTTGTGGAGTTTTGTGTCTTTTTGAGGACTCGGCTGAGTTTCCACGTTGTACTCTTTACTTTCCAGTTTTGCATACATTACAAACGTTTTCAAGTTTTACGCCTTTATTTGTGCCATGTTGGAAAGTTCCGATGAGATTGTTGTCAGGCAAAGGGTCGGGACCCATTGTGTGGTCTCGCCCGTAGCATTTCGATATCCCGCGGATTCGGGGTGTTACAATGGAATACCTCATAAAGAACAAAAAAAAATAATGATGGGGCAATACGAGTCTATATGTCATGATTAGCTATGGAGAAACGATTATGGGAGTCTGTGCACAACTTTACAAATGCCATAGAAGTTGGTAGGTCAATTTTTCTACAACAAATACATAAATTTTGGAAGCAAATATGGTAGGATCAAGCAAATGGTGTCATCAATGAGGAGCACGAACCAACACCTATTTCCGTAGCAAATATCATTTTGACACAAATACAAAATGATCGTGCAGAAGGGAATATCGGTCAAGGCGTGATCGGAAAAGTGTCTCAGTATTATCGATAGATAGGAATCTAGAACATTCATCTTTGAAAGAGTTGAACATAATACAGAAAACAAAGGAAAGACCGAAGAACGTGACAACGAGGAAGGCTTTATCTTTTGGGTATGCCCGAGCAGATAAGTAAGCTATTTTTTCCAAGAGGTCACCACAAGGCTCGCGTGGTCGTGGATCACATGGGAATGGACATGGAAGAGAAAGTGACTATTTTAGTTCAAGTTCTGTAGGTGGGATAGAGTTTGCTTATGTTTACTAGGAGATTGGTGCGGGAAAAGAGTTAGTGCACTGTGGACCTTGTGATCTCATAGTTTGGCGGTTCAACTAGTGTTACCATATCATTAACCATTTTATGTTGGTATATGTGGATCATGTAATGGATATTCCAAGTGACATGCATTGAGAATATCGATCCTTGGCAACGTTGTTCGAGTACGAAGAAAAGAATGGGTTCGTAAAGGTTTAGTTTGAGCTTGCTTTAGAGTTGACTAATACTCACATATATATGGTCGTGTGTATGGCTTCGATAAGCTTCCGGATTTGTTCAAGAATGTGAACTACGTGGACCCAAAACCTTGTTCTAGTCAATTTTGGATGAAGATCCTCGTAGAGCTACAGTGTACCAAGTGGAACTTGCTTGCTACACTTGGGAGAGCCTCACTACATGTCTATCGATGATCACGACCTCATAAGGTCAAGGTTCCCCATCAAAGGTATTTGCAGTAGCCCTAATGAATAAAAATCACTTAGTTCCGGTGAGTATATTTGGCTATGTTAGTATTTACTTTGTTGGTGGTCTTGTCTATAAATAGGGAGTAGGAGCAAAAGCAAGTAGGTGCTAGCCATGTGTAACGGGGTGCCACCATCCTGTCTTATAAGTGGGATGAACTCATCTATCGCTTCCATCTTGACTTCCCATATTCGATGTGATCACCTACGAGTGAAGTGTATATATTGAACATATCCACGAACATAGCTATAATTGTGTCTCAACTCGAAGACCTCTTTACTAGGTCCACGTCTATTAGCAATGCTAAAGTCAACGATGGGGGAAAGTGGAAATTTTTGTTCTGCGGATACTAACTTATACGCCCTTGGATACCGTTTACATCCATGCCTTTGCCTAAGCCGACCTGACAAGGCATGTTGTTTTGACATAAACCACTTCCGGTAAAGGACCGCAAGCGGCGACACAACCTAAGTGTGAGTTGGTTGTCGGCCCACTGCGTGATGAGGAAAAGGTTGAAAACGAGGGCGATGTCAATCTTGAAGATTGTGCTCCGGCACTTCCAACTCAATTGGTTGTCAACCCATTGTATGGCTAGAACAAAGTCAAAGACAAGGGCAATGCCATCATCGAGGGAGAAGGAGAGGCCAACCCCGCCAACGACATCATTATGTTGATGGACTACAAGTTTGAGCCTTCCGATCTAGGTTTTGTCCTTGTTATTACCAATAACATATCTCCCGGCTTGCCCTTCCATCTTCTAGGCATGCCCCTTGCGCTAACCGTCAAGGGCCTTGACGACATGATATACAAACTCCACGGCGCCACCATCTTGAGGTACTACAAGTTCGAGCCTCCCAATCAAGAGTTTCTCCATGTTATGCATGATGATCCACCACCCGGCTTGCTACCCGTCTAAGGAATTGAGCATTACATCGGGTTGGTTCCCACCGCGTTTTTGCCCAACCGTGTCACATTTATTACAAATCCAGAAGAGATGAAGGAGCTTCATTACCGAATACAAAAGTTCCGGCACTGTTTAAGTACTAATACCCGACCATGCGTTTTACCAACATTGTAGACAAACTCCATGGTGACACCACCATAATGGACTACAAGTCCAAGTCTTTCAACTCCTATGGCGTGCACCCAACATTCAAAACCAAAGGCCTTGCCACTAATGTTTATCCCATCTTTAACGATGGTGAAACCGGGATGTTTCACATCCAATATGCAGAGATTGATATGCCCTTAGATATTGTTACCATCCGTGCCTCCGCTAGAGCCGACCCGCCAAGCTACATATCGTGTCTTCACTTCACCAAGGCATGGCGCTTGACGGGTCAGCTTAGGCGGAGGCACGGGTGACAACGGTATCCAAGGGCGTATCACCAACACTCCACATAACAATATCAAATTGGCACCAATACTCCTAAAGACGACGTCGTACGGACCGTTTAGTCCAAACTGATGAGCTAACCACAACCAAGTACTTGGCTCATCTAGAGAATCCTGAATGATGGATGACCACCTATTTAATGTTGAAGTACGTCGATGTACCCGCAAAACATTCCTCTCGCATCTCTCCCATTTATCACTAGCAACATAAGTGGTATATGATTGTATCATGCCGGGAGTCAATGGGCCAAGGACTAGGACACTCCCTCGACTGAGTCCTCATCGTGATCTCCTCGGAATGGGACCTCCTCGTGTGCTCCTTGTGGTAGTACCTCCTGATGTCTTACGGATGACGGTTCCTCCTCTTTAACATACATCTTACCATAATTTCCCAAAGGCACCGTCACATAAAAAGGCTCATCCGATGTCGATAGAGGTATATTCTCCATCTTTATAGGCTTAGATCATAGATGGACCACCCTATCTCGACCGAATGCTACTAATAAAATTTTTCTTTGTCTATATTTCACAATATTTACAAGATTGATAAGATATTATCAATCCAAATTCAACATTATCATAGTAATTCAATTTAACTATTGATACCAAAAACTCTACATTTCCAATTTTCATACCAGTTCTTAGAAATTCAAACCCACTATTTAGATCCAGAATTCAGACCAAATGTCTCAATTAAATAATCCAGTGGCGGCCGCAGGATTTTAGAGGGGGGGGGGGGCGAAATTTTATTTTCGATAAATATATCTATGAAAATAAAGTAGCGATAAAAACAAAGTTAATATGTCATCTACTTACAATAAACAAAAATAAATAAAAAAAAACATTACACTTAAAGACCGCGCCTAAAAATTTTTTTTTAAAAAAATAGTTGCCCTATAGGCGTTGTCTAGGACAAAGATAATAAAAACACAAATAGAGGTGCGGTCCTAGACCGCGACTATAGTGTAACGTTTTTGAAAGAAAAAAAAAACTAAAGATGCGCGGTTATAGACGCGCCTATAGGGCAACTATTTTTAAAAAAAAAAAAATTCTTTCAAAAACGTTACACTATAGCCGCGGTCTAGGACCGCACCTCTATTTGTGTTTTTATTATCTTTGTCCTAGACAACACGTTTTACAGATTAATCAAATAAGCTACTACAGAATCTGATTTTAATTATCATCAGAAATATGGAAAGTTGAAAATCACGCACTTAGCTTACGTAGATGATGTAATATTGTTTTGCAGAGGTGATGTTGGATCTGTTTCAATTCTATTGCATTGTCTGAATGTGTTTCAAAGTATCTCAGGCTTGGTTGTTAGTAGGCATAAATCCAGTATTTTTTAAGCTTCAATTAATCAGATGGAAGCTGTTTAGTTAAAAACTGACTCTGTACAAAAAAAAAATTGTATTTTCTATGGATCCCATTTTTCGATGGTATCAACCAGAGGATGAGAGCCGCAACCACATTCTCTTATGTTGTGACCAGTGATTTTAAAAGGGGGGCGAAATTTTATTTTCGATAAAAATATTTATGAAAATAAAATTGCGATAAAAACAAAGTCAATATGTCATCTACTTACAATAAACAACAATACAAAAAAAATTATAAAAACATTACCGCGCCTATATATTTTAAAAAAAAAGTTGTCCTATAGGCGCGGTATATAACCGCGCCTCTTTAGTTTTTTTTTTCAAAAACGTTACACTATAGCTGCGGTCTAGGACCACACCTCTAATTGTGTTTTTGTTATCTTTATTTCAGATATTGAAACGTTGTCCTAGACAACGCTTTTTACAAATAAGAGTGTGGTCTAAGACCGCGCTTCTAATCCAAACAACAAATCTCGTGCATTTTGGTGAATTATTTCACTCTAGAGTCTAAAACGGGAAATACTTATGAAGTTTCGTTCACTTCGACGAAAGATCCAAAAAAAACATTTAAATATAACACAAGAATAGTGATATTTAAAAAAAATAAATTGTAGAAAATTTTTTTATAAACGAGAGAAGCACAACCCATTTTAAAACGATTTTTTTCAAAAAAAAAATTTTTTTTTTTTTCTCGGAAGGGGGGGCGGCCGCCCCTCCCTGCCCCCCCCTTGGGACCGCCCCTGAAATAATCACATCTAATTTCACAATTTATCCTCCAATTTCACTCTGAATCAATCAATTATACGACTCCTCTAACAATTATATATATTTCATCCAAAATCATATTAATCCATCAATTATGCAATTCCAAATTTCATCCGATTTCAATCATTTCTCAAATTTAAATTTCTCAAATTCATCCTGCAAGTAAAAAAATTCAAAAATTCTCAAACTAATTACGAAACTTTTGTCATTTACCATCATCGGCGTTCTCAGAGTTGCCCATCATTGACTCGGGTTTATACGATCGGGCTATGGTTCTGGTAGTCAGGATAAGGCTTGGATCTAGGTAGTTGGGTTAGGGATATGGGCGTCAGATTTGGGCTTAAAGTCGGGCTAAATGTTCTCGGATTCAGATTAGGGCTCGGAGTATGTGTAGTTGGATCTAGGTAGATCTAGGCGACTAGGATAGGGATTTGGGCAGTCACGCTAGAGTCGGAGTCGGGTTTGGATATGGGAAGTCGCCGTCTTTATCGGGGTTAGGGATACACTATAAGGTTTTTTAAGAAGACAAAGTGATACGCTTTTGGAGACTGAAAGCACTTTTATTAAAAAATGATACAAATTTTGCTTCCGGAGTCCAAGTGTGAAACTAAACAGCATGAAACCAATTTCACTTCCGGAGTCCAAGTGCGAAACTAATTGAATTTGAAACAGTTACATTTTCGGAGTTCATGTGCAGAATCAAGCTACTTCCGGTGACTTTAAACCGGCTTCCATTCCGGAGTCCAAATGCGGAAACGGTTCCATCTCTATGTCCGCACTTTGGGTGCGTATATAGGGAGTTGTCTACAGAAAAAATAGGTTCATCTAATATTCCCGTATCAAATAGGCGTTAAATTTTGTCCAAGTTGCACGCTTGGGTGCATTGCTAAATGAACCAATCGATGTCAAATATGCACGGACCAAATTGGAAGACTGAATGTCCCAAGAGCACCTCATTTGGAAAACTGAATGTCCCAAGAGCACCTCATTTGAAAAACTGCAAGTTACAACAACAAATAAATCAGAGGCTCGATAAGCGTATAGATATAGTCAGTGATGCTCACCCTCCCTGGGTATGTTTCAATACATCAACATGTAGAAATCAGGGTTACTATTGGGGCAAACATCCCTCTAACACATGCGGAGTCCGCCCTCACGCCAAGCCAGAGGCGCAATGCGCCTCCACCTTTGGCTTGGTGTTACACGTTCGAAAAAGAGCCGTTGAAAAGTAGCCGTTGGAAACTAGCCGTTGTAAATTTACGAGCCTATATATTACATGTCAAATTATTTTACTATTTACATCCAAAATCACCACAACATAAAGAAACAAATCCGTAAAAACTAGTTAAAATGTTGACGTTTTCTGAAGAAGGCGATGTATAATCCGATGATGAAAGCTCTATTATGTCGTTCGAAGTGGATAAATATAGTGATCCGGAAGAACTTTTCGCACAACTTGAAGTAAGTGTACAATTTATATTTTACTTTTAGACAATGTTAGAATAGTGAATCAGAATTGTAGAATTAGCCGGAGTAGCTTTAGACAATGTTAGAATAGAGAATCGGAATTGTAGAATTAGTTGGAATAGCTTTAGACAATGTTAGAATAGAACATCGGAATTGTAGAATTAGTCGGAATAGCCTTTAAACAATGTTAGAATAGAGAATCGGAATTGTATAATTAGTCGGAATAGTATTAGACGTGTTAGAATAGCCAATCAAAATTGTTGAATTAGTCGGATTAGTTTTACTCATTTAAGAATATAATATGTTTATTTTAGATATAATATTCTATCTTATTTTATTTAGGATCTTATGGAATATTCTTGTGCAATCGGTGCCGATTATTCATCAAAATTTGAGCTCCATGAATATTTTGCGGATAGAGAAAACTTATTGGGCTGGACTCGGTATGTAGCAAACTCAATGAGTATTGTGTTGGTGATTAAAAAATCTGTAAGAGCCTTAGTCTTCGAGAGATCCCGCACATGCGCCTCAATTGAGACGCAACTGCTGTGAGCCTTTGGAGCTGCAGAGGGCCGCCCCTGCGCCCTGGTTGGCCGCCCCTGCGGGCCTGTGAGCCGCCCGTCCGCCCCTGCGGTTTTTGGCGGGATGCAACCATCTTCTTTGACTCGAGCCTTGCTTTTTGACCCTTCATCCTTTATAATCTCTTCTTCATCAAGATGAGGGTTTCCTCATTCTCTTTCCTGCTCCATCTCTCTCCCTACGTACATCTTCTTCTCTCCTCTTCCATTGGATCTCTTCTTGATCTTCCTTGAGTTTTTGTTGAGTTTTGAGAGTTGTGGATGGATTTGCTTGCTGATGGTTGATGATTGATGTTGTTGTGCCTTGTGAGCCAGCTTGAGGTTGTTGTGGTGTTGTGTTTGACCTCCTAGAGAGCTCAGCCGGTGAGTCTCATGGCTTCTTCTCTTCCTTTCTTCATTCTTTCATCTTTTCCTCTCTTTCCTTAGTCTAGCTTAGATTCCTTAGTTTTAGATCTTATTCCAGCCATGATTGGCTTATGTTGATGTATATATATGTATGTTTGTGTATGTATGTGTGTTGGTCAAACAAGGAGTGAAGGAATCGAAGGAAGAAGTGAAGAAGGGGCTGAATTGGAGTCTTCTGCTGTCTAGCCGCCCCAGCGCCACCTTACAGCCGCCTCTACACCGGCCAAGATCCGCCCCAGCGCCACCTTGCAGCCGCCCCAGCGGCCACCTGCACCAACTGGTGTTTCCACTTGGTTCTGCAGGTGTGTGTTGCTTCTAGGCTTGCTTTAGGATGCCTTTGTTCCCTCCTTTGCTAGTGTGAGTGTGTAGGATCATGCTAGATGTGTGAGGATGTGTTTTGATGAGGTTATGATCGATATATGCCTTGTACGGCTTTTGAGGATTATTAGGTTGTGAGGTTAGGTTGAGGATGATCCTATGGATCCCTTGGGTCTAGGTGTGACCCCCTTTGGTGAATAGAGGTTGATATCTCTATGCCTTGTTATTAGGAAGTGCCCCTCTCTCAGGATTGGAGGTTGATCGTAGTTGAGGTAAGTATGTAGGACTTACTTAGCTACCATCCCTATATTGGGTGTTTGCATGAGTGGTGTGTGCGTTATATGTTTGCTATGATAGCATGAGATGTCGTTTATACCGACTTATGTTTTATTGACTTCCCCGTTGCATGGATGTGATAACCTTCCACTTTTATCCCGCCGTGGAGTCTGGGAGGTTCTCTGACGTCAGACAAGACTGGTTTACAGGAAGGGTGCAATCCACTCCCATAGGGTACACGGGTTGTGTGACCGATACTAGTAAAACTGGTTATAGCACCCAGAGGGGGGGATGATACGGTCCTCGTGTCACATATTTTCATCTATCTATATATACACGATTTGAGTGAATGACTATTATATAAAGATGATAAATGGGTAAATGTGTAATAGCATGCTGATGTGTTTATCTTTCATGATTGTGCTTGTTCTTATGCATTACCTTATATATGTATGGTTAGCTAATGGTTTATTACCATGTTGTAGATGCCCTACAGGTTAGGCGTGCTGGTGAGTGATCTAGCAGGGTGGCAGGCCGAGGACCTCTTGTACATAGGATAGTTTCCCTCCTGCGTGAGGATGATCTTTTGTTACCTCCTGTGCGAAGATGTTATTTTATACTCGGCTATGATGTTGTTTGTTCGCTCCGAAAGGTGTGTGCAAGATTTAATATTTATACCAAGAATAATTGCAATAAAGCGAACCCGCAGTGTACGGATCGTTTGTATTAAAAGCAAGAATTCCAGGGTCGAACACAGGGATTTCGTGAAATCAAAATCAGAATAAGAAATCTAACAAGGAAAGATGCAACTTTTGCCAATTGAAAAGACAAAGACTAGATTTTGTGTAAAGATTTGGGAAAATGGATTCTAAGGATCAAGGAATCCGATTGTGGTTTTCGATTCAAGACTTCTAAAGATTATATGGACAAAGATGGGGTTGCTAAGGTATGTATTCTAAAGCGGTATGATATACGGTGAAGTCTCCACCACCCATGTCCAAAACCAAAGACTCTAAATAAAGGATGTTGAGTCTCGATAAGATAGAGGATCTAAGGGAAGGATAATATTCTCAAAATCAAACACAAACCCAAGAGAATCTAATCTAACTCACAAAGGTAAATCACTTCCCACACTCGGATATAGGTTAGAAAGGTTCAACAAGCCTAGGGTTTAAGCAATCTTTCACTAAGGATAAAGGATAAGGCAAGATAGGTACGACAGAAGGAAAATCGGGCTGTTCATCAAAGGAGATCGTCCGATCTTAGCCAAGAACAGTATGATTTTTGCCTTTTGTGATGGTTAAACTCAGCTCTCAAGATCCAATCTGTTTATGATGATCATTCTATTATCATCTCAACCACAATCTTCAACCAATCACCCCAAAATCACAAGGGTTTTAGCCAAGAAAACACATAATCAAAATCAAAAGAGATTTTAAATCAAGAAAGCAAAAAATGATGAGAAAACTTGAATCTTTGAATTAAAACCAAATCAAAAGCGTAAAAACAACGTTTCAATCTTCCAAAATTCAAATAAAACTCAATAAAAAAACTCCGATTCTCAATCACAAAGACAGAATATAGAATCAAACTCACAAAACCTTCAAGAACTATATTCTTGAACTAGAACTCCCGAACTTCCTTCGATCTTCCTCCTCGAATGCTTCCTTTGCTGCTCTCGATCCTATGACTCAATAGTCTTGGATGGAATTGAATGATTCTGAAGGCATGGGACGTCCTCCTTTTATAGGGTATGAGGCGTAATCTTTCGGTTACAATCCTACAACCAATCGGATTTTATAAGATAAAAATCGAGTCATCTACAAAGGAGATCGACCGATTTTTATAAATAATCATCCGATTTTTCTCCCAGATCGTGTGATATCTTTTAGTTGCAACTTCTATCTTCTCATGAGATCTTTTCTATATCTTTTTGCTTCCCTGCAGATCTTCTATGATATTTTGCTCATATCTTCGCGCCACCTCGCCACTTTTTGTGCTACCTTGCCACTTTTTGTGCCACCTCGCCACTTTTCCTACATTTTCACAAATAAAATAGTTTAGACTTCTATTCTCGATAATTATATGAAAATGAACTAAACGCCATACAATTTCCATTAATTAAATGTGAAACTGAGGTGATAAAACCATAATATGCATGAATATGATGGTATATAATTCATGTCATCAAAATACCCCATACTTGCCTCTTGCTTGTTCCCAAGCAAGGTTCAGTTTAGAATACAAGATGATATGAATTATATAATGCTAAGGATGAAAACAAACATGAAATTCTTTTTGGGGTGTGCTTCTTTATGGCGGATCACTCTCATTATGATGTAATAAAGCATTGAAAGATAATGTCTGAAGAGATATAGTTTTTGACATGAAAGGGCATTTATACTTTATCCAAACACTATATATGAAATGTATGGTAAAGAATGTAGGGATAATCATAAGGAAACAAATCTAAGCCATATAAGTCTTAAACACGTGCATAAAGGTCTTAAGGACTTTCAAATGATAAAGGCCCAAGAAATGTGTTAAAGGTGTGGAAGATATAAAGGAAATGTGGAGGTAGATTCTGGGAATAAGGAATAAAACTTCACCATTAATTTTGAACTGTTTTGCAACCACCGAACATAGAACTTCACTTTGCATTTTGCAACATTTACTTTTTTCACTTTTTGAGAAATGGACAGAGGTGCACAATAACCGAAGTCTAGGAAATCAACGATTCTCAATTTCTCGAGATGCCTCTAACCGTGATGTACATACCATGACTCGTTAGGACTATCGCTCAATCTGATTTTGGCAAGACACAAACACCCGACTATGTGAATGGTGCCGAGTTACTCATCATCATGATTGACGTCCCCAACCCTATTTTCTATCTTTTAACACATTTCACTTTTGCAACAACTTCACAACGCATCACACTTCACACTAGCATGCTTCCTAATTCCCGGAAAAGGTAAAGGGAGGCAATAATACATATGAGGTGCTAAATGTGGATAAGAAGAAGAAGAAATAATGAAGCGCCTTAGTCATTCCATCATGATGTATAAGAACTTATTTGTTGGTTTCGATTATTATTCCTTAATCCTATCAAAACATCAACTAGCATACAAATCAATCATATTGTTCAAGTAAAGGATGAATGTCCATAAATGTCATAGCTAAACCTCAAAATACAAGACTTTCTTTGCCATATTTACAATATATATGTCATCATTGAGGTTATATCCGTTTTTAGAAGCACAAAATTTTTAAATTTTTCGATTTTTTTGGATTTTTGATAGTGGATGAAAATGCAATGCAAAGTCCGAAAATGAAACGTGTGACAAGAGTTATTACAAACCCGAAATCTGAAAGTGCAAATGCAATGAAAGTAGACATGTGACAAGATGATAAAGGATTGTAAGTACCCCCACCCCATACTTAAATCTCACATTGTCCCCAATGTGAAAACTCAAGTATAGAAATGGAGAAAAATACTTACAATGTAAAAAATGAGTCTCTCAATCCTGTTGTGGTGGTGGATGTGGTGGATACACTAGAGCGAATGGATCATAGAAATGGCCGAAAGTGTGATAGTAGAGGTCGCTCCACTGGCCGTCATAGGATGAGTGGCGGCCTCGTACCTCGGTCCGGAACTCTTGGAACTCTCTAGTCAATGCGTCCATCCGGGTGCCGAAACTGGAGTCATCGGTCTGTGGCTGGGCTCGACGTCGGCGTGAGAATGACCGGTGAGGTGGTCTAGGTGGAGGCTGGAAGAATGGATCAGCCTCTGCCATGCGCTCGTCCTCCATGGCCTCATCATCTACTGGTCTAGTCGGTCCTCCCTTCTGGTTAGTGTCGAGAACCTCGGTATCCCCTCCGTCTCCTTCTAACTCGAGCATGCCTTCATCTGGGGTCTGTGTGTCGGTGGCATACTCCTTAGTGTCTCCTCCTACATCCTCATCATCTCCGCCCTCTTCCTCAGTAAACTCCTCATCACTAAAATGCTCAAATCCTTCCTTCCAGTAGTAGACATTCTTGAATGTGTAGCGTGGCTTCCAAAGGATCTCATTGGGCTGTCTATCCCAAGGCATGGCTACATGCGGCTCTCCTCGTCCTCTCGGAACAATGACTCCTCTGGACAATAATCTCTTAATCCCTAAGGGTTGTGCCTCTGCGGCAAGAGTACACGCCGAAATGTCCACCCCTAATGCCTTTGCCACGTAAGTGACAAGTCCTCCAACACAAATGTGGCCGCCGGATTTGTTGGCAATCTTTGCCAAGTAGTCCGACAACATAGTAGCATAGTCCGGGACCGTCCCCTCAGTCATACAATAGAGGATGAAGACCTCATTAGCTTGTACCTTCTGTGGAGTCTCTGTCCTTGCAAACATAGACTCACTCAAAATCCGGTGCGCAATCTTGAAGGTCAGATTGTACATGCTCCTCTCTTTTGAATTAATGGGCCTCCATTTGTCTCCTTCATATTTCCCAATGGAGATAGTCTCCCAAAATTCAGCGTCCTTGACTCCAGGGAGAAATGTGCCTGCATGAGAGACTGGGAAGTAAAAGAAATTTCCGAACACTCCAACATCAAAGTTATAATTCCTGTTCATCAACCTAAAGGTCACCTTTCTAATGTTTGAGTCATGAGTGAAGAAGCTAAGGAATTCATGGGTTATCTCTACATAAGCATTCTCTCTTATTCGCACAAATTCACTCAACCCAGTCTTCTCTATAATCCAGTCAAGATCCTCCCTAATATGCAGAACATTAAGCTCATCCAACTCTAAGTAGCGAGTTGTTGTGATGGAGCGAGCTAAGAGACGCTCGTAACGGCGTTTAAATTTTTCTTGGATGGTAGGGAGTCTAGGAGGGGGTGGCTAAGGTGTTGGGGGAGGTTGGGATGAGGACCCTCCACGAGAAAACAAGTTTCTAGCTGATCTACGAACCCTATCCATCAAAATAGAGCAAAATTCGGGTTGTTCTTAAGGTAGATCGACCGATTTTCCTGGGGATTGACTCGATTTTCTTCTATTTCGATCAATCGTTCGATTTTGTAACAGTTTGTTCAAACATATGCAACACCAAAACACTCCAACAACAGTTTCTAAACTTTCTAATTCAGCAAAATCAGCAGACAAACTCTTCAAAAGACCGGATCTAAGAAATTGAAAACTTAGGGTTTGTGAAACTTAAAACCTGAAATCCGAGCGATTCGTCGCTTTACCAAGCTGAGAACTGTTCCAACCTTCTTTGTCTCGTCAAGGGCTGCGATTTTGGCTCAAGAATGAGCGAAGATGCTTAAGGAATGAAGATTTGAGGGAGAGGGGTTCATGACGGTTGTTTCTCGAGATGGTGAAGTGACAGAGAGATGAGGGATTGTGAGGAAGAAGAAGAACATGAAAGCTTTTATATTTCTGAATTTTCTGAAAAAAATCGGTTATTTTCTAGGGGTCGATCTCTGTGCAATCCGTCATGAATGGAGCACAAATCGGTCGATTTCCCTAGTGGTCCGATTTTTCATCCGATTCAAGCTACGACTTTTGCCAAATCGACTCAAATTAATTCTTCTTTTCCTCCCAGATCGATCGATCCCAGAGCAGAGTCATCCGATTTTTTTGTGTTTGTCCCTTTGATGAACTTTTGTTGATTACTTCCTTCAAAACTTTGAACATAAGTTCCTCCTTTGTGGTTTGTGCCTATTTTCTGTCATCACAACACGAGAAAAACCCAGAGCGTACCAACGAAAAGCAAACAAAAACTAATCTATAGAAAAAGAAAAGGGGATATAGAATAACCTTGGGTTGCCTCCCAAAAAGCGCTTGATTTAAGGTCGCTAGCTGGACCTATCTCCTTTCAATGATCATTCGTGAAGGGTAGGAGCAATGTCCTCTACCGGCAGCTTCGGTGTGTATTTCTTTAAGCGGTGTCCGTTGACTTTGAAATTTCCCGTTTTCTCGCTCCAAATATCAACTGCACCATGAGGGTAAATGTTTTTTATTAGAAAAGGTCCGGACCAACGGGATTTAAGTTTACCTTGGAATAGACGAAGTCTTGAGTCTAAAAGTAGGACAAGGTCTCCATTTTTCAGCTCCTTTGGAACGATATGCTTATCGCGCCATCTCTTCGTTCTTTCTTTGTAGATCCTTGCATTTTCGTATGCGTTGAGACGGAGCTCTTCAAGCTCATTTATGTCCATCAAGCGTTTCTCTCCAGCTTCTTTCATGTCAAAGTTGAGCCGTTTGATTTCCCAATGCGCTTTGTGTTCTAGTTCAACCAGAAGATGACAAGATTTCCCATAAACGAGATTGTAAGGTGTCGTTCCTATGGGAGTCTTGAAAGCGGTTCGGTATGCGCAAAGTGCATCATCTAACTTGAGTGACCAATCCTTCCTTGTTCTTGAAATGGTCTTCTCTAAGATGCTCTTGATTTCTCTATTTGATATTTCCACTTGTCCGCTTGTTTGAGGATGGTAAGGAGTGGCGATCTTGTGGGTAAACCCATACTTAGACAATAGAGTTTCGAACTTACGGGCTGTAAAATGTGTTCCTCCATCACTAATAATGGTTCGGGGAGTCCCGAATCTTGGGAAGATCGTTCTATTGAAGAACTTCACTACCACCATGGCATCATGAGTGGGAGAAGCGATTGCTTCAACCCATCTAGAAACATAATCCACAGCTAGAAGTATGTATTGGTTTCCACAAGATGATGGGAATGGTCCCACGAAGTCTACTCCCCATACGTCAAAGATCTCAACCTCTTGAATGTTATTGAGAGACATTTCATTCCTTCTTTATATGTTCCCTGTTCTTTGACAAGCATCGGAAGCAACAACAAATTTCTGCACATCTTTGAATAGAGTTGGCCAAAAGAATCCCGATTGTAATACATTGGCGCTAGTTTTGTGTGAACTAGCGTGTCCACCGCAAGGGAGGGAATGGCAATGGCGGATAACACTTTCAACTTCATCTTCCGGGATGCATCTTCTAATCATTCCGTCCAGTCCTCTTGAAGAGGAGGGGTTCGTTCCAATAGTATTGCTTGACTTCTTTAAAGAACTTCTTTCTTTGAACATATGATATTCCTGGAGGTATTTCATAGCAAACTAAGTAATTCACGAAATCAACAAACCAAGGTTCGTTACCTCCGGCAATTTGTTTAAGACATTCCTCAATTTCTTGTAGTTGTTCATCCCGGAATGAGTCATCTATGTGTAGATCATCTTCCTTGCCTTGGATGTGTGGAAGTCGACTCAAGTGGTCCGCAACCGAGTTTTCAGAGCCTTTCTTATCACGGATCTCTAGATCGAACTCTTGTAGAAGGAGAATCCATCTAATAGCCTTGGCTTCGCATCCTTCTTTTTGAGCAAGTAGCGAACTGCTGTGTGGTCGGTGTAGACGATTACTTTCGATCCTACAAGGTAAGAACGAAACTTCTCGAAAGCATAAACCACGGTTAATAATTCCTTTTCCGTTGTGGCGTAGTTTAGTTGGGCTTCGTCTAGCGTCTTGCTAGCGTAGTAGATGACATATGTCCGCCCATCTTTATTTTGTCCAACGACAACGCCTACGGCTACATCACTAGCATCGCACATGATCTCAAAAGGTAAGTCCCAATCTGGTGGCTGAATTAGGGAGCTGAGATTAATGCTTCTTTGATCCTGTAGAAAGCATCTAGACAATTCTTTGAAAACTCAAAAACCACATCTTTCATTAGTAGGTTAGTTAATGGTTTCGAAATCTTAGAGAAGTCTTTAATGAAGCATCTATAAAAACCTGCGTGGCCAAGGAAGCTTCTTACTCCTTTTACCGATGTTGGTGGAGGTAGTCGTTCGATAGTCTCGATTTTTGCTTTATCGACTTCGATGCCACGGCTGGATACCATGTGTCCAAGAACAATTCCTTCACTAACCATAAAGTGGAATTTCTCCCAATTCAAGACAAGATTAGCATCTTCACATCTTTGAAGGACTAGAGAAAGGTTAGCAAGACATTCATCAAATGAAGAACCATAAACTAAAAATTCATCCATGAAAACCTCCATTATATTCTCAATGTATTCGGAGCAGATGGCCATCATACACCTTTGAAAGGTGGTTGGAGTGTTGCAAAGTCCGAATGGCATTCTTCTATAAGCAAACGTACCCCACGGACATGTGAATGTGGTCTTCTCTTAATCATCGGGATGAATGGGAATCTAAAAGAAACCACTATAACCATCTAAATAGAAAAAATGGGAGTGTTGTGCTAACCTTTCAAGCATTTGGTCTATGAAGGGAAGGGGAAATGATCCTTCCTTGTTGCTACATTCAACTTGCGGTAGTCGATGCACATCCTCCATCCGGTCACCGTCCTTGTAGGAATGAGTTCATTTTTCTCGTTTGTGATAACGGTTATTCCACCTTTCTTAGGAACTACATGAATGAACCAGGCTAACCCATTTGCTATCGGAAAAAGGGAAGATAATTCCTGCATCAAGAAGCTTAAGAATTTCCTTCTTTCAACCTCTTTCATGATCGGGTTTAACCGTCGTTGAGGTTCTCGTGAAGGCTTGTGGTCATCTTCCATCAATATTTTGTGCATACATAAAGAGGGTTTAATGCCAAGAAGATCATAAATGGTATAACCAATAGCTTTCTTATGCTTTCTCAGTTCAGTTATTAATTTATTAAGTTCAATTTCAGTCAATTTCGAACTTACAATAACTGAATAAGTAGAATTTGGTCCTAAGAAGGAGTACCTTAGATGAGGTGGCAGGGGTTTTAATTCCAAGGTGGGAGGATCCTTAGAGGGTGTGTCCTGGTCTGTAGAAGAAGGATTTGAAGTCGAAGAAAGTGCGTTGTTGCAAGCAGAAATGCTTTCAATCGATTGTTGAGAAGTCCTAGAAGCTACAGGAAAATTGGTCGATCTGTCTCTGTTCATCCGATTTTTCACTCGATCCATAGCTACGACTTCTGTCAGATCGATTGAATTGATTGAATTAATTCCAAAAATCGGTCGATTTTCCTAAGACGAACCGATTTCTTTGCTCTTTTTCGTGCATTCTTCGAATTCCTCAAATTTAATTGTGGGATCTTTGTCCAAAGTTCTTAATGCTCGAACCTGAACGTTGCATTCCTCTTCTTCCCCTTCATCTACAATACACAAACTAATGACTTTTTCAAGAGGATCTTTGATTAGGATTGAACTTACCTCTTCTCTTGATGCCTCTTCGTCATCGTAAGTGTTGTAATACCCGGAAAATTTTAAATTTCGTCTAAAACCCGATCAGACCGGATTCCGATCCGCCAACCCTTATTCTTTTAAAAAAAAATAATAAAACAATTTTTATGTTACTTTGATGCACATAAAATGATAGTTTATGTAACCGTAAATAATTCCGTACCTTTTAAAAACCGAAGAGCGGTTCCGTGCGAGTAACGATTTATCCATTCAACTCATCTTTTAATTAGATGAGCAGGCCCAACAGCTGGCCCAGTAATCCTTCAGCCGGCCCAAACATTTCCCTAATCTGCTCTTAATTTTTTTTTAACCTAATTAACCCTAATCACCTTAGCAAAGGGCTACAGTGCAAATGTGAGAAACGCAACGCCTTCTTCTGCTCTCCCTCGCCAACCTTCAACGCAGCGCCTCCTCCTGTAAGCGCAACAGTCGACGCAGCCAGTCTCAACCACCAGCAGTCGCCAGCGCAGCAGCCGACGCAACCCAGCCTTCGAGCAACCTTGTGTTGTTCAGCCGACGCAGTCCAGCCTTCGAGAAGCCAACAGGGACGCCAGAAGTGTTAACCGAGTAGACCTATTGTACCTTGCTGCAGACGGGAAGAACACCAGCGAATCGGGCTGAAGAGAGGGAGTTGACGCCGGCCTCCTGTACGCCTCGTCTTCGCCAGAACCGCAACCAACCTCCCAACTCCTCCCACACGACTTGGTAAGACCCTTCCTGTCTCGTCTTTCACTGGTGCTCAGCAGTCCGGAAATGAATCCCTTACGACACTGTATTGATGCAGCACACAAGACCTCCTCGCCTTCTCGATCAGGGACATCAAGGGTAGGACCGAGGACGCCCAGCTGCTGCCGGTAAGCCTTCTGAGTACTCCCTCCTACTGCAAACGTGGATGTACAGAAATTAGTTTAACCTAGGATGTGTAGAAATGCACAGCTTTGTTTTCATGCTCAGTAGGACTCGAACCTAGGACCTACGAATAATTTTATTAGACTTATGTTGATAGGGAGAATCGAAGCTAAGACCACTTGGATGCTTTGTTTTTCCAGCTTTGACCTGCTGACTTTAGGACCTAATTTCTATAGCTTAGATCGAGAATCCACCGTTGAATTTTTGATATATTGTAGATTGAAATATGTAGTTTACTGTTTTAAAATTTGGGAGAAAGTTAACGGTCGGATTAGAACTTATAAGGACTCAAAGTAGGACAGTTGGGCTGTTTTTACAGCAGAGGAAAATTGGCTAAGTATGGGATTTTTTCAGCTCTTCTTTTCAACTTGTGTGATTTATGGGAGAGTTGTAGTTGAGTTTTTTTTTTTGAGATCTTTACCCCTATGTTTAGTATGCTTATCACAGAGGATTTAGAAATTTTATATCTAAATTTTAATACTTTTATCCTAGCCTCGTATCTTAAGCCAAAGTCGGACCTAAGCGTTTTTTTTATGAAATTCTAGATTTTTGTGTAACTCTTATAAATCTTAAACGAACTATTCCTTGAGAGCTAGATTATGAAATAGGTTCCAAAGGAGAGTTTGGAACTAGGTTATAGAAATTCCGGAGTTTTCGGGACTGGGGGTAAAATAGTCATTTTACCTTAGGCGGACATTTTTAGTAATTTCTCTTGAGGAGATTGTACATCTTAGAAGTTACAAACTTCTAAGAATATGGGATGTATTTTTGATACGCTTGCCTTGTATAACAGGCGATTGAGTTGCTACGGTTGCAGACCGAGTTGAGACGTTTGAGAGTTGTAAATTGATTCAGGTAAGTCCTTGCGACTTACTTAGCTGGTTTCTGGATGTTAGTTGGATGACGATAGTGGTGTGTGTGTTGTGTGTTTATAATAACAACTTGTTAGGACGACCGTTGTTATTATTTGTTAAGGCCCAAGTGTATGTATAACGGGCCGTGACATCACTGCCCAACTCTGCCAGGAGACTGAGAGGTTCTCTATACCCAGACCATCTAGGTACACGGTGAGATGCATCGGATCCACTCCTGATGGGTACACGGGGGCGGAGGCGAGGTTTGGGAATCCCTCGTGTCACAAAATAAGTATCATTAGAGTGAATGACTTAATTGAAGATAATAAATGGATTGTTTGAAAGCATGATGAGTGTTTATTATTTTGTGTGTGTGTGTGTGCTATTATTATTCTCCTAATGCTTAGATAACTAGCTAATGGTTGTTTTGTTGTGTTTTTAGTTTACTACAGGTTAACAGCAACTGAGTGATCCGGAAGTAGTGGTCAGCCGGGTCTCCGTACTCTTTAGAGTGGGGGTTTGGGGTTGTTGATTTGTTGTCTTTCCCTTTTTTTAAGACAGTTAGTCTTTTCCGTTGTTTAAGTACGATAGACTGTTAGACTTTGTTGCATTCATTCTTTTACAAATACATTTTATGAAATTCGGTTTTTCTTATTTGTGTCTTGTTGCAAGATCCTAGTAATATTGTTGTCAAACTGAGGTCGGGACCCATTGTGAGGTCCTAAACCAGTAATATCCCGGGTTCTGAGAATCCAGGGTGTTACAAGTGTTGTATATGTCATCTCCTGCAGCTGGTCCTTTGAGCATTGAGAGGAGATGGTACTGCACATGCTCTTCTCCTAGATTAAAGGAGAGTATTCCATTCTTGACATCCACAACGCAGCCCGAAGTTGCAAGAAAGGGGCGTCCAAGTATGATTGGAACAAGATGATCTGGAGGAATGTCAAGAACAACAAAATCTATGGAAATGTAAAATTTACCTAGCAAGACGGGTATATCTTCTAGAATTCCCATGGGGTGTGTGATGGACCTATCCACCATATAGAGGGTCATCTTGTCGGGTTGTGGTGGTCCAAGTTCAGCTCTTTCACACAAGGCAAGTGGTATGATAAAACACTTGCTCCAAGGTCACATAATGCTTCGTATGTGACTTTCCCGATGCTGATAGGTGCGCAAAAAGATCCAGGATCTCTTAATTTCTTCGGAATTTCCTCTTTCATCTTTTGGATTAGATCGGAAGACCTCCTAGTCATCCTTATTTCTCCAATGTCTTCTAGTTTTCTTTTGTTGGAAAGGATTTCTATCAAGAATTTTCCATATGCCGGCATTTCTATAATGGCATCCATAAAAGGGATATTAATATGTAATTTGCTCATAAGATCGACGAACTTACGGAATTGTTTGTCAATCCTTTCTCTAGCACGAGATTTCGGAAAAGGTAGTGGTGGTTTGTATGCTTAGGGTGGAACATAGACCGGTGCTTTCTCTTTAGGTTCCTCCTCTTCAACCATTGGTTGCTTTCCTTTATCCATGCTTTTTGGTTGCGGGTCGTTAGTGGTGACTCCGCTTCTTGTAGTGATGGCATTCACTTGGCCTTTAGGGTTATTCTCCGTCTTTCCGGGAAGTTTCCCTTGATCCCTTGGAACTTATCTAGCGTTGTTGAACACTTGGCATTCTAGGGCTTTTTGTGCCTTAGTAACGGAGATGATTGTACTTTCCATTCCGCTCATTTTTCCAACTAATGCTTCAAGCATTCCTTCAAGTCGATCTTTGGGTGCTGAACTCGAAGATGGTTCTTGGCTCTTCAAAGGAGTAGAAGTAGAAGAGGAAGGGGGGTTTAGAGCTTTTTCAGCATGGGAATAAGGATTTCCGGCATTACTTTGGTTGGATCTCAAATGATTGTTGCGATTCCGGTTGTTGATGTTATAACTGTTGTTGTTGTAATTCCTATTTCCTTGCATATTTCCTTGATTATTTCCTCTTCCGGCATAGCTAGCATTCTGTTTTGATGCTTGCGTTTGATTCTTCAAAAGGTCCTTCAAAGCTTTGAACTATTGTTGAGAGCGTTTATTTGATTAACGCTATCGGTGGTCAAGTTTACTCCTGGAGTTCTCGCACTTGGATTTCTAGCTTCGGGTCCTCGTTGGGAGTACTTCTCAACGATTTGAGCTTGCTTTCGAAATCCCAAGCGTCATCGACTCTCATATCCATGAATTTTCCAGCTGAAAGGGATTGGAGTTTGAACTAAATTTCCAGCAGCTCCAATTTTGGAATGCCATGATGGGGGCAATCTACGAGAAGGTCATTGAATATTTCCCGTGACTTGTATAGGCTTTCGTTGTCCTTCATGACAAAAGCATTGATTTTGCCTCTCATTTCCGCCGTTTTTGATGGCGGGAAGAATTTGCTGAGGAACTCCGAAGTCATTTCCTCCCAAGTGTTCACCCTTCCGTGGATAGTGAATTATACCAAGCAAGCGCCCTATCCTTCAAAGAAAAATAAAACGGTCATAATTTATAATTGTTAGTGGTTGCTCCTGCAGGCTTCATGTTTTCCATGAGAATTTCATAATTCTGCAAGTGCTGATGTGGAGACTCCCTCTCCAATCCTCCAAACTAGCTTTGGTGGATCATAGTAATAGCTTGTGGTATAAATCCAATATTTTGCTCCATCGGATTGATCAACACACCCGGTCGGCGTGTTTGTTGAACGGGATCCATTCTTTCGCCCAACGTTTGTGGTACTCCAATTTGTGGATTTTCTATCCCAACTCTTGGAAGAGGTGAAACCGGTGGTACAATAAGGGGTGTCGCTGGATTTCCTACAACTCCAGCATTCCCTTCAATTTGCTCCTTTAGTACCCGAATAGATTCTCTCACCTCGGCCATGTCGGCTTGATGCTGATCCTCTTTAGCTATTCCTTCATTCCTCAGCCTAACGAGAGCTTCATCTCATTCCCTTACTCGATCAAGAGCTTCATCTAATTCAGCTCTAAGATTAACTTCTCCTTCGTTATTTGTAGCAGCCATTCTTTCTGCTTCTTTCAATCTCCTTTTGTAGGTCTTTTTGGGTTCGGAATCGTAGGGTACGATTTATTTACTCGATCGATTTTTTCGCATAAACCTACAACAAGATTCTGCAAGAACACTTCACGAAAGGCGATCAGTATCAAAAGCAAGGAGTTTCCAAGTTAGATAACCGAAACCAAATTTGGTCTAAGGCAAAGCCCCGGCAACGGTGCCAAAAACATGTTCGCTCCGAAAGGTGTGTGCAAGCTTTAAAATTTATACCAAGAATAATTGCAATAAAGCGAACCCGCAGTGTACGGATCATTTGTAATAAAAGCAAGAATTCCAAGGTCGAACACAGGGATTTGGTGAAATCAAAATCAGAATAAGAAATTTAACAAGGAAAGATGCAACTTTTGCTAATTGAAAAGACAAAGACTAGATTTTGTGTAAAGATTTGGGAAAATGGATTCTAAGGATCAAGGAATCCGATTGTGGTTTTCGATTCAAGACTTCGAAAGATTATATGGACAGAGATGGGGTTGCTAAGGTATGTGTTCTAAAGCGGTATGATGTACGGTGAAGTCTCCACCACTCATGTCCAAACCCAAAGGCTCTAAATAAAGGATGTTGAGTCTCGATAAGATAGAGGATCTAAGGGAAGGATAATATTCTCAAAACCAAACACAAGCCGACATATTTACAACAAGGCTAGGATTTAAGAAATCTTTAAGTCTCTTCCCACACTCGGATATAGGTTAGAAAGGTTCAACAAGGCTAGGATTTAAGAAATCTATAAGCAAGGATAAAGGATAAGGCAAGATGTAATATCCGGAATTTTTATTCCGTTTAATTCCGAATCAATTCGGACTTCGAGCCGTTGACGGTTCCCATTCTATCTAGTATTTCTTTCTTCACAAATTTTATCATTTTATGTAGAATTTAATTCACATAAAATGATAGAATTATATCAAACCCTAATTCTTATAATTATTTATCATTTTATGTAGAACTTAATTCACATAAAATGATAGAATTATATCAAACCCTAATTCTTATAATTAATCCTTAACAACGACTTTAGACGAGATCATGACAAGGCTGAGACGAGAATGTGACAAAGCTGTGACGAGACCATGACAGAGCTAAGACGAGGTCATGACGAAGCCCGACAACTCTGTGACGAAGTCATGCATGGGCCTGACAAAGCCATGACGAGTTTTTGACAAGTCTTGACAAATCTTTAGCCCACCTCTCCTTACTTGTTTAGCCCAACCTTTCATATTCACAGCTTTGACCTCAGCCCGGATCTTGTAGTAGCTCCTTAGTAAGCCCAATCGCTGGCAGCCAAGGAAGGAGACGAGCCCGTTACCTCTACTCCTCGTAGCCCAGGACGTCAGCCGGTGATTTATGCACGTTCAGCTCATCGTCTTCTCTAGCCGTTACTTACCTCCACATCTCGCTCTCTCCTCCCTCGCTCATTGTCTCCCTTTCCATTATCCGGAGCAACCTCTGCACAGGCCGCCTGGAACTGCTGGTGCTCCCTCGCTCATTGTCTCCCTTTCCATTATTCGGGACCAAGGTAAAATAGTCATTTTACCATAAATTGGTATTGTAGTAAATTATGTTGTAATAGGATCTATTATCTTAGAAGTTTTAGACTTCTAATTACCTAGAAAATGTGCTGACACACTTGCCTCCTTTGGCAGGCTACTGAATTCCTATAGTTACCGATTGAGTGGTGATTAAGAGAGTCGAGATTTGATTCTGGTAAGTCCACGGACTTACTTTGCTGGCTTCTTGTATGAGTGTAATATGTATGAGTGGTGTTTGTTAGTTATGATAATAAATGAAACCGGATTAGGCCGACTTTATTATCTACGTAATTGACCCAAGTGTATGATAACGGGTCGTGACATCATTTGCCTAGATCTTGCGAGAGTCTAGGGGGTTCCCTGCGACCAGCCCAGTCAGGTAGACGGTCAGATGCATTAGTACCATTCCGCGTTGGTAAACGGGGATAGGGGCGAGGTTTGTGAATCCCTCGTGTCACAAAATAAGTACCATTAGTAATGACATATCACCTAATTAAAAATAATAAAAGGATTGAGTGTTGCATGTTGATCGTGTATGTTGTGTGTTTGTGCTTTAACTTTATATTTATGCATAGAATGTTAGCCAACGGTTTTACACCGCTTGTAGATGCCTTGCAGGTTAAGACAATTGTAGAGAGATCCGGAGTGAATGGCCAACCAGGTCCACGTACTCATTTTAGTTGGGGACGGGATGTCTTCTGTTCTTCATATGCGTCGGTTTAGTATCTTTATTTTGTAAGGCTGATACATATTCTTCATGTATATATTGTTTAAAGTTTTCAAATGTTTTTAAATACTTTTGTGCCTTGTTGTAAGATCCTAGTGAAACTGTGGTCAAACTAAGGTCGGGACCCATTGTGAGGTCCTAACCAGTAGCTCCCCGAGTTCTCAGAATTTGGGGTGTTACATTATGGTATCAGAGTCAGGTTGGCAATAATGACACTTGAAATCTTCTGAAAGACCGAATGTATAAAATAACTAGAACCCGAAAGGGTTCTAAAATTTTCAAAACGGATTTCTGTTTTTACACACACGCATAGTCGGGTTGTTGGGTTAGTAGTACGTCGGACCACCATTGCTCTCCGTGGATCTCTGCAACTTGGATCGATAGGAGTTAGTATATAGACTTTTTATGATGTTTCTTATTATATGTTATATACATGTGTATGCTTAGCTTGTTAGTATCCTAAAGGATATTTTATATCCTTTAGTCGTGATATCACGAAGCGATTATCGCCTCATGATAAATCAACTGCGGACTTGAAGAATCTCCAACACGAGGAAAGGGAATTGGACCTTGAATTTAGTATTATACTCGGGTAGGCTGCTTGGTGATCCTTACAAATTATCCAAAGAACAAGTGAGCAAGGAAGTAAAGTTGTGAAGATAATTTTTATTACCACACGCACAATCAGATGAGGAAGAAATCCCTGAATCGGTTGAGTTAGAAAGAATAGAAGGTCGTACAAGGAACTCGGGCATACGAGGCCGAGAGACGGAATTAGAAGAACCATGCAAGAGACTACAAGAGTGCGGAGTAGAGATAACAATATTGGAACAGGACAAGTAGAATTGAGTACAACCAAGATTACGGAATCAAGGACATTATAATCGAGGCGGATGCCCCATAGACCATTAGGGGCATGAGAAACCAGAAGAGACAAAGTGTCAATCTGGGTGTGAGAATCTAAGGTGGACGGAATGAAGACCTACAATTGAGTATAAAAGCGAAAAGGCAAACCCCACAAGCGTGGGGAGGTTTTGACCTCCTCGGAGATATAAGAAGTTTGAAAGAAATCGCGACGCCAATATCCAAAGAATGGAGGCCTGTTGCAGAGTCAACGGAGTTTCCTGAAGCCGATATTACCACCAACACCGGTGAAGAAATGGGTATGGGAGAATGTCCTTGCTGGACTCAAGAGTCCAGGGTAACCCGAATTATCACGGGACCTAAGCCATAAACACAGGTGGTCCATGCAAAAGAAACTACAAGTGGATGATCATTACGGCCATAAGAATTTCAAAGAAGCTTGCAAGCCATCGTGGAAACTTGAAACGACTATTTATGCCAGATGAATGATACAATCGGACTAGAGAAATGGAGCTAGCCCATAAGAAGCGGAAGGGTGGAAGGTAGAACGAACTAAAGAAGTATAAAAGAATTGTAGTGAGCAACTGTTTACCTACTAGCTAAGGAAATTTTGGCAGATCACAATTAACACGGAATGGAGACTTACAACTTAATGTAAGAGCGAAAGGTAGACTTCACAAGCCTGGAGACGTTTTGTCTTCTTTCAAGATAAGAATTCTAAGAAGAATCACAACGCCAGTATCGAAAGGATCGAAGCCCTGTAACATAGTCAACATAGATTTGGAAGGAAATATTACAAACAACGCCGATTAAGGAACCTGTGCTTGTGAGAATCGTGTGGTGGACTCAAGAGTCCATGGTAACCCCCATTTATAACAGAACATAGGTCATCAACACAGACGGTCCCTGTAAAGGGACTACAATTGGGAGGTAATTAAAAGTCATCGGAACTACAAGATGCTTACCATCTATCGTGGAGTGTTAGGAACGACTTTTGACGTTAGGCGAATGGCACATTGAGACTTGAGAAAGAGAGTTGTCCCAAAGGAAGTATAAGAGTGAAAGATAAGACGAACTAAAGAAGAATAAAAGGATTAATCTAATAGGTGATGTGCACCAAAAGTTTAATACCAGTAGATGTATGAAATTGAGATAAGTCAATTATAGACTGACCGATGTCAACCAAGGACGTGCAAGTATTGTTTGGTATTGACGAGTTATGTGCCGTTAAGAAGAGATATTTGTGACGGTGGATCTATGGAGTAGCTTTACCGACGCCTTAGAGGATTTCCTTAAGTAGGCAACGACAACCTTCTTGGACGAATTAAAGGTATAAAGAGAAACGTTTTAAGGGTTACTTCTTGGCTAGTTAAGATCAAACTCCGGTCAAGTCAGGGTGTTTGGATCTGTGGTAGAAGAATTAAGAAAGTAAGCGGAAGAAATTGTTTTTCAATCGTTGTTTTATTTTCTTAATGAGTGACAACAGGATAAGCAGAGTAGCGCAGCGGAAGTGTGGTGGGTCCTAACCAACAAAGCAAGAAGCTCAAGGGTACTGATGGATGTCGTGTCGAGTTTAAGATGGTGATAGTTGGTAAAATGCATTCTAGTTGGAAGAAACGTGAGATAGGCTATGTGCGTGACTGGAAATGTTGTACGGAAACTTATGTGCATGTAGAGGTAATAGAAGGAGACTGGTACCCTATTATGGATCCGAGTGAAGAGTGATGGCTTTGTTACATGTTGCTAGACAAGTAGTTTTGGAATTCTATACTAATGGAATACTCTAGAGTGAGTTTTCCGGATGGATTAGAAAAGAATTAATGATGTAATAAAAGTGTTGTGCATGGCCTGCACTAGGAAGCTCAAAGTGAGTAACTACCGTCCTGAGTCGAAGATACATAAGAAAGAGAAGCGATAGGAGCATATTTGCAACCTAGTAACCGTGCTTATAGAAAGCATAATCTCGGATTAGATTTTATGTGTAATGTTATGTCGGAACAGAGCCTAGTTGCGTTTTGAGTTAGAGGGATATTACTAGTCCGATAAAAGTGGAGGATACAAGAGTTCAATGTTGACGGTGTGTTAGCATTTATCGAGTATTTATGATCAAATAACTGTGATATAAGATCACTTTGTGTCTAATACCGTCATTCCGGACATATATTATGTCACTTAAGATCTTGGGAAAAATGTGTGGGAAGCCTAGGTTAGAGCTAACGATATATTAGAGATCTATAAATAGTATAATAATGCCAAGTGAACAAAGAGGATGACCACTAGATTTGATTTTAGTTGTCTCCAGTATTAGACCTGAAAAGGGTAAAGGTGACGATTCTTTACCTGAGGGATAAGATGACTGAATAATATTAAAAGACAAGATCAAGTGGGTCGTGATACGAAGAGCATTGAGAACTTGGTAAGTGTTGGTGGATGTCCAAGACCTTGGACCTGATTGTGTAGTCAGAACTGTTACGCTAAGATCGTGTGATGTGTGCACGCAATAAGATTTAAATTTATATTCTCGTTATATTTATCCTAACTCCTAGCGAACCCGCAGTGTACGGGACGTTTGTAGTAGGGATAGTATTCTGAGGTCGAACACAAAGACTAAGGTGAGATTGATTCAATTTATGATTAAGTCTAGTGAAGATCTAGGTTAAGAAAAAGATGAAGAAATAAAGAAATAGAAAACACAATGTTTTTGGTTGGTTTTAGGTGGTTAATCGAAGATCACTAATCATGCAAAATAAACAAATCAACTATGCTAACAAGTCAACACAATCAAATGAACTAAACAAGATAAAACGAGATATAGATCAAAGATAGAAAAACGGGTTCTAGGGGTTGGAAGTTCCGGTTATGGCATAAGACTCAAGCTATCTATTCTTTCCTTGGATCAACTATGATATGTTGGGGTTAAATGTTTCTAGATTGGGATCAATTACCGGGTAGGTCTCATGGTCCACTAGTCCATTCCTAAGGTCTCATTACCGGGTAAGTCTCTAAGAACCTAAGGATAGGAATTCTACACAAACCGGATTGTTATCTAGAGATCTAACCTATCCTTACCGGGTAAGTCTCGGAAGGGTTAGTTTTGAACAACCATCCTAGCACACTTTATCCAATGGCGGCTTATGAGGTTCACCACTACCTAGGGTTTGTTATCTTAAGATCTAAGAGCAAGGATTACCGGATAAGTCTCTCCTAACACTTAGTTGCTAACACTAGGTCACCCTAGGATAGATTTAACTCAACAAACACCTAGGATTTCAACATTCTAACAATCTAGGCTAGATCCATCGAATCAGGTAAGATCACGGTCTGTTCTACCTTTCCACGGCCGTGGTTTGGCAAGAACTACCCGTGATTCCTAACAGCAGCTACGTTCATGCACACAAGTCGTCCAAAGGTAAATCTAAGTATATCCTATCATAGCCCTAGCCATAACCATCCTTTCCTCACCCTAGAACCACATCTATTTAGCCTACAACATTCATAATAGAAATCGAAACAATCAAACATAAAATCATGACATCCATTTGCAAAATAATGAAGAGAAAGAGATAAACAAGTGAACTAAGACAAAACCAAGCTGAAAATAGAATTAGAACAACTCACAACCCTTCTTAAAGAAGGTTCCAATGGTTCATACAACTCTAGAAATTAAATCCGAAATTCTTCACTACAAAAGCTCTCTAGGTGCTTTAATGGTGTGTCTTCTCCTCCTCCTCCCAAGCTCTTCTCCAATGGTGGTTTCCTTCTACTTCCTTCTTCTTTCTTCTTCCTCTTGAGAGAGTATTTTGATTGGATGATAGTGGATAATGGAGAACTGCTCTAAGATGATTCTCTCAGCCAATGAAGGGCCACTTTTATAACAAATTTGCATGAGCTGGCCATGAGAGTCGTGGCACAGCTGTCACAAGAATCTGGCAAAGTCCACGGGTAGAACCACGGTCGTGGTCTTGGTCTAGACCGTGGTTTGCTCCAGAAACTTCGCCTTGGATCATTAAGTTGTGATTTGGTGCATGGCTTGTGTTGGCAAGGTTCCATGAGTCCTCCTTAGCCTTTAGCTTGTGTCCTAATGAGTCTGAGGGTGTGTCATCTAGATGAACGATCCTCAAACGTATCGTTTTAGCTCCTAAATCTCCCGGAATACCTACAAAGCAACGCACAAGTCTGTGTAGACGTCTATCTCGACAAAGTACGTGAATTGAGTGCAAACGTCGTGAACTAGTGCTAAACCATGCATGAATGAGTGATAAATCTATCTAAATGATTACCTAAAACTAAGCAATAAATCGTGTTATCAAAATACCCCATACTTAAGGTTTGCTCGTCCCCGAGCAAATTCCCAACTATAGACTAAGAGACGACATGATTTATGTATGCAGAAAAATGGAAAAATCCTTTTTGGGTTTGTGCTTCTATTATTGGATCACCTTCAAAGTCATGTCATGGCAAAGGATAAGCAATCATGCATCAAAAAAATGAAGATATGGAAAGAACAATTGTACTTAACTCAAAAGCATGCATGAAATGTAAAGATGAAGAAGTCAAGAAGATCAAGAGTACATCCAATCTAAATCACTAAGTCTTACAAACATGCAAATAGGTCATAAGGTCTTGTAAAATAAAAGGGACAAGAAATGTAGTGATTGGGTGGGGATTTTCTAGGTTATGTGATGCTAATCCGGGAACGGAACTAGCTCCACAATCTTGTCCTCGATCAACTTCCCTCAAGTGTATATTTTCCTCTATCTTTTCTCTCTTTTCTCTTTCTTTGACTTATTTTTGAGACAATGGCATTGGTGTACAAAAGCCGAAACCTTGGTGATTAGCCATCCTCGGGCTTTTTCTATTTTTCGAGGTGCATCCACACCGGGCACACATACCAAAGCTCGTTAGGGCTATTGGTTTATTTGACTTTGGCAAGGCACCAACACCCGATTATGTGAAGTGTACCGAGTTACTTGTCATTTAAACCAATGTCCCCAAACCTATATTTTTGGCTACACTTTTCACAATAAATTCAGCATTTACTCATGACATTCTTTTCATCAACAACTTCACCCCACACTTGCTTTTCACACACATCAACACACTAGCATGCTCCTATTCCCGGATGGGTCAAAGAGGTCAAATTTATCTCAATTGAGGTGCTCAAACAATCATGATCAAGATGAGAAGTAGAGAAAATGAATTGCCTCATTCATTCCTAGATGGTATGCAAGAACTATCTTGTATTTTCGATTTTCGATACTCAATCTATTTTAGGCAAACATCATGATTACAATTCATTCATGGTATTCAAGAGAAGTGCTTCAAGTCCACATATGCATTCATCAATTTAACACATAAGGCCATCTATAGCCAATCCACAAGACAAGATTCATCATTAGGGTCATATTCAAGCCTAGAAAGCACAAACATTTTTAAATTTTCTGATTTTTATAGGATTTTCGAAATGAATATATACAATGCAAGACATGTGAAAATGTTAAACTACCCTAGATGCTCATCATGCAAAGGATCATGCAAACCCTACCCCATACTTAGAAACACATTGTCCCCAATGTGGTATACAAGTAAAGAGAGTGAAAGAAGGTTCTCACAATGTAAAAATGGTTTGCTATGGTATTTGGGATTGCTCAAGTGAATTGATGTTGGATGATCCTATCAACAATGGTAGAGAGCTCTTAAGCATTCATCAAAGCTTCGGGACCCGCTCTAGGCACCGCTAGCCGTCCAAGTTCCGCGTCCGCTCCACCCTTAATTGATGAGGGGTTCGTCATCATCATTCCTATGTCAAGCAAGGCTTCCAATGCCACTAATGTTCTAGCACACACACAAAGTAGACAAAACACACACAAAGATAGAAAAATCTAAAACAAAAGCAAAACAAGAAAGGGAAAATGTTACCAATGGGTTGCCTCCCACCAAGCGCTTCTTTAAGGTCATTAGCTTGACCAAACTCGGGGCGTCTACTCAAGGTAAAGTGGGGCAATCATATCCACCGGAGCTCCCGGGATATACTTCTTCAATCGGTGCCCATTTAGCTTAAAGTTTTCACAATGCTCCCCTCCTATCTCAATAGCTCCATGGGAGAAGATCTTCTTTACCACATATGGTCCGGTCCATCTTGATTTGAGCTTTCCGGGAAAAAGCCTTAGCCTTGAGTTGAAGAGAAGGACAAGATCTCCTTCACTCAACTCCTTGGGGATGATCCTCTTGTCATGCCATCTTTTGGTTCTCTCCTTGTAAATCCGGGCATTCTCATAAGCATCCAACCGGATCTCCTCGAGGGCATTCAATTCAAGCAATCTCTTTTCTCCCGCCTCTTTGAGATCAAAATTTAACCACTTAATGGCCCAATAAGCTCTATGCTCCATCTCTACCGGAAGGTGGCAAGACTTGCCATAGACCAACTTGTAAGGAGTGGTGCCAATCGGTGTCTTGAAGGCGGTTCTATATGCCCATAAGGCATCATTGAGCCTCATAGCCCAATCTTTTCTCGTCCTAGAGACCGTCTTCTCAAGAATGGCCTTGATCTCCCGGTTGGAGATCTCCACTTGGCCACTAGTTTGAGGATGGTAAGGTGTCGCCACCTTATGAGTCACCCCATACTTAGCCAAAAGCGCTCCAAAGTTCCTATTTGTGAAGTGCTTCCCTCCATCACTAATGATCACCCTTGGTGTACCAAACCTAGGGAAGATCACTCGGTTGAAGAACCGCACCACCACCTTGGCATCATTTGTGGGAGAGGCGATTGCCTCCACCCATCTCGACACCTAGTCCACCGCCAATAGGATGTAGAGATTGCCACATGAAGAGGGGAATGGTCCCATGAAGTCCACACCCCACACATCAAATATTTCGACTTCTTGGATGTTGTTCAAGGGCATTTCATTCCTCCTTGAGATGTTTCCCGTCCTTTGGCAAGCATCACACGCCGCTACAAAACCTTGCACATCTCTAAACAAGTTAGGCCAATAAAAACCGGATTGCAATACCTTTGCACATGTTTTGTGTGAGCTAGCATGGCCTCCACATGGTAAGGAGTGACAATGCCGGATCACACTCTCCACTTCATCTTCCGGTATGCATCTTCTAAACATTCCATCCGGTCCTCTCTTGAATAGAAGTGGTTCACTCCAATAGTAGTGCTTCACGTCGTTGAAGAACTTCTTTCTTTGTGCATATGTCAATCCGGGAGGCACTTCCTCACACACTAAGTAGTTCACAATGTCGGCATACCATGGCTCATTTCCTCTAGACACTTGGAACAAGCATTCCTCCACCAATTGCAATTGTTCATCTCGGAATGAGTCATCAATTGGGATGTCATCTCTTTCAAGCTCCAATGGTGGGAGTCTACTAAGGTGATCCGCCACCGAGTTCTCGGATCCCTTCTTGTCCCGGATTTCCAAATCAAACTCTTGAAGAAGAAGGATCCACCGAATCAACCTTGGTTTGGCATCCTTCTTGGTAAGTAGATAACGGATCACAGCATGATCCGTATAAACTATGACCTTCGGTCCAACAAGATATGAGCGGAACTTCTCAAATGCATACACAACCGCTAGCAACTCCTTCTCGGTGGTAGCATAATTGAGTTGGGCATCATCTAGCGTCTTGCTAGCATAATAAATGGCATGAGTGCGCCCATCTTTCCTTTGCCCCAAAACAGCCCCAACGGCGACATCGCTTGCATCACACATGATCTCAAATGGTAAACTCCAATCCGGAGGTTGCATGATAGGTGCGGAGATCAAGGCGTTCTTCAACCTACAAAAGGCCTCAAGACAATCTTTGGAAAAGAAAAAATCAACATCCTTCGTTAGTAGGTTAGTGAGAGGCTTAGAAATTTTAGAGAAGTCTTGAATAAACCTCCGGTAAAAACCGGCATGCCCTAAGAAACTCCTTACCCCCTTCACCGAGGTAGGTGGCGGCAACTTCTCTATTGTTTCAATCTTGGCTCTATCAACCTCAATGCCACGGTTAGACACCAAGTGTCCTAACACAATGCCTTCACTTCCATGAAGTGGCATTTTTCCCAATTCAAGACAAGATTTGTCTCCTCACATCTTTGCAATACCAATGACAAGTTAGCCAAGCAATTATCAAAGGAAGAACCATAAACAGAGAAATCATCCATAAACACTTCCATGATATTTTCAATGTATTCTGAAAAGATAGTCATCATACACCTTTAGAAGGTGGCGGGTGCATTACACAACCCAAACGGCATTCTCCTATATGCAAAAGTACCCCATGGACATATAAAGGTTGTTTTCTCTTGGTCATCGGGGTGGATAGGGATTTGGAAGAATCCACTATAACCATCTAGGTAGCAAAAATGCGAATGTTGAGCTAACCTCTCTAGCATTTGGTCAATGAAGGGGAAAGGGAAGTGATCTTTCCTAGAGGCCATGTTCAACTTCCTATAATCAATGCACATCCTCCACCCCGTAACCGTCCTAGTCGGGATTAGTTCATTGTTCTCATTAGTCACTACGGTCATCCCACCCTTCTTAGGTACTACATGAACGGGACTAACCCACTTACTATCCGAGATAGGGTAGATAATTCCCGCATCTAGCAACTTAATGATTTCCTTTTTGACTACCTCTTTCATTATAGAATTCAATCTTCTTTGATGTTCAATAGAGGGTTTGTGGTTATCTTCCATCATTATCTTATGCATGCACAAAGAAGGCTTAATGCCAACCAAATCATCAATAGTATAGCCAATGGCTTTCCTATGCAATCTTAGCTCATGCAACAACTTAGCAAGTTCATCATTACTCAAGCATGCATTCACAATCACCGGATATGTAGAATTAACACCAAGGAAAGCATACTTTAAATGAGAGGGGAGGGGTTTAAGTTCGAGTTTAGGAGGACCTTTATCGATTGGAGACGATCCAAACAATGTTGGATGAGATGAATCCAAAGCAAATGAAGACCCTCCAAGACTCCTAGAAGCTTGATCATCATTAAGGGCTGATCCAGGGGAAACCACGGCTGGAACCACGGTTTGCTCAACTTCCACGGCCGTGGTTCTTGCCAAGCCTGCTTCCCGGAGTTGTCCAGAGAGTTTGACGGCCGTGGAACATAAATCTCGACCGTGGAACTTGCAGCTGTTCAACACCTCTTTGTGGCCTTCAAATCCAACTCTTCGCTCCTCTTCTAATGCTTCCAAGGCCTTGATCTCTTCATTGCAAGCATCCTCAACACCTTCCTCCATCATACTTAAGGTAAGAACCTTCTCCAAGGGATCCTTGATCAAGATCGAGCTCACAACTTCCCTAGATTCCTCTTGCTCGACTATGTTGAAGACATCCTCATCAAGGGTTGGCCCTTTCATCATTGTGGACAACTTGAACTTGATGTTCTCTTCTCCAATGTTGAAGGAGAGAGTCCCATTCTTGCAATCCACTAGGCATCCGGAGGTGGCTAGGAAAGGCCTTCCCAAGATGATGGGAACCGGATAGTCCGCCGGAATGTCCAAGACTACAAAATCAATTGGCACATAGAATCCTCCTAGTTGCACTAGGATGTCTTCTAAAATCCCAACCGGATGAGTGATAGAACGGTCCGCCATATAGAGGGTCATCTTGACCGGTTTTGGCTCTCCTAGCCCAACCTTGTTGCAAAGTGCAAGCGGTATGATGCTTACACTCGCCCCAAGATCGCAAAGGGCTTCATACTTCACATCTCCCACTCCAATTGGGACACAAAAGGAACCCGGATCTCTTAGCTTGGGAGGCATCTCCTCCTTCATTGTTTGGATCAATTCCGAGGATCTCTTGGTCATTCTTATCTCCCCATACTCCTCCAACTTCCTTTTGTTGGAGAGTATCTCTTTTAAGAACTTGCCATATGCCGGCATTCCTAAAATAGCATCCATGAACGGAATGTTAATATGTAATTTAGACATTAGTTCAAGGAACTTACCAAAATGATTGTCTAAACGAGCTCTTGCTCGTGATTGTGGGAATGGTAGTGGTGGCTTGTATGAGGCGGTGCCACATAGGTTGGCTCTACATCCTTGCTCTTGCCTCCATCTTCTTGCAACTTTCCCTCTTCTACCACTACTTGATTTCCCTTAGCATTGTCCTTGGGCAAAGGATCTTTCATACTCAACCCACTCCTCGTTGTAATAGCCAACACTTGGCCTCTTGGGTTGTCTTCGGTTCTTCCGGGAAGCTTTCCCGGATCTCTATGGGCTTCACCCGCCTTTTGGAACACTTGTGCTTCCAAAACCTTTTGAGCATTAGAGATTGAAGTCACGGTGCTCTCAAGACCACTCAACCTTCCAAGCAATTGCTCAAACATTATTTCGGTTCTATCTTTTGGAGGTTGAGTAAATCCGGGTGGAGGTTCTTGTGAAGATCTTTGTGGTGGAGTTGTGCTTGTGGAAGCGGGAGGGTTCAAGGCTCCATCCGGGTTAGAGTAAGAAAATCCGGGATGGTTGTGGTTAGGCCGGTAATTGTTGAATTGCCGGTTGTTGTTGAAGTTCCTTGGGCCTTGATAATTGTTGAAGTTGTCCCTTCCCATGTAATTCACATCCTCCTCCTTGGAAGACAAGTTGGCTTGTGGAAGCACTTGAGGAGTTGCTTGGTTCTTCAAAGTTGTAGCACACAACTCCCTCAAGGACTTCAATTCATTGTTGATGGCGTCAAGCTTGAAATTGCTCATGGTGACTTCACTCACCTCATATGCTCCCGCCTTTCTCCCTTCACTCTTCCTATGGGAGTATTTCTCAATCACTAGAGCTTGCTTCTCCACAAACTCCCAAGCCTCATCTACATGCTTCTCCATAAAAGTCCCACCGGAAAGAGATTGGAGCTTAAATTGGCTATCTTCATCAAGTCCCTTGAAGTCTCCAATAGCTCAATTTTCGGTATGCCATGATGTGGACAATCAAGGAGAAGATCTTTGAACCTCTCCCAAGACTTGAATAAACTCTCTATATCCTTCATCACGAAGGCATTGATCTTCCCTCTTAACTCGGTAGTCTTGGAAGGTAGGAAGAACTTAGTCAAAAACTCGGTTGTCATCTCCTCCCAAGTACCAACTCGCCCTTGTGGAATAGATTGATACCAAGCTAAGGCTTTATCCTTAAGAGAGAAGGAAAAAGCCCTAAGCCTATGGTTGTTGCTCTCTAATCTTGGCGGTCTAAGAGTCTCCATCAAGATCTCATAATTCATCAAATGTTGATGAGGAGACTCTCCTTCCATCCCTCCAAATTGATTATGCCGGATCATTTGTAGAACTTGAGGGCGGAGCTCGTAATCATGGGTTGCGGGATCTCCCAAGTTCACACCCGGACGGTGTGCTCTTTGTGCCGGATCCATTCGTTGCCCTAACGTTTGTGGCTCTTCCATAGCAATGGGCACAACCCTAATGTTGACCGCCGGCTGCAGTTGTGGTGGAGGTGGAGGAGGTTGTTGACGGTTAAGCTCTCTTTGCACAAGAGCTTGCCTAATCTCCTCAATCTCCCTCCTAGTTGCCTCTTGCCTCTCATTGACAAGTCTTCTCTCATTCTCCAAAGCTTCGTCCCTTATCCTAATTTGCTCTAAAGCCTCATCTAACTCAGCTTGGAGATCTCTTCCGGCCATCTCCTTTCTCTTTTAATGCTCTTGGATCTAGATCTAAGGGTTTTCTCCGGTTCGGGATCGAATGGAGCTAAATCCTTGCCACGAGATCTTCGCATACACCTAAAGAGTAAAAGATGTCCTGAAAAGCAAAGACACAAACCAAAAAGAGATCAAAAGCAACAAGAAAGATCTACACTAATAAATAATCACAAAATAGACTCAATCTAGACCTAGTCCCCGGCAACGGCGCCAAAAACTTGTTACGCTAAGATCGTGGGATGTGTGCACGCAATAAGCTTTAAATTTATATTCTCGTTATATTTATCCTAACTCCTAGCGAACCCGCAGTGTGCGGGACGTTTGTAGTAGGGATAGTATTCCGAGGTCGAACACAAAGACTAAGGTGAGATTGATTCAATTTATGATTAAGTCTAGTGAAGATCTAGGTTAAGAAAAAGAGGAAGAAATAAAGAAATAGAAAACACAATGTTTTTGGTTGGTTTTAGGTGGTTAATCGAAGATCACTAATCATGCAAAATAAACAAATCAACTATGCTAACAAGTCAACACAATCAAATGAACTAAACAAGATAAAACGAGATATAGATCAAAGATAGAAAAACGGGTTCTAGGGGTTGGAAGTTCCGGTTATGGCATAAGACTCAAGCTATCTATTCTTTCCTTGGATCAACTATGATATGTTGGGGTTAAATGTTTCTAGATTGGGATCAATTACCGGGTAGGTCTCATGGTCCACTAGTCCATTCCTAAGGTCTCATTACCGAGTAAGTCTCTAAGAACCTAAGGATAGGCATTCTACACAAACCGGATTGTTATCTAGAGATCTAACCTATCCTTACCGGGTAAGTCTCGGAAGGGTTAGTTTAGAACAACCATCCTAGCACACTTTATCCAATGGCGGCTTATGAGGTTCACCACTACCTAGGGTTTGTTATCTTAAGATCTAAGAGCAAGGATTACCGGATAAGTCTCTCCTAACACTTAGTTGCTAACACTAGGTCACCCTAGGATAGATTTAACTCAACAAACACCTAGGATTTCAACATTCTAACAATCTAGGCTAGATCCATCGAATCAGGTAAGATCACGGTTTGTTCTACCTTTCCACGGCCGTGGTTTGGCAAGAACTACCCGTGATTCCTAACAGCAGCTACGTTCATGCACACAAGTCGTCCAAAGGTAAATCTAAGTACATCCTATCATATCCCTAGCCATAACCATCCTTTCCTCACCCTAGAACCACATCTATTTAGCCTACAACATTCATAATAGAAATCGAAACAATCAAACATAAAATCATGACATCCATTTGCAAAATAATGAAGAGAAAGAGATAAACAAGTGAACTAAGACAAAACCAAGCTGAAAATAGAATTAGAACAACTCACAACCCTTCTTAAAGAAGGTTCCAATGGTTCATACAACTCTAGAAATTGAATCCGAAATTCTTCACTACAAAAGCTCTCTAGGTGCTTTAATGGTGTGTCTTCTCCTCCTCCTCCCAAGCTCTTCTCCAATGGTGGTTTCCTTCTACTTCCTTCTTCTTTCTTCTTCCTCTTGAGAGAGTATTTTGATTGGATGATAGTGGATAATGGAGAACTTCTCCAAGATGATTCTCTCAGCCAATGAAGGGCCACTTTTATAACAAATTTGCATGAGCTAGCCATGAGAGTCGTGGCACAGCTGTCACAAGAATCTGGCAAAGTCCACGGGTAGAACCACGGTCGTGGTCTTGGTCTTGACCGTGGTTTGCTCCAGAAACTTCGCCTTGGATCATTAAGCTGTGATTTGGTGCATGGCTTGTGTTGGCAAGGTTCCATGAGGCCTCCTTAGCCTTTAGCTTGTGTCCTAATGAGTCCGAGGGTGTGTCATCTAGATGAACGATCCTCAAACGTATCGTTTTAGCTCCTAAATCTCCCGGAATACCTACAAAGCAACGAATAATTCCGTGTAGACGTCTATCTCGACAAAGTACGTGAATTGAGTGCAAACGTCGTGAACTAGTGCTAAACCATGCATGAATGAGTGAGAAATCAATCTAAATGATTACCTAAAACTAAGCATTAAATCGTGTTATCAAGAACCTTTTTAGAAGGCCGGAAGCAAGGGGTCATAACGAAGGGAAGAAATTTGAATAGATCATTTCCGTAGGGTCATCAAAGGATTTGGAAGTGAGTTGTGTAAGGCAACCATTGGAAGTTTTAAAGCGGTAAAAGTGACTGGTGGACTAGTATTCCTCACCCTATTGGAGAGTGTAGCTTCAGTTCTCCACGGAGACTAAGTTTGGGAACTGAGTTGGAGAATTTCAGAGGAGAGATACCTACCAGACACGGGTTAGGTTATCATATTAGAGGATCAGACAGTTAAGCCGGATGATACCGGTGAGATATCCGGTAACCACTCTAGAATGTGGTAGCAGGCGCTTGTGATCTAAATACCTGAAAAGATTTAAGATTTAGTGGTTTTATGAAAAGCTGATAAGACTACCTAAGATACTGGGGATAGTAAGAGACGTAACCTTTCAAAGACCTATGTAATGATAGTTGTAACCTCGAGAGTGACGAGTTGGGGCTTGACGTTGGATGTGTGATATTGTTTGACTGCTTGTTTATTTCATGATTGAGTGTTTAGTCAGTGATGTGTGTTTTTGGTAATCTTGATGTGCGGGAAACTTAGATGTGAAAACGACGAGACTTTTGTGTAGTGATCAAACACACTCATTTGGTGCCTTAAAGGATGATCAGGATTGTCTTGCCCTAAGTTTCGGGATGACACTTATTTTGAGGGGGGATCTGATGTAATGACCAGCTTTTTTTTCGTTAAGCTTTGATGGGTTAGAGAAGTTTAGGAAACGAATAAAAATTTAGTGAGACTAGGAGATACCAGTTTATTTATGGAAGTCGTTTAATTAAGTACCTTGTTCTAAGTTTCGGGACAAAACTTATGTTAAGGGGGTACTGATGTAATATCCGCAATTTTTATTCCGTTTATTTCCGAATCAATTCGGACTTCAAGCCGTTGACGGTTCCCATTCTATCTAGTATTTCTTTCTTCACAAATTTTATCATTTTATGTAGAATTTAATTCACATAAAATGATAGAATTATATCAAACCCTAATTCTTTATCATTTTATGTAGAATTTAATTCACATAAAATGATAGAATTATATCAAACCCTAATTCTTATAATTAATCCTTAACGACGACTTTAGACGAGATCGTGACAAGGCTGAGACGAGACTGTGACAAAGCTGTGACGAGACCATGACAGAGCTGAGACGAGGTCATGACGAAGCCCGACAACTTTGTGACAAAGTCATGCATGGGCCTGACAAAGTCATGACGAGTTTTTGACAAGTCTTGACAAATCTTCAGCCCACCTCTCCTTACTTGTTTAGCCCAACCTTTCATACTCACAGCTTTGGCCTCAGCCCGGATCTTGCAGTAGCTCCTTAGCAGGCACAATCGCTGGCAGCCAAGGAAGGAGGCGAGCCCGTTACCTCTACTCCTCGCAGCCCAGGACGCCAGCCAGTGATTTATGCACATTCAGCTCATTGTCTTCTCCAGCCGTTACTTACCTCCACATCTCGCTCTCTCCTCCCTCGCTCATCGTCTCCCTTTCCATAATCCAGAGCAACCTCTGCACAGGCCGCCTGGAACTGCTGGTGCTCACCAACACCCTGCACAGCCGCCCGAACTAGCGGCTCGCCCAAGCTCTGCACAGTCCGAAACCACTGCGCACCAACACCCTACACAACCACCGAAACTGTTACTCGCCAATGTTCTGCACAGCCGGAACTTCTGCACCACCGACCTGTTGTTGTGTGCCCTTTGAACAGATGCCAAAAGAGGGGAGGGTCTCCTTCCATTCGTTGCAGAGAGTGATCGGTAAGCAGTCTCTTCCTGTCCCACCTTTCTTCCTTTTTGAATCCAGTAATAAACCCTTATCCCATAATCTGTAACAGCGTGCCTTACCAAGGTTGAGTGCGGACTCCTCGTGTGGTGATCGACACAGCCTTTAACCCATTGATGCGGGTGAGTTAATCTAATCTTTAATCGTAATACCTTAATGCTGTATAAAAAAGTGGGTTGTAGTTACTGAGTAATAATAGAGAGCAATGTAGAGGCTTGTATAGGCTGGAATTAGAAATTCAACGGTGGAGTCCGCACTCTCTGCAACGATTATAAGTTCATTCAAATTTCATATTTGAAGCGGAAGTTGGACCTTAACAATCTTTCGGAAAACGGGAAAATGGGTAAATTGCCAGTTCGTAACCAAACTCATCTGTAGGAGTTAGAATATGACTTTTTAGTCTCAAATAAGAGTTTAGGCATGAATTATGGAATTTTTGGAAGTTTCGGGACCAAGGGTAAAATAGTCATTTTACCATAAATTGGTATTGTAGTAAATTCTATTGTAATAGAATCTATTATCTTAGAAGTCTTAGACTTTTAATTACCTAGAAAGTGTGCTGACACACTTGCCTCCTTTGACAGGCTACTGAATTCCTACAGTTACCGATTGAGTGGTGATTAAGAGAGTCGAGATTTGATTCTGGTAAGTCCACGGACTTACTTAGCTGGCTTCTTGTATGAGTGTAATGTGTATGAGTGGTATTTATTAGTTATGATAAATAATGAAACCGGATTAGGCCGACTTTATTATCTACGTAATTGACCTCAAGTGTATGATAACGGGTCGTGACATCATCTGCCTAGCTCTTGCGAGAGTTTAGGAGGTTCCGTGCGACCAACCCAGTCAGGTAGACGGTCAGATGCATTAGTACCATTCCGCGTTGGTAAACGGGAACATGGGTGAGGTTTGGGAATCCCTCGTGTCACAAAATAAGTATTATTAGTAATGACATATCACCTAATTAAAGATAATAAAAGGATTGAGTGTTGCATGTTGATCGTGTATGTTGTGTGTTTGTGTTTTTACCTTTATATTTATGCATAGAATGTTAGCTAACGGTTTTATACCGCTTGTAGATGCCTTGCAAGTTAAGACAGTTGTAGAGAGATCCGGAGTGAATGGTCAGCCGGGTCCACGTACTCATTTTAGTTGGGGACGGGATGTCTTCTTATCTTCATATGCGTCGGTTTAGTATCTTTATTTTGTAAGGCTGATACATATTCTTCATGTATATATTGTTTAAAGTTTTAAAATGTTTATTAAATACTTTTGTGCCTTGTTGTAAGATCCTAGTGAAATTGTAGTCAAACTAAGGTCGGGATCCATTGTGAGGTCCTAACCAGTAGCTCCCCGAGTTCTCAGAATTTGGGGTGTTACACAAAATAGGTACGACAGAAGGAAAATCGGGTTGTTCATCAAAGGAGACCGTCCGATCTTAGCCAAGAACAATTCGATTTTTCCTTCTGCGATGGTTAAACTCAACTCTCAGGATCCAATCTGTTTATGAAGATCATTCTATCATCATCTCAACCACAATCTTCAACCAATCACCCCAGAATCACAATTTGTTTATGAAGATCATTCTATCATCATCTCAACCACAATCTTCAACCAATCACCCCAGAATCACAAGGGTTTTAGCCAAGAAAACACATAATCAAAATCAAAAGAGATTTTAAATCAAGAAAGCAAAAAATGATGAGAAAACTTGAATCTTTGAATTAAAACCAAATCAAAAGCGTAAGAACAACGTTTCAATCTTCCAAAACTCAAATAAAATCAATAACAAACTCCAATTCTCAATCACAGAGACAGAATATAGAATCAAACTCACAAAACCTTCAAGAACTATATTCTTGAACTAGAACTCCCGAACTTCCTTCGATCTTCCTCCTTGAATGCTTCTTTTGCTGCTCTCGATCCAATGATTCAATAGTCTTGGATGGAATTGGATGATTCTGAAGGCATGGGACGTCCTCCTTATATAGGGTATGAGGCGTAATCTTTCGGTTACAATCCTACTACCAATCGGATTTCATAAGATAAAAATCGAGTAATCTACAAAGGAGATCGACCAATTTTTATAAATAATCATCCGATTTTTCTCCCAGATCGTGTGATATCTTTTAGTTGCAACTTCTTTCTTCTCATGAGATCTTTTCTATATCTTTTTGCTCCCCTCCAGATCTTCTATGATATTTTGCTCATATCTTCGCACCACCTCGCCACTTTTTGTGCCACCTTGCCACTTTTTGTTCCACCTCATCACTTTTCCTACATTTTCACAAATAAAATAGTGTAGACTTCTATTCTCAATATTTATATGAAAATGAACTAAAAGTCATACAATTTCCATTAATTAAATGTGAAACTGAGGTGATAAACCAATAATATGCATGAATATGATGGTATATTATTCATGTCATCATTGTTACCTTTTGGTTGTACAGTGTATACAATTTTATGCATTTTTTTATATCTGTTAGTATCATGTTGTAAGGTCCAGTGAACTTGTTGTCAGGATAGGGTCAGGATCCATTGTGAGATCCTACCCAGTGTGGCACTCCAAGTCCCGCGGATTCGGGGTGTTACAAAATCATGGTTGGATAGAAGGGGTTTTTGTATCTTACAATTGGCATGCGATAGACACGAAGGACCTAGAAAAGAGAAAGACGTTGATCCCGATCATGTTCCAAGTTCTTGCCAAAAAAAACTCGAAGTTTATGTGTTTGTTTTAACTTGAGGGAACGCAAATTGAAGAGGAAAAATGGACAGTGAGGGTTGTATGTCGAATCCACAACCACGTAATTCCCTCGGTGTTAAGGGTCATGCATATGCAGGACGCTTAGCAGAGCCGAAAGGTGGAGCGTGAATTGGGTTCCGGCTTAAAACCGAGACATATTTTAAAATCCGTGCAATTAAAGGATCTTGACAATGTCACTACCATCCGGCAAGTTTACAACACCGGTTTGAAGATTAGAATGGAACAAGCCAAAAGAAGAGGATCATTACAACAAGCACTTCATACATTGACGGAACGTGAATATTGTGTGAACACCAAGAGAAGTCCGGACTCCGATGAGGTGGTTAATTTCTTTATCTCACATCCCGATTCGAGGCATTTGCTCAGTATGTTTTCCTATGTTATTGTGATGGACTCAACATATAAGACCAACAAGTTAGTTTCAAGGCACAATTTTTACTTTATTTCCTACACTCAATCATCTTTTCCTAGAAAATTTGTACTTAATCGTTGTTTTGTATTACTTTTAGATACAATATGTCATTGTTGGAGATCGTAGGCACCACTAGCACAAAGAAGACATTCACAATTGCTTTTGTATTCATGGCACAAGAGAACAAAGATCACTACGAGTGGGCTTTGAGGAGGGTCCGTTATTTGTTATACGGAAAGATCCCGGAGGTGATTGCCACCGACCGTAAGCTAGGTCTTATAAGCACCCTGAGTGTAGTATTTCTCAAGGTGAAGCATATATAGTGCACTTCCATATAAAGTACAATATTGTTAATAGAGCGGCCCTCGTTTTGCGCAATAAGAAAGCATAAGCCGTCTTCATATCCCATTGACATGCCTTGTTCGAGTTGAGATCCAATAAAAGCTACCAACGGCGTTTGTTGGACGTGAGAGACTATTGGAAATCATATTCGAGGTTAATGAACTATCTCGAGAGGACATGGCTTACCCTGTACAAGGAGGCAATCGTTCGAGCTTGGTGTGACGTATATCATCATTTAGGCACAAGAACGACAAATGCATAAGTTGTTAAAATATACACTACATTGTTAAACATCTGTTTGTTTTATAATTAATTGTTTTTGTAGTGTGAGTCCGCGCACAAGTTGTTGAAACAAACACTAGATTCTAGTGTTGGAGGATTTCAGTTGCTTTGTGAAAGCATACATTTGATGGTCACAAATCAAGTCCAGAAGTTACAAGCTTCTCTAGAGATGTCACGGGAGAGGATTCCGCGGGAGGTGCGTATACCGATAATCGACTTGCTTTGCTACTATATAACAAGCGAGTGTTTTATGCTCCTTGTAGAATAACTACACCAAATCTAGACATACAAGAGATGATGGTGTATGTCGGGGTATTTATTACAGGGAGAATCATGGTGTGTCATGTGTGCATGACTTTATGATAGCAATACGGGCTCGTAGACCTATCACTTTGAGGTAGATTCACCCATTTGGAAGCAAGTTCATTAGATTCCGGTTGATTTTTTCGATAGTGTTATTGATGATGATGATGATGATGATGATGATGATGATGATGATGATGATGATGATGATGATGATGATGATGATGATGATGATGATGATGATGATGATGATGATGATGATGATGATGATGATGATGATGATGATGATGATGATGATGATGATGATGATGATGATGAGTCAAGCGACGCTAAATAGGTTTAGAGAAAGAATGGGCTCAAATATGCTAAGTCTGGATGATCAAGATAAGATTCCATCTTTACTGGATGACATCGAGAACCCAGGGAGTACGACGATGAAGGAGCCGGCACAAAAAGTCAAGGCAAAGGGACGACCCCCAACCCCGAGATCAAGAAGAAGAGATTCCTGTTCATTTGAGCATTCGGTTACACGTGATCTTGGGAGGCCCAAAGGATCAAAAGGGAAGAAAGCACAAGATGTAGATTCTACAACGCAGTTGACTCCTACTAGTATGGCGTGTCGTAAAGGAAAACAACCCGTGGAGGCTCCTTTTTGTTGGAGAGAAGAAGAATTCCGAAAGTTTATTGAGCCATATGTATTGAGAGCAAGGGAAGTACGAGGAGACGGTCATTGTGGGTATAGAGAAATTTCCGTGGTTTTGGGATTCTCGGATGAAGATTACATGAAAATACGGAGGGATATGCTTATGGAGTTAAATTTGAGAAGAGCATTGTATTCGAAGGTAATTGATTTTTTATTAGCGTTTTAGTTACCATCCATCATTTTAACGTAATTTTACTTTTTAATCTATGAAGTGTATCGTCTTCACACCGTTTGACCAAGTGCTTCGAAACGTTCATTGGACGAGAAAGTTTAGGTGTCCAGAAGAACATTGGATGGAATTACCTATTGTCGCATGTGCAATAACCACCTTCTATTAGATTGCCTTGGTTGTCCTTGGGAATACCCCAGCAACATTCCTACCTATGATAGCCACCACTCATAACCAAGGCCCGCCTACAATGATTCATTCGATAGCGTTTATCTCAAACAACACACACTTTGTACCGGTAGGTCGACGTTTTACTTTTTTCAATTTATTGTAATTAAACTCAATATTCAATAACCTTTTTTGTAGTTTCATATTTATAAGTATGGCTAAGTGATGATGCCCCTTTATCGGAATTGAGTATTATGTGGAAAAATCATCACCATCCAAGTGTTGATGGATGGGATGTGTCGTTCATTGCAAGTATATTTCGTTATGTGGAGCTTCGTTGTGTATTGCGTCCACCGGAAGAGGAGTGAAGCATATCTTTAGTGGTCTTGGTTTTGGATTAAACTTTTTTAACGGACTTTAGTGATCTGTTTTTTATCATGTAATAAGTATTTGACTTTAGTGGTACTTGATATATTGTTTTTGTTAATTGACTTTTAGCACATAAAACTAAAGCGCAAAATAATACTACAAACACAAAAATAAAACTCAAATGGAGAATTCATAAAATAAAACCAAGTGCAGAATTCACAATATCAAACTCAAGTATGATGATCACAAAATAAAACATAATAGCGTCAAAAGGCTACAACTACAAATGTCATCAACCATGTTGTGAAGCTCAGACCTGAGAAGGAGCCACAGGTGGACGACGCCCAATTGTCTCCTCTATCATGAAATCTACGTCATCGGTTGAATAAGGTAGACTGCGATCCTGCATATCTCGTAGACGACCAATAAGAATGTGAAGACGCTGCAATATAAAAAATAAATTGAAAAATAAATTAAGAGGTAAGTTAAGGAATAGAAACAAACATGCTCTAGCATCTGAAATGGAAACAGGTGGTGGACGGTCTACAGGTAATTAGAGTGCAATGGACGTCGGCAAGATGTAGGGATGGCAATGAGAGTTATACCAAAGCATGCATGCATCCTCGACGAGCTACGGAGACGTCGTTGGTATCAACCCAGCCAATAAGAATCGTGTCTCCTCCAGGTGGTGGGTTGCCTAACAATCATATGTGGGAGCATATGAAAACCTGAAACCACGTCCATTAGTCGGACGTATCTCATGGATGGGTGGAATCCAGGGAAGGGGCACGGTCTGTACATACCCAAACTCTCGCAAGAACCGATCCGGCATGTACGCCTCCTCGATGTCGGATATCCTTATAATACCCCGATAATGAGAAACACCAAACTCCCCTCCAAAATCAAGCACTCGATCATCATACGGAGTAAAATACACTTCCTACACCCTCATATGGTCCAACTGTGACCGTAATGCATGTAGCCTCTCTATATTAATCGGCGGTGTCTTCGGGACAGAAAGCCTCGAAGACCAACATGCATGCCCATGCAAGTTTGGATCCTCCACTGCTGCACATCCCAATGATGGAAAATGTGCGTAAATCCAAAACTGTATGAAAAAACTTGATAATTTTATCAAACATAAAATTATGTTCTACAAAAGAAAATATTAATAAAACCGCACCTGTAAAAGTGTAGTACAACCTTCTATCGTTGTCACTTTCTTCCTAGCAGCACCCTCAAACATTTATATAGAAATGCAAGGGTCCCGGTGCCCCAAGCATATGAGTATGTCCTCACATGATCTCATACTAGGTCGATAAGCATGCTCGCTTCCTATTGGTAGATTTGTCGACTATCAAGGCCGACGATATGAATAATAACAAATATGCAGATGCAATAGTGTCATGGGGAGGTTGTGGAAGGTCCAACATGGTTGCGTCTCTAGTCCTAATAGTCTCGCAATATGAAATGTGTTTGTCTCGGGGTGTCACCTCTCGACGATCGCCTTAATTAAACATTGATCGACCCCATCAAACTGAACGTCCTCCAACTCTATAAGCCCGTTTCGTCTAGCCAAACCAAACCAAGAAAAGGGACAATCTAAATATCGCCTCCACTCACGTAATCTACTAATCGCATCGAGTCTCCTAACGACCCTAACCACTCTGGGATCCCTCTCGGCCCATATAACACTAGCTCTGTGGTCAGCATAGCATATCAATAACACAAGTATCTCCTCCTGCTCTTGCTCAACAAGTATCTGCTCCTGCTCAACATGTACATGCTCCGGCTCAACAGGTACCTACTCCGGCTCAACAGGTATCTGCTCGTGCTCCGCATGTACCTCCTCCGGCTGAACAAGTAACTACTCATGCTTACCATCCAGAATGTCATCTAGATGAAGAATACCATGCCAATACTCCTTTGTATCATAATCCGGAATAAGTGATGATGGTCCCACATCCTCCTCCGGCTCAACGGATGCATCAACAGATGCATGAAGTGATGCGTCAACGGATGCCACTAAGTGTGCCTAAACGAATGCGGAGGCAAGTCTATCACATCGAGCTTTAGCCTCTCGGCGGCCGGATGTTTTGACAAGTCTAGCTTCTCGCTTCTTCTTCTCTCTAATATTTTTCATCACAATCTGAATTTTTTTAAAATAAATTTTTAATTTGTGAAATTATAATATTATTATATTTTTATTTTGGTCATCTTCTTCACCGGAATCACTATTAGAGAGAGCCCGTTTCAAAGCTTGAAAAATAAAACTCATAAAAACAAAAAAAAAAACACTAAATCTTGTAGACAAACCAATTCTAATTATTGCTAAATTAACGTGTTCTTACTAAACTAACTAAATTTAAGTCTAATATCATAATAAAACACAAAAATAACATAAACGATAAAAACGATAATAACTAACCTGAAATCGATTCACAAGTTGCCTTTTACTTGAACTTTCGACATTTTAATCTCGAACCATTATTGAAACTCGATTTCGTGTTATTTCTAATAAATTTTACGGTATTTTTTAGGTTTGGGGAGATTTCGAACAAAGAAGGAGAAGAGGGAGGCGGCGGCTGCGGAAGAAGAAGAAGAAGAAGAAGAAAGACAAGGGAGCCCGCCTGCGCGCCAGACACGGCGGAGTCGGATTCCGACTCCGCACTCCGCCGTGTCGTTTTCCGCTTCCGAATAAAATCACCCTTAGAAATTTCTTTTTATTAAAAGTTTACATATCAAATTTAATTTGCTGGTTAGCTTTCACAAATTCATTCCATACCGGTTGGCCTTGCTAAGAATATCGAGATCACGCCTTCAATATTATGAAGGAAAAGGAGGCATGGGACAAGGGTACCATCTGAGCAAAGAACAACTATACATGTAGTGGTGGGTCGTAAACCTAAACCGCCGGTTTAGGTTTACGAACCGCCGGTTTAGGTTTACGAACCGCCGGTTTAAAGGCCAAACCTAAACCTAAACCGGCTAATACCAAACCGCCGGTTTAGGTTTAACATAAACCGGCGGTTTGGCACATGAATTTAAAAAAAAATTATAATATATAAGTTATAGTTATTTTAGCTATCAAAAAAATAAAATATACATTAGTAATTTTTTGTAAAAATAAAATTGCTAAATAAGTAAACTAAAAAAAATTGTACATTTAAAATTTATATTACATTAGTAAAGTTTTGTAGATTGGAATTTGGAACTTTACATTATTAAATTAATAACAAAATTATGCATTTGTTAATCTTTGTACATTTTCAATTTTTAGTAAAGTTTTGTAGATTGGAATTTTACATAACTATCTTATTATAATTTATATATTGAATTTTTTTTATTACAATAGCATTTAAATAAAATTACTAAGTAAATAAAAGAGATAAGTAAAATAAAAAAGACCAAGTATAATAAATTACAACAAAGCAAACTCATTTTTTTATACATCCAAAAAAATTTTATTACATTAGCTTTTGAATAAAATAATTACTAAGTAAATAAAATTACTAACTACAATAAAAGAAAGCAACTAAAATAAAATTACTAACTAAAATACAAGAAAGAGAATACTCATTTTTTTTATACATTCAAATTTTTTTTATTACATTAGCATTTGAAATTTTGAATAGAAGTA